>JAAOAL010000040.1:0-600000 GCA_013186775.1 Fusarium dlaminii
GGGGGGGGAGGGGGGGACGTTTATACCTGGAGTCGGTTGCATTTTTATACCCAGAGCACACGCACACGATTGTACTCGATACCCGTTCACGGCCTTTCAGCGTTCTACAAAGAAACGATTACGACCCTAGATTTAGAGATAGCTAGTTTACGTCACAAATACCTAAACGAGATATCCTTGAACAAGATTATACTGTAATTCCAATTCGATTCTTTTTTAAACTGTCATCCCTCATGAATGCTATCTGTAAATGCCCTTTTATGAACCCGCTTGTGTGCTCGAGACTCTGTGAAGAGCTCTGCTAACTAACATACATGTTTGAAACGCCCATGTTGGCTGAAGGGTATCGTATAATATCAAAGAAACGCCATGCGTTACTGCAACATGCTATCAACTCGTTACTCATCATCTTCATCATCCCAGTCACTACCCACATCGGCCCAGCCCGCCATGTATCGCTCACCACCAAAATCTCCGATTTGTCTCAAATACCGAGCCCGGCCTTCATCCTCCTGCCACTGACGTACGATGGAATCGTCAGACGCGCTGACTAATTTGCCATCGTAACTCCAGCTGACGTTTGAAACTTCACGTTGATGGCCATGGACAAGAGCTGTGCCATTGCGGAAGATGGGGATTGTGGAGGAGGTGGGTTCAGCGCCTGCGGCAGATGAGAATGAGCGGGAGGGTGTAGGTGCAGATCCAGATGGATCAAGGAGGTGAGCGCGCTGGGCACAAGCAGATCGAAGATATCGCTCGTCTGTGGGGAAGAGTACGACTGAAGACTCAGAGCTACCCACTGCAAGGAGATCAGATGAGTGGGAGAAGCCCTTGGGTCGCATTCTGCACTTGACAAAAAATGTTCGTGCTGCGAAAGAGTCATGCTTGAAACCATAAAGAGGTCCTAGGCCTTGGGCTTCGATGGGTCTCCTCTTAGTGGCGAGGTCTTTGAGCTCAGGAGCGTGGCCAAGCATGAGATGAGACATGGAGTAAGCGTAGATGGTGTTATCTTTGCACACTGCGTACATACGGGCGGCGTCACTGCTGAGAGACAACGAGGTGATACCATACGAACGCCAGGCGTGGTTGGAGGGGACGGCGGTGGCTGAGAGAGGTGTGCTCTTTTCTTGGTGACGACGGTTGATGTACCGAAGATCCCAGAGCTTGACAACAGCTTCGGCCTCAGAAGCGGAGAGTAAAAGATGTTCACGACCAGCTGGAAGCCATTGGATTGCAGTAACAGAAGCAGGAGAGGTCTTACCATGGGCAGTACGCTCATGGGTATTGTCAAGAGTGTTCACGGTCGAGGCCTGAAATGGTCCAATGGTCTCATCTCTAACAATGACGGTTCGACGACCTGTCTCGCTGCTACTGATTGTTGAGAAACTTCTCACATGAGAATGAGGGCACCTCAAATCCCATAGACGAATTCGACCAGCCTTGTCTGATGTTGTCAATACGTTGCCAATGGATTGGCCCTTCTGCCAAGCAATCTGTCGAGTCGAGTTGTAATGGCCATCTGCGAGTCTGGCAGCAATAGACTTGGTCGTAACATCCATGACCAGAGCTGCGTCACCAGCTGTAGTCGCAAGACGCATATCATCTTGGGAGAAGTCCATATCCCAGATGGCATTGTCGTGAACCGAGTGAACACCCAAGTCCTTTTCCTCGTTGGGATCATCGTTTGGAGAAGTGTCGAAGAACCTAACACAACCTTCTTCATCACCGACAGCCGTCACGGGGGCATTGTGAGTGCTTGTAAGGCAGAAGGGGATGGTATGGCTGCCCCTAGGAGTTAGACATTCGTAAGAATCGATGCAGCGGCTGTGAAATCTTGCGGTCTCGGTTCGAGGGTCGCATGCTGGTGTCTGAAGATATTTTTGGCCAGTTGAATATCCAAGTCCATGCTCTCGGTTGAGTAATTGTGATGCAACGCCTCTATCACCGAACTTTCGGATTGGTCTAGGTGCGTAGTTGGCTAGCTCCTAGTGATGATGTCAGTGAGGCCAGGGGCTCGGGGGACAATAACATACGTTGTCAGGTTGAGGTTCCTCGGTGATGCTGGGTGTATTAACGAGAAAGGGTGACTTTTTAGGTGTTCGAGCAACTCCACGGCTGGTCTTGAAGAAATTGCTCTGATGTGGTGTAAGTAGAGGAGATCGCGTGAGCAATTTCAGACCAAGCTAAACTTACTAGGGTAGCTTTTCTATAGCTATCAAGACTCTCCAGACTAACTTGGCTTTCCGACATTTGAATTTCATTATCATTGCCTGGAAGTATGTTGCTCGAAGTAGTTGTGGTGCTGAACCGAAGTGGTGGCATATCATCCAAGTTCAATGTTGGCCTCTTGAAGACAGCCTCATCACCCGAAGCTTCGGCCTGAAGCCTTCTCTTCCGTGATTCATCCTGGAATCTATCACTTGGAGAAGAAGGTAAAATAGGATCACTATGAAGAAGTGATTGGGGCGAAATGGGCTGCTGGTTAGTATCAGACTCGTCCAAGCTCCCAAGAGCAGTTCTAAACTTTGGCAACGGCTGAGTCTGAAACTGCCTTGGTTGCCAGAAGCGATTAAAGCGACGAGGTGTTATCGAGGGTGTTCCTTTTGGTCGTGACGATGACGCAGGCGTTGGAAGAGTATCTGGGCCATCGGAGGACATGGCAGGCAACGATGCCCTGTTGAAGCCGCGAGAGGCTGGGCTGGGGAGTCGAGTCTGACGATATATGCTGGCGAAGAGGTCACAGTTCACGAGTTGATAAGACGAATTCTTGCAGAGATATAGATCAGAACATGTCGAAAATTGAATATGGTGGAAAGAAGAGGCTCCAATTGCAGATTTAGTTTGGTTGCCAGAGGAGCCAAAAGGCCGGGCTGGGATGGGGGGGTTGAAGCGAGACGAGAGTGGACCATGCCAATGTCATAGGCCAAAGACGCGGTCGCGAAACCGCGGAGCGTGTAATTGGGCGATGTTCTCGCGTAAAATGGCTTTCCTAGTAGCGCCACAGTTGGAGAAGACGTCAGTGCAACTAGCCGACGTCAGCTGTGGCTCAAAGCTATCTAGCTGCAAGGGCCAACGATGCGGGTGTGGCGACTCCCGCTTTTGGCGGTGGCTGCAGGACCGGATTTTCTTTTTTTCCCCCTGAATATGATATCTTTTGAATGATCATTGTAACCCAAGACAAGTCATGAATCACGGTTTCGCAGGGGGTCGTTGACGTGATGAGAAGCAATCGAGTCATAACTGGAGCTCAAGCGAAAACGGGCAATAAAGAATTGAGTTGAGTCACGCTTTGAACGGGACTTGAAGGCAATTCAACTGACGAGAGCCGTGATATTCTCCACTATCAGCGGGTCATTCCCCCGGAATTTTGAACACATATGCAAGGATAGAAGTAGTCTCGTGAATGATTCCATCAGTGATTACTGCAGGTACCTATTTCATACTATAAAAACATGTATTTTAAGTACATACCTTACATATGTGTGGTACCTATCACCGCATATGACAACTCATCAGCACCAATAGCTTTCATGTAGTATCGTAGCGATCTCACGTTGGTTCTGTCAGTCAAATCCTCAAATCCTTTAATCCTTTAAAGTGCCCCTATTTTCACCCATCCCCATTGGCCGCTCTCCCCCTCCCGCTCAGCCTTGTCTTACCTCTAACCTGGGCTTGTCTCCCGCCAAAGCCGATGGCCCGTTCACCGATAGCCACCCCTGGCATCCACTGGAAGAAGCAACGCAACCCTTGAGAGTTCCAAGGCCAATGGTGCCATCCCTCACCATAATCACTCTCTCACAATCACTGTCCTCCCGTCTCCGTAATACGCAATCCCTAATTTTTCTCCAGACATTTTTGTCCTTACACCTCTCTCTTATTATTCTTTCTCGCACCTGTCCTCCCTCTCGACCTATTTGTTATTTTTCTCCGGGCCAGATTGATTTCTCTGCGCACAAGGTAAAACCATGTGCCGTTTTCTGGTGAGTCCCCTATAATCAAGATCCCTTATCTAACCTCCGAAGCCGGCTTCTTGGTCGCACGCAGAACACAACGCTGACACCGTAACTCTTTCAGGTCTACAAAGGGAGTGACGAGATTCTTCTATCAAAGCTGATTCTCGATCCTACTCATTCTATTCTCAAACAATCATTCGATTCTCGGTTGCGTCTCGTGGGTCAACCTCAATCAATTTCTTTGACCGACAATCAAAGGAACCTCATATCATAACTGACACATATAACCATCTACAGGATACGAGACGTGGCCAGAACAACGCAGATGGCTTCGGCATAGGCTTCTACACCGACCCTAAGCTTGGCTCAGCGCCTTGCCTTTTCACATCGACCATTCCCGCCTGGAATTGCACCAATCTGCAGCGAATCGCTTCAAAGACCGCCTCCCGCCTAATCTTTGGCCATGTTCGTGCCACGACCGAAGGTTCCCTAAGCGAAGACAACTGCCACCCTTTCACACACGGTAGTCTGATGTGGATGCACAATGGCGGTCTGGGTGGATGGAAATACATCAAGCGTCGCCTGGGTGAGCGTCTCGCTGACAAGTGGTATTTGGGCGTCAAAGGCGGAACAGATAGCGAGTGGGCATTTGCCCTCTTCCTCGATACTCTTGAGCGACTTGGCCACGACCCAAGCGCTTGCCCCGAAACTGGCTTTGGTCCTACTATTCTTCGAGAGGCTATGAAGCGCACGATCGCGCAGATCAACGAGATGACCGATGCGATTCCCGAAAGCATACTGCAGAATGAGGATGTCGATACCAGAAGTTTGCTCAACTTTGCTGTCACCGATGGTCATAGCGTGATCTGCACTCGATACATCAGCAGTTCCAAGGATGAGGCGGCCAGCTTGTACTATTCTTCCGGAACCCAATGGACAACACGAACACAATCCGCAAGTGACAAGCAATACCAGATGGAACGCAAGGATCGGGGGGCTGACATTGTACTTGTTGCAAGCGAACCCCTGACGTTTGAGAGAGGTATGCAAAATGCTCTGGATATTGAAGGAGAGAGGGGCTGACTTGAAGCAGAGAATTGGGTCAACGTACCAACGAATTCCATCTTGACAATCCACAGACAGACCGTTATGGTCCATCCAATAATCGACAAGTACTACGAACGTGATCCTCACCACGTTCGCTCCAGTGCATTTGTTCAGGCCAAGGGACTTACATCAAACGAGAAGAACCGAAGTGACGTTGCTAGTCCTGCGGGAGTTGATCGGCAGCAACAGGAGCTTGAGGGTTACCGCAAGATGATGACAAGCACTCTCAACTTTAGCCAACCTAGGAGTCTCAGCCCCGACATGTGCCGCCAGACCAGAAAGATAGCCCCTGTGTGTGAGTCGATACCTGTGCCTCAACCACAAGCACACCCTTCACCTGCACAGACAACCCCTCCAAGTGAACAAGGCAACAAACCAGCCCCAGCGCAGGGAAACATCAAAGTTAAGAGACGATCTGTCCAGCTGCTGGATGGCAACCAAGGCCAAAGTTCAAACGATTACGATCAAATCTCGGATACAGAAGAGCCAGCGAGGGCAGACGTGCATAATCCTAGGAAGCTTTCGCGGTATTTTCCTGAACTGACGCTCGCGTCGCATGCGGGGTCTTAGAAGGAGGGGGAGGCGAAGGCTGGGAAACAGGGCAAGGTAATCTGGGGAAATGACATGATAGAAGGGGTCGAGCGGGTGCGAGATTTGGTTTGAGTTTATTTTATGGCGGTGTGTGCTTGGGCATTGCACCGAATATCTCGGCGCTTGTGGCATGGTGTTGAGGTGTGAATTTCAGTGTGGTGTATTCTACCTAGATTGGCATTTCGGAATGTTTTTTTCTTTTGTCTTTACTTTCATGGATACCCTCGTATCGGAATCACCATATCGAGTCATAAGAACAGAATGGGACTCAAAGTTTACTGTACGACGACGCCTCTATGCTTAAAGCACTCGGTTAACATGGTGACAGACGCGTTTAATTTCTAGGCAACAATGGCTTTTGCCGTCTCTTTGTCAAGCCAGAGTGCTCATTCGCTGTCACTCGCCCCTTTCACGGTCAAATGCGTGTGAGAGTTCAACAGCTTCCACACAATATCACGAACAGCACACACAAGCAAGCCATACTGTTGAGGCACTAGCAAATAGGGAAGAATACGTGGTGGTGATGACTTCAGAGGCAGTGTGTTGCTCTATGGCTACTTCCAAACGAGCTTGCCCTCAACGATGACAACCGATTCAACTGTAACCAAGGCACGTACCTTACCCTAACTTAACTGCCAAAGGACGTTTGGCGTAGCCCAAGTCACCAAGGCGGTACTTTCAACGCTTTTGTAACCACCTAAACTCTACGGTGCTTCTTCAAATCTACTTAAATAACGTGAAGCTCTCGTCACCATATCTTTTCCTCTTCCCCCCTGACTATACAACGCATATAACTGAACAGCGAGGGACACTGAGCAGCGATATGCCTTGCGGTGTCGCCATCATTCGGTACGAGCAATGCTTGCACAAGCTCCTCTTCAAGGTTGGATGCACTCAAGGTTGCAAAGAGCTCTGCTCCCCATCTCGTCAAAGAGTCCTCGTCGTCACTAGTTACCTCTGGCTCTGTGAGGACTGCCACAAACGTGAATTTAACACAGAACTCGTTGAGCGAGAACGCAAATGGACAAATCTCCAGCGCGGAGTCCCCCTGGACTACCCCCCCGAGCAGCAGACCATGTTGGGCATCATATTGCAGAACCGCGAGTACCTTGACAACACGTTCCGCGAGAGTGCCCGCGCCATGAAGCTCGAGGAGATCCAGTGGGTGGCAGAGTGGACGTATGAGTATGGCCTTATGCTGTACGATGTAACGGTCGCGAGGAAATGGAATCGAAGCAAGGCTATGAGGAGGATAGACCAGTTGAGGAGCCTGCGTCTTTGGGATCTTGTCGTGATCAAAGATGGACTACGATGTTCTAAGGAGCTCTTCGAGGACCAACCAGAGGAAACCTACTGGACGATCAGTGGTGAGTAAAGCCTTCAGGGGTATTACAGAGGAGAGAACCTAACTTGGCCCAGAGCAGTTCGCCGAGCAACATTATGACCGAGCATGCGAGGTACAGGTCTCTGAGCCAAGTCGACCACAGCCCCCTTTGTTTTTGGAGATTGAGAATACACATACACCTGAGACAAAGGAAAGCGCTGAGTCCCTAGGCTTGATGGACTGGGTCCAAGAGGGCGAGGATAAGGATGATGACGAGGACCCCACAACTGAGCAACCTCCTACATCACAGCTACTCCCTGACGAACAACTCCATGGCACTGCTACAACAACGACTACCCACGTCTCGCTGAGCCGGTAGTTGCACTCTAGGTACCAAGCAAGCGGGCCTCGAGGAGGAGACCCGAAGCTCTGGTCGGCTGACGCGGTTATCAACTTTGATTAAGATGCCGTAACGCAAACTCCCCCAGCGTTGTAATACACCCACGGCCACAGCACAACCCACGCTCGCCCGCATCATTCTGTATGTGCATGGTTTCAAGTAAGAGGTATAGGAAATCGAAACTATTCTCAGATTGATAACGTACATGTGATTGCGGGCGTAACTTTGAATAACTCCATGGCAACTCCACGTTGGTTAGGTAGTTGGCCGTACCCATCTCCATCTGTTTTGCACTTCCACCCCTTCCCTGATAGTTCATTTCTCATTTCTAGATGTATTCTTTTAATGTCTTACACCCCATCCCACCCTATCCCGTCCTACCTAATCACCACAAAGGAACCCAACCCAAATTGTGTTTGACCTACCTCGTCGGGAATAGCATCAATCTCAGAATGACAAACCTCATCAGCCTCAGGTTTAGTCTGCCCTGTATGCACACCACCCCCCATCCCCCCCAGCCTCGGCCATGTCTGTTTTCACTCCTGAAACCAGCATTAGCTATGCCTTTTTTTCCCTCTCTCTGTCGTGCCCCTTGATCGTTCGCCGTTCTCACCGAAGCCATCCCCCCAATCCTTGTACACTACCAACAAGGCTCAGCAGGATTGTTACATGTCGTGGCGTTTTGTCCACCCCTACTAGCTCCAGGAGACAAGGCCGAATGGATGTGGAGAGAAGGGAGGATCCTTTTAGCTTTTTGGATTTTGCTTGTGATGCTACGTTGAGGAGGGAGATCGCTGACTAGGATATGTTTCTGCGTTTGACTGTCTCAGTTCTCGATCATAATAAAACCCTCTTATGACTACGTATAAATGGATGTGGGAATAAGCATTGCAATAGCCTTGCGATCTCCATTTGAAGTTGCATTGACAGATTATCGTACTGTTGCATGTCTCATTCCAAGTGACAGCGCAACGTGGTGCAAGGTGGTATCCCGGTGTAGAATACGTAACTATATCACCATGCATCTGTTGTTTACACAACAACTACTACCGTACCGGTACTTGACAGAGTTCAAGCAATGGAACTTACAAGGGACCCATCCCAACTCCATTACCGTAAATCATCCCTAATGTCGATCATTGAACCCATTCCCATCCCCACACTCACACTCACACTTTCAAACTCTGGCTTGAATCGGCCAAAAAATATCTGATAGTGGGTTGGGCACTTTGACGTCTCGTCTTATCTCGATCTTGGCCAATCAACGATCTAACCGCGCCTTATCAATTCTCGTCCAGCTGTGCTCTTGTGCAGTACAGTACAGTAAAAGCCCTTAACCTTCGGCCGGCTCCGCCAGGTACAGCGGAGTCAACCCGCGGTGGCGCCGCTGCAAGCCAGACTCTGACCTTTCGCTTTTAGGAGTACTACGTGGTACAGTAAAAGCTAGCTGGAAAAAAAAAAAAGGCTGAACATTAGAGGCTGTATTCAACCTAGTCCAGCCCTGTAACGTCTTTGCAACTGCCAAATCCTGCATCGTCTTTCACAATGGCTTCACTAGCACCCTCGGCATATCCTGGATGTGAGGGTCACTCTCGACTCCCTACTCCTTAATCATTGACTGGCAGAAGTGGTAGTTTGACACTTTTCAGGTGAATGTTCGTTTTAATCTCGGTCTCTTTGGACCATATTCAGTACGTACCCAACTCCAGAAGGTCTGTCCTAATATGCTAAACCGAAACGCCTTGCTTCCTTTCTAACGTAACCGTTCCGTATGCTGTTGCGTTGCCTGCGTTACATAGTACAAGATGATGATACTAGCCTTTTCATCAAGCTAAACTCCCAAACCTAATCCCACAGTAGTCCCGAATCCGAATATGACATACACATACCATTAGGCTAACAAGACCGGCCAACTTCACCAACCCCTACCCACGTCTGTCTGCAATTCATGACAGCCCCTTGCAACTTGATCCAAATCCCTGATTCCCATCCCATCATCTCAGCCCAGTTCAGTCCGAGCACCAACGCCTTCACATGTCAATCGCCGAACCCTGCACATCAAAACATGATCCACTCCACCTCCACTCCGGGTCCCCCGATGCATTTGGTCCAGTTGAACGGTCCGCGTTGATCCCCGGTCCTGGTCCCCAACATCAACGGCTCTTCTCCCGCCCAATCTTGGACCCACAACTTCTCCAGCACCTCCAGAGCCGCCAAGTTGTTCATGTAACCAGAACGGAACATGATATCATGACACTTGGACCGCACCATGTTTTGCTGTAATTCGTTGACGCACTCGCAGCCCGCAATGAAAAGGGGCCAGAGCAGAAACTTCTCGGCGCTACTTCCTGTGTCCAGGTTCGTTGCGTAATAGACCACCTGGCTGACAAGGCTCTGGATACTCTGGTGGCCTGAAGGTAGCGATGGGCTCACTAGTCGCTCCGTGTACAACAGGGCGGCATAGCGGAATGCCTCGGAGAGTGATTCCAGGTCTCGTAGTTGACTCTGTGTGCAGGGCTCAGGAAGTGAGGCGCTGACCCTGGAAACATCGAAGTTCCAATTTTGGAGGGCCAGCCGTGCTTCTTTCCACTCATGCCAGAACAAGGAGCGGCCTTCTTCGTAAGACGTGGCCGGGGCACTTGTTGGCGCAGTTCGGTCCTCGTGGATTCCCGTGTTTGATCGCCCATCACCGAGACCATGGCTAGTGGCACTGCTCATGTCCCCTATCTGATCGTTCACATTAAACCCTGTGAGAGATTCTCGCCGAGCGTGACCTAGTGGGGAGATGTAAGACAAGGACGGAGATCGTTCAGGCACTTCCTGAGTTCCATATGCGGCAGCTGCTTTTCGTACGGAGCGATTCTGAGACAATAGATTCAGGCGTCCGAGTCTGCTAATGGTCTTGAAAAGCTCGCGGTCACACCCCACCAGGTTCTCGGCTCCAACAGGCAAAAGTTGAGAGTCTGACAACCCACTGAAACCGGGATACACTTGGGACTCGCGCTCGTTGATGCTGGCAGATATGGCGTCAAAGTAGTTGAAAATAGCCTCCATCCAGGCAGAATTGCTAGATGTTGCAAGATGCTGAGTTCGAAGAGCAAGAATCTTGCTGACACCGGCAAACTGAGTATGGAATTTGGCGATACCGGACTCAACCATGCGGTAATGACATAGTAGGAGAATCGTAGCAAGGACTGAATCGTGAATTGCTTTGGTCCGGTCGTTGAGTTGCTCGTTTAATAGGTGCACAGCCAGGTTACGGTGTTGGTATTCCTCGGCGAGGGACAGGTCGTCGGGCTGAGTGTCTGCCATGGCTTCGGCGGCATGTTTGTCAGCCATCAACTTCTCAGAAAGATCTCGTGTATCACGTCCGAGACTCAGTTTCCTCTTCATGCGGAGATTGCAGGATGCAAGAGCACAAATTGCATGGCTCAAACTCTGGCTGTTTACAGCTAGTCGCAGAATATGGTCTCGAAATGGGTTGTGTGGCCCGTCGATAAAGACCATGGAGGGACACATGATATTCTCGTAGTAATCCATGAAAAAGGGCATCTTGGAGATGAGGTCCTGGCTCACATGAACAGAATGGTTTTCGGAAGCGGTTGGCCAACCCGAGGGAGCAAAGTCCGAATGATGAGATTTAACATCTTCATCTTGCATCGATGGAGACTGCCAGGAGATCGGCATCGAGCTGTAGCTGGCGCCATATGTATCGACTTCAGGCACGCCTGCACACGTTAGAACCAAAGGAATTCATTGGTTCCATCTGAGCTTACCGAATGAATCACAATCCCGAACCATCCTGTTGCCCATTTGCGAGTCAAAGGTGTCGGTATGCGAGTGAAGGCTGGAGCTCATTTCTGAAGGAGCATGGGCGAGACTGGGGCATGAGGTCGGGGCGAAGGTCCTTGCGTGTTCGGCGTAGAGGGATGCTGGAGGGCTCTGAGGGCCAGGAGAGCTAGTGCCTGTTGTATAGCTGTCGTACATGTAGGACGGGCTGTGAACATAAGAGACATCGTCTCTGGTATAAGACTGGCTCATGGGTGATACGTAGCCAACGTCGGGAGTAAGGGGATCGATAGAAGATGAGAGGTTTTCTGTGACAAGAGGCACCGGGAATCGATGCAGATTGTGTGCTGTTTCTTGAGCGGGAGAATAGTTGACTGAACCCCAGTTTCCTTGGTGGATAGGGGCTGCATGCTCAGGATGGGGGATAGAGAGGTAGTCGTATCCTGCCATGGTAAATGGTGTTGTAGGTGCAGAAGCGACTTGTGTCACTGCAGGAATATCAATAGGGCCTTGGCGCATCCGGCTGACTTCATCTTCCGTCCCTGAGCGAGCAATGGCAGAGCTTCTTGATGATGCAGTCGAGTGTTTCCTAGGTTCACGAGTAACAGGGGGAGCTTTTGCAATGGGTAGAGACAAGCCACGAAGCTTGCCTCGACTGGCCACGCCAACTCCCCAAGTAAGTTGTGTTTTATAACCAGAACATTCACTGCCAACCTCGAGACACTGAGAGCAGTATGGTCTTCTACGGTCACACTTGATGTTCTTCTTGGAGCAAGAGAAACAATCATCAGAAGCGCCACCAGCAGGAGCACGTCTTCTGCGCTTTCGTACTGCAGAGGGATCCTTGACCGTGACGGTCGGTTGTGACATGGCGGCTGTCATGTTCGTGAAGTTGAAGGGGTGAAGTGTGTAAGAGGCGGATGGGTGTGTTAAGAGAGTTGTCGAGGCCAAGGTATATATATAACCAAGTTAAGTCAGGTTAATGTGTATGTTGACAAGAGTCGAGGTGAAGTTGGTGGTTGGAGTAGTGGTATAGTTGAAGACTTTGGATATGAGGAACTCATAAGAGTATAGACAACAGGGAGATCTTAGAAACGGTGGAAACACGATGTTAAAGTATGAAGTCTTCAGGAACGGGGTATGAATATGGAAGTGGCGCTCTAGGACGGTATAAGGCAAGATGAAGACCAGATAGAAGAGGCGAGGGGTGTTCAGAGACCGAGGAGGGTATCGCCCAGTACTTGAGAGCAGCAACAAGACCCTGAAGCCGCGGCAGGGATCATGATGGGGAGCACTGCACTCGAGGGGTGCAGGGAGAGTGAGGGGTGTGGGTGAAGTTCATTACAAGGAGTGGTAGCGTGAAATAGCGTAGTGATGTACCTACAGCAGATAGGCACGTTTAAGATCGAGAGAGCGGCCTCGGGGAGCAAGAAAACACCAGACTTTGATATAAGGTGTCAAAATAAACTCAGCAAAAGGTATCCTAAACTTATACAAGTTTACCTAAGTCTTTCTGTCATTTAGGATCAAGGTCTCGAGTTTTCTTTCCTCCCCTAGAGCGGGGCGTCTGATGAGAGACGGGAGTGGAGAGAGGGGGATGGGGGATGGACGACTCCCATGATGGGGGCACCGTTAGCTCTGGCTTGTCTTTGCTGTGGCTCTGTCTCTGGTAGGTACTGGCTCTGGCGTTGGCATCATCATCCCAAACCCAAGCAAGCGTGGCTTTTTGCGATGATCAGCGGGGGATCCTTGGATGCCATCTCCATTTCGGCCGAGGTAGAGGTAGAGGAGCAGAATAGGTTAACCAGTGACAACCACAGAAGGGATTCCCCTGACAATAAGAAAATGGTTTCAGTCTCAACGGACCCAGTCCAATCTCAATCTCTCTCGGTGTCTTGGCCGGTGCTGGCGGTGATGTCTACAGTAGATAGCGGCAGCGCGGGCCTCCTTCATACTACGTAGGTACCTCGTTGTTTGGAGAAGAGGAAGAGAAAAGATGGAGCGACGACGACTTGAGGAACCAGGAAAAACTTCACTCACAATGACGGGAGGATGGAGGGGAGGGGCGGGATCGAAGATTGCGTGGGCGTGGCTACTCGCTACTGTACGAAATGGTAAGTGCAATTGCAACCAAACAAGCTGGTTACGGCTAAGATACCTTGTTTGTCGTATGGAATGTGAGCAGTCGTAAGTATCTATCTCTAGCCCCAGGAAAGTGGTTCATTCTTTGCCTGCAAACCCTGTAAGTCTTTGGGGTAAGCCAGCAAGCACCCGACCAGACTTACCTCCCATCGTTCGGCGGCCTACGGGGGGTTAAGCCCCCCGGCATGATCTCCATGAGCGGTTTAGTGGCCGTCGGTATAGCGCTGCGATGCACCCCTAGCGCTGTTCATACACCGGTATAACTGCCCTTGGCCGTTCCCACATTGCCTGGGGGTTCTGATTTGGCCAGCCCATGTTCATCGAGTCCGTCCCTTGTAGAGAGCAAGGTCTCACTCGCTCTCTTCCGCCCGAGTTCCCCCCAACTCTCGGATCTTGGGCAGATTGGACTCACGAAACTCTTATTCTGTACTGTAATCGTCGTCGCGGACAAGGGAGCACTCAAGACAAGGTTGAAAATCTAGGCCAAGTTCGGCAAAGAGTGCAGCAAGCGCCAAGTCGGGGACGATTGCGCAAAGGGAATAGAGTCTCAAAGCATAAAAGCCGCCGGTAATAACTAAAGATGAGTTAAGATTGATGCGTGAATATCCAAGATTTGCAAGGGAACCCAGGTAAGGTGGGAGAATTGGGCAAGTTTTGTTCCTCATTGTGGCTTGTCACGTAGCATCCTCTCGTCTAGATGGAAAACCCGTCTGGAGCCGACATGACAACGGTATACGGCCGAAGCACACCTGAGGCTCAATCCAGTCTTGTAAACTCTGTAAGGTGCTTTGTTCCAGCATAGGTCTATGCTTCCAGTCTAGATAGCTCATCATACATGACACAACGGGCTGGCAGAGTGACGGTTTGGGGCTAAGATCAAGAAGGAACCTGCATACTGACACTGACGCCGTAGATAGCCTGGTGCGCAAGTAGTTTGACGCTATGGGAGAAGAAAAAATTCGAAGAACTCAGGGGAAAAGAGGCTTCAAATTCAATCTGTCCAAGCTTTTTCACCTTTCTGTCGTACAAGTCAGTTCAGACTGTAGACTGGAGGTAAGATACTTATCTCTCAGACACTCTCGGAATCGCCGACGAGGCTGCGATAAGTCAACTTCTCCCACTGTCACTGGTTGTCACTACAGACAGCAACTGGACGATACTGTAGCTCTTGGCAGTTGTCGATCACATAGCATCGACAGATGCAGGTTCGAATGGTTCCTGCCGACAGGAAGATAGGATATCCGTTATCATATCCGTAATGGAAACAAAAGATCTTTATTGCGTGCGAGCTAGGTACCTATCTCAGCGACAAAAGAGCCAAGACAGGCCAGGATGCACCAGACAAGGAGACTTGCATACAGACATCCTGGATCCATGTAGCGACAAGGGTGACAAAACCGCCGCCGGGTGCACCTTAAAATCATCCGCTGCATTTGCATTTGCAGTTGCAGTTCCATATCCACAACCATAGGCGCTAAAGCGATCCACTCCCGGGGCTCCGTATGCACCCTTGACCGTGGTCAGGTCAGGTCCTTTTGCAACGTGACTGTCCAATCAAAAATGCCCATTCCTTCGTCTCAATCATCTCCATCTCCACTAAAGACAACCTCATCCACTCCCCATGCATCCATTATCGACAGCTTAACCACTCGCGCTGTGACAAAACAAAATCTCCCCGCCTCTCAGAAGCAAAAGGGCCAAGCAGCCTGGGGTTGCCAAGGCTCACAATTAATCCTGCTAGCTACACGTTAGCCACCTGAGTAGCTGCCTCCTTACAGTGGAGAGGTAGAGGAGGAGGAGCAGCACTACAACAGTAGCAGGCCCAACAACAGCAGACCTACGATAGAAGCGTCAGTCAATCTCGAAATCACCTCGGTTCTAGCTCGCTTGCAACCGTGGATCTTGTAAGGCCTACCGTGCCGGCATTTCATTGTGCAAATCAGTTAAGAACAGGGGCCCTATTACCTACAACAGCACGACACAGATACTAACATTCATCTGGCAACAACGCCGTCATGAAAGATATTATCCAGAGGCTCCAGAGCCAGGCTTTCTTGCAGTTTTGCTATGTTGGCGACGTCGAACCTTGAAACGAGTATCCGCTCGAGTCCTACCTCCGCGTTTGCTGGCCGCCTTCCACTTTACCTTACCACATATCTTCAATTGCCCTGGCAGCCCAAGACCAAGCTGGTGAGAGTCAGTGGAACCAACGAATCTCTCACCCCGCAGGATCACACGCAAGACAACCGCGCACAACACATGGCAAACCGTGGCCCAGGATGACATGAACAGGGCTGATTACCCCCATGCTTTGAGACAATCAGGACATCCCTCACTGATAACTGGACAATCATAGCCATGTCGGAAACATACAGATTTGTTCCGACTGCTCGGTTTATCTGACCATTACCAACTCACGCCATGAATATGATGACGAGAAACTCGGATGGCGGCAATACCACGGATTGGAACATTGCGGTACATGTCTCTTAGCGGTTGATCCTGAGACCAATTAGTCACGACAAGGCTAATCACCCAGTTGCTTAGCGGTCAACCGTGGCGGCGCCTCAGAAGCAGTTTAGGCATGTCAGAGCTTCTATGCATTCTTCCACCAGACTTCTTCAGCCATGTCACACAGACTAGGCGCTGTCTAACTCCAACCGTCTTGGTCCATGCAGTCAGTCACAGCCCTTGCTGGTTCCCCCCACTCGACCCTCTCTCGTGCTGAATTGCGCCCGTCCACTTACATCATTTATGGACTCACAACTTCGGAGACAATTTATCTGCTGTGCAAGCCTGTTTACTTGGCTCACCAGCATCTTCCATTCGGTCTAGAATTACGATAATATGATCCCTTCTCAATTTACGGATAGAGCCCGAGACCATGAAGTCCCAGAGCAAGTCCCAGAGCTTGACCCACGCCTCCTCGGCCGAGAAACCCGAAGGTTTCAAGGGGTCTAAAATCACAGCACATTCTCAATCTTTACAGGACTCAACAAAGTTTGTGTTGCTGCTAAATATTCTCATTACAAATGGCTTCCGAATTTCCAAGATTTCACACTTCAGCGATTCCAAGAAAGTGGTTGCTTGCATGCAAGAGATGGATGCTACCCTCGCACTGAGGGCAGACAGCCACACCTATGCACGCCGCTCTCGTCATCTAGAACCACTTCAACACCACTACACACAGCACTGTCCTCAGCCATTTGCAACGGTTGCCATCATCGCCCTGTCTAGTAACACGTATCCATGCGAAGCACTTTTCAAAAGTATCCAGTGTACAGCTATCAAGGATCGTATGCTCTGCACCGTCGCGTCACACCACCATGAGATTTGAACTGCCCTGCACTAGTTATCGTGAAGTGTGAAGCATTGCTCTCCACCACATCCGAATGTGCTTCACCATGCATGTCCGCGAATTCGACGAAGCAACCCTCCCTAGATTTCGAAGCTTTAAGCGTCGCAGCCACATTTCTAGAACATCAACATCCCACCGACCCTATCACTCCTTACGTACGTTTATGGTCGTAGTTAGCTCAACCGCGGGGGTTATCAGAAGCCTTGCTCGACGCCTTGGCGGCTTGACAATAGTTCCCCTGGTCGGTGGTACGCATCACATCACACAGCAAGGACAGAAGACACTGCATAGGCATTCTTTCGGTTAGGCACTCCAACCGTTTCGCTGTTACTACATAACCATTGCGATGTGGTCATTTCTCATCGTTGCGCGGTACAGTTTAGCTTACATGAATGCCATCTGCGGTCGACTTCAGTTCGGCTCTTCTATCTTCAGGGTCAGAGGCAGCTCGATACTGCTCAAATACAATCCAACGTTGCTCGCAAGTGTCGGCCGGTCCCGAGAGAGGACCAATCTCAAACACACACTATCAGGAGCCGATAAGGCAGTGATCATCTTGCGCAGGTCAGCTTTAGCGGCTGCATTCGTGGAGAGCTGCAGAGTTTCATCGGTGTCTACAAGAGTACCGATCCTTCGGTCAGGGATTAGGAAAATGTCCACTAAACCGGGATCAACCCGAAGGTTGGGAGCCCGAACACGACAGGGCTTGGGCACATACTCCTGGAATGCAGATGTGAAAGGAAGACTTGAGACACAAGCGGACCAAATAAAGAGTTTCCTAAACGTGATCGTCACTGATCTCTAAACTCGATATAGATGCATGAACTCTTTCAGGCTGATCACAACTCTTTTCATCGTCATTTCAAGAGTTCCTTGCACAGAGCCCTTGAACGAGAGCTGGTCCCTGCAAATCCGACCCCGACGCTTATCCTAACCCTTGAATTTTGAAAACTCCCAAGGCTGGTTGGAAACAACACTATTAATGGAGAACTTCTTCATTGCAAAACGTCTTGACGCCGGACCTTCCGCTCACCGACAGTACTAGGCAAAACTCTTATCTTCCTCCGTTGAAAGCCAAGATTCACTGGACTTGTCCCTAAAGCCACTATGTGGGCTATCAGTCACTGCTTGACATGCAATACATACAAAAAGGGTCGGATCATCAAACATGCGTTTGCAAATGTTGGCCATCGCTCGTCGTCAAGCCCTGCGAGATACCCGTGCTTTAAAACAAACGCGTGGTGACAACAGTGGCTGCGACAGTGGTGGGAGTACTATAGTGATTTTTCCTCAGCGGACGACGCGGTAAAGACTGCAACAATATACGGATAGGTCATAACGCTTCAATGGTTGAATGCCGTGACCTGGAGACGACTACCGGCGCCTCTTGTTTTGAAGCAATCAATCAACACACAAGGCAGTCAATCCAAGGTATCGACAGGGACGGTGTGCGGGGGCGGCAGGGGTCGACATTGGCAGCTATTCCGAACCAAGCTTGGGCTTGGTTCTAGCCGCATACACTAAACGATAAAATCGTGCGTTAGAAGGACCGAACGATGCTGCATGGAAGCCAAGCTAGGGTCTAAGCCTCGCACTTTGCAAAAAGCCCTCTCTTCCAATCTCTCCCAAAACGACAGGGGGGCGCTTAGAAGCAGCAACCACTCACTCACTGACAGCGAGGCATATCCATGCCAATCAGGTCTCGGTCATCACAGTTCCCTGTCGCCGGCTCATCAACCTTATTCAGTCACGATAGTCTCTTTTCATTGGCTGTTGATGCGATTGATGAGTGTCTCGTTTCTCATCGCTACATTACGAAAAACTAGAGCAGTCCAAGGCCCAAGTCGAACTAGGGACCCAAGGCTGTCTCAAGCCTTTGGTCATAGTCGCATCTTATTATAATACTAGGAACAAGCTATTTTCGGTTCTAATCACCGCCTCGGTATCGTTTTACGTCTTGGCTCAAATCTAAATGTCTATTTTTTGATCGGATTCCCACCCACCCGAGTTGTATACTACGCTTTGCCTGAGAGCTGATAGGCATTGAATGCAAAGTAGATTAAGGTGTGCAAAAACCTCGAGGCAATCATTTTTCTTGAAGGCAACCAAGTTGGATACAGGCCCTTCCTTATCCTTTATTCGCGCAATCGTGCCTAATCCTTGTTGAAAACGCTCTTCGCCAATACCCGAGACACAAATGTCCGACAGGAGCTGACGGCGGTGTCTTCACACTGCTTCAATTCGAGCCGCTTGCTTGCACAACCCCTGCCTAAGCGAGTTCCCCATGTCTGCTTCACGCGGCTATTGGGCTAGGCTAATGAGAAGTCGGTCTGCTCCCCATCAACCATTAACTTAGTCATGATATTGCAAAAAAGAAAATCTGAGGCAATGGGCAATTCCGCCTTTTTTTTTTTTATCTCGTCTCTCGGCGACTCATGGATTCTGATATCGCTTCGCGAGGGAGGCAACCGACATTGACGCGTTGGGGTTCATGTCCGATTTGCCACAAGCCTGAGATGAGGTTGAATGCTACGTTGCTGGTAAGGTAATGGTGAGCGAATCAAGATTGGTCCTGAATTATACCAGGACCCGACTGCTCCGGGCGAACCACTGCTAGTTTCGATTAGGCCATTCACGTTGGCTTGAATGCTGCCAGGCTGAAGGCTTGGGCTATTATGGTGTGGCAGGATGTCTGTCGGTTATGATCGGTCCCCTCGACTCAGGTACGCATCATGGCTACTCGTCAAGTTTTTATGGTGCTGAGGCTTTTAGGTATCATGATATCAAAGTCTAGCAAGTTAGCCTGCCATTGATCGGTTGAAACAGTTTGGAGTTTGGACAAACGGGACTAGGGCTCAAAAAGCAAATCTCACCTAGTTTATCGTGAGCCGAGGCTCCCCTGGCCATCTGCCTGAACGGTCTAGGGCCCCAAGAGTTCATGACAACGGCTTTGATCGACATCCAGAAACCCCAAAGCCATGCAACAAGAAGTCCCTGAAATATCTCATGAAAGGGTACTGAAAGTATAGTCTCCACGTCCCCAGATTTCCCCGCAAACTGGGCAGACAGCTACCGATGCGAGTTTTGATGTCGGCTTCATTCAATCTCGTCTTCACGTGCTGGGCATAGTTTATTATCACGTAATAGTATTGCTGTTTTGACTAAAAGTCGGGCCAGGGGGCATTCCCAATGCGTCTAGCCAAGTTCTTTGGCAGCGCCCCTTGATCTCCAACAGCCCCGACAAGAAGATGGAGAACCCTACCAACCCCGCGTCTCTTGGTGTTGGTGTGTCATGAGATTGCCAGCGCGGGGATGGCCAGGCCAGGTACCCTCATGCACATAACCAACCTGTCTTTTAGGTTTCGGCTTCCGATGAACAACTTGGGCTGTTTGTCTCGGACTCTCACCGTCACTGACTTGGCTCGTGCGGCTTCAACAGTCGATTCTTCTCAGGTCCCTTGTGCCGAGTATGGAAAACCGTCAAGCCGCAAAGGGCCGAGCCCTTAATAGCATGATTGTGGTTCATAGATCAGCCACACCACTCCTTTAATGCAGGACTTGGACGTTTGTAGAAGGCCATTTACGAGATTTGAAGGAGTTGATCAAGTCACCGCCAGCACATTTACAAGCACACGCATGCCCTGGTAGCCATGGAACCTCGTGAGCATGAAAGCGTTGGCGCGCTGCGTGTTATGGCTCTCCGCTCTCATAGTGCAAAAGTTCCACTTGGTTCACATAGACGACGGGTTGATATGGGTCTCGTGCGCGAACAAAGCTCCGGAAACCATGAACGCTGATAAAGATATCCTGCCTGCAGCTTGGCTCTTTCAGTTCTACGTCGACCGTTCGAATACGATATGCATTCCTCCAGACAAGGCGGGACGGTCATCACCATGAGAATGCTCCCCATTCGTCCCCCGCATTCCCCAGACTTTCTGTGATGTCTGGAGGGGCGGAGCAATTCTAACAACGGATGAAGCAACATTTCTCCACACGGAACGAGGGCCATATGGGTGCATAGGTTTTAACAGCGCAGTGCCGCATGGCAAGTCACCATGCTATCAAACGACGTGCATCGCGTTAATATCGTCGAAAACTGTCCTATCAACTCGCTTCATGACCCTCAGGCGGCATCGCAACACGTCTTGCTTGTCAGACAGGTGGATACCTAATTTGCGGTATTCAGCTGGCAATGGCATTCGAAAGCTCACTCCCTTATCTTTTATTCGTCGCTTGTACGTAATTCTCAAGCTGCCTCGATACACAAACCGATGAAGGGCCGGTAGCGTTGCCCATAGGGCAAAGAGGGCTGTGAAATCTCTTTACCTTTGAGTTTTCTGTCTCAAGTAATTGCAGTTTTACTTCTCGATACGGAACAGTCTCAAAAGCCAAGTGGCTAGTGGGCTTGAGCTTGACGATCTTGAACCTGCATTTATTTGGCTCCCGTCATTTCCCTTACCGCTTGATGTTGGCGTGCGGCCGTTCTGTGTGGGGGAGGGTGGCATTGCAGACTTCTGGAAATCCGGGGAAGGCAACGCAGAAGAAGGGATGGCATATCGTGGCTATCCAAGGTAAAAGTTTCTTCACTATCTGACGGCGGAAGGCTTTCCGCTTCCTCGGTGCAGGGTATCCAGATTGTGGCTTTCGGCCTCTCTCGGTGCGCGGTAGACGATCAGCGATCGACACGCGGTAGGCTGATGGCCAAGTCTGACGGTGGCTTGATCAGGACATCCAATCAATTCAATGTACAGGCGAGCTCTGAAAGATGACGACACTGATGATGATGTCGTTGTGTGGCAGCTCAAGATAAGCCTTGTCTGAGAGAAGTGTAAACTGCAACAAATTTAGTAGGGAAAAGCGACGTCAGGCGGATATCTGAGATGGCAATGATGAGCTTCGCTTCCAGCGGGTTGACCTTTTGACTGAATCCTGGTGCTTTCGGATCGAGATCTGTCAACCAATGTGGCAGATGAAACCATAGGGCGACTATGTATTTCACAACAAAGATCTTTTCTTTGTTGAGGAGGATAAATGATGTTGGACACGTTGACCTTCACAAGCAGATGATATCACAACCATGAGTTTCTGGTAATTATCTACAAAGACCTCGTCAGAAGGATTCTTCACCGAAACAGTGACGACAAGACACGAGTTTGTCATCACAAACATCCGCATCACCAGGTGTTATCGTATTTCAAAGCTTGCTAAGGATTGTTTCTGAGCATAGTCTTCATCGATGGATGGCAGGAAAGTTACCCTGAAAACATTACCATTTCACTGGAACAAACGACAAACGACCGTAGTTGAGTGGATATGCCGTGGTAAGTTTTTATCCGCTTCGTACAATATCCTCCTGATTAGAGGCATGGGATTCTGCCACCACACTACCCCTAGGTTAGGATTCTTGGACAATCTGTTGGAACAAGGGGAACCAAAGGCGCAACGTGTTGATTGGATCTGGACCGTTAATTCAGGCTGAAAGCTTACTCTTATGATCAGATCTAATGCCGAATTTTCCTATCCGACCTGGCACCCGGCATCGTCGGGGAACATTCGCCGCCTTTGAATCTCGACCACCGATGAGGATCATCAGATAGCCCTGTATGACATGGTGGTCACTCTGGCCTTGGCATCATCTCTTACTGTTGGGTATGATATCTTTTACGGCTCTTTTCCGGCTGTACGACTTCGGTGATTCCGGTGATCTAGGCAGCAGATCCTATTCTCTTCATAATGTCATCCCTCATCGACATCC
Source organism: Fusarium dlaminii (assembly GCA_013186775.1). Taxonomy (NCBI): domain Eukaryota; kingdom Fungi; phylum Ascomycota; class Sordariomycetes; order Hypocreales; family Nectriaceae; genus Fusarium; species Fusarium dlaminii. The sequence goes on from JAAOAL010000040.1 coordinate 22,420, forward strand.
ATTGGTAAAAGCAGGCGCTGACACATTCGCGCACCGTAAAATGGAGACGGGACTCGGAGATATAAGGTATTGAACACACGCGTGTAGGACTTGATGCTTGTCAACTTTGCACGGGGAGCTTATGACACAGCTGGGGTTTTCATTGACACCAGATGTTGTCCCGAGGTCTTACAAGTGGCTCAGCTTACGTTTGATCTCGACCTTGCCCTGTACAACCTAGATGGCTGAGACCTGGGCGATGCTGTTAGTAGATGTGATGGCAGGAGCTTTTTTCTAATAATTGCGATCCTCGGTCAGTCTTCGAACGCAATGGATACCCAGCGCAACACGTAGAACAGTTCTCTCGCATCTCTACAGTGGAGTTTGAAAACAGGAACCCCGAGGCGTGGGAAACGTAGGTTTTGCGTTATGTCTGCGTGATTCAGGCTCTGTTGGCCTTGAGTACCCGAAAGACATCCGTAGACCAAGTGGCTGCGACTTATCCCTGTAACTCCGAAGGTATCGTATCATATACTCATCGCTTGTCTCTCAATGTAGATGAGAATAGGTGTTTAGGTGTATGGCAGCAGGCCTTGATAACAGACCATGTTCCCAAAGCCCAAATCTCCTATAAGGTCAAGCTTGGTAAGACCTATTTCAGCTAGGTTGCTAATTTGATCAAAGGAAGACGAATCAATCTTCTATTCATCTATGAACAAGAAGTGATTGGAATCTTGTGTAACCGAAAACAATTCCCTGTTGATGGCACAGCTGGCAGTGGAAGCCATCACTTGACTTGAGTATCTAGTCGGGTTTTCAAAGCCCTCGGGAAGACCCTCAAGCATTATTGCTGTCGTATGAGGCTATCCTTGATAGTTGGGAAGCCAAACCGAACCCCTCGAATTGAAACAAAAGTATTCTCAGAGGAGTGGTCACCAGTATCCATGAATAAGGATTAACCCTAGATGACAGATATGCTGGAGCATTCACATCGAAGCGCTTTGTAAAGGCTTAGATTCGTAAACTCACCTTCAACTGATGGCTAGCCTGCGCATCTTCGACGATACAATCTATTGTTCCGAGCTCGAGACAGCCCGTGGCCTGACTTTCGCACATAGTGATTTCGTTGCTGCCGAAGCCTTTCGTAAGTGTCTTATAATCGAGTCTCCTGGGCATTTTGGACAGGTGCAATCGATAATGACTTGGATTGTTTCCTACGACAGGAAGGAGATCAAAGGTGACCTTGAAGAACTGACAGCAGATTGTGGTTGACCATGATACAAGCAAGGCCCAGCAGTAACGGATTTGCAGAAGTATCAGAAAAGAGGACACGACCAAATACTTGCCTGAGACAATCTAATTTGGAAAATACCACAGCGGAATTAATTGAAGAGTATAATGTAGTTTAAAGTATTAGTGCCGTTCTTAAACTGTTGCCTATCGGGATTCCGCTCTATCATGAATCAACAAATATACTATTCCGCAAAACAGGGATAAACAGGCAGCAGAGGAAACAAACCTAACTATTGGGAGACCTAGCTTGATGATAATTGAAATGCCATAAAAGATATTCGGTTCCTGAAACAGCTGGCTGGCATCTATCGCTGGGCTCGATGCAGGATATGAATAATGCCGGATAGCTTGGTTTGAGTTATCACTTCAACTCTTTTGGGTTTTGTAATTATTGGTACATACATATTGTAAGGAATCTGTTGGAGCGATAAGTAAGAACTTTATAGCGAATTATGATCAAGTCTGTGTCCAGAGCCATGTTTAAATGGAGTGGAAGTTAGAATTAACGGGCGCTTGCGGCAACAAGCCACTTTTGATGCGCACTCAACCGTAGCATATTAAGTGTCACATATCACAACCGCAACAGCGAAATAGTGTACTACAGTAATTTCTCCGCCTTGGTCCAACTCAGACCAGTCAAAATAACTATCAGTATTCAATAATATCTACATAGAGCGACCCTGTCACGTGTGATAAGGGGTTGCTGGGTCAGAGCGCCACAGCAGTGCTTGCAGTTCACATCGTTTAGGCACCATCATTCCTGAAGAGATATATCAGGAGGGTATCTCAACAGAGAGATTGATTTTAGTCAAGAACACAGAGCTCACAGTTTCTAATACCCAGTAATCTCACGAGTCTCATTGCAACCATGGATCAATTCTTTCTTGATCATGCTCAACGCTATCAGGAGCTGGTGAATCGCTTCAAACCAGCGCCTGTCAAGTCCAAGACCAGCAATGAAGAGTCCAACCCTGACATCACTATTGCTACTCGTCTTCGGCCGATGCTAGATGATGAGAAAGAAGGGGGACAGTTGATTGGCACCTTTCCTCGAAACAACGCACCTGGCGTAATTGACTTACACGAACTGCGGAGACCAGTCAGGGGACCTCCTCCTTTGGTGGTGAGTACCAGATATCTCATACAAAGCTATAGAAGGGTTACTGATAGATGAAAGTCTACAAACTATCGCGTGGACAGGGTCTTCAACTCCGAAGACACAACCGAAGGCATCTACGAAGAGCTCGTCAAGCCTCTTGTCCCCTGGGCATGGGGCGGCGGTGTTAGCACCATGTTCGCCTATGGCCAGACAGGCTCAGGCAAAACATACACTGTCAGCGGCCTCGAGCGCCTCATCGCCGAAACACTCTTCTCGAGTGATATTCAAGGCACCCGCAACATCTTCATCTCCATCATCGAACTCGCAGGTAACTCAGCCTCTGATCTCCTCAACGCTCGCAAACCCATCTCTATCCTAGAGGACTCTTTCGGGTCGACTCATCTCGCTGGAGCTTCAGAGTACCACGTTACAGATGCGGATACTTTGGTCAAGCACATCAACAATGCGGCATCTTTCCGACGGACTGCCTCTACGCAGAAGAACGACTCTTCGTCCCGCTCGCACGCTATCTGCAGGATTCGCCTCGAGAACCCTGAGCTCCCCCAATCTGACGACGGGCTCCTCTATTTAATTGACCTTGCCGGTTCAGAGGCTGCTAGAGATGTCACCGAGCATTCGGCCCAGCGGATCAAAGAATCTCGAGAGATCAATGCCAGTCTTTCTGTACTCAAGGACTGTATCCGCGGGAGAGCCAGTGTCGACGCTGCAGGCCTCGCCACTGGCAAGAAGGTCTACGTACCGTTCCGACAGAGTGCTCTGACTAAAGTTCTGAAACATGTTTTTGATCCTACTGCTGAGCGCAGCTGCAAAACCGTCGTCGTAGCCTGTGTCAACCCAAGCTTCCTTGACGTTGGCGCTACCAAGAACACGCTGAGATACGGAGAAATGCTGAGAATCACCGTCCCTAAAGCTGCCGTGTCGAAATATGATGCTTCAAAGCCGAGCACCTGGCCCCAGGATCTGCTCCATGACTGGATTCTCAAGAACGTAAGCCATCGAGTACTAGCTTGCTGTCAATAACAATAACTTGCTAACACCATCTACAGTCTGGCACCCCACCCGTTTCCCCTACGGCACTCGCACCCAAAGAGACGGGCGTCCAACTTCTTCGACTCCCGGTTCCAGAGTTCATCACACGCTGCCTCAAGACCCCCGGCGTCACGCTCGAACAAGCGACCGCCTTCCAAGCCAAATTTTGGCGTCTTCACATCGATTCACAGCGAGCCGCTAACAAAAAGCCAAAGGCGACCCAGAAAGACGCCAAGCCGGAGAAAGAAGAAGCTGGAAAACAGGGACTTTCAAGCCAAGACCCGAGACCCGAGATGGCAGATGTTCCATTCAAAGAGCGTCTTCGACCAGGAATGGTGGTTATCTGGAATCCGTCTGATGACGCTCCAGGATCCTATCGCCTGCCTGGGCGTAATCTCGTCATGATTCTAAGTCCTGAGGGGGAGGGAGCCTTCAGATGCGCGGTCACTGTTCCAGCAATCATGCCAGGAGCCTTTGAGATTTACCTATGGCAACAAGTTGTCGCCCAGGTTGATACCATGGAAGCGGAGGTCTGGCTCGAGTACGACCCCGGAACTAGGTATTACTATGAAAACGTGTAAGATGAGTGGTTGGAGAAACCAGATTGGGTGCTAGTTGAGTGTAAGTGAGTCACGGATGATTGGAGGGTGGTGAGATGAGAAAAGATACCATGGTATCACATAAAATTTGTTGCAGTAGTGAATATGCTTCGGAAGTACATAGTAAAATAATTTATCTGTTTATTGTTGCTGACTGGTACGTCGAAATTATGCAGACGCCAAGCCACAAAGCTTCATGATTATCAGATGTTACAGGCAGAACAGTTCAAATTTGGTTAAATCCTTGTATTAGTTTATGTAACAGTACGCATGGGCCTGAAAGTTCTCATTAAAATTTCATAATCCTCATGTCGCTATCTGGCCCCAACAGGGTATCTCATTTTAGATTGAAGGGGTTCAACAGCGACACTTTTTGCCGTTCACTCATCTCAAATTAAGCCTCAACCTTCTCTGCAAGAGCCTTCAGGATAGGCTCCTCCAGAGTCTCGGGCTTAGTGGTGCTAGCCCAGCGTCCCTTGACCTTTCCATCGCGTCCAACAAGGAACTTCTCGAAGTTCCACTTGATGCGCTTGAGGCCCAAAAGACCCGACTGCTGGTCCTTGAGCCAGGCCCAAAGAGGGTTGGTGTTGTCGCCGTTGACCTCGGTCTTCTGCATGATGGGGAAGGTCACGCCGTAGTTGAGCTGGCAGAACTCCTGGATGTCGTCGTCGGTGCCGGGCTCTTGGCCACCGAACTGGTTGCAGGGGAAGCCGAGAATGACAAAGTCCTCAGGGTACTGCTCCTTGAGCTTGGTCCAGAGCTTCTCGAGACCAGCATACTGGGGAGTAAAGCCGCACTTGGAGGCTGTGTTGACAATGAGGACGACCTTGCCCTTGTAGTCGGCGAGGGGAACCTCTTGACCGCGCTCTGAAATGTGTTAGATAGTTGAGAGTCATGAGAAGGTTATCATGAAAGTAGTGTGGTTAAGGCGGGGTATGAGGGGGGAGACACATACTGTCAAGAGGCTTAAAGTCATAAAAGCTAGTAGCAGAAGCCATCTTTGAAGTCGTACTCAGATGACGGAAATGGTTATGAGTGGTATTTCTCTGGTGAGGACTGCTGTGTTTTGTGTTGAGAGGTGAAAATGGCGGGGAACGAAAAGAAGTCGTAGCGGTGGTGGTGTAGTATTTATTAAGCCAGCGGGAACTGGAACTTGAGGATGGCCGTAAAGTCAACCAACGAGGAGCAGTAGCACGCCACAGGGACATTAGATTAGTAGGTACAGGTACAGTTGCAGTAGAATTGGTAGTAGAGTAGCAGGGAATAAACCTGAAGAAACAATCCGAGTTACACAATAACGGTAATTGATTGCATGGAGACTGCTTCTACACTTCTACAAGCCTCGGCACTTGACTCCATTTTTGGTTTGGTGACGTATTCGGGGTGGAGTGATCGGGGTACCCAATTCCGCCGGTACCGAGAGTTCAGATAGATAGATATTAGGTATTTGGAATTGTTCCAGACGTTCACTCACCAAATTGTTTTATATGTTTCACGTTTATGTGAGCTGAAGTATAACAGAAGGATATATCTAGTCAAAAGCGGTTAACGTGCCCAGCTGAAGACTATCACTCACTAATCAGAACAAACATGCACTACAAACATAGCTTCAACTGTATGACTTGATATCAGAGCCTCTTTCTACACACTCGGTCTTTTTATATAATTCTGCCAATCTCTCTTCTTCTATTTGGAATCAATTGATATCGGTGCAACACTCTGCCGATTTATTTCATAGCTACTCCCCGGCTCGGTAATAGCTCCGGTTCGGATTTCGGGGCTGCCCCGCTAAAGACATTCATGGATTCTCAGAGGAGCGGCCGCTTTATCTCTTATCGATAAGACTTATCTAAAGTGTATGTGGCGGTGGTGGCGCAGTCTGTACGTCACTAAGGTACTGGACCCCAACTCTTTCCGATTCCCATCTGATCGGACGCCAAAACGTTGATCATGCTCATGACAAGTACCTAGATTACAGCTTGAGTCTTGCTTCTCAACTCAGTTTTGCTCATTTCACGTCGGCTTAGTCGTGTCCTGTTGGATATGGACGCAAAGAGAAACATCGTCGTCGTTGGTAAGTCACCGCGCCACTTACAGGGCTCCCTATTATCCCCGTCATGTCTCAACAGCCTCATCTCATACATCGGACCACATAAGGCTGATAAAAATATCAGGAGGCGGCATCATTGGCTCAACCACGGCCTACTATTTAACACGCCATTCGAAATTCAACCCGGCCTTACATACTATTACCCTTCTTGAGGCTGCTCCTACTATCGCACAAGGTGCATCAGGCAAAGCTGGCGGTCTTCTCGCCCTCTGGGCTTATCCAGAATGTCTAGTTCCCCTCTCATATCGCTTGCATGCCGAGTTGGCTGCTGAGCATAACGGGCCTCAGAGATGGGGTTATCGCCAACTAGGCTGCGGAAGCTTTGATGCTGTTGTGACGCGCGACAAGATCAAATCACTCCAAGCCAACGGAAATGGAAGCGCAAACGGCAATGAGAATGGAAAAGACTGGGAGAAACTGCCGAAGCAGAATGGAGCAGCAAAAGAACTCCTAGAAGAAGGCATCTTGCCGAAGGATCTCGACTGGGTAGACCATAGCATTATTAACAGCTGGTCTGAGATGGGCGCACCCGGAAAGACAGAAACATCTCAAGTGCATCCCCTACATTTCACAACAGCAATCGCAGAACTTTCCCAGCAAGGTGGCGCTCAAATACACACCAACGCCAGGGTAACCAAAATAAACTCCACAAAGAATGGCGTCGAAAGCATAGAGTATCTAGATCGCAACACAGGCGAGACGAAGACCATTGCCAGCGTGACAGATATAGTCGTGGCAGCTGGTCCATGGACGAACAAAGTCTTGCCTCGGGCCAGGATCGAGGGCCTAAGAGCGCATAGTGTTGTCTTCGACGCGAACGTTAGCCCGTATGCTGTCTTTACAGATATTCAGCTCCCTCCGGATTTTATACCCGAGCATCGTGCTAAGATGGGGCAGAAAAGGAGGCACAGGGGCAATGTTGATCCAGAGATTTATGCTCGGCCTTTTAATGAGGCCTATGCATGTGGTGAACCAGATACAAATGTCCCGTTACCCGAAACCGCAGATCAAGTCGAATGCGACGAGGCTCAGTGCGACGACATAATCTCATATATCAGCACTTTCAGTCCCGTTTTAGCCGCGGCTCCCATCAAGGCGAAACAAGCATGTTATCTCCCAAGGCATATTCGCTTTGGACAAGAAAGCGGGCCTTTGATCGGCAGAACGACTGTGCCTGGGTTATTCGTTGCTGCAGGACATACATGCTGGGGAATTCAGAATGGTCCTGGGACAGGCAAGCTCATGTCTGAGTTCGTGTTTGACGGAGGGGCAAAGAGTGCTGACGTTGATAAGCTGGATCCTCGGAAGTTCAAGGTTTAAACTCTTAACCAGTTGGATATTAGGTGGATATAGACAATTAATGAATAATATGGGATCTTGGCATGAGTTTGGGCTACCAGACTTCATAGGCTTGTGTGAGCAAGATGAGATGATTGCCAAAAACCACCAATCCCATTACAAGATATGAGCAAGGCAAACCGCGCTTTTCTTATAAGACTTTTGGAATTATCGTCACACAAGCTTTTCTTGTTGCTGGTACTGGTTAAGGTATATAAAGAGGTTGGCAGGCTGGATCACTTTCCACTAGCGCCCCACTCCTCTTATCGATAAGACTTTGCGATCAAATTTTGGCGGGCATTTTTTGGACGTCTTAACCGTCTTGAATTATCGACACCTCAAGCAACACAAGAACTCACATTATCAACCATGGGTCGTGAACTCCAAAAGAAGAAGGCCCGCTCAGGCCGCCAGCCTATCCGTCAACTTAACAGATCCAAGAAGATCCTTAACCCCCGAGGCAACGATGCCATTGCAAAGAACTGGTATGGCCAATCCCTTAGCCACGGACGAAAGCGCAAAATTAACTCCTCAAAGGAACAAGAAGGAGACTCTTTCTCAAAACTATCGTCGTCTCGGTCTCGTAGCGCGTCTCAAGGCTCCTACAGGTGGAACAGAGAAGAAGCTCGGCGCAACCACAACCCGCGCATACCCCAACGATCCCTTCGCTATCGCCACCATGGAGAACGCCATTGTATCAGAGGCACGTGTCGAGCGCGACGCTGATGGAAAGATTATTCGTATTCTCGGCGAGGCTAAGCCTAACCCGCTTAACGATCCTCTCAACGAACTCGATAATGACAGTGACGCTGAGCCTACCGAGGAGTGGGGCGGCATTGAGGACGACGCTGATGCGACCGATGTTGTCAAGACTCTCCTAGAGCAAAGCAAACAGCCTGATATTCCCAAGAAGAGACATCAAAGTACTCGGGAGAAGGAATGGTTGGGGAAGCTCGTGGCCAAGTATGGCGACGATACAGCGGCTATGGCCAGGGACCGAAAGTTGAACCCCATGCAGCAGACCGCAGCTGATATCGCCAAGCGAATCCGTAGAATGAACAAGGAGTAGAAGCGGGATACACGAAGCAAGAGCAGAGCTTTGGGTATCGAATGAGATGGAGTCGCTAAATCATCAAGTATGGAGCATCAAAACTGGCTTAAGAACAGAAGGCGTTGGGAGTTGGATCCGAGCATCTTAAAATATAAGACGCCGTATACTTTTTTCATTTCACACGGCCAAACTTTTATACTGTCCAAAATATAGAATAACCACAAGCATGAGAGAATCCAAAGTGCCTTATATATATGTATGTGTACATGGGTGCAATGTCTAAGTTAGATCATACGCAGCCAAAGGCCTCGTCCATCTCCTTAAGTTGTCTCCGCGAAAGTCATGACGCCGTTAAACGCCCCTCCTCGACCAGAGGCGTTATCTACCGTACAAAACATGTGAACCCCGCATCCCAGACGCAGTTTCCCAGGCTATTCCACACCCAATCAAAATGAACACCGTTGCATAAAAAAGAGACCGATAAATCCTTTCTTTCATTCATCACGCTGTTGCTACTTAGTGCCCCCTATCGTAGTTGGCGGCGGGGAATTGCGCGGGAACATCCTCATAAGGATGACCACCTGTCGGGTTGGCGTAGCTGGCTGGCATTGATGGAGGAGCACCGCCGGAGTGGTACTCAGTGTCGTTGTCGAAGAGGGTGTTGTTTCGAGGGGGGAGGGCACCGAAACGATCGGGATCCTCGTCATCGGCGCTATAGGGGTTGGCATCGCCATAGCGGGAGTGGCTGTTATAGCTGTTGTTGTTGTAACCACCGCCGTAGGCACTGCCTGATGGTTCGTGATCGTCCATGTCGACTCGCTCGTAAGCCTCATCGCCGTGAGGGGCCATGGAGAAAGCAGCCTTGTCAGGGTCGATGTTGTCGCTGCCCATCTGGCGGTTGTCGTAACCTGGCAGGATGTTGTGATTGTTGTAGTAGTTGAGGGTAAATGCGGAAACAAAAGTTGAACCAGCGAAGAGGAGGCTACAGGAGGTTAGTAAATATTCAGCAGAGGTCGAGTTGAAGCACATACGTTACCAGAACACCACATCCAACAACACCCTTGCTGATGCCGCAGGCCTTTCCGCATTGACCAGCGGCATTGTAGGCAGCCTGAGTAGCAAAGGCAGATAGCCATATGATTGTGAAAGCAGCGTCAACAGCAAGCATGGCATGCGGTTGAGCAAAGCGACGAGTGCGATCCCATCGGGGAGTCATGATGAGGAAGATCCATGCTGGGACAGAAAGGAAACACTACAGATATCGTTAGCTCCCCATACACATTGTGAAATAGCCGTTGAAATGTTGACATACCACTGCGAATGTCCAGCCATTCCTTCCAGTGACCTCTGCATCCTTTGCATTGAAAACACCAATTTGCAAACACCATGCGACCAGAGATATGATGATCTGGAAAGAGTGAAGGCCCAGTTTCAGGTTGGGGACGATGTCGGGGTCGATTTCAAACCGCATATTGGAGGTTGATGTGGAGACTTTCGAGATATGTAGGAGGGAAGATGGGGGGGAAGATTCGAGAAAGCAATCTGCTCGTTGATAAAGCCAAAAATCAGGCTGCGAAAGTATGTATGTGTCTCGTTTGTTGGCTTTTCAGCCGAAATCGCAATGGCTTAGGTCGTCTCAAGCCAGGATGAATCGGATCGTCGTCAATGCCTCTGAAGAGATGAGCTCGCTAGTATGTATCAGATGAAAATGCAAGAAAAAAAAACACAAACAAAGAGCGTTATCGTTATTTGAGAATGTATGTATAGAATCGATGTTGTTTTGTGTTGACAAAGGGTCAAGTCGTAAGTGGACGTTTGGGATGAGTGCGAATTAAGTTCAATGGACGGCCAACTTGGAAACCGAACCCTGACGAAACAGGTTCCAGCTCTACTCAGGTTCCCTGGCCAGCGGGACCTCCTCCAGCATGACGCCCACCTAGGCCGGGGCAGGCCTGAGCCTAAGCCTAAGCCTCCACTGGCTGGCCACGCGTTGCTAGACGCAACAGCGCTGCAGTGACAGGGCTGTCTTCGATGTGGCTGTGTGGCTTTGTATTTTCCCTCTAATGGAATCAATAAAACGAGTCGTTGTCCAGATTATCGACTAATTCATCGACCATGTCAGCGCTAAATTCAGGGGCTTAAATACCCCTAAGACTCGACAAGTTCTGCGTTACCGTCAAAGATGCCTTGTGGAATTTACTGTATGCCCACCTCAAGGACTCGCCAAGGCATTACGGACACATACATCACCATCCAATGCCACAGCTGCGCCACTGGAGAAGAATCTAGGGGACCACAGTGAACAGAGGTCAACACCAATTGAACGCACTGGATTCCGAAATCTGCATAGCGGTATCTAAATTTATGCTTCAGCTGAGTGACAGGCCTCGGCAGTTTCATCATAATTCCGACTTTTATATAATCTCCATCCGAAGCGCTCTATGTGATTACCTTGGGCTAGAGTGGCCAGTGTTGCTAATTGCTATAAAATCTAACGGTTGTCAATTCACTAATAACCTGATGGATATGATCTGCACGAGGACACCAAAAATGACTGACGCCACGGTCATTACGCAGCTTTGTTGACTTTCATGACGTTGTTTATCCGGATGTTACGGATGCTTCGCTGTTGTTGCATCAGGTTGCTCGGCAGATGCATCTTGAACACGAGGTGAGTGTGACTCTGTATCCATTAGACTCACATGACATGACATGAATTGACTTGACGATACAATGCAAATTTTGACTCTGATCAACGTGTCACTGATAAAATGTCGCAATTACGCGACAGGAGCCACAGCGGATCCTAACGGGGCCCAAGTCCCAACTTAATCTGCCTGTGAAACGGTCACATCAACAAGGGTCTACTACCTCCGCCTATCGTACGTATTCCACTGGTATGTACGGATATCGACATGGGAATAGCTTCGGTTTTGCCATTTCTATAAAATATAAAAAGTCCCGATCTACCATTTTTGAATAGTTCATTGTGGATAAATCAATGAAAGAAACTGGACGCATATATATCTCACAATAATTGCCGGCAATGTCTTTCACACAGGACCCTGGCTGGGTTTGATGAGTACCTTACCGTACCTTGGTGACTCGAATTAAGCACTGGAAAATTACAGTCCTCGAGGATCCGCGCAGTAATATTACTCCGTCTCCAGAACTCGCTCCTCAAATCTGAAATGCAAGGTTACCTTCTTCTTGTCTCTGCACTCGCATCAGTGCTGAACCTCACATATCATTTAGAGGGGACAAAATGTAGTGTTGACTTCCGAAACTTCGTGTTCTCCTCGAGAAAGCTCGCAGCTCAGACCACAGTTTTCGTGATATACCAGAAGTTATTCCCAGTTCTCTGACAATCACTGCAACGTCTCTGTCTCTCAGCTCATCTCGACCATAGGATTATATTAATGGCGGAATGTTTGAAGATAAAAGAGCAGCCCCCCATCGGACAAGCTGTTACTGAAGCGCTACCGTATTTAAGTCGCCACGAGAAAGAAGACCAAGACAGCTCTACTATTGACATGATCCTTAATTCGTGTTCTGCCGACTCTTGATCCCAAAAGAAAGTGTCAGTCTGCATGCAATAAATGCGATGTATGCCTCACAAAGGAAAAGGATACACAGGAATGAGGTACAGAATCCTTGTCCGTAAAGAGCAAATTTTATGACTTGAACGTCACCACTATCAGAATCTCCATGGCAATAAATCTGCTGCCACTGCAATGAAGAAACTTCACTTTACCAAAGTTAACAGTAGACATATATGGCATTTGCCCCATGCTCAGTAGCATGAGTATCACCTATTGCTCACGGATCTTACAGTAAACGAGAATTATACGGCCTTCTACGAGAAGCCCACTTGCTCTCTCATTCCCAAGAAGCTCGCCTACAAAATGCTGATAAAGGGTGTTGTTGGCGAATACGATTTCAGCCAGGAGTGTGTATGCTCCCATTTCCGCTCGAACTTGGCTATGCCTGAAACAACGCATCCCGGAGAGATGCCTCTATCATGGGTTCATCATGATCGATCCGTACTTAGTCACTTCACTTATCCTTGACGCAATATTGCTGAGAGTGAGTTAAGACTCACGTATTAAAAAGAGATGTTAAGATGGAAGTGTTGATGTTGACCCAGCTTGTTGATCTTGACAAAGAGGAAGATATGCTTAAGATGTGCCGGGCTACACTACGTCTCTTCAAAGTCATGTGTTATCTCTGGAGTGTCTAACTTAACAGTTTAATTCGGTGATTCATTTCATCCCAATATATTTGACGTCACCTTTCATCGACTTGTCTCACGATGCCCTCATTTATCTTGAACTAACCTATAAACGGTTGATAAGCCTACCAAAGAATAGACATCACCAAACTCAACAACTCCACAGAAGAAGGTTTTCTGGATCTGGCACAAGGTTGACTCTTGAACTTCTGTGTAACCACCCTAGAAGAGTCTCCAGTCTCCAATGAGGGTGAGACTTTGAGGCTTTTCTCCGTGTGTACGGTGTATTCGCACTGAAGCATATCAGATCTGCATCACATTACTAAAAGCCTTCACGCCAAGCTCAGTATGGGAATGGTTTCAGGGCAGGGGGTCCGTCATAACTTAATCGGAAAGAAACATATCACATTCTCTCCGATGTGCTCGATCCCATCTGACCAAGCAAGGCACGCCAACCGCATCAAGCCTCCCTACAGCATCACAAGTTTATCCTGAAAGTACATTTAATTCTTATCTATTTGGGGGTATCTAGCTGATATTTTGACTATTCTACTTTCTTCCCGATAGTGTCTTGTACGCTCTGGTGGTATCCTGTTCTCCCATAGTTGGCCGTGGTAATCATTATTAAATGGATAAAAGAAACATTTCCGAATATGGTTGAGTTATGCAACGCCGGCGCTGAATGCATTCCTGAAAATCTCCCTCATATTTTTTGTTCTTCTGTTCTATAACAGAAGTGCGATAGGCACAAGCACAGCTATAGCAACGCCAGCTGGCGGATGTTTGCTAGCTGCTGCACCATCAACGTCTTTCGATGGAGCTGCTTCAGCTGCGTCAAACCGCATCTTGGCGTAGCTATTGATATCCCTGGATGGTTTCCCAGGTGTCTTTGACTCGGCGTCGTCGACAACAGGGCCAGATTTGCCTGCAAGACTGAACTTGACAGAGTCGGCAATGTCTGGTCCCTGGCCACTGTATTGAATGGCCTTGTGCTCAAGGACAGTGTTTTCAAGAGGCCGCATATTGGTCTCATTTGAAAGAGAATCAGTAGCTTCTGCATCAGCCACTTGAGTTCGTAATGTTGAAGGACGCTCGAAGGCAGTCTGGGCAGCTAGTGTTGCTGTAGGTACACTCTCTTGATATGGAGAGCCACCACGAGGATATGTCATCGTTGCAGTTACTGGCTCGTCACCGCAGATGCTGCAGGTCTTGACGCCAGCGGTGAAGCCATAAGGAACAGCAGTTGGTGTAGCATCAGCCGGCATAGCTGACATGCCCCTGTAGACTTCCTTAACTTGATAAGGGAACTTGGCGATGCCTGATGGTGAAAAGACATCGAGTGTTGTGGTGTATGTATTTGTGTAGGCACAGTCTGTGCAGAGACAATCCTGACATTCAGGCATCTCAACAGTCCAGTACTTGTCAGTACCTTGTGTTGGCTCAGCCTGGCCGAAGCTGGTTTGAGTTGCACTGAAGCACTCTGTCATGGTGCGCGTGGTGTAAGTGTATCTCTGTGCAGCAGCCTGTGTAGACCACAACGCACTAAGGAGAATAAAAAGATGCTTCATTATGAGAAAGAGAAACGTTTTACTTGAATGAGTGAGTGAGACAGAGAAGCGTGTGTGTGTGATAGGATTTACTGTAAATATTTATTCAGGGTCTCGAGAGCACCCGCTGTTGGTTCCTTGCAGATTTCCCCCTGCATCACGGTAACTCTATCTCACAGCCCAGATCCGGCCCAACCAACAGCATCACAATTTTGTGAATGTGAATGTGACCCATCACATCGAGACCCTTCAGCCTCAGAGATCAGGGTCGGCCGCTTGAGTGAGGACAAGATCCATAAGCAAGTACAAAGTGAGCCAAAATCTCCACCATGATCTACGAGATCTGGGATAAGGCGCCAAAACTCTGTTTCGGGGAATTTGTTACATAACGGGAGGATGTCCGGGCGTACCAGGTGAAGCTACAACCACCCACAGAGCTTACCAAGCGTCAGGGCTGCTCGGATGAAGTGCTCCTAGGCGGACGATCACTGGAGACTAGACTATCTTGGCTCCCGTAACGGGCCGTAGATCGGTCAAAGGTGACACAGTGGCATTCTTTAGTAAGCCCACCATCATGCTATTTCCGTCAAGTGTGGCGCCTGTCAAGATTCCCACTCGGAAGCTAAAATGATGCACTCACTGAACCCGTTGCTGAATGGCCATAGCTCCTGGGACTAGCACTGAAGCATTACACGAAGCTTAGAGTTGACTCAACGGTTCTCCGGCAGAGACGGAACACACAAGAATCGTGGCAACCCCCACCCCCCAAAAAGCAGAAGTTTTGTCGAACGGATTGGGACATCCTGAAAAGATCATGGCTTGGTAGTAGATCAGAGGCGAAATATGATGATTTGATCAACATTGAATATAAAAAGACGGTACACAATAGTTGATCTCATTCAAGGGACCAACAAACAGTACAGTCCAGACAACGCCTCACCCTAATACGGTACTTTCTCGCCACTCTGCCCTACAGGAACAACGCTTTAGGAAATAGCAGACGTTATACCATCGTCGTCCGTGCGTGACTTGACTTAACTTCACTTCAAGCAGAGTCTAGCTCACGAATCTCTTTCCGAATCTGGCCACCATCATCATCCGAACAGCCTTTCAGCAACATTTCTTCACGACACCTCTTACACTCGAATAAACTCTACCATCAAGCGAGGTGGCTTTTCGGTGAAAGCGGTAGGGGTGGCGTTCCAGACCTCGATGTCTGAGACAGTGCCTAGATCTAGACTCTCAGTTCAGGACGCCGTATCAAGGACGACATAATTCTACAACAGATATTAACATAGCTTTTGCAGCGAATTATATGTCTATCAAGTCTTTAGCTATGGACAGTGCTCAAGCCATCTTACAACATATATTCCCGTAGTCGATGGAAATTAATAGTTAACTGGGCGACAATTCAGCGCTTCAACAAGTCCGTCGGCCGCCGTCTCTGAATATCTCGTGGCCAAGCGCTCTATAGCTCTAGCCCTGCGTTATGTCCGATTGAAATGTCCGGAAGCTTAGGAGCTTTGACCGTAGTCTTTGTTGTGAATAACCCCGAAACTATCACCCAGTCCGTATAAGACACTGCCAAATGACTTTCCAGTTGCACAACTCCAGGAATGCGAACATCCCTTGGACAGTATGTTATGATAAAAGTATTACTCTTGCATGATATAAGCCGAGTTTAAGATGCCCTGTCGTCCAATAGGGTTGGTCATCATCTAGGTCATATCATACAAAGCTTGGCCTGAAGGAATGGTCCTCAAAAATGACAAAGTTAATTAGTGTCTCAAAACGGTTGTTTTCTGGCTTACCAAGCTCGACTTGTGTAACACAAAGCTCCCGAAGGAGATTTTACACTACCTTGGTGTATGATCCAAGGTTTCAAGGGTGTAGTAACTGTCACGAGTTTCAATCTGCAACTCATGAGAAGGAAGCCTACGCATATTCTTATGAAGACATGACCAGGACCATACCTTTTACAGCGGAGTTTATTAGCCTATACAAAGGAATATTACATGACAATCACTAGGATACTGGACTAGGAGTGAGGTTATATCATATCCGGAAAACGGTGTATCGTTAGCAACTTGAGCGGTCGAGATCTATGCCTACCCCCTCGGTCAAGATCCTCGACTCTGCCCGTATAAGCTCCAATCACGGATCTATACCGACCTCAGGCTGACTTCAGACCTTTCTTGCCAAAGCTCTATATCTGCATTACTTTATCTCGACTTTATGAGCATTCATGTTGGTACCTCAGGGGAAAACCAGATATCATTAGTTCCCCAATCTTGAGCTAAACCAAAGTCCCGGGAGATCTTCTGGGGAAACTAAAGATAGAAAATTGTCCATCGACTTTCATATTAGGGATAATAGGCTTTTTAGGTGAGTCGTCAACAGAGAAAGTGCTTCGGTATGTTGTTCAGCAACGTCAGTCGAGTAATTTAGAACCAGCCTTACCTCACCATGGAAACAGCCTGCAATCAAAGGCCAAAACCTTAAATCAGGGCAAGCAGTTGATATGCGTTCTTGCATATGACATCTACATCAAGTCGCGGGTTACTCTAGGCAGTAGGGGAAATTCAGAGCAATATGAGTATAGTCTCTTCGGCCGCTTTTCTCTCTCGGCGTAAGCTCTGAAGTGAGTTCCCAAGAGTCAACCGAGACATTTTGGCTAGAGCTACCTATAACTTTGCCATCGCTGGACTCGGCCAGAGTGACCAGCCGTGGCTTGAATCGAGCTAGATCTGATGGGGCTGATGAGGTGTGAATTATGTAGAAATGTTTCATCTACGAAGCCATTCGGAGTTCAAGGTCGAGGTAGAAGACAAAAGGTCAGTGTTGATAGTTCTTAAATCCACAGACGAAGAATGGAGAGAGATCGATATATTCTGAGACTCTAAGAAAGCCATCTTTCAGAAAGCGTCTTTCTTTTGAAAGAAGTTAAAACAGAAATTGTAGATGCCTCACCGCTAGCTCCGATCCCATTCAAGCACTGGCTGAAACCTTGACCCAGCACTATCAATACCTTCAACTTTTGTCACATTATCCACGAATACCCGTGATTACTAAATGTCTACCTAGGACAGATCTTCAAACACTGCTTTAATCTATCCTTCCAGTATTTTCAATTTCTCTTTCTTCCGACTCTTTCAAACCTCTTACGATATGGTCCTCATTTACGACTCCGCTTCAAAAGTAATCACCGTCTCTCAAGAGTCGAATGAAGGGTGTGCTGCCTCATGAGCGAGATGCACAGTAGCCCAATGATAGCGAAGGCCAGCAGTGTAAGCCACACTCCCCTGAAGGCCTCTACAAAAGAGCTGATGACGCCGTCATACCATCCTTCAGGAAGATGCTTAATCTCATCCAGGTCGTCTCTGATGCGGCGAATCTCATCTGCAGCGCCCGGCTCGGCGCCGAATCTGTCCCAAAGTCTAGCTTTGAGGATGTTTTGGTACACAGCTGAGCCAATGGTAACTCCCACAGTACTACCGAGGCTGCGTGCCAGATCTAAAGCTTATTAGCAATGCGAACTCAACAGAATACGTCTGATCAACTCACAGGTTGCAGAGGTGATGACAGCCTGCTGAGAGTGGTCAACGGCAGCAATGCATGCCAACAACGTCGTTGTGAGGGTTGCACCATATCCAGAACCAATCAAGAAGAAAGAAACTCCCATCAGCCACTTGGGACTATGCTCATTCTGGATTGTAAGAACCACAACTCCCGCAATAAGGAAGAGCAAGCCAACTACACCTAGTTTGGTGTATTTTCCAGTTCTCTTCATGATGAAGCCCGAAAGGAGAGATCCCACTGAGATACCGATCGGTGATGGGAGAATCTGGATACCAGATTGTGTAGCACTACTGCCGAGAACCTGCAGGTACAGCGGAACATAGAAGAGCGCCCCCATTACCGCCATCGTACAGGCGAGATTGCAAAGACAGGCGTTCAAGACAGTCCGATCAAGAAGAAGCTTCACTGGTATGATTGGCTGGCGGGCCTTACTCTCCCAGAACAAGAATAAGCCAAATGTGATGAAAGCAAGGGGTATCGTGGTCAGCGGGAGAGGGTGAGTCCACGGCACAAGATTTCCGCCTGAGTTGAGGCCCAAGAGCAGGAATACCAAGAAAGAAGATGTCAAGAATGCCCCCATAAAGTCGATGCGTGCAAGGAACGACTTATCCGACTGCTTAGGGGGAACCCTGACCAAGAAATGAACTGCTACAGCAGAGACGAGTACTGGAGGTACTTGGATCAAGAAGGCAAGTCTCCAGCCCTGGGATGTGTGATCATTAATCAAGCCGCCAAACACACCACCCAACATTGCACCAGATCCATAGCAGATGTTACCTAAGCCCTGGATAATGCCTCTCTTACGTAGAGGGACCAGGTCTGAGCCCAGGAACGTCGAGATGCTCATCAATCCACCACCTCCAATACCTGCCACAACACGTCCTATGATCATGGTAGTCTGATCACGGGCCAGACCACAAATGAGATTACCGGCCGCGAAGAACATGTTGCTGAATACGAGACCCGGTCCTCGGCCAAAGATATCTGTCAACCGCCCCGAAATAGGTTGGCATGCGGCATTGGAGATGAGGTAGGCGGTTGCAAGCCATGACAACAAGCTAAGGGATTGGAACTCGCTCGAAATTGGTCCTGAGAGAGTCGCAATAATAGTAGAGTCGATGGCACCCAAGAAGACTCCGATCCACGCTGTACCAAAGATGAGAACCAACCGGCCAGTTGATACCTCCTCAGCAACAACGGTTGTCTCCTCCTCTTGTCCAGCTGGCAAGCCTCGATCAGGGTCATCTCCCTGAGCTTCACTTGGTGGTTCGGCATCTTGATTCTGAGATTGACTTGTAGACTTGAGCAACGGGGTTCGTTCATTGCTGAGTTCATTCGTGCCGTTTTCGGCCACGACAGATGCTACGCTGCCGCTGGCAGATTCACGCATCTTCACTCTCACCAAGTAATTGAACGAAAGAGGAATCAATTGAGGACAGACTTGGTGCGGGCGGTTATAGTAGTTTCATGTATCCCGGTGTAAGACTTATGTGAGATGGAATTGAGGATTACTGACAAAAGGGCGTTGTTGATATATCCGTGGTTACGATCGGCGACTATCGGCCTATCCGAGCAGCCACTAGTATCAAAAAAGGGTAATCTTCCAATCGAGATAAGAAGAACCGACCAGCTCCAATTCACTAATACCCAAAGGGATGACGCGGGGATCAAGTAACCAATGACGCCTACGTTGTTTCGGGGATGGGTCCAGGGTAGTTTGCACCGTGAGAAATTGGAATTGAACTGAATACAAGTTGTAGTTGATCATCCAGAAAGATATTATGAGTTCAGTGAGGAACTATTGAGAACTGTTGGAAATTGGCACATTAGTGTCTGGATGATGGCCACTACGAAATCGACGAGACAAGCGGGCCCAAAATCCGAGACCGCAATCATTCTATGTACCAGTCAACGCAGTCATGACCGGCGAGGTCGCAATGCATCTAGGCATGACAGCTCATCTGTTACGGGGTAGCATGTGAAATGACGCCTTTTTAGGGTCCATCGATCATGAGTGGGATTCACAATTAGACACCATGATAGCTCGGCTTAAGCCTTTTGTTCATTTACATTCATAATTTTATAATCATGACCAAGTCCAGACGGTACAGGCCCATACCCAAATCCATGTCTAGTCCATTGGGTACTTTTCATCATTAAATGCAACGCTATGCAAACTCATACCCATCCATATCAGTGGTCTTTCAACTGGACAAGCAAACAACAGATTCAAACATCGACCGTGAACTATAGTGAGTTCTCAATCTCCATGAGCTCCTTGATACCCTCAGCAATGCCCTTGGCTTGCTCAGGGGTGAGACGGGGCAGGGGTCGTCGAGGGTAGCCACCATAGCCGTAGTAGCTCTGGATAGCAGACTTGGTACCGGCAATGGCAGCCTTGGTCAGTACCCAGTCGGCCTTGGAGAGCTTCTTCTGGAGAGCTTGAGCCTCATCCTTGTTGCCCTTAACGTAGAGATCCCAAACCTTGACGCAGGTCTTGGGCATGACGTTGGCACCACCAGCAATGATTCCGCTACCGCCGCTGACCAGAGTCTGGATGGTAAAGTCGGCAATACCGCCGAAGGCAAGGTAACCAGAGCCTTCTTGGAAGGGGGTCTTGGCATCGGTAGCGAGAGCAACTCGGGTGAGCTTACCGGTGCTTCCACAGGTAAACTTTGTGCCGACAATGTTGGGGTGCCGGCCGAGCTTGATGAGGAGATCGCTGTCCATGTCAAGGCCAGCAACAGCACCAGGATAGTTGTAGAGAACGATGGGGATAGGGCTTGCATCGGCGAGGTCGGTGAAGTAGTTGTAAATGGCATCTTCACTCATCTGGGCCTTGTAATAAGAAGGAGGGAGAACAAGAGTGGCAGCAGCGCCAACCTCAGCGGCCAGCTTGCTCAGCTCGATAGTGCCCTTGACACTGCCCTCAGTGGCTCCGAGGAAAACGGGAACGGATTGGAAACCAGCCTCATCCAGGGCCTCTCGGGTAGCCTTTGTGACAGCAATTTTCTCCTCACGTGTGCAGTGAACAGCCTCGCCATTGGAGCCCATGGCAACAAGACCGGCCAGGCCAGCTTGACCTAATCGCACGGCGTGCTTCTTAATGGTGGGAATGTCGAGCTCCTCAGTCTCAGGGTCGAAGAAGGTCATGACAGGGGCGTAGATCCCGGTAGGCAGCGACTTGGGAGTGGCGGCATGGCCATTTTGGCCGTTGGTAACACCGTTAGAAGTAGTCATGATGAGATGTCTAGTGTGCCTGGGGATGTTTGTTGGAGAATGATGGCCAGTGGAGTAGACTATGAGAGACGACAATAGATGGAGGAAAAGTAAAAGACAGACAGCAACGAACAAGAACGGAACACAACAGGACAAGCCGGGGTTTAAATGAAACGGAGAGGGACTTTATAGCTGGCATACCTTACTATACGGTAGCGTATAAACCTCAAGACATCATGTCGAATGGAACCGACAAATCCATTTTCGGTACCTACCTACGCTACTGTATCCGTACCTCGCGGTAACAGTAACCAGTTTGGGGGTGGATTCGCTTCGGGAAGTCAAGTGCTCAAAGGACCGTGTGGGTATTGGCTCGATCGCCCCCCAATTGGAGTAATGCAATGTAAGTCTGGAGAAGAGAGGACCACCGAAATATCCATTTGCGATGGTAAGAGTTGCGCAACATTCGGCGGAGAGAGCTCAGAAGTGATGTGTTGGGTCTGAGGCTATGAGACTGTCATACCTCGTCACGTAATCTGGTCTCACCAAGCAAATTTGAGTACACCGAGCGAGATGATGCAACACAATGCCATATCATGCTGCGGCTAAAGTCGACGGACAGATAGATAAAACCTTCTGCAGGTAGTATACCCAGGCCAAGAGGATGCCAATATGACCGATTGCCTGCCTCTTCAGCTGCCGGGTGATCTGTTTGATGAGATCGGCACTTCCGATCAGAGCGAACCACCACCGCGAATAACACACACAACTCTCGCACTGACATCTATCGATGCATCCTCTTCCACCACCAGTCTCAATGCTGGTTAGAAACAGACGTGGGGAGCCGGTTAGGCGGGACGAACAGGAGACGGAGGCTTGAAGGTCTAAGGAAACCGTTGGACTGCTTGGCAAATCCATGTTCAACATCCCGCGCTGATGTCGATTAGCCGGCCGGGATATGAACTCTACAGTAGTGTACATTGTGTAGGTCCAGGTGGAGAGTCACCCTTTTACCTTGGACCCCGAGCTGACCAAGGCTTGTATTTTGCGGCGTCACGGTGTGTAAGAGAGGCAAAGTGCATGGTTTATTGAGACTGACCGGAAGGTGACCGGGCTGTGCTTGTACATGTCTGTACAGTACTTCGACTGCGTGTGTGCGCGCCTGAGTTAGTCACTTACTTGGCAGTGTAAAGAAAGTTGTTTCGAGGTGAGGAATTTGGCGTTTGGTGTTGATGGGGTAAGTCAAAGTCTGGCTCTGAGTGGGCGGAGAATTTCTGGCGATGGTACCCCCAACGTGGCACCTGATGCCATGCTATGTGAGGGGTCAAAGTTACGAGACTTTAAAGTTGATTGATATATCAATTTACTCGGAACTGGATGCGAGTAAGCTTTTGATAGACTTTCGGCACTTGGTTATGTGACGACAATTGATGTTATCAACAATTTATATACGACGCTGAAACGGTTTCGACTGATAATCACAAGCTGTAACTAAACTCTGCTGCTGTAGACATCAAATCATATCACCCACGATTACCATTGCTTCCGGTCATGAGCCGGGGATTCTAGTGCCGTGGGGGTGGGGGGATATTGACCCCTCCATGGAAACTTACAAGCACTAATCCTCTGTACCCCTCACTGCACCTCGCAACCCATGGCGATTTATAGTGATGATCCTCATGGGTTTGGGGGTGGTTCTGGCTTCTAGACGCTCCATAGAATTTATGGTTCCTGTGAGAAATGCCTCTCTACTCAGAATGGGAAATGAATCTATCCTTTACTAGTGTAACACTTCTAAGAATTGCTGTCATGATAATCTATCGCCACTGTAAATTACTGTGAAGATCATTCATTCTCTCCAATTTTGACGGTTTCTGTCATAGCTCAAGGGGATTTCCCCGCCCCCGATGTTAACTACCTATGTGAGACAAACACCACCAATATGATCACCGAATCAACCACAACAGGATAGCAATGGCACCATTATCTCAAGGATTCAGTTTTATCTCCTCCCCTACCTCTTTCTCCCCCAGATTTCTGCGAAGCTGTATCATCCCCACACTCACATGAGCACATCAACACAAGATTTATCCGGCATCATGACTCCATATTCCCAAAGCTATCCATCTCTCTAGCTTGAGATTGGGGGGATTCGACGCGGGGACTCATTTTCCCTCCAATCACGTCCGGAGAGAACCCCGAACTGTCCCCCAGCTTTGGTTCCAAGCTAGCGGAGACATGAGCGAGCATTCATAAGAACAGTATTCAACCATCATGTCCATCTTCTCATGATTGCACTCTAGACCTCGTCTCTACACCCCCTCGCGTTCCATTTGACCTTCGTATACGTTTATACGTAATTTGGGACTCGTTTATATACCCTCATACCCCTGTTTTTGCTCCCATCATAGCTTCTGCCCCTCCCCCGCCTTGCCCCCCGGCGTAACATCACAATGGAGCCTCTCAATGTTCTCATGGTGAGCTGATCCAAGAATAACAGTTTCACACTCAATTCATGTCAGTTTGCTAATACGAAACCTTTAGATTGGTACTGGAGAGTACACCACCGGTTTCGTCGGTGGCGGTGCCTCTGGTTCAGACAAAAAGGTTGGCGTCGTTGGTCTCAGTCTCTTTGATCTGCGCCGTCGCGAAAAGGTCAACAAGCTGGGCATGGTCGGCGTCAATGGCAAGAAGTTCCCTGCTATTCGTATGTATCTCCCGTACACAGTTGCCATGCTCATGACTAACTTCCTCAGGCGAACATCTCAACAAGAACATCCAACAAGTCTACAACAACCTCGACACCTCCTTCGACTCATTCCCAGATAACGACAAGGTCGACCCCGACGCTTACAAGACCGCCATTGACGCTCTCAAGCCTGGTGATGCCATCACAATCTTCACCCCCGACCCTACCCACTTCCCCATCGCAAAGTACGCCATTGAGCGCGGCATCCATGTCATGATCACCAAGCCCGCTGTCAAGGTCCTCGAGGAGCACCAGGAGCTGGTTGATCTCGCTCAGAAGAAGGGTGTCTACGTTTATGTTGAGCACCACAAGCGTTACGACCCTGCTTACGCTGATGCTCGCGCAAAGGCTCAGAAGCTTGGCGACTTCAACTACTTCTACAGTTACATGTCTCAGCCCAAATCACAGCTCGAGACTTTCAAGGCCTGGGCTGGAAAGGAGTCTGACATCTCCTACTACCTCAACAGCCACCACATCGATATTTGCGACTCAATGGTCCAGGAGCGTGGATATGTGCCCGTGAGCGTCAACGCCTCTTCCTCCAAGGGTGTTGCTGTTGATCTGGGCTGCGACCCCATCACCGAGGATACCATCTCGCTTCTCGTCACCTGGAACAAGAACGGCGAGCCCAGCAAGCGAGCCGTTGGTGTCTACACAGCCTCGTGGACCGCTCCCCAAAAGGCCGGTGTCCACTCGAACCAATACTTCCACTACCTCGCTGCCAACGGCGAGATCCGTATCGATCAGGCCAAGCGTGGCTACGACGTTGCAGATGACTCTATCGGTCAATTGATGTGGTACAACCCCTTCTACATGAAGTATGCTCCTGATGAGGATGGCAACTTCGCTGGCCAGACTGGTTATGGTTACATCTCTATTGAGAAGTTTGTTGATGGTTGCAGAGCTGTCAACTCTGGCAAGCTCAAGCCTGAGGACCTTGACGCCAAGCCTCTCCCTACTCTCAAGAACACTATTGCCACAACGGCTATTCTTGAGGCTGGCCGAAGAAGTATTGATGAGAACCGAGAGGTCAAGATTGTTGTCGAGAACGGCAAGTGGAGGTTGGAGTAATGGATGAAAGGAATAGGAGAAGGATAAATACCATATGCTACGTGTAGAAATGTCTGATGGGTTACGGCCAAAAGTAATGATCAAGCCTTTTGTTATTGCAACCTTTTACGAAGTGATCTACCGGTTCCTTAATGAATATGATTATGCTCTGAAGTCTAATGCGGGGTGGATACTAAAACACCATGCCCTTAAACTCTTAAGCTCCACCAAAAACTCAACACCACACCTTATATACCCTCGTTACAAAGCCGGTTTTGACCTTTCAATACTTCTCACTACGTAAAATTTCAAGTCAAACTTATATAAAACATCTTCTCCCTGTATAGCCATCATGTCTGAACCCCGCTTCTCCGATCTGATCCTCCCTCAAAATGAACAACTCTCCATGTCCCAACTCATGGCGTCTTTTAAACGCACCACACTTACAATCCACAACCGCCTGACTAGCATCCAAACCGACGCAGACTTTGTGGATGCGGTGTCTCAAGCATATAGCCCGCGACCACTTGTGGCTAATGAACGTTGTGGAAGCTGGTATATTCCGCCTGAGCGTAAAGGTGCAAGTGCGTACTTTAAGAGTACGGATGGCCATGAGAGGGCGTGGAAATTTAGCACTAGGAGGCTGAACTTGCATTTGGTTGAGCTTATTGAGAATAATGATGGGTATGTGTAGAGGCCTAGTTATCTTCCTGCTATCTGAGATCTAACATGTTGATAGTATCATAATCGTCGACTCTACTCGCCGTGGAAAGAGTATGTTCTCTCTCATGACAACCAGAGTCTCGGATAAAGTGACGACTGACTTGTATAGGGATGCCTGATGCCCTTTCATCGACGATTCCTATTTGGTGCACAGTCCTCAACCTCACTCTTCTCCCTTCAAACCCATCCTCAGCAAATCTCTATCTGCCGGCTCATCTCCCGGCAACAACACACTCCCAAATATGCGCACTCATCCCTGGATTCGTTGCTTCCTTCAAGGCACTCAATCTCAATCTTCCAACATGTCTGACAAAGCCACTCCGCCCATTCTGGGTAACCCCAGACTCATCTCTTCCTTCTGTCGAAGACACATCCTCCATATTTGACGACTTCCGCCCTGTCATCTGCTGCACGGCTAGTCGCCGAGTTATAGGCAGCGAGATGGACGAGGGAGGATATATACAAGGTGCGGCTGACGATACTGAGATGTGGGCGCATGATCTTACAGCGCCTTTGTTTTGGGAGAATATTGATGAGCTTCTCAAGACGCCAGATGCTGAGCTGCCAGATCTGATCTCCAGACTAGTCAGCGACCATGCTTCTAGCAAGAAAGACGAAGGAACACAGATAAAGCTGACACCGCACCTTTCAGTTTGCCCTTTACCACTTCACGCTAACCCCTCAGAATGTCGCATTGTCGTAACTCAGGATACCACACCAAAGGATAACTGGATAAAATCCAAGACTTACATGCAAGCCGGCCTTGGTAAGAACAAGCTGGCTAGCCGCAACCTTCGCAATTCTCTACCTGAAATATGCGACTTTGCTGCTAAATATTTTGCCTCGGCCACAGAGCCTGATCAGCAACGAATTGTGGTGGCATGCGAATCAGGGCGAGATCTATCAGTCGGCGTGGCCCTCGCGATATCATGCTACCTATTTGGTGATAACGGGAACATCAGAAAATCAACAGAAGACGTCTCATTTACAAAGACTTTCATAAAGTCGAGATTGGGTGTCATCATGACAGCGTACCCAGGCGCCAATCCCAGCCGGGCCACTCTACAGAGTGTCAACAGCTTTTT
The DNA here is from genome assembly GCA_013186775.1 of Fusarium dlaminii. Lineage (NCBI taxonomy): Eukaryota > Fungi > Ascomycota > Sordariomycetes > Hypocreales > Nectriaceae > Fusarium > Fusarium dlaminii. The sequence goes on from JAAOAL010000040.1 coordinate 49,122, forward strand.
AATGGACTGGCGAAAATGATACAGTTCATATAGAATATATATATTCAGGATCAACAAATCAATCATGAGACAACGACCTTGTATCTGAGACAATAAGCTGTATCGTGTCTCAGTCTCAACATTGTTTCAATGGCGAATGGTTACCATAACAGGGCAGAAGGTTCGTAAAGTGTATTAGTTCAATTGACCTAGGTGATCTGCTCCATCTCTTTCGCTATTTGACCGATATGTATTTTGGGTATTCCTCAAAGCAATTTCAACAACAAAGCACGTTTCTTTAGACCTCACCAGCCTCAATCTTTTGCAGAGCAGCTGGGAACTCGGACCAGTGTCGCATGATGACAACAGCACCAGCATCCCTCAAAGTCTTCTCCATCTCGGGCTGCTTGTCCTCAGCATAAGGGCCAACATAACCAATGACCTTGATACCGGCACGAGTACCGCTAAGGGTGCCGCTCTTGCTGTCCTCAATAGCGACAGCCTCCTCGGCCTTCTTTCCAAGTTTCTCTAGAGCGTGGAGGTAGATAGCGGGATCAGGTTTGCTGGTGGGCTTCTCGAGACTTGTAGCGGCAGAGAAGACAACATCGCCCTGGAAGTACTTGTCCTGGCCGACCTTCTCGATGGAGGCACGGACACGGCGGAGGGCGGAGGAAGAAACCACGGACATGGTATACTTGCCAGAAGCGGCAAGCTTCTCGAGCTGCTCATCAACACCAGCACAAGGTCGGAGAGATTCCTTAAGCTTGGCAATGACGGCGTCCTCCTCCTTTCGAACATAGGTCTCCATGTCCTCAGGTGAGATCTCGATGTTGTAGTTCTTCTGGAGGGTGGTGAGCATGCCGCGGAAGTTCTGACCGACGAACTCCTTGATGAGGGTCTCGCCAGTGAAGCGCATCTCGACTTGACGAGCCTCGCAGATCTCGTTAATGAGGCCAGCGCAAGCCTCGAAGGCAAGCTCCTCAGAGAGGACGAGGGTGTTGTCGCAATCGAACAGGAGGGTGTTGATCTAGAAATTGTCAGTGTAAGCGCGAATAAGATCGAGATTGCATGAGCAACACACCTCGGGCATTTTGGCGGATTGTGGTGAAGAAAGTTCTAGAGAAGAAGCAAAGACGAGTTCTCAAGAGGAATTGGGTGTATTAAGAAGAGAAGAACAGAAGAACCTTGTGGAAATCAGGTGGAGCAAGGGATAGATTGAGGTGAAGGAAGAAAAGACAGTGACGGAGCTACTGTGGGGGAACGGAGGTTTTATGGAGGACGTGCCTTGGTTCAACGGAGCAGGGACATTCGAACTATAACGGGAACTGCAACTGCCATTGCTACTACGACTGCCCGTAACTGCAATATGCTGTAATTGGAATATGCTAGTGCGACTGTGTGATGCCGGGGGTTGCCCGGGTTGTCTTGCAATGAACTCTACAGGTTGTTTGATATGCATCTGCACCTCATGGGTAAGATTCAGCAAGAAACCCCGCGTTCATGAATAGCTATCTCAAGGTGACTTATTAGCTACAGCAGGGAGGGGTTTCTAAATAGTATCTTCCAACTTATATACTAAATCGAACAGCTGGAAGAGCTATTTGTGCTGATAAAATACTTCTTTATATGCTCGCAGAACCAAAGAAAAAATGACTTGTTCTTCAAAGAACTGTCCAACACGTGGAAGTCAGACAAAACAAACCCCTCGCAAGTCAGACAACATCAAATCGAATCAAATGGTAAGGTCCGACTAGGAACCGCCCAGTGTCGTCATCAAAGTACTATGAATCCCTGTTAGAACATGACACTAAAAAGAGGGACCCGTTTTCTTCCAGTCAACCGGCCCGCATCAGCGACTTCGCTCTTTGAGCCTCTGACAATCATGGATTATGCTCAGTACCTATGCACTAGACCGACCTACAGTGATGACTTCGCATAAGCATATGTAAGTGAGTACAAAGACATGGTATTTTAGGCTTCGGAGAGTTCGAACCGATAGTCCGTCTATCAACATGCATGGTCCATGTAAACAGTTTCACTCTTCAACGGCGGTGGACCTCCAATAAACGCCCTCGTCATACACGGCTCCTCTCCTCTACCAGTTGCGGGATTTGTAACATCCCATATTAAGCGATACAAAAAGTGTTTACCCTCCCAAATCGCGATCGTACCAGATGAGTTATTTTTACCTCATATAGATAGTTCTTCATTTCAGCAAATCACTCTCTTTCGATCTTGAATCTGTCATACTATTAGAGACAGCTACTATAGTATATATGACATCGTTTCTACCAAGACACCGATTAGAACAGCCGTCAAATGGATATCAAAAAACCATATGCTAATCAACTTCCTATCATTCTCCTGTCGCTTGTGTACTCTGGGCAACCAAGCCTGGTCTTCCATGCTAAGGCCTGTGCCGTCGAACTTCCACTCTTTTTCATTATTCATTAGAACCCCAAACGCCAAAACACCATTTGAATGTAGTGCAAATCTTCCTAGCCGAATTCCGATGCTGCTGAGGTTTGAACTTTTCCCGAGCGAACGTCTAGTATCCAGTAAGAGTTGCAGATAGGTTCGGGGACGGCGCCTCTTTACAGAATCTCCCTGAGCTTCTGCTTCTGATCGGCAGTCAAACTTGCTGGGAAGTTGATCTTGTACTTGATGACGAAGTCGCCTCGCTGGCCAGGCTTTTTAGAGATGGGCATACCTAGGCCAGGATACCGTTCCTCGCTGTTGGGCTGAGTAGGACCTCCCTTCTCGAGGTTGAGTTGCCGGCCGTCGATCGTCGTCACTGTCCTTCGCCAGCCGGTCAAGGCCTCCTTGAGATCAAGGGTTACCACATGGACAAGATCGTTATCCTCGCGCTTGTAGAGAGGATGTTCTTTCTGTAGGTTTGTTAGTTGTCATTTCGTAGACAGAATTATGACACGGTGTGCTTACCTCTTCGACAATAAAGTGAAGATCTTGGCGACCTCCCTCTACTTGATCGCCGACTCCGTTGAACTTGATCTTGGAACCCTTCTTCAGGCCCGGCTTGATAGGGACTTCAAGGATCTGGTCGGTCTGGACTCTCTTTCCGGTCTCATCGTAAGTCTTGCGCTTAATCTTCATCTTCTTGGTCACACCGTTGAAGAGCTCTTCAAGCGTTAGGGGCAGGGGTCGCTCGACTGTGGTAACTTCAGGAGTAGCTTCTCTAGGTCGAGGCTCGAAGCCTGAGCGTGTGCGTGAACTGCGGCTTCGAGGACCAGCACCGCCAAATCCGCCAAATATGCCAGCGATGTCGTCTTCGTCGCCACCGTGCATACCACCAGCAGATCCGTTACGCATGAATTCGGCAAAGATATCTTCGGGGTTGCTGAAGCCAAAGCCGCCAGCACCGCTGCCAGTATTGAAGTGGAAGGTTCGGGTGCCGCCTCCACCGGGCATACCACCTTGGAAGTTGAAACCTTCGAACCCGCCAGGCATGCCTCCAGCGGCGAAGGGGTTTCCACCGGCACCACCTTCGGGCTGTGCGGTACCGCCGCGGAGTAGGAATTCAAGGCCGTACTGATCATATATCTTTCGTTTCTCGGGATCGGAAAGAATTTCGTATGCTTGTGAGCATTCTTTGAACTTTTCAGCCGCATCGGGACTATCCTTGTTCTTGTCTGGGTGCCATTTCAAGGCTGCTTTCCTGTACGTAGTGTGGTTAGCGGTGTTCGCCAGATCATGATGCTAGACGGAATGCGCAGTGGTTCCTATTTCAGCAAAGAGAATCTCTTTCGTCAATTCGCCGAATGCAAAACATGGTTTACTTGTGCATTTGCAAAAGCAAGAACCTGATGAGAAAATGGTTGCGCCGCCGCAGCTCCGTATAGATATTGTGTACTTACTTGTATCCCTTCTTGATCTCGTCCTGAGTTGCCTCAGGCTTGACGTTGAGGGTGTCGTAGAGCTTCGTCTCCTTGACCATGATCGCGCGTGTTAGAAGTTGTGTTTCTCAAGATTATTTAGGTGTGCGATATGGTTAGATTTTGGCGAGCCAAATGGGTTCGGTAGAGAGAGAATAACAAGAAGAAATGGGTGGCAATGTCAAGGATTGCTTATTGTTGATTGTTTGTTGAAACAGTGGAAAACAAACACCAAAAGTGCGCTTCAGTATGATGAGAAGAGGTTTCGTTCTAGGTTGAATGAGGTGATGTGATGTGAGGTTAAAGAGAGGGATGTTTTAGTGCAAGAGTGAGTTTACAAAAGATGAGTGGGAATCCGCAGGTGAGGATTAAAAGATCAGTCCAGTGACGCTTCAGAGTCGAGGTCGAGAAAGCACTACGCCATGCTACCGTAACAATCTCCAGAAGCCACTGCTGGGAAATACTGGGGCATGGGACCTTGTGGAAGCTTCTAAAGTGTAGGGGGAAAAAGACACCGCAATGTGAAAGGAACTTGATATGGAATAGAGGCTGACCTCCAGTCTACCAGGGTGGGGGTGACGTCGAGTTGATCGATGGATATCTCTCGAACAACGAGAGGTACCTATACATCTGCTGCTGTCGTTCTGTTCTTTGTTCGACTGTATTGTCTACCTACCTAGGAAGTATGCTACTGTGAGGTAACTGGGAATACTCTCTCTTTAGAGTTCTCTAAAGTCAATTCCGCAAAACTACCTACACTACGCCATCAAGGGTCATGCTCTCTCGTCCTCGTGTCGGGCTCAGTCTGTCGATACCTGACAACTTGACAGGGATATTGACCTATGACGATACCTATCCGTGGTGGAGACGACGCCCCAGACGCCAGAAATCCAGTTCGAGAGCCCCAACTTGGAGCTGAAGATGGTTGCTGGAAGCTTGAGCGGATCTATGATAAAGCCTGGTTATGGGGTTGCCTGAATGACTTGTATGGTTGTGTACCCATGCTATGATGTTTTTACCATCTTAGTGCTCTGTGAGGCATTGCACAAATCTGTCGTGAATCGAGGTTTGTTACTGCGACTTGCGGATCACGTTTTCCCCGTTGTAAGCTACAGCTATTCCCGACAACCCTGGTCCATGGTCGAAGCTTCTAGAACCTTCTAACCTCTGAACTTAACACACATAGATGAGATGCTCTAACGGTTCCAATATGTGTTGATAGCTTCTTTGGCTAAATTGCCTTTTGTAGTTATTTAAAAAATTGGTATTTAAGTGTTGAGGTCTCCTATGTAGCACGCACTATGTCTCTAAGAGCATCTTGGCCATCCAGATCTTACATTATTGTTCGTGTGTGCTATACGACGTTGGGGTAACTCGAGGGGAAGAATGCAGCAGCTCAATTGCACAGTCACTTTAAATGTTAGTAGCTCCATATGCTACATCTAGGGAGTAGCTGCTTCAACATCTATACTTGATGCTTAACTAGTAGGTTGTTCAAGGGTGATTGTTCGATGGAGTTGGGCATGACATATTTGCTTCGTGGAGCTATTGTCAAAGCAATCATACATTTAACAAATCTAAAATCACTAATTCCACTGAGTTCATTCCTTTCTATTTAGAAAAATAAAAGTAGTTCTAACGTATCTACCTCAAGTCTCTTGCTTAAGGTTGATTACCTCGAACTGCCTGAGTTGGAGGCTGGCACGTGTAAGTCCATGCCAAGAAATTTCTTATCTTATCTCCCTCAGTACGTACCCCTCCACTACAATCCAGCGCAACTGTACACTGCGGAAGCTCATCGCTTAGATCGTCATTTATTCAATACAACAAACATTCGGCAAGTGTGTTTCGTCGAAAACATAGTCATCACTATCAACATCAGCATAGAGGAAACAGCTCAGACTATTGTTTGCCTCATCCTATCTTTATCGGGCAACACCTATCGAAATAAGCTCTTTGGCACCCCTTCATGGTGGGAGGAGTGTCCGATCGATAGACTGAGCTTGTTGGAACTCACAGAAGACGATTGATTTTTCAGCCCCAGCCATGGAGACTTCACAACAGGACTCAATAGATCGTGTGGTCGAATTCACAGGTCTCGACCCTATGGGCGATCGTGAGCTGATTATTCAAGCTCTGAAGGTTAGTACCGGGCAGACCCCTCAAAGTGACCTTTGCGACTGACATATACCTACTTGACAGCAAAGTGACTGGAAACCCGAGGATGTTGTCAGCCAATTCTACGAAAACGAACACAGCGTACGAACATGTTCAAGGCCAATTCCCAGCAAATGCTGATTGTATCGCAGTTTCGAGCAAAATATAAACAGCTTTGGGACGATTCTATGTTCACCGCAGATCGAGACGGTAACGACAATACGACTGGTATCTGTCAGTAAACTGTTACGCTTCCCTCCGAACGTCAACTGACCCCATAGCCTTCCATGTCGAGTCTTCCGATCACAACGTCATTCAAGGCGTAACTCCGCCGTCAGAGTCACACGCGTACGGCGCTCCTTCGAGACCTCCTTCACGATCAAACAATCGATCTCCCTTGGGTACGATGGTGGACTGGACTGCGGCACATGTGCCCGGTAACTCTCTTGGTCGCCCCCATGAATATGCGCTAACCAGGACACACACAGGCGTCCCAGAGAGCCAAGCCCAAGAGGATGATGACATGCAACGAGCTATTCGTGAGTCAGCACAAGAAGCTGGACTACCGGTGTCACATCACGAGTCCGGTATTATAGGAACTTCGGAGCCACCGCCTCCCCATTTTGGTCCTGCAAACCGCGAAACATATGTGGCGGCCGATTGGGCCATTGTCCCATCTGATCCTATGAAGGAGAGCTCCGTAAATGAATTTACACCGTCAAAGCGAAAGAGAGCTTCAGGCGCGCCCGCGATGTTGGTGATCAGCAGTGTGCAAGGTGGCGAACACCGCCTCGGCGGACTTCTCACAATTCTGCATGAAATTCCTCTTGCACGGAACATACTCCTCGGCATTGGATCGCCTGCTACCACATACGGCTGTAATAATGACTGGTGGCGAGGACAAATCATTCTATCACCGGAGGTTTTGGCAAAAATGGCTGAAGAAGGCAGCTCAGACCCCAGTGTGCACAAGAGCTGCAGTGCATTTGAGGACGAAGTACACCGATTGATGGCGTTTCTTGACTCTACCGAGCGTGGTTATGGCTCGATATCTGTTCTGGCAGATATTTTGGTGGATTCCGACACGCAGGGCATGGAGAAACAATTCTATGAGATGCTCGGCAAAAGATACCCTGATGTTGCTCAGCCAATGATGCAAGTTGCTGGAGTGTCGCTATTCTACGGAGATGATGAAGAAGAAGTCGCAAGCTTTGGCCTTCTCGAGATAGAGCACTTCCAACACGAGTACAACTACATCAAAACTCTGTACGAGGCACTTGACCACGTCATGTGGAGTGATACTGTGGGTTTGGATAAAATACACGATGGATCGAAGATGGCGTTTTTCAAAAAGATGGGCGATATTTTGGTGTTAGACACCACTGGTGATGGGCCAAGCGATTCGTTCGAGATTCCCTTGGAATTCTACCCAGAAAGATACCTTATGAGCCGGAAAGACGAGGCACGTCGGATCCAGCACGGGTGGTGCCAAACAAAGGAACAAATGAAACGTATTATGGACGAGAAAGAACAGCTTTTTAGCTTAGCGGGCACTTGGGGTGACGCAACTGATGATAAGGGTGCCGTTTTGAGAAAAGCGATCGATCAGTGGGAGGGATACAGGAGTTACCTGGAGAGCTTCCTCCGATTCAAGACTTTGGAGAAGTCGGGATTCGATACTGATAAGTACCCTGACTACCGGACTGCTCCTCCAGATGTGGACGACAACGTGTATCTGGAATCTCAGAAGGTCACAGATGTGATGGACTATTCTGAGAGTTTACTTGTGGACCTTGAGACAAAGATGAAAGGTAGGTCTTGGCTTTGAAAGGCTTCTGTGCCCGTGGCTAAAATGGGCCTAGGCCTCGATGTAGAACTCGAACAGATCACAGCCAAACAGCGAGCGTTGGGGAGACTCCTTACAGTACCGGATAAGCCAAGTCGTCCGAAACCCATGTCCTGCAAAAGGTATCTCCTCCGCGGATTAGTTGCATCGCCCACCGTCTTATATGTCTGCCAACGGGAGGAAGCAGATCTGATAGACCTTGATGACGAGGAGACCAAACCAAGAGATCAATGGTGGAGGCTGGCTTATACCCCTTATGGAGAAGAGGCCGTTAGAGCGGAGGTAAGCGAACTTGATATTGATTGAAGCAGAGGATATTATTCTTACTAACACAATTGCAGAAAACAACTATCGACATAGTATTGGTCGATATCTGGAATGATACCAAGAAACCACTGCTGGTATACGCAACGGAAGACGCCGTCGGAACGCCCAAAGACCATCTATCATCCCAACTGGAACGATTTATCAAGGTGGAAAATAAAGCTTTCCGTCAAGAGTTATCTAAGGAAGAATCCACAGCCAATGAGTCCAAGCAGGCGGGTAAATTTGAGTCCAGCTCGTCTCTTTCGCCTCATTCGTCATTCTCGCCTTCTAAGAGAAAGCATCGGTCTGATAGCGGTGGTTCGATGGACAGTAATCGCGCCTCGATCGGCAGTGACGATGATAGGAACGGATTTGACAACCCTTTCCTCCCTGATGACGACGAAAGAGTCGGTACTGAAATGGCGGATTACGTACATAGCTTCACTGCTATGGAAGGCCACATCCCAGATTCACTTACAGGCCGTACTCAAGATTCAACAGCTCCGACAGAGCCGACATCAGCCACCATGACACCGAGCACAGTAACAGCCGACTACTTAGACACCAACACTGCGTTTGCTGCGGAGGAGCCTCGAAGTCCGGAGATGCAAGAGAAGGCTAGGCCGCCTCCTTTTATGTCATTGTCCAGGAACTCATCAATGCGAGCGGAATCAACCAATTTGATGGACATGGACATCCCAGATGAGAAACCTTAGGTGGCTCTGAGAGATAAGAGTTCACGAATGCCGACGCTTGCTTGTAAGGGGTAACATTCTTCATTTTTTAGTTCTCAGGCGAAGACGGCGCGCCATTCGATGGAGGGTTCGCTGGCTTACATAGCATGGTTATTTGAATAGCATTTGAGCGCATGGAGTTTTGGGTTTTGCTCATGCAGCCTAGTCAGGACAAGGCAGAGCATGCCGTCGAGCGGGTTCTTTATCAATATCAGCACTAGAGATGTCTTGTACGAGTGTCCGCTTTCTCTTCAACTAAGTAGGACAAGATAGGGAATACGATCAACAGATGTTCCTCACTATGGCACCAAGCGAATCTTTGTAAGTTGTATATTCTGTCTATAAAAAGCACGCCTGATAAACACACCCTTGCTCCATGTAAACAACACGCATATAACAGAGACCACCAGTCTTCCTGCATTCCCTCAATGTCCGTATCGCTCGATGCTTGCAATGCTCGTCCCATTCCGAGTAATGCGCATCTTGAACGCCTTAAAAATGAAATAAAATAACCTCGCTATGTCGATAGTACTGTAGATGAAAGAGGATGCCGCGAAATGGTGTAGAAGGCACAGGCTTGAAAAGTAGCCAACTCATCACTCGTCCTAGCCATGCTGAGAAATGCATGGCCTTCGGGGGAAGTCTACTTCTGGTCTCTGACATCATCGTCATCCTCGTCGTCATCATCAAAGTCTTCCATGTCCTCCTCGCTATCGCTGCCGCCAAAGTCTTCCTCTTCGTCTGTCATATTCCAGAAGTCGGCATCATCATCAATTGGCTTTTGTGGCGCAGGTGCGAGCTCGGAGGGAGTGGGCATCCTCGACCCTGACGGGATATCCTTCTGAGACTTATCGACGATGTCCTTTGCTCGCTTGTTATACTCGGTCTTGTTATCGCGATAGAGGACGCTAGCATCGACATTTGCGGGCGAGTTGATTTCGGGATCGTCGAGGAGGAGTAGAACGGATCGCAGGACCGATTCGACACCGTGGAGGACATTCCAGCGCTCGCTGGCCAGCTCGCCTGACTGCTCGTCTTCACCCGGCTTGTGGAGGATGGAAATGCAGAGATTGCCGTCGGTGTAGACGTTGGGGTGACAGATGTTCTTGGTCAGAAATTTGAAGCTGGGCGGCTGGTAAGGATAATCGTTTGGAAACTTCATCTCGGCCTTGAGGTAGGCTCCGTGCCAGACACTGTCGGGGTTAACAACCCAGAGGCCGATCTTCCAGACCAGAAGGTTTGAGTCATCGGTCTTGAATTGAGGACGATCATGTTAGACGATGTTTGCTCCATGGCACCAAAAACGACATACCTCGATGTTGACCCATTTCTCCTTCTGAAGGGGTTGCAGCTCCTGCATAAGTCTCTTTTGCGCCATGATGACTGACTATCGATAACTAATTAGGTGCGCGTGCGCTACTCCGCCCGTCCAACGACAAGAATCCTCCAAGCGAGCGTGTGTTTGAAAAGACCGAAAGTTGAAGAGTGGGTGAGGTAAGTTGGTTGTTGCGAGTTTAAGGGTTGAAGAGTTGGGCCGGGCTTAATAAGTCAGGCCAGCGCCAGCGCCAGCGGCAAAAGGGAGTTGTTGACTGTGCTGTGCTGTACGGAAAGGGCGGTCGAGGAGGGGCGGCTTCGGCGATTGGACGCGCAAAAGTTGAACAAGGTGGTGTTTGGATTTAGAAGAAGCCGCAGCCGCTTCGCTTCCCTTCGCGTTGCTTTGCTTTGTTGGCAAGTTTTGTTTGGGTATCGCCCTCTTTTTGTGTTGACAACGGGGGGGAGGGAGGAGTGTTTGTTTGTTGTTTATTGAAGGGTTGTTGGCTTATCGCTTAACAATGATGCAACCTTGATAGCAAACGTGTTTGAGGTTTGGAACGCCCAGTAAAGACGAATGCGGAAAAGAAGTCAAAAGAAGAATAAGTAATAAAAAAAGCGATGACCCTTTTGTAGTCTTTTCCTTCTATTCTTATTCAAAAAGTAACAGAGTTTGAGGCAAAAGAAGAGGAAAAGGCTTAGTAAATCAATTACCTTACCTTGGGTATTCAATGAAGTAGTATTTACCTTACCACCTAAAGAGTAGAGAGTCATTCACTTCGGCCTTGCCGCCGCCGTCCGGGGACCGGAGCATGGAATCCACTCTAAGCCGGCCGGTGACCACTTGCACCTGCCACCTGGTTCTGGCTCTGGCTCCTGCCATGGTTTGCCCCTCATCTCGTGCGTATCCTGTCCTTTCCCTTTTGGCGGGAAAAACTGACGTCGGTCCCTTGATCCCCACACCTCCCTGAGGCCGGCCCCACCTCAAGATCACGCTTAGGTACGTATCCGTTCCCGTCCGCTCCAGCCCTGCCCGTCTGTATTCCCGCCCTTTACAGCCATTTGATGATACTGTAAAGTGCCTGAGATAGTATTGGAGAAACAGGTGATCAACATGCCATGGTTGTGGAATTGGAACGTGCCCCCTTTTCATTTCTTTGTCTTGACTATGATTATACCTGATCGACAAACTCTCCAGCCGCTGCTTTAGGGTACTGTATATGCGTGTTTGGGCAGATTCAGCGTCAGCAATCAGGCTTTGTCCCTTATCGCAGTGTATCATCAGCGTTTCAAGTGAGATTCAGGTCAAAACAGTATACAGGATTGAGGAGGGCCAACTGTGTCTCTTGTTTTTTTCTCTCTTAAACTAACTCCCTTACGGTACAAGAATCATGAGGATGTTCCTCAAGTCTCTTTTCTAAACTGTGTCAATACCTTCAAGAGTTTCTCAAATCTACTGAGTTTAGTGCATATAGCCTGGCTTTAGTATAAATCTTATAAACTCATCATAATCTTTAGAAGTTTTGTAAATATTATTAGAATTTATGATATCAGAGCCCTAAGTTTAGGCCCCAAGATCGTAATACACGCAGTTACCTGACCGAAAGTTGTACAGGAATGCGTGCCGCGACCCGTCGCCGTTCTTCTTCTGATACTTAAATCTCAGGTTATCCAGCTCGTCATGGATCTCACGAATATATTTCCTCTCCGTATTCGTCACCGACTGCTCGACTTGTCGCCACCCCTCTACCTCTGAGAGACAGGTCCCGCGGATTAGGTCCATGACCTGATCCGTTGTCTCGATGGCCAAGATAGGCCCATCAAGGAAAGACTGGACCAAGCTGCTCGCAGTGCTTTGAGCTTGTTCCACAACCGTTCTACGGTTGAACTTTTTGCTCCGTGTTTGTGCCACTAGCACACGAACCTCCTGCTCTTCCTTCTCACCCGAGCCCAAGCCACTAGTATCTGCAGAGCTGTTGCCGCGAAGTTTCACCACTGTTTTTGAATCACGCTCTCGGATCTCGTTACGAAGCCAAGACAGCAGTTGCGTTGTCGGTATATCTGCATCAGGCACATCCTTTCGTCCCAAGCTTTTGATCTTCAACATTGCATCCTGTTTGATGATGATGAGCCAAGAATATTCTTCTTCTCGGTGTTTCGATAACAAGTCCTCGGGAGATCTGGCATCCTTGGCCAGCTCAGCGCTGATGCTGTGTGCCCAGAGCGTTTGAAGTATTTCGGTACCTAAAGATCTCGACACAGCAGCGCTGAAGCTAGCTACCAAACAATCACACTGTCGTATATATCAATAAGTGTTGCGCATATGGTTATCTGAATGACTTACTCGTCGAGAGTTGAAAATTCCGCTTGATTCGTCCTCGGATTTCTTCAAGAACGATCGCCCCCCGGCTTTGGGAATCTTTGCCAATCGCTCCCATGCCAAACTGAATCCAACTGCATGTTTCTCTCGAACTTGGCCACCAGCCCTGGGTCGGAATTCTCTGATAAGTTGATCATACCTACCTCCAGCAGCAAAAACATCCTTGACCTTTTTATCGTAGATGCATGAAAAGATGATGCCGCCTGTGTAGAATGCTTCTTTCAAGCTGTTCAAAGGATTGATATAGATCTTTGTTCCTACGCCCAGGCGCTTACAATACTCAATGACTTCCTTGAGATGCGCGATTGTCGGAGAAGCTCGCTGGTACATATTGCTGCCCTCAAAAAGTGTTTTTAATTTGGAGAATGTCTTGTTCGGAGTGTCTATTCGCTATTAGCTCTGAAGCTTCATATATGTCCCTTACCTCACTTACCTCTGAAGTCGAATTTCTGCAATTCGTCCACGCTTATAGCCGAAACACCTACAATTGATGACCGCAGCTCGACCCTAATCTTCTGCCAGTTAAAATTGTGAATGTTCAGCTTACTCAAAACGTCTGCCGCTGCACGTCGACTTGCAGGACTTATCCCACAATACTCGAAGATAAGCTGTAAAAGATCTGAGTGTCCCAGATGGAAACACATAGGAGTTGTGGACAAGGAAGGAAATGTATGGACAATCTCATCCATCACTTTAAGAACCTCTGCTTCGTTCAAAGCAAAGTCCAGCGCGTCAGTGGTGACAATGTCGAAATCAGCTTCTCCAAACATCAGTGGGTGGCCTCCATCGTTCTTGTCCCGGAAAACATTGCCAAAGGTAAAAGATCGTTCAACTACTGGATCAAAATACGCCATCGTCCTTGCATTGCCCAGTGTGAGATCATAGGGCAGCTGCACCACTTTGCCTCTCGGGGTCAAAAGCTGGACAGCATTGTCTCCGTAATGTGATGTCCGTGGATATATGCTGCTTCGAGGGGGTTCTAGAGCGCCATGGCTACGGAAGATCGAAACAAGCTTTTGCTTAACCAGTATTTGATTGAGGAGCTCCTGTGAACTCAATGACCTCGCAGACATATCCCAGGCGTAATCCTCAACAGGGTCCATACGCTTCGAAAATAGCCACGAAAGCGTCTTGTGGTAGTATGGCGAGCTTGGGTTTGCCAGTATAGCAAGAGTCTGTCTACCTCTGACGCTCTCTATCTGAATAGGTAGCTCTTCATTGTTGAGAAGATCAGTACTTGAGGGCCTTTCCTTGGGGTTGTGGTTGACCAGAGACAATATGATTTCTGCCTGAGCTTTGTCCGTGGGCTTAAAGTCCGATGGTAACACTGGTTTCGGCCGCCTAAGCTGACCAAGAACATCGGCCTTTTGCATACCTATCATAGGTAGATAACACATCTCGAAGAAAATGATGCCTAGCGAATACATCTGATTTCGTTAGCTTAAGACGGGAACGTCCGAATTTAATCCACCCTTCCACTTACATCGACCTTCGTGCTATATATGCCGTTGACCGTCGACCTGACTTCGGGTGCGGAGTAATATGCAGTACCGATGCTTCTCGTCATATCATCTGTCTCCAGGGTGTTTCCGTTTGCTTTTTCCAATGAGAATTGTCCGCTGGTGGCGAGTCCAAAATCGCCAATCTTCACATTGTCAATGCCATCAGCGTCGCTAGTAATGAAAATATTTTCTGGCTTCAAATCACGGTGGACGATGCTAAGCCCATGGATATGAGCCAAACCTTCTAGAATCTGAGAAAACAGTCGCCAAATTTCTGGAGTATTCTTGTAAAGATTCCTTGCGATCAGATCTCGAAGGGTCTGGCAATCGTGAGCAACTACATATAGGAGATGTTACCAGACTGTGTTACTTACTCGTTTCTCACAATACTCCATCGATATGTACAGCATGGTTCTGTATGAACGCTGATATCGAGCTCGTCGCTGGAACATAGCGTTTCTTTCTTTATCTGGCGAAGAAACTCTGTGAATAGACATCTCATCTTCTGTATCATCATCACCCTCTGACTCGTCTTCATCAGAGTCTTCTTCAGAGTCTTCAGAGTCTTCAAATCCATAGTCGACGTTGGCATTGGATGAGATGAAATCAAGCCCGCCTGTACTGGCAGCAAATTCAATTTCAATCCCAGCAGACCCAGTTCCTTGAGTGTTCTCTTCGGTGAAGTATCCAGTTGATGTATCGTCCTCAGTTTCGGCTTGATCAGGAGCTTCTTCAACCCATGCGGTATTGTATCGGACAACCGCAGGATGGTTAAGCTGAGACAAAAGCCTTACTTCCTTTAGAATCTCTGTAAGATTAGCTTGGGAACGTGGTTTTATTTTCTTGATGGCGTAAATCTGGCCGTCCAGCTTCATCCTCGCCTTTACCACCTCTCCGAAACCGCCCTTGCCTAGCCTGGCTTCCTCAATGAAGTCTTCTGTGTACCGCGATAGCGTGGGACCTCGATGAGTAGTAAACTCATGTCGAGGCCTTGCCGGAAGGTTTTGTGTGGATACCGAAGAGCTTGTTGACGGAACTGCAGGAGAATCTTGGAAAAGAACCGGAGCATCAGTGGCTAAAAACTCACTGGATCCAAGCTCAAAGGCTCGAGGCCGTTTTTGCTTATCTTCCTTGAAGAACCTGTTGACTAACTCATGCAGTGAATGGGACAACGTGACCGATTCCATAAGATTCTTGGGCGATGAATATGTTCGTAGCACGTCAAGGCCAAAGATCATCTGAATGAACACAACGCCGAAATCCCAAATATCAGTCTTGAATGTATAAGAGGGCTTAGATGCACCAGCAATCTCAGGGGGCAGCCAGTAGGCAGACTTGGCAGTGTTCAATCCTGGAAGGCCGGGTTTGTTCGAAGTGATAGAGTGAATTTCTCTCTGGTACCAGGCATCAGAGATCTTGGGGACGATTTGCCCATTCGGCTCTCGGAACAGGAGAATGTTCCCTGGGTGAATATCTTGATGTGCAATATTCTTGTTGTGAAGGAAATTGAGCGCATCAAGTAGATCCCGCGTCCAGGAACGCACTCTGCCAATATCCGCAACCCGTTTCGCAAGCTCCAAGAACTCCTCTAGAGAATTCTTTTCTGCCAAGGGAGACAAGACGTTCACAGTGCACATATTCGAGACAGCAGGATCAGTAGAAAGCCCGGACTGGACCTTGAAGCCTAAAACTTCAACAAGATGACGATGATGAACTCGCTTGACAGACTTGAGATCCTGAAGACGAGAGTCGAGACTTTGTAGCTGAAGCTTGAACTCTTTCGTATCCTTATTTGTGGTGCGGATAACAGTCTGCTTCAGTGCCAAAGGCAGGTTGCCTTGTCCATTGATCAGTACAGGTCGGACTTCGTAAACGGTGGATACAGGTCCCTGCCTAAGGTGGCGTTTGCCTGTAATAGCCTTGAAGACGAGGGTATTTCCTGACTGATCCGTGGCGTTACATAATTGCTCGAACTCGATGATTTCTTCTGTCTCTGAGCTTGTTGAAGACTGCTGGGGCATATTGCCGCCGTTACGACGCTTTGACTCCTTGGCTTTCTGTTTCTGTCGTTCAACCTGCTGTTGGAGCATCTCGGCCATAATACGATCTTCTTCTTGTGTCGCTTCTTTTTTCTTTCGATCTTCTTCTTGTTTCTTCTCTTCTGCTAACTTCGCCATGGAAGCTTCGTGCCGCTCTCGTTCTTCTTCGAGAGAAGGGAGATGTTTCCCGTTTGCTTTCGCTTGCGCAGCATCCTCGAGGATATCCCGTACTCCTTCGACGATTTGATCGATCATTTCTTGTGCATCCTGTGCGAATAACTTTGGCTTCGTTTCCAGGTACTTCTGGACCTTGAATGTCGTGACGTCCTTGAGGTCGTAGTTCTTCAACGTGATAAGAGGAGGTGACTTTGGGTAAGTTGCAGTCATGACGAAACCCAGCGTACAAGCAAAGTCTTCATCCGATGATGCTTTTATCCGGATATCAAAATGCGGTTCTGACTTCTATAGGTCGTGAGCTTCAAAGTTGGCCAAGATGATAGGTCTCGATAATAAGGGTTCTTCAAAGGTACCTTCCAGGCGTTTTGAGTCTCGGTATGCATGACGAAGTCGTCGCTGTAAATAGCCTCAAGGGCCAGTAGTTCGTTCTGTTGTAGCTCTCCATATTCGATTTTGTTGTTGTTGACCTCCGGGCTCGCAGCAGCAGGTAGCAAGCCCGGGAAACTTGACTCATTTTTGTTGTTGTTCTTAAGACCCGAGGGCGTGTTCCATACCCCAGATTGCTTCCCCGCCATGTCTGCACAAAGAGGAAGTCACAGCAAAAGCTGCGACTTCTACAGGGAAGAGGCCATGACGGCGATACTGAAATGATAAATGATGTTGTATTAAGGATTTTATAAGGCCATCCAAGGTATGGATGAAAGATAAGTAGGAAAGGAAGACAAAATCCCCTTCTGACGTTAGGACAGCGGGGTAGTTAGTAAGTAGGGGCCACTCTTTTCCTCGCACCCCCTGGAGGTAGGTAGAAACCATCATCTCGACCTGGAGATGCTCAAATCCAGGTATCCTAAGGTTCTAATCATCTTATCTAAATATCATCATAAGCTTAGACCTACTAGTTTAGCTAAGCTTTAGGTCTAGGATTAGACAGCATTTAGATGAAATAGTCATCTAAAAAAGGAATTCTACTTATTCTATATCCTCTGAACCCCCAGGACCCCCTCGTCTAAGGGACTTTGATATCCATGTTTCCATCTTAAGTTCTCGATACCTGGCATCCATGGCTGGCAACTGAATTGGCGGCATCCATTCACAAAGGCGGTGTCGTTTCATCGAATTACAGGCGGCCACAGGGCTGATGAGGGGTCCGCTGCGGCTCTTGAGGTGGCGGCCATCTCAGCTTAATTGCTAGGATGAGTGCTCCATTGGAGCTACCGCCTGGTGGCGTCCCTACAGTACAGGTTGTGCAACGGACTGGTTGGATGTAACCTCAACCTTGGGTTACCTGGAGGAAGAAAATAGGGAACAGGGGGCTCTTCATATGAGGACAACTTACTCCCAGATTCAAGTCTAAGCATCGCCTCAGCAATGCTCCCCCATGTTCATGGTAATATGGTTCTAAGTTATGATAGCTTGTAATGTATTTGCAGAGAGACTGATATCTTGCATTAGCTGAATGTCCCCCTCTATTTTGGCACTAGCGCGGTTCTCATTGGGTAGAAGGCCTTGGTGGGACAGGGGCGTCAGGGTTTGGCGTCTTTGATCTGCGACAGGTGAAAGTAAACATTGAAAACGAAAGTCAACATTGACATCAACCAATTTCATCCAATCCTATCCTGCCACAATTGGACGGACAACAACATAACACGACCAACGAGGAGGATAAATGTTACTACTTCAACGTTTATGATCGCGTATGCGAAGGACTTCTCTCCGTTAATCGGGCGCCTGACATTCGCATTTACGGTTACGCGCAACGTGCTGCAAGATGTTGGGTTGGATGTTGAGACGCGGCGAGAACGCGCCAGAACCGGTCAATGATGGAGGTATGTATGCACGCAGATGTGATAGCAGGTGAAATAATTGACTTCGTTTACTAGACACCACTCAAATTGACCAACCCGACACCCCCGCGCCTGTTTTCGCTGCTAGAGCATTCAAGAGTGCATTGTTTGGAACTCCAGCGCGACCTACCAACCAAAATACAAGAGCAGTAGCAAAAGACAGAAATGACAAGACAGCTCAAATGTCTCGGACCCCGCCTCGACCACAAGGAATTCTTTTGACCCCAGGAACCGGAACTACGAGACGAAAGCGCGTATCTTTTGGACAAGACGTCAAGAAGAATAACAATCTCAGCAAGGAGCCGGAAACGCGCCAACGCACACGACTAAACGACGCTTTGGAAAAGGCTTCCAAATCGGTAAATCAGAAGAACACAACACAGCAAGACCAGGATGAGTCTTCAGATGAGTGGGAAGAAGCTGATGACGAGGACTACTGCACACACGACATTACGGTTGATCTTAACGAGCCTCACTCGCAGTCGGGCAGATATTGGAAGGAGGAATTTGAGAAATATCATGAAGACGCGAAGGCCGAAATGGAGAAACTCCTCAAGTACAAGCAACTGGCGAAATCGTATGCCAAACAAAAGGATGCTGAGGCAATTGAGCTCGCAGTTAAGCTCAAGGAAGAACAGCAAAAAGTGATTGAGATGGAAAGGCAGATTGCCGAAGGTGCTTCTAAGATTGCATCGAAGCGAGTAGATAGATCAGACGAAGTCAGCTCCGAGCTTTTATCGACACTCACGAAGCAGACAGCCCTGGCTGTGCAGTATCGAACACGCGTCCAAGAGCTTGAGGACCAACTTGAGGAGTTCCTTCGAGAGCGGGAAGACGATGCCGATCCCAAAGACCGCAAACGACGACAAGCGACATCTCCCAGGACGCAGAAAACCCTCATCGAGACACAGCGCGAACTGAGGCGAGCCCGAATGCAGGTCAAGGAAGTTGGCGAACTTCGTGAGCAGATATCTTCGCTAAAAAGTCAGCTCAGAGCGGCGGAGAAGCGTGCTACCAAGGCCGAGGCAATGAACGAGACGAAGGCTACACAAGAAAAACCCGAAAACGAATTGGTGCGCGAAGGTTCACGAGCACAAGAACTGCGCGCCAAACTTCGTGAAGCAAGGGAAGAAAATAGGAAGAAGGATGAAGAGCTGCGACAGCTAAAACAAGAATTCGAGGCCTATCGTAACGAAACTCAAGCCCACAATGCGGACACCAATGGAGTTTTAGAACGGGCACACACTAAGATTGCGGAACTCAAGAAGGAAATCAGGATCCTTAAAGCTGGGGACAATGATGCTCCTGAGCAGAACGACAACGCAACTCGGCCTAAGAGCTGGCATGTTCAAACAGACGCGGGGCGTCTGGTAGACGAGGCCGCAAAGCCCAGAAACATCGGTGTAGATGACAGCACTAAGAATCGAAGGCACAATATGGAACGACGAAGCTTTGACTTGACCGAGCTTGGAAATGATACCATGGAGCTCAAGGCGACAGACCCAAACGTGCCCTCATTACGCCAAAAGTTTCACGAAGACGCTGTGCCAAAGGTTACCAGATCGGATATCGGCACGTCAAAGCCAGTATCGTCAAGTCTTGGTGATAAGCCAGACATTGGCCGGCCTAGATGGCAGCCATTCGTTCCGCGATCACCAAGAAATAGAGCATATCTTGGCGAAGAAATCACCAAGCGGATTGAGAATGGGGGTGCGACTCCTGGCCGAACTGGCCTGGAAGACATCGCCGCGCCTGACCTGCCCTCACTGGCCAAGTCAATCGCTCGCTCGAAGCGCATTACATCTGGCGAGAAACCTGAGGAAAGAATCGACTTACTACATGACCACTATGCGCGTGTAGGGGGACCAGATCCCAACAACAGCACATTGATGGCCAACGCGCTAAAGAGCGTGCTGCCGCCTGAGCGTAGAGCTGCCGCGATTGCAAGAATTGAACAAAGAATGGCGGAGAAGAAGCGAGCGCGTGGAAGAAAGGCATATGATAAGGAGAATGTTCGACCTTGAGAATGATAATGTACATACGATGGATACCTTGGGTGTGATATGACTAAGTGAGGTGGAATACCCTGACTATTGACAATTGTTTGTCTTCCAGTCAAAAAGACTGAATTGGATTGGCATTCGCGTGGAGTTTAGGGGGTTTTCCTCGAAGGAATTCTTATTGTTGGATTTACATGATGATGGGTTGTCATGGTTTTGATAAGTAGTAGTTTTTTAAACCTCGATGGTCTTATCTCTGAACGAGCTATTTTGATGCTCAACTTAACCTCTAAAAATATCTAAACTCATGATGCCTTCACAAATTCAGGCACCGAATACGGCTGATGTTATTCATGATGAGATCCGTGAATTAGAAAAGCGTCTTCAGGAGGCTAAAGCGCGTCTTGAAAAGGTCCTGCCTTCGCCACCCCTGTCTATGGCTACAGAGCGTAAGACTCATCTCAACCTAAAGATAAGGACCATAACTCACGACTCATAGCTCATCTAGCCTCCACAACTCATTTTCTACTTCTTCTCTCAGACTCGGCACTTCCATTAGGCTCGTTTGCTTTTAGCAGTGGTCTCGAGTCTTATCTTGCTCACGAACCGCGCGCCTCGGCATCGTTCGCCTCCTTTCTTCCTTCATCGCTTTCATCGTTCGCCGCGACAACGCTGCCCTTTGTCCTAGCCGCGCACCGCGACCCGGAGTCTCTTCCTCAGTTGGATGATCAGCTCGACGCTGCTATCATTTGTACTGTTGGTCGGCGTGCGAGTGTTGCCCAGGGTCGTGCACTGCTAGGAATCTGGGAGCGGTCGTTCCGTGCCAGCTGCCCTGACGTTGATGGGCAGCCGTTGAGGGAATTTGCAGCGTTGTTAAGACGCGAAAGTCAGAAAGAAGTGCCTCTTGTCTCTGCGCATCTGGCGCCGCTGTTTGGGGCGATATGCGCTCTTGTGGGACTGGGTGTGCGACAGACAGCATATGTCTTCATGCTCAGTCATGTTAAGGCGTTGATATCTGCTGCGGTGAGAGCAAGTGTCTTTGGTCCCTACCAGGCGCAAAAGGTATTGGCTGGGCAGCAAGTACAGAAGATGATCGACGACATGATCGATCGAGAGTGGAATACTCCCGTTGAAGAGGCTGGGCAAACAGTGCCTCTTATGGATTTATGGATTGGAAGGCATGAGACATTGTACTCTAGAATTTTCAACAGCTGATGTCGTGTGCTGCTTGTGGTATCATTATTGTAATACAGAATATCTATGCATTTCTAAATATCAATCAAAACGCCTTGTCCCTCCCTATTCATCATCGCTGTCGCTGTCACTGCCGTATGCCACCAAAGGTCCTGTTGTAGCCGCTGCTTTCGGTTTCAATGCCACCGAGACCTTGGCCTTGTTAAGAGCCGCGAGGGTGCTGCCTGAGAATATGCCACCAGTCTCTTGTTGAGTTTGAGGCTGTTGCTCGTCAACTTGAGCCGGTGGTTCGCCTGAGTTTCCGTTTTCAATCATTGGCCGTTCCTGATATTCCACTTCGAAACCTTCTCGGCCCAGAGGGTTTACTGCCTGAGTACCCCGGGCAAAGTGGATTTCATCGGGCGCTTCGTATCCCTCAAGACCATAGCTGCTTTCGATCTTCCGTCGCTTTCTAGCTTCGGGATCTCGGCCTTCGATTTCAGCGACGAATTCTGCAGGAAGGGCTCTTCGAATAGCCTCAGCAGCTTGCTCCTCGATTTTGCGCGCTTCTCGAGCTTGCGCCATAGGGTTGGGATCGGCTGTTGCCCAGCGAACGTTGAGCACTTCCTCGTGGTCGAGAGACTGATGTGCCATGGCCTCTTTGGCAAATTCGGCATTGGCTTGGTTGACATATGTGATAAATGCGACACCTCGGGTGTTGAGAACACGAACTACAATTGTTAGCAATAAGTCAAATGGGATAGTGAAACTGGAACTTACTGCGCTCTACAGGGCCCCATTCTGCAAAGTGTCGCGCCACAATCTCTTCGATATCGTCTGTAACATGAATCCTTCCAACATACACTGTTCTGTTCTGCCTCATAAAACTTCCGACACCACCCATGTCGTCTCGGTAGTCGGAAAACTTGTCGCGTCCAAAGCAGTCGACATTGGGGTTGAAGTGATCGTATGGTCCAGGTAGCCTATGAAGAAATTCGCAATCTTGACCTTTGGGACAAACGCCGCGCGCAAAGCGCAAGCAGAAGTAGCTTCCAGGCATCGCGTCGGCCTTGGTATATCCGCTGTCCTTCGCAACATTGCAGCGACCCTTCGCTTTGGTCTTCGATAGGTACTTGTCTTCTCGATCACCACCAGACCACTTGTTATACCAAATGTTAAAGATTGTGCCGGTCTGAGGAGGGGATTCTGATGTGACGAAATCGGGATCGACTTGGGCGCGCGCAGGTCGCTTCTTCTTGCGAATGATCTTCTTGACGACTTTCTTTCCGGTTGGCGCTGCAACCTCGGTATTCGTGGTCGCCACCACCATGTCCTGCCCTTCCTGCTCGACGACCGGCGCCGTTTCGATTTGTTCTGCTGTATCGGCCATTGTATCGAATGTGGAAGATGAATCCTGAGAAGTTGTTGTGATGGCAACGCGACGAGCCTTGATGATGCAAGGCTGTAAAAAGATCCATTTCTGGGGAGAAATAAAGTGTCAGAAAGGGAAGGCGGTGAGACTGACCTCCCGCACCTGTGGAGCTTGTTCGTTCGAATTCTGCCACGACTTCATCAGGCTTCTCTCAACCCCCAACTCATGATTTAGATCTTGATCAGGCGCCCAGGATTCGGTTTATACTTTCTGTTGATTGTCTTTTCCTTGTTGGACTGTTTCTAGGGACGCAAAAGCGTCTCAAAGTACCACCAATATGGTGAACATTACGGAGAAGATCAAGGAGTAAGTTCTGTCTTGGAAAACAGTGGCGGGGCATCACTGACATAATAACAGGATTGAGGAGGAGATGAAGAAGACACAAAGTGAGTAAATCTATGATCTTAGAAAACTTGATGTTATGTCCCTTTGTTGCACAATTGCTGCAGTTTGCCCAAAGACGAGACCTAAAGCAGTCGGCCTTGGGTGAAATTAAAGTTACGACGAGTTGGAGGAATATCAAATCGTTCCAAGGACTTCACAAGGCTTCGTGAATATTGACTAATATCTTTTTAGAGAACAAGGCGACTGGTATGTTGTCGTAGAAATAACCTCTGAATGTTGCAATATTAACGGCACCCAGAATATCATTTGGGTCTATTAAAAGGGTTAGTTTGGCATGCCATGACTACAGGACTGTGTTCTCAAAGAGATTTATACTAATTATCCTAGAAAACTCGCTCGACTAAGGGCACAGCTTCTAGAGCCTGGTCCTGGAGCTGGCGGTGGTGGTGGTTCAGGTTTCGATGTCAGCAAAAGTGGCGATGCGCGAATTGCTCTTGTTGGTTTCCCATCAGTAGGAAAATCGACGTTCTTATCGAAAGTCACCAAGACGCGGTCAGAAGTTGCTTCTTATGCTTTCACAACCTTGACAGCCATTCCCGGTGTGCTCGAGTATGGTGGTGCTGAGATTCAGCTGCTCGATCTTCCTGGTATTATCGAGGGTGCTTCTGAAGGCAAGGGTCGAGGAAGACAAGTTATTTCAGCTGCCAAGACCAGTGACCTTATTCTAATGGTTCTTGACGCTACCAAGAAAGCCGAACAAAGAGCATTGCTCGAGGCTGAATTGGAAGCTGTCGGTATCCGCCTGAACCGAGAACCACCGTAAGTTCAACTGAGACAAGTTTGAATCGCTATTAATATGAGACTCTAGCAACATTTACCTCAAGGTCAAGACAGCGGGTGGCATGAAAATCACATTCCAGTCACCTCCCAAGAACCTAGACGAGAAGATGCTTTACAACATCCTGCGCGACTACAAGATTCTTAATTGTGAGGTTCTTGTCCGTGATGAGAACGCTACAGTGGATGACTTCATTGATGTTATCATGAAGGACCATCGAAAGTACATCAAGTGTCTGTATGTTTACAACAAGATTGACAGTGTCTCGCTTGACTTCTTGGACAAGCTAGCACGCGAGGATCATACCGTTGTCATGAGTTGTGAGCTGGACCTGGGTATCCAGGATGTTGTGGACAGATGTTGGAAAGAGCTCAAGCTGATCCGTATTTACACCAAACGCAAGGGTGCTGAACCAGACTTTGGTGAGGCGTTGATTGTGCGCAGTAACAGCACAATCGAGGATGTCTGTGACCGCATTCACAGGACTCTGAAGGACACGTTCAAGTATGCGCTGGTATGGGGTGCTAGCGCAAGACACGTTCCTCAAAGAGTCGGTCTGGCACACCCTGTGGCGGATGAAGATGTAGTGTATATCGTCAGTGCTTGGAAGGCTTAGATGCATGTGCAAGCTTCGTAAAGCCAAAACTAAAAAAAAATCATTACTATACTCGGTTTCATCCGTTCAAGTTTAGAACTCAAAGACATGTTTCATTGTTAAAAACTGTACATAAACCGGCCACCAGAAAAGAAAGGCAAGCCAAACCCTGTCATCGCATCATATCATCAAGCCAAAGTTTCCGTAACCTGTATCACCAATACAATGTGTATGTGTATGTCAAGTGAACCCCTAACGCCCTTTACCAGACCTCCAGCGGTTTAATTAACACCATTGGCTAGTAGTCAATAGCCAACAAAAACAAAAGCCGTATCCATGAAATGTGGACATGTTTTATCCGGAAAGAAGAGACATATGGTTGATTCTCTTACAGCTGGAAACCGGCCTTGGTTGGTGCTGGCATTGCGCCCAAGGGATTGTCGCCCTGGAGTTTCTTAGCGCTCGCTTGGGCGAACAAGGACTTAGGCTTAGCCCTGAAGAAGATGTTAGTTCATTGTTATTGTCAGAGACGGGAAAGAATGACGAACTTGCTGGCGTGCTTGTTTCGTAGAGCATTGATCTTTGCAGAGCAAGGGCTCATGATGTTGTCTGAAGGCGAGACGTACTTGTTGGCACTGCTTAAAGGTTAGATTTTGACATTGAGTTGAGGCAGTTCGGTATCACTCACGTCTCTTCCTCAGCCATCTTGGATTGGAGGACCTGGCGATGATACTCCATGCTCTTAACGTCTTTGGTAACTGGCAGCTCAATCATGGGAGCGTTGACGTCCTTATCGGCGAGAACCTTGGCTGACATGATGAAAGTGTTGTGAGAAGAAAGTAGAGGCGTTCGTGTGAGAGAGTAATACTCGAGTGTAGAGAGTAGAAGTTGATTTGTGATAACGTTCTTTGTTTGGGTATGAAGGAAAACAGTTGAGATGGATGTTGGGTTTCTTTAATGAAAAGATAGCGTGCCCTTGTATGAAATAGGTACAGTCCATGCACAAGTAGTAGAAAATTAGCAGGCAAAGTAAACGGTGCCCTCTGTTAACGGGGCAACGGGCAATTAAAGAAAATGCAAGGATTTTGGGCAGCAGGGACCCGATGACGTTGGTTATTTCAGTGTTTTAGCGGGCGATAGAGGCCTGGAATGGTCGGTTACAGGGGACTCCACTGTGAGAAATGGCACGCTGATGCCTGTGTTTTACGCTTGCTTGTCGTGAACAACGCACCATCACTGGGGTAATGGAATGGCATGACTTACATGTATATGATAAAAGCTCTCAGGGATTAGATGTTGATTCATTAATAAAAAGAGACATTGCATGATAGTTCTACGACGCCCAATGAGACTCAAGGACACTGGGACCTTTGAAACAACTCTTTAACTATACCCCGTTGTTCTAGGTATAATGGAAGTGTAATATGGCATATTACACTTGAGACTACAAGCATAATCAAGTGTCACTGTTGACGGAGGGTTCTCGGGAAATGTGTGAATTATGCTGTTAATATTGGTGTCATGGATAAAATAAATGCCAATAATTGCCCCAAGAGGCTCTAGGTTCCCTGCTTCAAACACCAACGGCAAGTGAACAGACTGGATGTCCAACCAAAAGTTCATCTTCTACAAGCAATTGAGGAATAGCTATGCCGTATTTAGCAAATAGCGTGTTATATCTATCATTTTTAATAATATAGTAATTTAGACATTCAACTAGTTGTGCGGCCGCCCTTTGGCCATTATCAAACAAACAACCAACATGCTACCACGCCACTCTACGCTGTAACAACCAAAACCTACAGCTTAGCACTGTGCTTTATTCTAGCACCAGGCTGAAGCCTTTCAACACCGTATTGCTTCAACAACTCTTCAGTCTTAGCCCTCTGTCTCTTAATGGTCGCTGTGGCCTCAGCACTGCGCTTGTTCTCATTGCGTCCCAGCTGCTGCAGATGTACCTCATCAGGTCCGTCGGCAAGGCGCAGTGTTCGGATACCTGCCCACATGTATGCCAGGGGTGTATCCTGGGAGACACCAGCACCTCCGTAGGCCTGAACCGCACGGTCGATGACATTGAGAGCGGTCTGGGGAATGAGGACCTTGGCTTCTGCGATCTCCTTGAGGGCCTTCTTGGGACCTAGGTCGTCCATCTTGATGGCGGCATTGAGAACGATTAGGCGTGCGGCATCGATTTCAATCCGGGACTTGGCAATCCATTCGAGGATGACACCGTGTTCGCGGAGAAGTTTGCCAAATGGTTTCTTTGACTCATCGTTGACACGGAGGAGCATCCAGTCAAGAGCACGCTCAGCCTACATATTGTTAAATGTTGGTCCAGACTAAAGAATATTATGGTAAACTTACAGCGCCAATGCTGCGCATAGCATGGTGAATACGGCCAGGTCCAAGGCGACCCTGAATAATCTCAAATCCTCGCCCCTCGCCGAGGACAAGGTTAGAGACAGGAACTCTGACGTTCTTGAATGTGATGTGTCCATGGCCGTGAGGAGCATCGTCGAATCCGTAGACCTTAAGCATGCGGTCGATGGTAATACCAGGTGTCCCGGCGGGCACCAGAACGACCGACTGTTGACGATAAGTGTCCTTGTTGTTGGCATCTGTCTTACCCATAACGATGTAAATCTTGCATCGTGGGTCACCAGCACCGCTCGACCACCACTTCTGGCCATTGAGAACGTACTCGTTACCCTCGCGACGGATATCCATCTCAATGTTTGTTGCGTCAGACGAAGCAATTTGAGGCTCTGTCATGAGGAAAGCAGAACGGATCTTGCCATCCATGAGAGGTTTCAACCACTGCTCTTTTTGAGCATCGTTACCATACTTGGCCAACACTTCCATGTTGCCTGTGTCAGGAGCTGAGCAGTTGCATGCTTCGGAAGCAACGTGTGAGCGGCCGAGCCACTCAGCCATGAGTCCATACTCGAGGTTAGTGTAGCCAGGAGACTCCTTGTAGTGGCCCTTGGGGAGGAACATGTTCCAGAGACCGAGCTTTCGGGCCTTGGCCTTAAGATCCTCGATGACGGAAGGGTGGCCCTCCCAACGAGCATCACCCTCGCCAGCTTGAGCCTCTACAACAGGGTCGGCGCTAATAAGAATTAGAGATACAGTTGCGCTGTGTGGAAGGGGAAACTAACGGGATACATTCTTCCTCGACGAACTTGGCGACAAGGTCAAGCTGCTTCTTGGCAGCATCGCTGACGCGATTGACAGCCTGCATTATCAGTGTTAGTGTCACTATGCTCTTAAGTGAAGTTAGAGATGGAGTTTCTCACAATGAGAGGGATTCTCGCCGACATCGTAATTGTCTATAGTCTACTTAGGAAAGACTGTGATATGGGTGGATTTAATAAGGGAGTGTAGTATCACAAGCAAAATGGATGATATATCACAACAACAGTGTTAAGACAGCGAGAGATAATATAAGAAAGAAGAGAGGAATCAAGTCAAGATATGAAGAAATAAAGTACAAGTTACTGCAAATAATTCTACCCCAGGTTTGTCTCAAGCTCCAACTTCTCCGCACATCGTCGAATGTCCAGCGACGGAGCCGAGGTTCGCGGCTGCTGACTGTACGTCTTGGCCACTCACAGCTCGCGGCTCTCCAAGTGGATATCTTGGAAATCCGGGGTACAACTGCTATCATTGGAAGCCTCCACAGCCTCGGACAGATGTGGATCTAAGCCGAGGAGCTCTGCTAGCTGACTCGAACTTCCCCGGTTAGAGGCGACTTCATTGATGTACGATATTGATAATGGCTCGATTTTTTATCTAATAATGGCCTGATAGATGCATCTTCCAGTAAAGCCTAGGTAGGCATTGCCTCGAGACTCTAGCAGCTGACGCATCAAAACTCAAACACATCTCATATCACCATCATATCACACTCAAGAAGATGCTGAAGCAATTTAAAAGACAGAACAAGTCGCATCCATGTATAAACACCAAGGAGAAATAAGAAAAAAGACTAAACCCAGCTGCCTCTCTATGATACATCCAGGCAACGTCAATAATCCACCACCGAGGATAGCTACCATCCTCGTCACTGAACACAATCACAAACATCCCCACACCCAATCACCATCTGCCCATGTCATCCTCTAACAAGCGCAGCCATCGCGGTCATTCTCGATGTGGATGTTGATCGGGTCATCAAAGTCGCCGCTGAATTCTTCGGACTCTTCTTGGGCGAGAGCGTTGCGAGCAATCACTGCGAGCCATTAGCTTTGTCAAGGTGCCAGAGCATAGAGACTTCTTACCTTCAAAAGCTTGGTCGATGTTGATGGCTTCCTTGGCACTTGTCTCAAAGTAGGGAATATCACCCTTGGACTGGCAGAATGTCATGGCGCGCTTGTTGGAAATCTTTGATAATGTTAGATCGTGATCACCAATCCTTTCTGCTTACTCACCACTCGCTTGCTCTCCTCAACATCAATCTTGTTTCCAAGCACGACCTAACTTCTGCATCAGCACGCTTCCTTTCTTTCAAGCTTAGGGCCACTAACGAATGGGAAGTTGGGAGGGTCCCGAGGAGAAGCCTGGATGAGGAATTCATCTCTCCAGCTGTCCAGTGCCTCGAAACTCTTGGCATTGTTCACGTCGTAGACCAAAACGCAGCAATCAGCACCTCGGTAGAACGCCACGCCGAGGGATTGAAAACGTTCTTGACCGGCCGTATCCCAGAGCTATCCCAGAAGAGTCAGTCTAATGTCCCTCAAGGTGCGATCTTGTGTCCCTGTCCTACCTGCATGGTAACTTGTCGATCGTCAACGAGGACCTCTCGAGTTAGAAAGTCGGCCCCAATAGTGGCCTTGTAGCTCGCGCTAAACTTCTTGTTGACCTGTAATCACAAGATCGCCATCAGTCTTGTTACAGTTTTCATCGATATTGGTTGTAAGATGCGTACATATTGGTTCATTAGGCTGGTCTTGCCAACACCGCTATCGCCCAGGATGATAACCTATTTTCACATTCGTATCAATACTTGGAACTCCGGACAAATTCTGGCGTGGCTTCCATCATCTCGCACCTTGAGAAGGACCTTCTTTCGTGAAGACATGGCGAACTATTGTTTCTGGACGACAAGCGTTGCTCAATGACGTTATCTCGAGCGTTCCAGACGCAGTGATCGAAGCGCCGTCGACTTTATAGCCTCGATTTTCTCTATTCTTCGGTTCGTGGGCTGTCTTCGATGTGGAGCAAGACTGCTGCTGCTGTGATCGATCTGGAACTTAAATTCGACCGTCAAAAATCGGGTTCGTAAAAGGTTGGTGTTTTGGAGATGGCAGCGGCAGATGACGGTGGGCGGAGGTACCAATGTCGCAGCCTTGCCCGTCGCTCGAGGTGATTCTACAGACTAGTCCGGGTTCAGCTTAGTGGCATGCATAAGTCAGGAAAGTGGGGGTCGCAAGCCGCTGGCGGTCTTGGATTTGTGCAACTCCACGTGACATCATATGCCTCCATCATGCAACATTAAGCTTCCGAAGACTAAGGTAGCTTTCACAAGAACGTTCTAGTAGGGATCAACCTTCACTATCAGGTACGCAAAGCCTCATGGACGTGCCAACGAGGCTGAGACGGCTGAATTATGGCGGATGATGGCCTTCTCGACAAGGTCCACGCTCTGAGTGATCTCGAGCTGGCCTTACTCCTTTGTCTAATTAGTCGCGAACACTGTCTTGTCAGCACACCATCCGATGCTATCGATGACTTGATTCAGGAGCTACAGCTTGTAGCTACAAAGACATTCGGCCTCACTTGGGTCGTGATCGATTGCACTCCCTCCACGACGCTCGAAGACTTTGCTTCTGCTCTTCTTCTAGGCAATGCGGCTTCTCCATCTAGTCACTCTCCGACAGCATCGCGCCACCCCGACTCATATTTTACGTCAAGGCCATCAACGTCGCACCCGCGCACGCCCCTCAGTCCTCTAACGCCCAGTGGTGCGTTTACGTCTCGAATTGCCAACGTGGTTTTCGCAAAGAATCTCGATCGAGCACCACAAGCTGTACAGATCCAGGCGCTGGAACTTCTACGTACCCGTCGTATCTTTACACGAACTTCTGTTCAGACAGCTCCGAAACAATTCGTCTTTATTCCGGTCCTAGAGGCAGCTAGTGGAGGCGAAGCTCGTGTGACGGCGCACCTGAACGATTTCTTATATATAGCCTATTGGCATAATCCCGAAGATGGATTCGTCAACTTGGAGGAGGCAGATGGCGGCAATGATGCCGATACTGCCTCCACGGGTAGTGTTGTGAAAAGGGGTCCTGGAGAGGAAACCAGCTCAGACCCGCCCCTGATTGTCGAAAGCGTATGTTACCCTGGTTCAATTTCTGTCCAGTCGTTGACCGTATTATAGGATATCAGTTATCTTGGTACACTCAGTAAAGAGGCACAAGTAGATGTCGAAATCATCCGCTACCAGATGAACATCATCTCATTTCTTCGAATGCACCGAGCTGTTGCTGGGGGTATCAGTCCCACGGCCACAAAGCACTTTGGTCAACTCATGCGTTGTTTGGCTGCTTTGCATCGTCTAGACTTTGTAACACCAGCTCTGGTTGGCCTCGCTGCCCGCAAGGTGTACTTACACCGAGTACAGCTGACTCCCCCTGAAAAGGAGAGGAGCATGCAATGGGGGAGTAGACTTGAAGCAGTAGAAGCCCTGTTAGAAGATATCGGTCCCGAGGATGTGATTGAAGATGTCTTGGGCATGGTGACCGCGCCGGTCTAAGGTCGGTACCTTGTATTAATTAATTCTATAATATTCTACACGTCATGACAAGTCGAGGACTCCAGTTCCCCCATGAAGCCACCCATGAAGCCACCCATGAAGCCACTCATGACTTACAATCTCGTTCATCTTTTGTTCATGATGCCGATGGCCCGTAGCGTGATTTTGCCATATCCCAATGTCATTGCCGTTCCAAAAGAATCGGTCTAGTAGTAAAAGCAAAAGCCAACATACATCTCCTTTCAACGCCTAATATCCTATGGTATAACTTAAGCAATCTGGTTGACCTTGCAAGACCAGCCGGAACCACCAGCAAGAAGAGGCAAACTGGGATATCATTAGTAAGGGACAAAAAACAGACGAAATCATAGAATCTTACCTAGCGCCGAGGCACCAGCCGAGCTCGTTGCCCTTAATCTTCTTGGCAATCTTGACCTCGCGGTCAATGGGCATTTCGTAACCACTGTGGAGGAGGGCCATCATGAAGTTGAGGTCCAGGCACCACTCAGGTCGGCCATCCAACTCAGCCAGAGCATCAGGGATAGTTGTGAAAACATCCCAACCAGACTTGCCCATGCAGACAGTCTGGGTAAGATCGTGCATCTCACGAAGAGTGAAGGAGTCGGGCATACCGAGGGGCTTGGTGCGGTCGAAGAAGTAGGAGAAGATGTAGACATCCTCCTTGGTGAAAGTCTTGGAAAGCAGGGGCTGGTGAATGCCGTTGAAAGAGCAGGGAGCGAGCTTGCAGTCCTCATCCTTGTTGAGAATCTTCTCAGCAAGGTTCCGGCACTGAGCGGGAGCAGGCTGCGAGGGACCAACAAAGGTAACTTCAACAGGCTCCTCGCTGCCATCAAGCGTAACCTCGACAGTCTTGTTCATGCCTGGGGCAATGCAGGGGTTAACAATGGGTTGCTTTACCCAAGCCTTGTCGGTGTTCTTGGACTCGATATCCTTGATGAGAGCGCCATGAATGGCCTTGCGGGCAGCCATAAGACCATAGCCCAAGTGAGAGTGCTGGTAGAGCTCGAAGTGACGACCGCCGAAGTCGAGATCGTACTTGTGGTCACCCTCAGCAAGCTTCTCGGGCATTCCGCCGTTAGTGGCGCCCTTGAAAGTGGGCTCGAAAACGATCTGAGTAGAACCACCACCAAGATCAAAGACAGCGGCAGTCTCGCTCTTATCGGGACCACCAATCTTGCCGAGAAGGTAGTTGGTGGTGATCCAAGCATAAACACCCTCGAGAGAACCGTCCATGATAACGACACCTTCGTTCTCCTTGTCAACGACGGGGAAGGGGTAATCCTGCTCGAGGTGTCGTCGGACTTCAGCAAGAATAGCATCGGAAGCTTCCTTGCCAATCATTCGAAGACCAGCGGTGGCCTTGACGGCGACAGGAGTGCAGCCCTTGAGGGCGTTGGGAACGGTATCCATAGCGACCTTCATGAGAGGGTCGAGACTCTTGGCAGCGGCCACAGGGTCGCCGTTATACTTGCTGAGGCCACCGACATCCTTCTCGGTCATCTTGAACTCCTCGTGCTCAAGCTCGGGGGTATCGCCACAGTTGTTGAACTTGTAGACGTGGATTCGCGAACCAGTGCTGCCGGCATCGATCATGAGAACGTACTGGACAATGGGTTTGTCCTTGGCGTAAGACTTTGTGCATCGATCGGTACCGTAGGAAGAATCTGAGGGGGACTGGCCATTATTGCCTTGCGCAGGGTGAGTGACTGCTTCTTGTTAGCACAATGCGATTCGGACTCTCGATCGACTGCTGCTACTACCTCCACTAGGCGTACCTTCGTGATATACTTCAACACCCTTGGGGGAGATAAAGTAGAAGAGGGTAACAATCGCAAAAACGATGGCGGCAGTCTTAATCCACCTCGTCCGCTGGGACTGTGTCATCCAAGACTCCTTCATCCTGCCAAAAATGTCTTGCCTCTTGGGCTTAAACTTGTATCGGTCTGGTTTCTCGTGAGGGTCGAAGACGGGGAACTTTGATGAGGGCGGCGATGTGGGTGTTCTCATGAGCGCGGGTCTCGCGAGAAGGGGAGATAAGATTGCGGTGTCGGGGCTGCCTATTTAAAGAAGGGACTGGACTCGGTCGACCATCAGATAATTCTAGGGAGTGAGGGAGTGGTTCACTTCGAAACGAGGGTTGGGTTGGGAGGAAGAAGGGATGGGATGGACGAGATGAGATTTTGGTTGTTGGCTGTTGACAAGCTGGCTCTCTCTTTCAGTTGCAGACCGATAAGTTAACACGGATACAGTGAGAAAGGGGGGGCAAACATAGTTTTCGTGAGAGACGGAAATGGTTGGTTTGCGTGATACAGCCAATCTGCATGCTTAAAAATCGAGGTTCCACGCGCACCTCCACGGCCATAGCGATAGTGCCCGTCCAGCTGGCGCATCTGTCAGGGGCTTGGAACCTTGGAGGATCAACTTTTAGGGGAGACATGCGAAAAGCCCCTGAAATCCCAGGGAAGAGAACGAAACGCTAATTTTAGATGCCCCACCAATGGTCAACATGCGACTTTTGATGTCATCAAGTTTGAACAGTATGTATTATTGAAAAGTGCCAAGAAGATAGTTATAACTCTTAGGTATTCAATGCTCGTTAAAAGTGTCATTGCTCGATCTGTTATTTTCTGGCTATGACATGGCTCTAGATATAAACTCAACTGCGCCTCTTTTCTAGGTAGAACTCTCTCCGTCAGCGCCTTTAGAATGTTCCAGTTTCAAGTGAAGTCAACGCAATGTTGCCTGCCTATAGTACTTTCATGCTTGCACTTCAAACTCGACCTGCTCAATGCAATAACCACCACCTTCACTCCCAAGGCTCTGCTCAAACCTTTATAAAGCCATAAATACCTCTCGTGAATAAATCTCTGCGATCCTTATCAGCCAAGAAAACCACATTCCTCTAACCCCCAAGAGACAAAAGATGGACGTCCAACTCTTTGTCTATGACCTCTCACGAGGCATGGCACGCCAAATGTCCATGGGTCTTCTGGGCTTTCAGCTCGATGCCATCTATCACACCTCTATAGAACTCAACGGTAAAGAGTATGTCTATGATGGGGGCATTATCGCAATCAGACCAGGGTCGTCACACCTTGGACAGCCCTTGGAGAAGATCCATCTCGGCACAACGAATCTGCCTATGGACGTAATAGAAGAGTTTCTCGACTCTCTGCGGCCGATCTTTACACTAGAGGTAATACCCTTGCTACGTGTTTTGCTCACTTGTCTGACGATCCACAGGCCTATGACCTCTTTCATCACAACTGTAATAATTTCAGCGATTCGTTCGCAAACTTTCTATTAGGAAAGGGTATTCCGGAGCACATTGTCAAAATGCCACAGGCTGTTCTCGACTCACCCATGGGCCGTATGCTTCTTCCTCAGCTTACTCAAGGGATCAATGCCGGGAGACAGAATGGCTCTATCCTCGGACTTCAGCAGAGCGCTCAGACGCCAAGTGCTCCAAAACATGGCGTCAAGATTGTTTCCAATTCTGCCGAGTTCGATCATTTGATGAATGGGGCAAAGAAGTCATGTGCGGTCGTCTTCTTTACTTCAGCGACATGCCCACCTTGCAAGGTCCTCTATCCAATTTATGACGAACTTGCGGAAGAAGTTGGGGAGAAAGCCACACTGATAAAGGTCGACATTGCACAGCCCCAAGCCCACGAAATTGGGAGCCGATATTCCATCAGAGCGACACCAACCATTGTGACATTTCTGCGTGGTGAGGAAGAAAATAGGTGGTCAGGGGCTGATCCAGCTGCTCTTCGAGGAAATGTCCAGCTTCTAGTGCAAATGGCACATCCTGTTCATCCTCATGAGAGACTCCGGCTACCGACCTTTGCTAATCCTAATGCGAAGCCTGTCCTTTATGCCAAGGTCCCTCCGCTGGACAAACTCCTGGTTAAGATGGGTGACGAAGTTGCTAGGAAGCCAGAGGTCCAAGCTCTCAAGAAATACCTTGAGGATCGGGCCAAGGATGGTCCTTCAAGTGCAGTCATTCCTGAGATGAACCACCTGTCGAGCCTTGTCAGGGATTCAGTCACGACACTTCCCGTTGATATTCTTTTCACTATCGTTGACTTATTCAGATGCGCTCTTTCGGATCCTAGAGTCAGTGGATACTTTGCCGAAGAAAAGAACCATGAGACAGTCCTGACTGTGCTGGACTTCGTCAATCAACAATCAGGATGCCCTTATGCCCTTCGCCTAGTCACGCTCCAGATGGCCTGCAACTTCTTCTCGACACCCCTATTTTCAGACGAAATCATGCGAGACAACTCGTTACGTGCTGCGGTCATTCTTCTCGTCTCTTCGAGTTTCCTTGACGAGAGCCATAACAACGTGCGAGTTGCTGGTTCTTCCCTCCTCTTCAACTTGTCAGTGGCGAATCGCCGGGCAAGACAGGAGTCAAAACCTACTCTTTCAGGGGATGACGAGATCGAGCTTGCTGCGTCAGTAGTCGAGGCTATAGCCTTGGAAGAAAAGTCAGCGGAGGCGCTGCATGGAATGCTTCTCGCCTTGGGTCACTTGGTTTACGGTACACCACTTGATGGCGATCTTCCCGATCTACTTCAGACAGTTGGTGCAGGAGACAACATCCTTGGCAAAAAATCCAAATTCCCCGAAGAAAAGCTCATATCAGAAGTCGGGAAAGAGTTGTTGGGTAAGGGGCTTAGGAAACCATAGATCACTAGGAATGCTATTCTTAATCCATGCTTCTATATTGATACCGCACTTAGGTAGAACTATACTCGAATACGGAGACCGACATCTTCCTCAACCTCTTTTTGTAACACTCTTAGGTGAAGTATAAACTGAAAAATGTCATATCTGAAGTCATTCCGGCAAATTGAAGCCGCAAGGGGAGAGGACTGACATTTCATCCCATTATGCAGTTTAGCTTCATGCTGTAAAAGCAGCTTAATCATGGCGATGTCACACCAGTAACAAGCAGCTGCGAGCGGAGTCCATAATTGCGCGTCACTTTTGTCTCCTTCTTTTTTATAATGAATATGTGGCACGCTTGACTAACTCCGTACCTAGACCAGGATACCACCAGGTCTATCCTCATACTCTGCGAGGCTCTAATGATGATATATCAGAACCTCTATAGTGGGATTTCAAACCCGGGATGGGTTTCATCTATGTATTGGTCCGGTGTTCACTCATCTTTGATGTCCATCTCCGAGACGGACTAGGATTGCCTGAGCTCGGCAGCTTCAGTCTGAATCGTGCCTGGCCACTATTTCAGGGGTGTCCTGGTTCTACAATCCAGGCATACCGATGCGCCAATGAACAATGTGGGAAATCAACGAGGTTTGCCATCCCAAGGGAAATCAAAGCACGTTGTCTGCTCCCTCTGCTTGGAATCGACCCCCTTGGATCTCGATACTGCTTACCTTGTGTTAGACGTCACACAAAAGAAGGAACCCTTCCTATACGCGAGGGTATTCCCAATGAAAGGCTACATGAGAATCGTCACTCAGCAGTAAACAAGCAATGGTTTGCTAATGGGAACCTCCGCAAATGTTATAATGATGCTTGCGGTATTGCGATCCCAGAAAACCCATTTTTTATATGGTTACGCAAAAGGCATTCGATGCTTTAGGTGTGATAATCATAGGCGGACCAAGTACGAGGAGTGGAACGAGGATGATACCGTCGATAACTATGACGAAGAAGAAGGCAAACTTGAATGTTCTGCTTGTCAATCTCAGTGCTCCTCTCGCCCTTATCAATGGGATCCGAAAGCCTATGAGCAAATGCAACCAAGTCTACTAGTCTTGACAACCGCACTCGAACCAATGACCCAATAGGTCCACGATTCTCAAACACAATTGGTCGTTGCAGCAACTCAACTTGTCAAAGCCACCTTGACTCCTATCCTGGATTTTAGAGATTTGTGGAAGATACAAAACAAAACATCTGTTGCTGCCTTGTCTACGACCGATCTTGGGTGCTCTTTGGTCTAGAAGTTCCTGAAGGATTACAGAAGGACTTCTTGACTCCCCCCACCCTTTAAAGATCCATCGCTCACCACCGTTTCAATGCCACTAGCTGTCTTGGTTGTGGTCTTTGTGCGAGACTGCGTCAGCTACCCGATCTAGGGGAGGAAAGAAAACTCAGGACCTCCGATCCTAAATGATAAAAAGACTTAGGTAATTTAGCCTAAGCTTAGGGGACTCTTTACTAAGTTTATTTTAGCATCCTCTTCTAAAGTCCTATATTTTCTTGCTCCCCGAGGCCGATATCTTTGAAGGTCTTGGTGTGCCAGAAAAGATGTGCAGTAACCTTGCCTATGTCAAGGACAGCAACAATTACCAGAGCATTTTCTGTTTCATCAGGGGCGCGGTGGATGCCAATGGCAATATCGATCTTCTGCGTTGCAAAAGCTGCTATCGATACCACAGAAGTCATAGCCATGACCATACTCCGAGATACCAGCAACCAGATTTCAAAAGCTGCGGTAACCCGAATTGCGACAGGAATAGCGGCAACTTAACGGGTCACTGGATATGGGTCTCGGGCCACTGTGGTAATGAAGAATACCACCGTTGTGGTGTTTGTTATATTCACATGAAGAAACCTTGGTGGACAGAGGAACGTGTCCCACGGCCCCCAGTGCCAGACTTTCGAACCTGCGGCAATCCTAACTGCGGTAATGACTACAGGAACCATCCGAGGCGTTTCTATCATCGGGAGACGAACACTTTACTCGTTGCAGTCGTTGCTATGGTCACTTCAAGAGGCATCATGGCGAGGAACGTCCCCCAGGATCCCGGCGAGCCCCAAAGACAAATTTCCGAACTTGCAGAAATCCAATTGTGACAAGAGTAGCAACAACTACACTGGTCGGTGGCTTTACGTCAAGAACCATTCAGGCGATGAAGAATACGTTCGTTGCAGCCCTTGATATGATCCCCTAAAGAATCATAAGACAAAGAATGTGTCCCGGGAACCCCAAAGCCGACATAGCGTAAATGTGGCCATCCTAATTGCACTTGTGGGTGCTCTTATCAACCCCCTATATGTGTCTTGGTGTTTTACCATATATGGATGAGACAGAAGAGACCAAGGCACTCTTTGAACACAGCTGGCATGTCTGTATCTCATAGTATTGTGAAACTTCTAACTGGAGAATGTCATTTTCTCAGATGTCGAGCGGAGTCATGAACTATTCGAACGTACACCACCCTACCCTGATAATCGATCTCGACTTCCGAACCACCACTACCCTAGTGCATGGATTCCATACTCGACTCCATCTTGCCATCGAACTGAGGGAAGGTTACATCAGGATTTCCAACTGCACTTTTAATCCCCTTTGAGAAAGTTGACCATGTCGAAGCATGGGTGTTAGTCAAGCTGGAATTGCGCGTTAATGCTTATTTACCTATGTACAATAAGGAATAGAATATAAATGTTTTAGTTTTAGTTTTATTTTATTTTTTCGCAGGTCAGTTACAGGATATATGAGCTGGTAAGCTCTGAGAATTGTGCGTTTGGCTTGTTTAGATGTATGTTACATGTATCAATGTCTTGAATATCAACATTGCTGTTGATTTAATATGCCTAGGGTAAGCGTTTGCCCAGATCCATATCCCAACCACCCGTTGTTGAAAGTTTTGGTGGAGCAGAACATCTGCTGACTAACCGAAACGGCAGCCCCACACAGAAAATCTTGGGGTATATAAAGTCGCACTTTTCCCGATCTCTTTTACTTTTGCTCCTTAGATCAAAAAGCATTTTTTTAATGTTTTCTGAGCCGCCACGACCTTCACCCGACCTCTGGGTCACCTCTCACGGTGTCGCGTTGCCTTTCCCATTGCGGGAAACGCTCAGTAGATTATAACCCTTGGATATAGGAAATTCTCCGTCAGGTCGTTGTTTCGCAACGATGTCTGTAGGCGGTGTAATGCCAAGAAGGGGGGACATTCCATCATCCTGAAAAGGATTTTGTAGTAAATTTCGCGCTGCTGATGTTGAGTTGTGTGATGCCGCATAAACGCGTGCTGCTTATGAGGATTTGACAGATGTCTGCAAATTTTCTGCATCGTGAACTTTGCGTAGCTGCCTATGCCAGGTCTGGTTTCGAGAAGCGGCTCTTGAGCCTGTGTCTTGACCTTGTTCCTGCAGACCAATACCTAAGCGAGCTTTGCCTCGCTGTAAGGATTAAGCTCATGAGGCTCAAGACCCGTTATTGGATCGTGTTCCTAGCGATAAAGCTAGCGCCCAGATCCAAGACACCTTAACAAGTCGCACTGCACTGGCTTCACGTCAAATTCGACTTCAAGACACGTGAATCATGAATTCATTACATTGTAGGTAAACGCCCTATTATACAGCGCCAATATCCCCAGAAGCCGCGAGGAATCCCATCACTCATCATTGGGAGATTCGCCCAGAATTCCATCAACGCCCTGACTTCTGTGCTGATCCCTTACGAAGTCTTCGATTTTGTCATCGTGATGCGGTCGCTCTGGTGGTCCTGGTGGCTTGTCTTCGTCCTTGGGCGGGCTTTGACGAGGAGGCAGGATCTTGGCTGCAGCTGGGACATATTCTGTGACTGCAACATGTCAGCAATTTGTTGTATGCAGAGAGTTTGGTGGAGCATACTCTTCTCGACAACAGGATTGGGTTTCTGATTTTCCAGTTCACGGGTACTGTCCGCAGCCTTGTCAAGCTGCTCCTTGAAGCTCTCTTCTTGGACGTTGTTGTTCTGACCCGATTCTTGAGAAGCCATTTTTGTTTTGTTTTAGGTGGATTGAGTTTCCCGTTGAAGGATGATGCTACGATTAAGATCTAGACGAGAGAAGGATGCCTGTAAATATTGTGTATCCCTGCCCCATTTCCTTGTTCTTTCATCTTTATCCCCAGCATTGGCATACGCAATGGCGCAAATCCTCAATGCACCCCTGTGAAACCCTTACGTTAGTCCATTCTTTCAGCTTGTCGCCCTCTATAAAGTGACGTCAAGCTGCAGTTGGCGGGGTCGTTCCGATAAGGCCCGATAACGATTCAAAAGTCTATCTTATCGGACCGTTCTGAATGGATGGGCTGATGATCACCCAACATTATCACTTTTGTTTGTTCCGCTAAAGAGGTATTTTATCAGGAACAAAACTTTGACGCCGTTCCCTTTTTTCTACAGGTGCTATTTTCAACCTCGGTTCTCTTGAAAGTACAGCAAAGATGGCGCCAATTCCTATCACTATCGTTACAGGGTTTTTGGGATCAGGTAAAACAACACTGATTCTGAACCTGATCCCTCAACTTCGCGCCCAGAACCCAGACTATAAGCTTGCGCTTCTCAAGAACGAATTCGGCGATCTCGCAGTCGACTCACAACTCGCCGCCAACTCTGCCATTTCGGGCGTCCAGGAACTCCTCAACGGCTGCATCTGCTGCAACCTCGTCGGTCAACTCGGCCCCGCGCTCGAAGAACTAGAAAAGACCGTCACACCCGATCGAATCGTTATTGAAACCAGCGGCTCGGCTTTTCCCGCGACCCTCGCTCTCGAAGTCAACCGCCTTGCGCGCGAGTCCGGGAAGTACATCCTCGACGGTGTCATCAGCGTCATTGACGTCGAGAACTGGAAGGGTTATGAGGACACTAGCTACACGGCACGTATTCAAGCGCGCTACACCGATCTCATTGTCTTCAACAAGTGGGAAAATGTCAGCATGCTGCGATACGACGAATGCCTCGACCGAGTCGGCG
Organism: Fusarium dlaminii; assembly: GCA_013186775.1. Classification (NCBI taxonomy): domain Eukaryota; kingdom Fungi; phylum Ascomycota; class Sordariomycetes; order Hypocreales; family Nectriaceae; genus Fusarium; species Fusarium dlaminii. The sequence goes on from JAAOAL010000040.1 coordinate 90,181, forward strand.
ATCTGGAAGTTGACGTTGCCAAGGTCAAGAGCGACAAGGGCAAAGTGTCGCTGGACTTGATCTTTGGGGTGGATGGTGGTTTAGCGAAGGAGTTGACAGAGGCAGATGTTGAAAAGACCAACGGCCACGGTCACGACCACTCCAACGGCACAACAAACGGCCATTCTCACAACCACCAAAGCGAAGTCGAGGTTTTGTCAGTTGTCCTGAAAGCCGATCCTTCAGCACGAGTTTCGACCGAAAAGCTCATCGCCTTCCTCTCCTCCGCCCCCAAAGACGAAGCCTACCGTATCAAGGCCCTTGTCTCACTCTCATCAACGCCCACAAACTCTGATCCCGATATTCCCTCACCAGAGCCAAGCGCCTCCGGTCGATATATCCTCAACTGGGCATTTGGCCGCTGGACATTCACACCTGTTGCGGAATCACTGCAGGAGCATGACTCGAGCAGCGATGTTACACTACGCATGACGATAATTTTTGCGCGATATGAGAGCAACAAGTGGAAGAAGAGAATTGAAGCTGGTGGATTGATAGAATTAGAGGGTGGAGATTCAAGCGATTTGACTGTTACAAAAATTCTATAGACTAGAACATAGACTTAAAAGTTGAGACGGATCAGATGAGAGAAGATGTCACGAAGAGACGAAAGAGATGTTTATGAAGCATAGACTCATGATTGAATTGAAAGAACGCTTGTCGCTATTTGACCAGGATATAGAAAAACAAGCCCGCTACCTGACATTTTGAATACATGATACAATCTTTTACATGCAATCTCTTGTAAAGCTTTATATCCACCCAGGACCTGGATTGACAGGACTCGGAATAAAATTCGCACCAGGCACTGGCCCATTAGTGACTTTGTCGTCGTTGAAATTTTGCTCATCAAAGTAATAATCCGCCCAATCATCTTCGTAAACATCAGCCTCGGGAGTCTTGGACTTGATCATCCATGGATCATCGAACGCGGGACTATCATCTGCCTTGGCCCTCGATTCAACCTCTTCCTGGAAGCGCTTGAACACTTCAGGCGTCAAGAGGACCGACATTGGGGTCGGAGGAACTGAAGGGCCCGTCGCCACTGTCTTGACGGTCTCGGCCGGACTGCTGCAATGCGATGTTGGCGAAGCCGGCGGTGATAGTGAGTTCGCTTCGGGATCGGAGGTGAGAGAAGCGGAGGGGCGATGAAGCTTGGCGATACCGTCAAGGGACTGAGGAATCAGAGGAGGTGGACGGTTGTACTTCTTGACAGTAGGTTTGCGATGAAGTCGAGAGAAATTGGGACTGATTTCGACCGACGTGGCTGTGATGGAGTCATTCTCACAGCTTGAACAAATCCCAGACGTCTCAGCGATTCCATTGTGACACACCCGACACATTGGGTCCGAAACACTGTCTTGTCGAACATGGACTTGCGTAGAAGATGCGTGAACAGGATGGGAGTTAAGGGCATCTGCCGTTGGCTTGGAAGGCCGTCGCACAACGACTGTGTGAACAGGCTGCTTGCGCTTCTGAGAATCTTGTGATGATCGACGAATAGCGACCATTTGAACTGATTGTTTTCGTCTGGGCCATCCTGAAGCCGAAGCATCGCTGGGTCGTGGTGATGAGATTGGTGAGACGCCAGGTGTAGCGTGGTTGTCTACTCGTTCGAGTTTAATGGTCTTGGCTTCGCTGATGACCGCAGAAGGCGAAGGCTCTCTTGCAATATTTAAATCATCAACAACTAAGAGACTTTTTCGAATGTCCACAGACGGTTCGGGAACTTGCAGTGAATCTTGTGGTGTTGCTGTTGCTGTAGACCCAACGGTGTCGACCTTTTCTAACGGGCATGGCTCCTCTTCAGCGGGTGTAAGTGGTCCAAAGGCAGATCGGAACTGTCCATTGAACGGCCCAAAAGTTAATCGAAACGGCTGCTGTGCTCGAGGATGCTCTAGTCGTGGTTGTTCCGCCGGTGCCTGTATTATTCGAGGCTGCTCAATCCGTGGTTGAATTGTCCGAGGTTGTTCTGTTGGTGGTTGCGGTTGTGGATGTACTATTCGAGATAACTCATGTTGAGGCGGTCTCAATGCTGAAAGCTCTTCTTGCGCCGGTTCTCGCACAGGAGATAACTGTTTCTGATGCTGAATTTCATGCCGTCGATGTATTTGCTCCACGAAAGAAGCTTTTCTCATATTAATAAGAGACTTTTTACACTCTTCGTCGCTGGGAATATCGGCCTCAGTGATCCTCCTCGCAGGTCGGTCCGGATAGTGCAACATGGTGAAATCTTTACTGGTTGAAGAGGGTGTTCTTGCCACAGACTCAGAGGCTCTTCTAAAGCCCCGGAAACTCAGGTTTCGGGGCGAGAGCTGGTCCCGCCAGCTGCTCATCTTATCGTCGTTGTGGGAAGTCCAAGAAGGCATCGTGAAGAGGTTGGCTTGGTGAAGAAGAGTAGAGTATCCTGACTCGGAGCACAATGTCTCACAGGCCAGGAAAGAGAATTTCCCAGAAAACCTGATTTTAGCAGAATGGATATCCCAGCCCCAGCCTCCGTTATAAGGAAATGTCTCTGGGGTCCCCTTTTTTGCCAGAGCTGAGTGGTGCCAGGCTGTTTGACTGGAATGTAAGTGAGTGATAGACGGGAGGGGTCCTGGGTCTTACAAGACAAGCCCCCCCTCGGAGGATATCTTCAGTGGGTATAGAGCTCTGGGGAACAGAGCGGAATTGAACTGAACTTGGAAGACGGGAATAGAGTTTCTCGTGGTAAAGAGAAATGCAAACCTTGTTAGACGGCCTAGTTACCTCTAGTATGCGCCTCTTCTTACCTATGGCGGCTCGGAGGTTCCGATGACAACAGGTAGTGTCATTGTGCGGGGGCAACTCAACCTTTTGGCTTCTGCGGTAACTAAATAGGACACTTTAAGGCGTCAAGGTGGTGTCAGGCACACGGCACAAGGAACGGGAAGGGTACAGTACGGCTTGGTACAAAGAAGAGAGTTTGTCTCCCAAGAATGCAATGCAGTTTGGGTAACACCAAAAGTGCTCCAATCTTAACAGCACCAACCAATTCCCCAGAGATAGGCCGCAAGAGAGCCCGAGCATAAAGACACAAGCGCACAGTGAAAGCTGAAAATAAATTTCCATCTCATGATTCTTTCTCAGTGACGACTGAGAGAGACTGAGACTGGGAGGTGACATACAGCTACATGGACCATGATTCATGGCCGCAAGCCACCAAAAATCGCCTATCCTATCCACTCACTTACCCGATATATCCAGAACCTCAGAGACCATTCCAGTCAATCTTGCCCCTGAGATCCAAAACCTCGTGGAAGAATTCACAAAAACTATATCGACAGAATGGTTCAGCTGTTAGCTCCCACTATCTTGTCCCGTCCCTCGGTTCCTGTGCCTGACATGGTCTTTGCAAGGCTGTTCCTGGCTAGTAATCATTGCCGTCCTTTGTTGGTCATGACTCAGCTTACGCCATCTTTTAACTTAGAGACTTTGTCGTCAACCAAGTGTGGTAGTATTTCCCTCAGTAGCCTCAATTAGGCCCTCTACATGGGTCTTCCATGCTAGCTGTCAACCATGGAAATATTGCGGCTTTGTAATTGATTGATTCATTGTTTGATTAAGCGATCGACTATAGGTTGACAGTTACTGTCATATTGTTGCTAAGAACCAACAGCGTTGGTGGCAGCTCATTGCACAGAACTTCGACATCAGACAGATACTGTATAGTAGAAGCTTCATCCAAGCAAGTGCCCTCAGAAGGAATTGGCAGCGTGCTGAGAATAACAGCAGTCTCCTTGGAATGCTGACGCATCAGTTCGTTCACAATGAGATGCTGTGCTCTGCTTGGAAGCTCGTTGAAAGAGAGCTCCAATCCCTGCGGCGTGTGACCCGAATTTTGACCTTCCTCCTCTAGATGTGAACTTAATCTGTATCTTTCAAGCATTTCTGGAATTTGGTCATAGGATTCGCTCCCCCCTTGTGTAGATCCTCGAGAATTCCGCCGCGAATGGATTTGAGAATGATGCGTTGAGTATGGCTCGCAGTCAGACTGTTCCGCGAAACTGACTTTTCTGCTCTCCTCACCGGCCAACACTTGACCGCTAGGCCGGGATCTATTCGGGAACTTTCCTAGCGACGATTGCCGCGAATAACTCGGTCGATACGTCCCAGCCTTGGGGGTCTCAGATTCGGTGCTAGAAGGCGGCGCAAAGGTTATCGTGGACCCCTCTGCTTCCGAGGCCACGATCTTTGTTTCGGGGACTGGGCGGCTGGAGAACTTCACGGCTGAGGACTGCCTGGAAAGATTGGGTCTTCCTGGGGTTGACGCGCCACTGCGATACGGGCGTACAGTGTCTTCTCGCGTAGGGCTCGGGGGGCGCGCACGACTGAAGGCTGCCGAGGGTCCTAGCGAGTCTCGCGAGACAAGAGGAGAAACCTCTGCTGGGGCAGAGTCTGTTCTGTCTCCATGTGGTTGTTGGTTCGTCTGTGTTGCTGATGATTCTGGTGTAACTTGAGAGGCTGATGCTGATGCTGATGCCGATGCCGACTGTGATGTTTGGACTCCACCAACACCAGCGCCAGCTCCCTTTACTGTCGCAGACGATGACATTGTACCGTACGACGTACTTGTTCCGACCGCATCTCCAACTGTGTCGGACTTGGACCTCCGGCCAAAGCTTTCCCAGAAGTCATCACGCACTCTGCCATCCTCATCATGAGAATCTCCACCCGCCAACAATGGCTGACGAGCTGCATCACTCGGCCCGATGTTTGTTTCGTCAATCGACTCACGGTCTAGCATAGAACTGTACCCCATTTCTTCGTCATCGAGAAGTTCTGCTTGCGAATCTTCTGCCTCATCATCCTCGTCATCCTCGTTATCCGTTTCATCTAATGCACCGTCTGGGAGATGGTGTGTGTGAATTCCCATACTAACCCCCATCTTTGAAAGCATCCGAATAGCCCGCCGTCTTGATAATTCGGGAACATCCGTCGTGCTAGCACGTCGACGATCGTACATCTCCTCATGAGGGTTATACAAACCGAGCCTCCCAGATATGGTATCATATATGTGCTCCAGCTGATCCAGCTCCTGGGTAGAAGTCATGTTGTCTGATCGGCCTCGGAACATCTGAACATCATTCCACCATTCTTCGTTGCGGAGTGTATCGTTGACGACGATCTCCCAATCGATATCGCTACCTATTCCATTGACGATGAGATCGTAGGTATTTAGATTGCCTGATGCCAAGCAAAATACTTTGACCTCTGCGTCAATTCTTAATTTTTCAAGAAGTGCCAAAACTCGAGCATGCTCTTCATTGACCTCGCTCTCATATTCCACAAACACCATGACTCGAAGCGTATAAACATGCTTCCAGAGTTGCACACTGTGAAGAATATGCCCGAGCTGCAAAATGAGGGTGTCTACTAATGTTAGCTTGTGCCGTCTTCACAAGAGATTGACCTTACATGTATCGAAATTGGTGGTCAGCAAACTCTTTCCGTCAGAAGTAACCTCGGCCGACATCTGGATAGGCCACAGGTCGATGTACTTTTTGGTGTTGGTTCCGTCCTTTCTTGGTGTCTCAAGTGATTCAAAGCCACACCCCACTGCAATGTTAAGTCGATATCGCAACGCAAGGTCCTCTAGTATAGTCAGATACTCTTTTGGAGACATCATATTCTCGGTACGAATAACGTCTGTTGGTAGGATGCCCTCCATGAGTCTTGCTGACGTGTCACCCCGTCGCCTCTGAGGCCTTTCGGGAGCTTTACCATTTGACCTAGCGGGCCGTCGCATTTGACTGGACAAAGATACGGGAACATCAGGTACGCGTAGCTTCGGGTTTGATTTCCGCAGTTCCTCCATGTTGTAAAACCCAAGCACAGCAATGTTGGGACGCATTCCACCAAGGCCGGCTGATAGTATCAGATTGCGGATACCCCAAGTGATAGTGGGGGACATTGTTAGCTGCACAAAAGCCTTGATCTTGGAGAACTCATTGATGTATTTTGTCCAGGCATGTTGTTGAAGCCGAGCTTCATGAACCCCTGAGTTGAAGTCGTCGGTCACGATGACATGGCCAAGAATGTAAAGCGACCCCTTTTTGAGTGAGTTACAAAACTGGATCAACCTGGTTTGTCTGCGAGGGTTGTTGATAAGTAATATGATATGCGGTCTCCAGAATTTGATGTGTTCTGGTCTCAGGCGTAGCAAATACTTCCTTACTTGATGATAGATCAAGTTTTGACTGACATCGCCCCAGTGCTTAGGAGGGCTGAGGTAATGAATGAGGAGGAATAGCAACACAAGCACTGTGATAGCAATAGCAGCATAGGTCTCATCGATGAAGAACATAGCAAAGCCTGACAAGATGCCGGCAAGGAAAGCAGTTTGCCAGGTGAAGAACTTGAAGCTTGGCCTGAAGTTAGGGGCTGACCCGACTTTGAGAAGGAAGCAAGCTAAATTCATGACGAAGAAAGTCATCTGATATCCCATAGAGATAAAGGTAGCGATCTGGTTGAGATCAGCGAAGAGCGCCAATTGTGCAATGACATAAGTCAGAAGCAAAGCGTAAATCGGTTCGTCGCCATGTTTCGTGCCCTTGCTGAAGAAGCCGAGGCCTGGAAGAAGCTTATCCCTTGCAAAAGCTTGGAACAGCTTGGAGGCACCGATCAGGCCCATAAGAGCGGAGAAGAAGGTAACTGCACATTCACCAGCGAGGATGACAGGTTGGGAGAGGTTGATGAGAGGGATGACATTGTCGTTGGCCAGGAAAGATGTGTGAGTTGTGCTCGCAGCCAGTGAAAGTATTACGACAAAGTAAATGATGAAGGTTGTCAACATTGCCCAGAGCGTTCCATGAGGAATCGATCTGCTTGGGTCTTTTAGGTCTCCAGACATGGATGCACCCGCGAAGATTCCTGAGGTAGCACTGCCTTGTTGTCAGTACGAGCTTGTTATACACACACAGGTTGGCATTAGGGTCGTACGGAAAGAGAATGCCAAACAGGTCACGAAACGTTTCAAGGCCTTTGAATTGAGGGCCACTGTGAGGAAGGAAGTTGTCGGTCAGAGTATCAAGACTAGGTCCGGTGAAATGAATCCCGAGATCCCTATCATGGAAGGGAGCCTTGAAGACAGCAGAGACCGGGATGCTGACAATGGCCAAGCTCAGGATAGCAAGCAGAGCATTGGAGGCTCTCGAAAAAGTTGCAGATCCTAGGAAACAAAGACCAGTACAAAGCAACAGGGCAGCTGTTTGGAGGCCATAGCCAGTCCAGTAACCTGAGGGGAAAGCCGCGCCGAGATTCAGTCTAACACAGTCAATAAGGCCAACAACGTTCATGCTTGCATTGAGAACTTGAGCAAGATAGAAGAGGATTCCGATGGAACCACCAAACTCGGGTCCCAGAGACCGCGAGATAAGGTAGTATGCACCACCGCCCTTGACTTCGCCATTGGATGCGATGGCCGATAGAGAAAGCGTTGTCAATAAGTCAATAGAGTAAGCTGTGACTAGAAGTCCTGGAGTCTTTGTTAAGATTTATGAAAGGCCTCATATGCGAGAAAAGCTTACCGAGGATGCCCACGAAGCCGATTTTCCCAATGATTTGACCGAATCGCAAAAACATGAGAATACTCATGATATTGAGAAAAACAGGGATGTAGACACCCGAGATGCTGCCCAACTTGTTGTGCCGTGGCTCCATGGTGACTGTTACCGATCCTCGTCCGCCATGGGACTCGGCTATGCTATTTCGTTGTCGTTCTCCTCCATTGTCAACTCCCTTGATATCTGACTGTTGAGGTGTTGTCATGATGCAGTCCCAGAGAGCAAGTCGGGCATTCAGTCAGTCAGTCTTCAGCCAGACGAGGGGTCAGTAGTAGCGAGCACTGGCCCACATGAGCAAGTATGAGACGGTGAAGAACCGCGGTGGAACAAAGCACAGAAGAATGAGGCTTTTGAAAGAGGGGAGAGGCCTGAGAAGTAATGATGTTATGGTGTATTCTATTGTTCAAGGACCACTCAGCAATTGGGTAATCGGTCGTCAATCCTATGCTTGCCAAGAGAAATCCAAGCTGAAGCCTCCAGTGTGTTGCGTATTGGGTGTGGTTAGTGTGGTGGTGAGTGGATAATACAAGGACAGTTATTCGGCAATCCGGGCAAAAACGTCCATGTCGGTTTGGAGATCATCACCAATCAAGGACGCCACAATAGCCTCAAGGGAGGCATTCTTTGGGCCTCCATCGCAGTTACAGCAGGAAAGGTATGGAAGTTTCGAGGAACTAGACGGGTCAGCAGGGGACGATGGTGCTGCTAATGTTGGCGTTTGAGGTGGTTTCAAGGGTCCACGGGTGCTGGACATTCCCCGCTAAAACCTGCATTTCAGCGGTTAGAGGCCAGTAGAATCCAGTAGTGTTGCTCAGAGCTATCTCTCCAGAGCTCAAGATATCACAGTGATAGTTTTATGACTCTGTCTGTGGGGTAGTGGGATCATGTGCAAGAGCTGGCATGGGAGGCAAGAAAACTTGAGACTTTGGTCCTAAGTGACAAGATAAGCTATTCAAAAACCCTCTTTAAATTTATGATAACCTACCAAAGTATTTTTATCACTTAGGGTCAAGGTCCCAAGTTTTCTTGCTCCTGGGAGCTGGCGTGGCTTGTTTATGCTGGAGCTCATAATGAACCACAAGGTGCAGCTTCGTATCGCGATAGGCGCTGTAGGTGCTACCAAATGACGTAGGCCATGCCGAGGAAATCCACCCTGAAATTCAAGCTTCTGTCGGTGCTTTTGTTGCCGAGGTTTTGAATGCTACCTATGTTCGCCGTTTCGCCGTATGGTCAGAGAGAAAGACGAGACCTGATGCTAGTAAAACACAAAACCCAAGACCAGAGATCGAGATCTCTGATGTGAGATATATAGAAATATCTATTCACATGTCGACATGCGCCTCATTCATCTGACTCGACTCTTAAGGGTCGTGACGCCCCCACTGAGCGTGACAGCATAAACGTGCCCACTCCATCGCACCAAGTGACGGGTAATGCACATCGATTATTGTTGTGGGGCCGCACAGCCAAGATTGAACAGATGCGTGTAATAGGGTTGATATAATTTGAGGTTAGGTATGGTTCGGTGTTTTCGGAGACGTGGCTTCACTGTAGATACTCTGAACAGAGAACAACTAGCTAAGGTAGTATCGAAATTAGTGGTCGCGATAGGCATCCAATTGTGCCGCAATAAAACATATGCGGATAAGAAGAGATCAACACTCGTAAACAAATCCTTCTGAAACGTTACTCATCAACGTCCCAAGGTATTTGACTCGGTCAATATTACGACCCCCGATTTGGTAGGTACAGTGCAACCCTAGAGATAAGGTTGCAGGCAAACGGTTGGATTTCCTTTCAGAGCATTTTACTTGCCGATATCCACTGGCTCTGGATGAGTTCATACCTAGAATACTCGACGGCAGACATGGAAGCCATGATATGATATCCATTTCAGACTCGGGATGAGTACTTAGACGCTTATCACAGCTTATATAAGCTGACTACTTGGTACAAACATTTTACCATATTATTTGTACGTTAATATAAATGATGTACAAGGCACCTCTCCATACAGTTGTAGCAGGTATTATTATTGCTAAGTATTGACTTTTTCAACGCGTGGAGTCTATAACCAATACCTCCACTATTAGCCTAGCTTGGCTCGGCAGCTGCCCTTACTCAGTAGGTCACCAGACCCCAGAGACTGGGCTTCCCTGCGTCTGAGCTTCACCGTTCAGGGCAACTACCAGCCTGGGCATAGACAGTTTGCAGCTTGGAGCCTGTAGCCTTAGCCTTAGGTAGCCTGTATGCTTGGCTAAGCCCTTATCTCACGCTTCCTCTTCACTCCAACAAGAAATTCCGATACCTCTCAATTGACTCTGTCACCCGACCAAGCGTGACATATTCATATAACCTTTGTTCTCGAGACTGTTTTTGGTCATCATTCTTTGTCGTCATTCTTTTTGTTCACTTCTTTGGTTCTTCGACTGTCTTATCGGTGTTGCTGAGCATCCCGCCAGTCATCCATCTGCCTGCTGCGCCATTACCGCTGTTCGCGACTCAAAGCTGCTGTCAACACCGCTCAGACTATGCGATAAGGCTTCTCGCATCTTCAATCTGATTGAAAAATGGCTTCTCCTTCAAGAATCCCATCTGAACAGCCTCCCAGGTCTGCTTCGCCCTCGAGCTTCCGACCTCGATCGATTTCCGCTTCGGTCCCTCGAGCTGATTTGACAGCGCGTCTTGCTTCTCCCATCCCGTCACAACTCCTTGGAACTACACCTCCCAGAGGAGGCTCGCCACGACCTGATGCAGTTCCACGTGCCGAGAATCTCGAAGATTTGTCCCAGTTGCCTGGAAGCGGGACCAGCGCCCAAGGGCCTGGTGTATCTGCTCTCGCCGCTGCACTTTCCAACTCTCTAGGCCAGTCTCCTCCGCGACATGGCACTCCCGCAGCTCGCGTTGCTACTCCCCCGATTCGCTCACAGTCTCCTCTGCTCGGCGGTCGAAATTCGGGGACACCGACCAACTATGGCTCTTTCAATTCACGGTCACAAAATGCGTTGGGCACCAGTGCACCTTACGAGGATCCTGAGATTGTCAAGCGTCATCTAGTCCAACCCTCAGATGAGAATCCAGGCTCAGAAGAGTCATCGATTCAAGGCAATTCAAAGGGAAAGCAGCCAGCCGAAATCGGCGGTGCCGGACTGGGCGAGGACGAGTTCTCCAGCCTGAAGTTGCAGGGAGGTGATGTGACTCGAGGTATCTACAAGTGGACCGAGCAGGCAGAAGCGAGAGCAAAGTACAACCGCAGCAAAAGTTTCGATCTAGGACGGCCTGAGCCCGAGGCGGAGGTACTTGACATCAACTCGATAAAGGTGCCCGGTGGCTTCCGAAGAAACCATCTCCGCCGTAACGTCCAAAGCCCTGGTCCTCAAGGTCATCCTGAGGACGGCCACGCCTCTCCTGTGCCGGGCCAACAGAGATTGTTCACCTCAAGCTTCCTCGAATTCTTGACGATTTATGGCCACTTCGCTGGTGAGGAACTGGAGGAGGATGACGAAGACTTAGGACCGAACGAGTACTTCTCATCCGGAGAAGACACAGACGAGTACAACTCCGACGACGAGCGGGAGCCTATGGAGGACAGTGCCTTGTTGACACCTTCAAGACGCAGACGCAAGCGCAAGGTCCGCGGTGGCACTGGAAACAATAGCCCCATGAACGCGGCCTTGCTGCTTCTTAAGTCCTTTGTCGGTACCGGTGTCCTCTTCCTTCCTCGAGCCTATCTCAACGGAGGTATGCTCTTCAGCAACCTGATTCTCTTTGGCGTTGCCGCTCTGAGCTATTACTGCTTTGTGCTTCTCGTACAAACACAGCTCAAAGTTGGAGGCTCTTTTGGTGATTTGGGCGGTGCACTTTACGGGAAGCATATGCGCACCCTTATCTTGGCTTCTATTGTCATCAGCCAGATTGGTTTCGTTGCCGCTTATACCGTATTTACTGCCGCCAATTTGCAAGCCTTCGTCAGGGCTGTTTCCGACTGCAAGTCCTCGATCAGTATCCAGTGGCTCATTCTTATCCAGATGCTCATCTTCCTGCCATTTGCTCTTCTAAGAGATATTGGAAAGCTAGCATTTACTGCTCTAGTCGCGGATGCCTTTATTTTGATTGGTCTGGCTTACCTCCTGTACTACGATATTCTGACTCTCAACGCGAACGGTATCTCCGATATCATCATGTTCAACAAGAAGGACTGGACCTTGTTCATCGGAACTGCGATTTTCACCTTCGAAGGCATTGGTCTCATCATTCCCGTTCAGGAGTCGATGAGACACCCTCAAAAGTTTCCTCGGGTTCTTCTTATCGTTATGATTATCATCACAGTCCTTTTCATTGGCATGGGTGCCATCTCTTATGCTGCCTACGGTTCTCACACCGAAACTGTTGTCTTGCTCAACTTGCCTCAGGACAACAAGATGGTCAACGGAGTTCAGTTCTTGTACTCTGTGGCCATTTTGCTTTCTACACCATTGCAGATCTTCCCTGCCATTCGTATCGCTGAAACAGAGCTTTTCACTCGCAGTGGCAAGTATAATCCTTGGGTCAAGTGGCAGAAGAATGTCTTCCGTTTCTTCGTGGTGATGCTTTGCGCGGCCATTGCTTGGCTCGGTGCCGACCATCTGGACAAGTTTGTTGCTCTCGTTGGTAACTTTGCCTGCATTCCACTTGTCTTTATCTATCCTGTAAGTCAATATGTCGAAAGATTCGATGTGCAATACTGACTGTTTCTTCTAGCCTATGCTTCATTATAAGGCGATTGCCCGCACGAAGTTTTGGAAAGTGGCCGACATCCTACTCTGTATCTTTGGATTCATCGCAATGGCGTACACTACCACACTTACTGCGATGAGTTGGGCCACTGCGGAGCCTAAGCACCCGGGATACTGTGACGAGAAGGGAACAATGGTTGGCTTCTGAGTCTTAGACTCGTGTATAGTTGGTGTATAGGTGTGTGAGCATGAGTTTGAGAGGTTTGACGGTCGCAAGGCTTGCTATACCCATGTGTTAGTTGAGGATCCATTGCATATTGTAGCTTGCATTGTGGTGTTACGTTATTGGATAGATTGTATGTAGCATTTGGAAACGGGTGATGGGAGTTGAAGGTTTTAGCCGGTTGGTTTCGAGATCCATTATGCACCGCGTCAGACAGCATATTCAACTATATTCCTTGACGGTCGTTGATATTAGCAATTGTCTATTAATGATTCGGCTTCGACACGTGGGGGGCCGGCTCGACCGGAAAGTGGGGGGTTCTATATGAATCTCGGAGACCGAGGCGAAAATGATGATGTATGTCTAGGTATCGCAAAACACCGGGCCGTGATATTCGGGTTATTGGAGGTGTCACCAAAATAAAAGCGAGGTCTCGTTCAAAAGCCACGACCATAATTGGATCACATATTCTATCATGTCTCTCCGGCCGTCAATAAACTTGACAAGACGCGGTCTCTTCAGCTTATCATCAACATCCAAGCGAACTTTTGCTCAACAGACACGGCAAACTCGTCCTCCGCCTCCTCCGCCCTTTCAGACCGTCGCAACATGTCCGGAGCCGACATGCGGATGCGCGGCTACTCCTGCTATGCCAGAGGATCTTCCTCTGGATCGTAAGGGGCCTCTCAAAGGCGCAATTGCTGGGTATGCAGAGCATGTACTAGTGTGTACAGGAAATGCAGATTGGCCGTCGAGAATAGAGGATGACAATGGCGGCGATTGCCTCGCTGCGGATTTGAAAGAGTTATTTGGACGAGGAGGGACTTATAGCGATGTTGGTGCTCTCTTGTTATATACGGATTATCTTACTGATCAATATAGCCTTTTCATAATGTTTCTGTTCTCAACTCGTCGTTTCCGAGCTCTGTTTCACCACGTCCTGAAGTTCAGACCACATCCGTGTATTTGGTTCCAAGCTTCAAATACGTCCCTTTTCTGCCACGGGTATCATTTGATAGTGTAGAAGCACTCGCTAAGGGGTTTCTGCTCCCCAAGAAGCTTCACCCTGCACATGAAGGTCTCTCACCTATACATCGGGATCGCTTGACCCGCAAAGAAGGGTATCAGGGACTACTACCAGGCGTTCAAGATGTTCGCGATGTTTTGGTCTTGATATGTGGACATACAGGACGTGACGCGAGATGCGGTATCATGGCGCCTGTTCTGCAAACTGAGTTTGAGGACAAGTTGGAAATGGAGGGTTTCGACGTCTTGCATGGACCCGTGCAAGTTGATCTCGGCGACAAACAAAGAATACAGGGGGAAGCCGGTGAAGGCAAGATTACAGCTAGAGTTGGTTTGATCAGTCATATCGGAGGTCATAAATTTGCGGGCAACGTCATCATTTATTTGCCTCCAGACCTGAAGATGGGCGACGAGCCTCATCCTTTGGCTGGATGCGGAATTTGGTATGGAAGAGTTGATCCAAAGAATGTAGAGGGTATCGTAAAAGAGACTATTCTGAAGGGAAATGTGGTTGCGGATATGTTTAGAGGAGGTATTGACGCTGAGCATAAGATGTTGAGGATATAAGATATCTGTATTGATAGATGGTTAGATACCCCAAGTTCGGAACGTATGAAGAAAACTCTTCAATAGAAATATACAGTTTATGAATATTACCACGCCCTTCGTATTTACGAATTGTATTCAATCATGACGGCCATGTGTACATGTTGAGGTGATTCAAGTGATTCACGTGACCTTGATCTAGTCATTCCAGCTTCAATTTTTGGTGACCATGAGCTCAAGGAACTCCTGAAGATACTGGAAAGGACGGGACTGTGACGACCAACTCGAAAGTCTGAGCACCTTCGACTTGCTTAGTCTGTTTTGAACTCAGGTGGTTTCATTCTATATGAAAGCTCAATAAGACGACTGAAAAACTCTGAGATCAAGACTGATGCACTCACCACCAACCGATATGATGAGAGCCACATCAAGGATATTCACAAGTTCATCCCGATCTATCACCCAGAACCGACGGATCCTCGCAAAATGCGGCCAATTCCAGAGCCGTTTGTCAATAGCTAAGACGCAGCCTCCGAGAATCTCATCACGGAGCCTCTCAACCTCATCACCACCTCGGCAACACGCTTCTCAAAAACCAGACTTTTCTACACCTCTTCAATCACGAATCTTTCCCTCTCTAATAGTGGTTGGAATAATTCTTGTCAGTGGCGGCTACTATCTTCTCACGCCGCCGTCCCGGCCCAACACTCTCAACGAGATAACCTTTGTTCCCTACGGCATCACAGCTCGCGAGGCCATCTCACCAACCTCATTCGTCATCACCGCAGTCCCACGCACACCAAACCCTTCTCTACCATATCTGGACCCCTCATATAACCACTGGAAGTATCCTCTCTGGTCTGTGGAGTTCAAGCAACCCGAGGTACAAATTTCTCGACATTATACGCCCCTTCCTCCACTGTCTACAGAGGATCCTACAGATGGCTCGCTCCGGTTCTATGTCCGGACTGTTGGCGATGGTGAAATGTCCAACTATCTAGGTCGAAGACAGGTTGGAGAAGATGTTTTCCTACGTGGTCCACACGTTGGCTTTGAACTAACGGAGCGATTGGGTGAGCACTCTCGTCTTGTCTTCCTTGCCGGTGGTACAGGTGTAGTGCCTGGTATACAAGCAGCGAAGGCTGTCCTGGAAGCGAATGAAAATTCAATCGTTGACCTTCTCTGGGCTGTAAGGAAGAGAGAAGAGGTTCAAAAAGGTGCCCCTCCTCGGCAATCATCGTGGAAGTTTTGGCAAGAAAAGAAGCCCACTCCATTAGGCACTGAGGTCGAGAACCCTAGCCCCGTCACTAGGCGCTTACAAGACCTCAAGATGACCTATGGCGATCGTCTAAGGATCCAGGTCGTTGTTGACGAGGAGGGAACTCGCTTCCAGGATAGGGATATTAGCAATGCCATTGCGGCATCGCCAGGAACTATTGCTTCATTTAATGCAGGCTGTCGATTCCACGATCAAGCAATGCATGTTCACGCCTCCGAATTCGCCCTCGCTGAAGGACCTGGTTGTGTGTGCAAGCCTTCTGAAGGCACCGCCCCCGGGAAAAACTTGTTTATCGTCTCTGGCCCCGACGGTTTCATTGAGTACTATGCCGGGCCCAAGATATGGTTAGGTGGCCAGCAGACTCAAGGTCCAATTTCTGGTATAGCTGGCTATCTGCAAAAACAGAACCCTCTCCTGACAAGAGATTGGCTAGTCCTCAAGATGTAAATCACTGTAAAGACGGTCTCATATAATGTATTATATTTCAAAGCACTCATAAAGGGGCGTAGACATCATCTATTGGGTACAAATAAAACATGCGATACTATGTAACAATGGTGCTTTCTACGTGATAACCCAACGCCAACACTAAACTCCAAACCCATGACATTTTCCTCTAATGGCTCTGAACCTTCCTATATGACGGAGGCTTCATTGTCCTCCTAATCAACTTGCCCGCGTATGGCGGAATCAGTGAAACGGCACCAATGGCCAGTACACGCCAGACGAATCCCCTAAGAAGACGTTAGTAAATATGACTCAACAAAAGAAGGGCGACTTACCATGTTATCAAGAACTGAAGGTCAAAGTATCCGCCCAAGAAAGGTATAGAGCCGATATACAAGACGAAAGTGCCGACGATACTGATGATCATAATGGGATGCCATGTAGTAATCTCAATGGCCACCATGAGAAGTTCGTTGAGCACTAGAACGGTATAACTGACAGCAACCATCTTGGGCCCGTCGACTTCAGTGAGGATCTGTGACAAGCCCTGAATCATGCCGCCTTGGTAGATGGATACAAAGACCCAAACGAAGAAAGTTCTGTACGATAGAGATCGTCCAGAAGTGAGTTCCTTATAGAGCTCGGGGTAGAGGTTGGCAAGGTTCTCGTCCACGTCCTTGTCTAACACAAGTGACAGCACAGGGGCTGCAGTATATACAGTAGCATAGCCGACAAGCAGCCAATCCTACAATCGTTAGTTGTCAAGAATGGAGAAATTAAGTCCACGGCTTACCTTGTATAGACCCTCAGGCTCAAACTTGATAGCAATACTATACATAGTCTGACACACAGCAATGATCAAACCGCGGTGGATAACAAACTGCGCGAGCTTAGCACTTCGCTTGTAACTGTTACGGCCATGCCAGACCAATAGCTTCACCAGATGACAGAACTGCTCGATAGAAAAGTCTGCCGCCAAACTAGCCTGTCGACCTTCCTTGCCAACAATGCCAACACCAACATCAGCAGCTTGGATCATTGAGACATCGTTGCCACCATCGCCGATACAGCATACGCGCTTTTTAGTGTACTCGCGGATGAGTTTGGCAACTTCGGCTTTTTGGTTTGGCGAACAACGGCAAGCAACAACAGTGGGCAGCTGGACGGCGATGGAGATAAACTCAAGACGGAAGTGCGTCAGAAAGAGAGCCAGACTTTCGCCATCTACCAAGAGACAAGCGTCTGTCTTGCTCCGGAGAAAGTCAAGATGTTCTTGGGCGTTATCCTTCTTCTTGAGCTTGGAAACTGTATAGATGTACTGACCGCGAGCCACCAGTTTGGAGCTGACAGCAACACATCTGGCTGTCTCGACCTTGTCACCAGTCAACATCCAAATCTTGATACCGGCATTGCGGAGGAGCTCTAGAGATGGTTTTACGTCCTTCTGCAGCTTATCCTCGACACCAGTCACGCCAATTAGTTCCAGATCATGTTCCAGGTAGTGCGAGACCACCCGCTGCATGCCAGCATCACGCCCACTGATCGAAAGCGAGGCTTCTTGATAGCGAGCCGAGAACTCCTTGTACTGATCATATGAGAGCTTCTTGCGACCAACGACCAGCGTACGTAAGCCTTCGCGCGCCATATTGGCGGTCTCCTCGTCGAGCCAATCGTTCGCTGCAACGATGGAGCTCATGACTGTATCAGCACCCTTCTGGAAGAACCAGATTTCGCCAGTAGAGAGGTTCGGGCTCTTTACCTTGACGTCTTCGTGGAAGTGAACGATGATACCCATTCGCTTGCCTTCGGAAGTAAAAGGGAAAACGTCAAGGATTCGCACGCGAACCACCGGTCTCTTACTGTTCGTGTATTCCAATACCATACTCTTGCGATCTCGGTACACAAGTCTCAGCCCGACTGATTCTGTCCACTTGACGATGGCGATTTCGTCAGGGGACGATGCTTGATATCCAGTAACCTCTTTGCCATCCTCAATGTCAACAGTAGGTGTAACATTATGGCAAAGGGCGAGTGCCAGAACTACATCTCGAACTCGCGTGCCAATCTCTCGTCTTGTACGCGTCGTGCCCATAGTTGTAGTGCTAGAGTATGTGGATGAAGGAGTGATAAGCATGTTCTGGGCAGCAGCATCTGCAGATGGCGGGATGTAGAAGCCTTGTTTAACATACGTTGACACTTCGTCCATTGCCTCGTTGGCATAAGACACAGTACCAACGTGAATCTTCTTCATTTCCATCTCATTTTGGGTTAATGTGCCAGTTTTGTCGCTGAGCAGATATTCGATTCGGCCGAGATCTTCAGGTATAGTACTTGTTCGAACAACTGCTCCAGGCATGCCAGGATCGCGTTGTATAAACCAAGAATATGCGCTCTTGCCCATGTCCAAGTTCACACGCAGACTGATGGGGACAATAGTAGAGAACAAAACCAAAAATCGCATGATCTTGACGTACCACACATTGTCCTTGGTATTTCCGAAACCCTCGAGTGCGACAAGGATGATGGAAAGAGCCAATGTCAACGCGCACAAGATCTTAGTCAAAGAGTTGATCTCGTATTCGAGCAGGCCGGTCTTGGAACGGGAGGGAGCTGTCGATAGAGCAGATCGCGTCTGAGGACCTGTGTACATGATGACGGCTAGTGTCGTGGCTTGCGACGCGATGACAGTATTGGCCCATGCTGTGTTATCTATTGACAGAGCAGCCGTATGGGAAGCGTCAGCGTCTTGTACTGTCGCATGGTGCGCCAATGCATCCTTTCGAGATTCCACCAGCTCGATTGTGCCCAGAAACTCGTTTACCTTCCTGTCTGGCTTTCCACCGGTGACGCGCAGCCGAACAAACTCCTCGGTCGGTAGATTTTGTGTAAGTGGTGAAGCAAGTCTGAGCTTCCAATCCGTCTCACCATCCAACTGATCGGTCCTGATAAAAGTCTCCCCTCCTGGTCCGCTTTCAGTCTCTTGCTCTGGTGCCGCTTCTGCGGGTTGTTTGCCCTTTGCTTGAGGCTCTTCGCCGTCGAACGCCAACAAGGTATCCTCCTCTGCTGGTTCTTCGGGAATCGGTGCAGGAGCTGGTGCCTCGGAAGTGAAGCATTTTAATATGACAACATCTGCAGGTACACGTTGACCCTTTGTAAGTTTGAGAACATCACCGACTTTCAAGTCTTTTGACTTGCGGCTGACTTCGACAACTCGTGAGGATGGCGAGGGTGCCTCGACGTCGTCTTCCTCCAAAATGTCTGACAAATTCTCTCGAGCCCCCTTTGACTTCTTCCTAGAATGTTTCTGTAACACCTCAGACTTGAGCAGTTTTCGTTGGCGTACAGGGGCTAGATTGGAGTCGGCATCCTGAAAAACCAAAATGTTGTACTCTTCTGAATTCGCTTCAGTGTCTCTTCGCCGTCTGGCAATGTCATCGAAGGCCTCCTTTCCCATGGTAATACAGAGTACAAACGCCAATGGTGCAATGTACGTTAACAAGTAGCCAATTCTCAGGGCGGGTATCGCCTGCGACAGTGCCACGAGAAGGAAGTACATGTTGAAGAAGAAAGAGAATTCGTTATAGAGGGTGATGGGGAGGAATGTCAAGGCTGTGTACTTGGCATTTGAGATGATGTTGTTTGGGAATCGCACAGGTTGAGTCGATCCCACAGCCACATGTCGAGAGGAGGATGGGTCGTCGTCTTCTTGGTCCTCCGCATCGATTAGTTCTGGTTTCTTTGAGCCCGACATGAAACTAGGGAGTCGTAAGCGTGAAGATACTCGATCCGAGTTCATGGACATTCGGTTTTGCGAAGGCTGGCCCCCTAGCAGTGGTTGATCGTCTTCATTGTAGCTGCTTCCTTCCGACCATCGAGACGCACTGCTGTTATGTTCCCCTAATAATGCCTGAGAATGCTCATCGTTTCCGTCTCTGTCCTGGCCGAGGTCGCCATACCCGCGATTCCTCTTTCCAGCTCGCCGCACTCCACCCATGCGCAAATTTCGCAGCGCTATCCGCGATGTCTGTGGCTCGGTTGAAGGGCGCTCGTTATCCCTTGGAGCTGGAGTAGTTGATATTGGGTCGAGCTCCTGAATATCTAGATCAAGGTCGGAATCGGAGTCATTCGCGGGAGAGTCGGGTGGGTCGGAAGCTCGATATCGTGGTGAGGGCGGCATCCCTGGCTAAGCTCCTGACAATGAGGAGGAATAGAAAAGGTGCTGTGTTAAAGGTGAAGAATGGAGGATGGGAGCTAGCGGTGCTGCTCAGACATGCTGCGATGGTGATATGAGGACGTTTACGATTCTTTTCGTAGTCGTGTTTTTCTGATTGTAAGACTTTCCTCCCTCGTGTTCCTTGTCGGGGAATGCGGTGTTCGTCTTTGTTCTTTCGCTTGTATACCGTTGGAGGCCGTCGAATCTTTAGGAGCTCTTATCTGTATCGCATTTCAGGGTTGAAGTCGCAAAGGGATCTACGCGTTCAATGTCCGTCCGGCGAACTTGTTGTTAATGAATGCTTGCAGCAATCGAATAGAGGCCGACTTGTGTTTCGTTTGGTGCACTTGATGTTTGTTGAGAAATGGTGACTCGTGTCTTGGCTCATAAGGGGACAGATCATTTCAAGACTGGGTGCTGTATCATTTGTATTGTCGTAGCCTACGCTATTGCCAAGCGTCCTCTGGGGGGGCGTCACCTTTAAAAGTGTCCCGCTGCCATTTAGAGAGCCCGGTTCTCATAGATACCTCCTATACAACTGTAAATTAGCCTTCTTCCAGGTATTTCGCTTGTAGCTTAGTGGGGCGTGGCGGTAGCTGTCCCTGACAGATTACGTGGAGGTGCATGCATGCTTACCCTGAACGACCTCAGGAAACCTCTAGTTCGTGACTATATGTTAAGATGAGGTACGTTTGACCCTACCTATTTCCAGGCAGATGGATAATATTGAAATTATATGTCTACTTCACAAGTGTACGTACGTACTTTGAATTAAATGTAAAGTATCTTACTAGTTTCCGTTCATTCAAAAGCTCATGGGCCGTTGTTCAACTCGCTCGGATATAGAGTCGCATCATGAGAACCATCCACGTAACCCACATGGTTATTCAGGCACTGGTCAGATGTTTGAAGAAAAGGAGACGGGTCATCAAGCCCAATAAGTTTCATAGGTATTATCGTAAATAATGATTTAAAATTGGTCATTATCTTAATTCCCTTCGGAAGCACATGATATACATTTTTTCGGAAGCAATGTACATTTCCAGCTGTCTCTTGGGTACCTTTTTCTTTCCATTGACTTCATATTCCCCAGCTCTGTTTCATGCTATGGTAAAAAAAAACCCAATTCATATTTTAGACGTACTAACCGCCGCGCCTTATCTATAATACGCCGTTAAAGCCTGAAATTGTATTTTCATTCGTTGATGGGTTATTTATTCGATGAGTATTATAGATGGGAGTGATAACGCAAACAAGTTATTAGCTACAGGGTAGGCTTGAGCATGCACGTGACCGTCATAGCGCCTGAACGCGCCTGGTATCCATGGAGCAGCTCGTTGGCTCAGCTTCAGTCGCAAATATTTAGAAGCTTCTGCGACAGCAAAAAACAAACCATCATCTCGATCATCACATCACGAACTGCCCCACTACACGAATCGAAGACTCGCGCCGATAAACCTGTCATCCGAAAATAATAACTGTCGGCATATTCGACACCCGCCGACACCATGGTCCAGATCAGCGAGGTGAAGGGTAACAAGCGAGACAATCGCACAGCCGCCCATACTCATATCAAGGGCTTGGGCTTGAAACCAGATGGATATGCAGAGAAGCAAGCGGCCGGATTTGTCGGTCAAGTCGGCGCGCGTGAGGTAAGGACCGGTTGAATCGAACATTGACTTACGAATACTTATTCGGTTACTAGTCCTGCGGTGTTGTAGTGGACTTGATTCGGGCTCAGAAGATGGCTGGCCGAGGTGTGCTGTTGGCAGGAGGACCTGGAACTGGAAAGACCGCGCTCGCGCTCGCGATCAGCCAAGAATTGGGAACCAAGATTCCCTTTTGCCCCATCGTTGGCAGCGAAATCTATTCCACCGAAGTCAAGAAGACCGAGATGCTGATGGAGAACTTCCGAAGAGCCATTGGCCTCAAGGTCCGAGAGACGAAGGAGGTGTACGAAGGAGAGGTTACAGAACTTACACCTGAGGAGGCCGAGAACCCGTTAGGCGGCTACGGCAAGACCATCAGCACACTCTTGATTGGACTCAAGAGCGCAAAGGGACAGAAGAAGCTCCGCCTCGACCCAAGTATCTACGAAGCAATCCAGAAGGAGAGAGTGACGGTTGGCGACGTGATCTATATCGAAGCGAACACGGGTGCCTGCAAACGAGTTGGCCGATCAGACGCCTACGCCACGGAATTTGACCTGGAGGCGGAGGAGTACGTACCCATTCCCAAGGGTGAGGTACACAAGAAGAAGGAGATCGTGCAGGATGTTACGCTACATGACCTCGATGTGGCCAATGCCCGTCCTCAAGGCGGCCAGGATATTATGAGCATGATGGGCCAGCTAATGAAGCCCAAGATGACGGAGATTACAGACAAACTTCGTGGAGAGATCAACAAAGTGGTCAGCAAGTACATCGACCAGGGTGTTGCTGAGCTTGTGCCAGGCGTTTTGTTTATCGATGAGGTAACACACATCCCATCCTCCCTATCATAACGGGACGGGAACTCTGAGGCTAACCGATATGACGTTTGACAGGCACACATGCTCGATGTGGAGTGCTTCACCTACCTGAACAGAGCCTTGGAATCGCCCATCTCCCCCATTGTGGTCTTGGCCTCCAACCGGGGAATGTGCACCATCAGAGGCACTGACGACATTGTCGCGGCTCACGGAATTCCTGCCGACTTCCTCACACGCTTGCTCATCATCCCTACAACGCCCTACGAGGCGGAAGAAATCAAGCGCATCGTGCGGATACGCTCATCAACCGAAGGCGTCTCAGTATCAGATGCTGCCATTGACAAAATCTCGGAACACGGTGTCCGCATCAGCCTGCGGTATTGTCTGCAGCTGTTGACCCCTGCAAGGTAAGTCACTGTGGCGAGAGGGAAGACCCTTTGGTAAAATAATCCGAGACACGGTTGCTGACTGAAGAAACAGCATTCTTGCCAAGGCCAACGGCCGCTCGCAAATCGACGTTCAGGACGTTGCTGAGTGCGAGGATTTGTTCCTTGATGCCCGCCGAAGTGCCGCCCTTCTCAGCAGCGAGGCCGGGCGAGGATACCTCGCGTAAAAAGGAGAGGCTGCAGAGCCTGAGGGTGTTGAATTTCAGTCTAGAAGGCGCTGGGTGCGAGGGAAGACGTGTCATAATTACTACTTTCTAAAGGAGCTACGTGGTTGATAAGGAAAGAAAACACCTGACCTCTAGCTATTGTGTACTTGATAGGGAACCATGGAATACTACAGAGAATTGGCGTCGGGCTGGCTCAGATTGGCCATATCAAGATATGAGAGAGAATGGCATCTGCAAATCCCTGTCTAACTTTAGCTCCCCTCTAACGTAGGTGGGAGGTGTGTGCCTCCCTTGTCTTGTGCTCCCATTATGTTAAGCTAAATCTAGACCAAACAACAAAGTGGCACCCTCCTACAAGATCTTTGATCATTCAGCAACCATTTCAACTTCGGCGCCCAAGCCCTAGACACTGGGATCAGATGGGATTGGATGGTGGAGAGGGAGCAATCCTGCGTTACCAGTACCAGCCGACCTCATCTTATTTCAGCTGCCGTTTCAAGCCTTGATGGGAACTGCTGGTCCGCATAACTAAATATGGTTAGATATTCAAGGAAAGTCGCCCTTGGACGAGTTTATGCATCACGTGCTACGTATAAACTTGTGCCAATTTCGGAGACGACATTGTCTTTGTTTCAGTCCTTGCTACCAAACATTCCAGCCCCAGACTAAGATTAGACATAGTCCACATTCCGGCTCGACATTACACTGCATTGTCGTTGTTGGATGAGGCTGGAATCAACAAGGGGTTAGTTAGAGTCAGAATGTGCTGTGCTTGGACCAGTTGAGGATCGGTATTCACATCATAATGAGTGGACGTGCTCTGCATGGGGAGACAAAAAGATGGACCAGGGAGGAAAGGGAGAAAAGATGATATATCATGGCAGAGTCCGTGGGTTGTGGTTCTCTTTGTGAGCGTTTCTTGTTTCCCGTCCTGTTTGGTTGGGTCCTATCACATTCGCTCATATTCCCACACACTCTCATTCTCCCACTTGTTATCAGGTTTTAACTAGTCAACAGACCCCGGTTCTCTTTCGTCCTACTTTACTAGGGACTGCACCCGACTGCGGCAAATACCTTGTTCCCTGTTCCTGGTGCCGTACACTTCCTAGTGGTCAAGTGGCTACGGAAGTGCAGCTGTTACTGACGACAGACCGGGCCATACTTTGAATGTGCAGACGCAGGACCAAGCTCTAAGCCAAACCTGCAGAGAACCGGGACATGCAGGGGTATTCCCCGCTGTTTACTCTTAGCAGCCTCTGGTGAAGAACGGTTAATCTATCTTGCGCATCGGTAAAGAACACAGTGGGAGAGTTGAGCTGAGTTTATCAAAGAACAAGAGGGTGTCATTGGATGACAAGAGAAAGGCTGAGAAGTTAAGGTGACAAGAAAAGAAGTGAAGAGAAGGGAACTTTAGGGGATCTAATAAAAGGAACAAGAGAAAGACAAGACAAGAGATCAAAGACGAAGGCGATAATGAGCGACGCCTAATTTCCCACTTTAGGCCCCAACGGAAAGAAAGGAAGCGAAAGAGAGAAAGAAAGAAAGAAAGAAGGAGACGGCATTACAGGAGCAAGCAATTTCATTGTTCTTTGGAGGCTACTGAATGGGCTACCATTGAACACACAAAGACACGGCCCTGCACAGACAGACAGTGGCCCAACACTGCGAGAATCATCCCATCTTCTTTCAGTCAAGAAAGGGAAAAAAGAAGAGAAGAGCCTATTCCGAGGAGCGAAAAGCCATAATAGCACACGATCATTGATTCCATCTTTATTTTCTATATCTGCCTTATCAAGAAGTTGCGTCTCCTCAGCTCATCTCTCGGCCTCAATCTCAACGATACTGAGACCAGGGTACAGGGTCTACCACTTCCCGTTCGTTTGCCCGTCAGAGGAACCAAAGGAAAGCAGAGCAAAGCAAGCAGAAGGAAAGTCAAGCAAAAATGACACAGGTCATCTCTTTGGTTACGCCCTCCCAGGCTATGACCCCGGCCCACTCCCCCATGGATTCTGATGACTACGATAGGCCCCGAGCCTTTCGTGCACTCCCCGACACTCCAGACTCTCCTAGTCCTCGCACTGCTGGCTTGGGTAGAAAACGTGCCGCTCCCATCAACACTTCTGACGCTAGCTATGGTAGACTTGAGAGACTCAAACTGAGTACGCCGAGCAGTATGGCAAGTAATGAAGCTACAAGAGATATTTGTCTCTGCACTCCGGCGCCCAAGATCCCACGACCTCGAAATGGTGAGTCGCTTCTTTCTTTTTCTTTCTTTCTTTCTTTCTTTCTTTGTTGATATGCTATTTCGTTGGTCACGATAGTGAAGCTTGGAGTTGTGGATAGTGACAACATTTATGCACAATCATCGTCCAACATATATTCAGCATCATAACTGACCGCTATCATTAGCTTTCATACTGTATCGTCAACATCACCAAGCACAAGTTGTCTCTCGCAACCCAAACCTGTCCAACCCTGACATCTCCAAGATCATTGGAGAACAGTGGAAAGACGAACCCCAAGAAGTCAAAGACAACTGGAAAGCACTGGCAGATGAAGAAAAGCAACGTCATCAGCAACAGTACCCTGACTATCGCTATCAGCCACGACGTGGTAACAAGTCACAAGGCCTCCGATCAGGATCTGTCTCCGCTGATGAATCTGGAAGATGCTTAAAGTGCAACCTCCGGTGCATTGCAACCCCCTCAACCCCTTCTACACCATACCCCACACCAGCGGCAAGTGAAGGCAGAGCTCCCCCGTATCCATATACGCCGGCTTTGCGTGATCCAGAGGCAGCTCGTCGTGGAAGTTTTGGTAATTTGGCTATGAGACAACAACAGCCTTCCAAGCGTTCTCCTTATCGAGAAATGGAGGAATACGGCCCCGAGTCACCAGAAATGAAGAGACGTCGCTACAACACTGCTGTCGGCTATCACCCGATATCATCTCCCGGGACGGTGGGACGGGCATTGTCACTAGGAGCGGCTCCCCAGAGACCGTACCCTGTCACGCCTCTGCCCGAGCCGTACTTTACTAGATCAAAGTCAGGCCCGATGCCTCCCCCCCCACGACCAGCAGTAGGAGGACCTTGGCCCGACCAGGAACATCGAGGCCGGCACCCTTCTTATGAGGATGAGTCCCTCAGACTTCCTCCACTGCAGACTCAAACTACCATGTCTCCCACGAATGCACAAGAGGTTGATATTCGACAGCTCCAAACTCCAGTCACAGGGCTTGGAATATCCAATGCTCGAGACCCCCAAGCTAGAAGTGTGGAGGCAATGGTCATGTCTATTCCGTTCACCCGAAAGCTATCTGTGCTCTCTAAGATAAATCACACTCCGATCAGCTCTCTAGGTTCTGGAACCTTGTCTCTTGAGAAAGTCGAGAATAGGGGGGCTGTCATTGCTGTAGAGGGGCCGAAGCCCAGAATATTGAAGCAAGTTGGCTTGCTGGTTGAGCGAGCGCTTTCAACCTCCAACGAAATCGCGCTCAAGACCTGGGGACAGATAACGGAAGACGAGGTCAAAAGCAATCAAACTGGCTCCCAGGACAACGACGAGCCGTCAGAGCCGAACGCCAGCCTTGTGTCATGTTTTGAAACGATGATTCAATGGCACCAGAAGTCACGAGAGATGGTAAAACATATTACCAGGCAACCCGAATCGCTACGTGGCTCACAGCGGGAGAGGGACTCAGATTCACCAATTTCACGACGTGGTTCAGTTGAAGAGGACAACGCCTCCAGATCATCACGGGATGACAACGGTAGTTCAAAGATACCGGTTGCCCTTATTAAGGAAGGATTCAGCCTTACTCTTTCGGACTCGTTCGCCTGTACGATACCCATTGCGGACGCCTATGCACCGATCGACCATTGGCAGTGGATGGCCACCCTCTGGCGCGGTACTATCAATCCCGACCTTGTTGTCTACGTGAAACCAAGTCTAGAGGACGAGATCGCGAAGTGCGGAACGGTCGATTCATACAAGGGGCTCATGGTTGTCCGTGTTGCGGTGGGTAAAGACTTGGATGATGCAACTGAACGACGAATTGTTTTTGAAGTCATTGAATGGGTACGGGGAGGGAGCTTCAGAGAGAAAATCGACAAGACACGTTGAGATGACCGAAATACGATAATTCTTATGTCTTTTTGGAAGTGGGCGATGAAAAGGACATTGTCAAGACTACACCTGCATCTGAGGATAAAACTTACAGCACCGCATAACTGATGGGGTTGTTTATTTGGAGGAAACATGCGTTGGTTCCCTTAATATCACATTCCTGTAAACGGGAGTAAACATGTAAAGTTTAGTAGGTAGGAGTCCATGGCGTCAATACTCTCAGATCTGTTTGTCTGTTTACATACCTTTCCAATGATGAGCATAGTCTGAGCCAAGTCCGAAGATTAAACAGACAAATAATATGACCTGAAATGCTAATTATAGCTTAGAGAGATAAGTATGTTTCTATTCTCTTTGTTCAGCCTAGGTACACCTGACGTCTTACAAGTGAAGAAGCTGAAGCTATTGATATCCAATCCCTGTAAGTCGGTGGGGTTTGAGTTTACCCCTGCAGCAAATATACGTACCTTAACCGCTAAACGCCGGGAGTGACTGCCGCCATCGTAATTTATCCGAGAGGTAAACGCGCCCCCGACTCTAGGGACTTAACTCAAGTACCGCTCCACTACGCACTGCCCAGACAGGTCCCCTCCCGTCTAATTAGTACTGTACGCGCCTCAGGAGACAGCATCAACAAAGACAAAGAAAAGGCCGACGACTTTCCTCCTCGACACCGTTAAAGAACACCTAAAGTACTAGCGGTGCCGGCATGATGCCCTACGATCTCGACAACACCTTATAATGCCGGATTTCAAGCCTGGGCAGACTGTCCAACTAAACGATGGCTCCAAGGCCATCGTTCGTTTCGTGGGCACCACTCACTTTCAGGTCGGAGAATGGATAGGCGTTGAGCTGGAGACCAAGACGGGCAAAAACGATGGAAGCGTCCAGGGAGAGCGTTATTTTGATTGCCCCATGGGCTATGGCATGTTTGTCAAACCTGTGATGGCCAAGATTATCGCACAAGCACCTACACCAAAGCCGACTGCTCGGAAGCCTGCTGCAAGACCAAGCAGTTTCGCGCCCACTTCCGGTAGAGCCTCGAGTGCGGCAGGGGATGCAGGCTTAGGTAGAAGAAAGAGTCTCAATGCTCCCAGTCCTAGCCCAGTACCTAGAGTGTCACGGCCGACAAGCATTGCAAGAGTAGGTGCTGTTGTACTGCTGTTGAGTTGAATGCTAACCCAGAGCAAGTCGCCTACGAAATCTCCCACAAAGCAGTTGAGTGCTGCTTCGAGCACCACTGTGTCCCGAACAGGAACACCATCGAATGCGCGCGCCCCTTCCGTTGGAGCAAAGTCGCGCCCATCAGTTGGAGGACCACGAACATCCATGGGTCCTCCGCCACCCACTGCTCGAACAAGACAAGTATCCACTTCGTCAGGCACAGCAAGAGCTACATCCGCAGCCCCGAGGACGACAACTAGCCGCATGTCTTTGGCCGGACCACCACGACCAGCATCTCGGCCAGCATCACGGCCAAGCTCAGCTGCCAGACGGACATCTGTCGACTCGCAAGCAAGAAGAGGCTCCTCGGACAGAGATGACATTGCTTCCCCTATTAAGGATAATGGGGACATTCTTTCACCTCAGCCCAGGAGCCCTGTTCAAGCCAGAACAAAGGCACTCGAGAAACTTACAGGTGGACCTTCATCGCGAACAACCACACCCCCTGCAGCACGAAAACCTTCATCTACGACCACCGGACCCCGGCCTGCTGCAAGCACGGCAGCAAGTAGAGAAATCGAAGACCTCAAGGCCAAGTTGAAGGTTTTAGAGCGCAAACGGGCCGAAGATCGAGACAAGTTGAAACAACTTGACAAAGTCCAGGGCGAGAGAGACAAGTTCGAGAGCGTCATCCAAATGCTGCAACAAAAATACCAACCGCAACAGCAGGAAAATGCTGAGCTGAAGAAGTTACTGAAAGAGGCGGAAATGCGACTTGATTCCGTTGAAGAGCTTCAGGCAGAGCACGATAGCATATTGGAACTAGCAACACTCGACCGAGAAATGGCGGAAGAAACAGCCGAGGTTCTGAAGGCCGAGCTGGAGGCCCTGAAGGAGAAAGCCGAAGAGATGGAATTGGAAGTTGAGATTTTGCGGGAAGAGAACGAAGAGTACAGTAAGGGAATGGCCCCCGAAGAACGAGCAACTTCAGGCTGGTTGCAGATGGAACGGGCGAACGAACGATTAAGGGAAGCTCTTATGAGATTACGCGACCTAACTCAGGAGACAGAGGAAGAACTGAAAGGTCAGATTAAAGGGCTCGAGGAAGACGTAAAAGAGTTCAACACTATGAAGGAGGAATTTTCCAAGTGCCGCGGAAAGCTTGAGCAGTCAGAAAGTGCCGTGGAAGATCTACGTCAACAACTCGACAATGCGCTCGGTGCCGAGGACATGATTGAAGACTTAACGGAGCGCAACATGAGCATGTCTGAGCAAATCGAAGAGTTGAAGGCTGTGATTGATGATCTTGAGAGTCTGAAGGAGATCAACGACGAGCTCGAGATTAATCACGTGCAGAATGAAAAAGAGATGCAAGAAGAACTCGACTTCAAGGATAGTGTCATTGCTGAGCAGGCTCGACGAGCTGCCCAGCAAGAAGAGTCGCTCGAGGATATGGAATATACCCTGTCACGCTTCCGGGAGCTGGTCACAAGTCTGCAAAGCGACCTGGACGACATGAAGGCCTCACAAGCTGTGACTGAAGGCGAGTCAGAGAAACTCAACGACCGATCCAGGGCCATGATGGATCTCAACATGAAGCTTCAGATCTCAGCATCCAAGGCTCAAGTCAAGACTATCGACCTCGAACTTCGACGACTGGACGCCCAGGAAGCGGAGCAACACCTGGAGATCGTTAAGCTATTCCTTCCTGACACTTATAAGGAGGATCAGGATTCTGTTCTTTCTCTGCTTCGCTTCCGTCGGGTGGCCTTCAAGGCGAACCTTCTCAACAGCTTCATCCGCGAACGACTCAACGGACAGCCTCATCCTGGACATGAGGACGATGTGTTTGCTGGATGTGATGCCTCGGATAAACTCGTCTGGGTGTCTACTATGTGCGATCGATTCGTCAGCGACATGACGCACTGCACAATCGAGCAGTTCTCCAAGTACCAGAACGCACTGCACGAGCTAGAACCTGTTGAGCGAGCCTTGAACGTCTGGATTGACGGTCTTCGCCGCAACGACCTGAAGGAGAAGACCTGCGCCGACGAGTTGCATCGTACCATTGCCCTCCTTTCTCACTTGGGAGAGGTGCACATCTCTAACAGCCTGGCTAACTATGCTGACGATCTTCACATGAAGGCCATGGTCATGCAGAGCCACCTTGACTCCGCAGCCGTCTCCTTTACCACCGTGCGAGGCCTCGTTCAACGAGTGGTTCCTGCTGAGGGCGAGGAGGATGAGCTGGCTCAGCACTTCGCGAAGAAGTCTGAGGCGGTTGTTACTCATACTCGAGGCACAAAGGTCATCGCTGCCAAGGCCGTCCGGGCTCTCCAGGATTTACGTACGCGATCTCTGTCTCTACTGCCAGATACCAACGAAGCGTTTGAGCAATGTTGTGAGGCAACGCAAGAACTTGCCGATCTAGCACGACAGATTGGTCTCGGCATCCACAGCTTGTTCACTGCCGACGAGGGTCGCACTGAGCCCTTCACCTATGCAGAGGTACAAACTGCTGTTTACAAGACAGTTCTTTCTATCAGCACATCAAGCGAGTCGGACCTGTTCTCTACTTATTTGTCCAAGTTGCGAGCCGTCACCACCCAAATCAGTGACCTGGTGTCGCTTGCTACCGACCTGGATCAGGTTCAAGAGTTTGATGTCACTCCTGCGCCCTGGCGACTGCGTTCGCAAGAGCTCAAGGCTCTTAAGACCATCCCCGTTGACGCGGAGGAGGAGCTGCGTCGCCTCAAAGAGGAGCATAGTGAGGCTCGTCGTACCATCGCCCAGCGTGATGAGCATCTCAGCACTGCTGTCCTCAAGATCGAGACGCTCGAGTCCAGAATGCGTGATGCCCAAGCTAACATTGATCGCATTGCCAAACTGCAAGAGGAGCTTGAGGCTTCAGGCCAGCAGATCGGTAGCCTCAAGGAAGACATTGAGAAGCAAGATCGTGAGCTCAAGAATCTTGAATCAGAACGCGACAAGTGGAAGAAGATTGCCAGCGATAGCCGTGCTTACGCTGATGGCGCAGATGCTGCTGGAGCCAAGGCTGGTCAAGAACGAGCCGTTGCCACAGCTCGCGAGATGGATGCCCTCAAGAAAGATATCGAGAGTCTGCAGTCTGCAGTTCGATATCTACGCGAGGATAACCGCCGGGCTCGTACATCTGAGCAACATAAATACGAATGGCTGGCTGAGCCACTCAAGAAACCTACTTCTGTCGCTGAAAAGCGCCGTAACATGATCGCAGCCGAAGGCAAGGACGTCCTCGGCGAGCTCGTCAAGATGGCGTCTTCCGCTTCCCTTTACGACTTCTCTTCCCTGCCCCAAGACAAGCTCGCCTGGAAGCCTGTGCGATCAACGCCGCAGTATCATGCAGCCAAGCAGATGGAGGACTATGCAAGCTGGGAATCCTGGCAGGAGTCTGTCCTTAAGAAGGCACACGTTCTTCAAGGACAAACGGCCAACGCTGAACGAAGAAAGAAGACGCCCACAGCAGCTCGTCTACGTATTAAGTTGCCCGGCGTCGACGGAAAGGTTGTGCCAGGCTCAGGAAGGGGTGTCCAGATCGTGGGATCGCAGGAATGGGAGGCTCTGCAGGGCCGATTGGCTGTATGATTATAGAGTATTACATACCCCTTGATTTCGTCTTTGTCTTTCATCAATTCTGGTGGATTTTGTTGGTATGAGAGAACGAATAGCAAATCTACGTAGCAGAAGCAAGCCTTGCCAAACCACCCCTGACATTCAGGGGCTTTTAGGAATTGAATCTTGAATCATTTCATCTTTTTTGTTCATATGTTATTATGCTTGATCGCTGGGTATCTCTATCCTTCCCAGATCATGGCACCCTCTGCATTTCATACAATGGATCCTCTCATGCCTTACCCTTCCCCTTCTTATCCTTCTTCTTCTTACTACCACCACTGCTGCTCTCTTCACCGCCACCTCCTTGTGCACCCATAAGGGCCGACATTGGGTCTCCGCCACCCTGCATCTCCTTCATCATATCCTTAAATAGATTCTCAGAGACACCACCACCCGTCATAGCAGCACTTAGATATGGCACCAACTCGCCCATCTTCCATCCGCGCGGCACAGCGGGCTTGGGATAGGGCTTCCCAGCCTCGGGCTGTAGCTGGCCTCCAATGCGGACACGCAGACCGGGGCTGTCTTCGGTCGTAGGGTTCTCGCGCAGGTGTTCAGCAACAAGACGATACAAATGATGCTTGTTCTTGACAGGGTGACCTGGCGTCTTCTTCAGTCCGACCTTGACACGACCAGGGTTCGCCCAATCCTTCGGATGCACCTTTTCAGGTTCAAAGAGTGTTGGTAGGCGTAGTCTGGAGCAGGCGTTTGCGATCTCTCGCGCGAGGGGGTCCTTCACAGCGAGTTCAGCGCCCACACGACGGCCCTCGGCGCGGGATCGTGATGCATCGAAGTAGACAGGGTAGAGACATTGAAAATCGGCGTAGGCAGATCGATCAGCTGAGGCGGGCATGGTACCGCCAGCAGGGGCATCGGCGGGGACGATGGCGGGCATCTGACGAGGAGGAGCTGCAGCAGCGGGAACTGTTTTAGGAGCGGCCCCGGAGGGTTCGACTCGGCGCATGATATCGGAGTCGGCGAAATCATCGATATCGGCCTCGGCAGGGTCAGAGTCGAAATCGCTGTCCGACACCTCTTCTATTCTTGGGTGGGACATTTTTGCGGTTTTGGTGGGTTGCCAGATGAGGATGAGGAGGAGGGGTAGAGTTGGAGGGACGTTTGGTAAGTGTCAGTATCCTCCAGCGGTCGAGAAAAGAACGAGCTCGATATAAACGAGGCTACTCGTCAGGAGAGTACAATTGAGGCCCAAGGACTCGGGTCGGTAATGGTTGAGGTGAGGTTGAGAGATATGGGGTACAAGTGGGACATGGAAGGTGGCACTTTGCCCATGAAGTTCACCAGGCCCGGTGTGGGATGAGCCTCAATGTGGGGTATAGGTAAAGCTGTTGCTCACCGAGTTCACCGAGAGTAATTCCTATTGGTACAAAATTAAAGGGTCGGCAAGACAGGGGCAAGAGAGTAAGCTTTGTTATTAACTACAAGGATACCACAAAGTAAAAACTATCTGGCCATCTAGGGAAAGAGAGAAAATTTGAGATTTGATTATAACCGACAACTGAAGTAACATTCAGATAGCTCTAGGCAGCTTAGGCTAAGAATAACCTTGGGCAGTTGCTAGCATGAGAAGCAGAAGGGCTTGAGATCTGCAATTACAGAGCCATGAGCATCAAGGCCAGGGTATGAACTAGAGATATGAAGCATTCAAAACGGTGAATATTAGACCCTCCGTTCAGTTTATGAGTGATGCACCAGGATAAGGGCTCGGGCGCCTTCACCAAGGATGAAGAAATACACATCGGCATCTTGACAAGTACGAATGATAAAGTCAATCAATTTATCGAAGCTCAGTTGTCCCATTCCGTAGCAAAGCCTCCTAGCCCTTCGTATAATGAATATTAAAAACTGTGTGATCGAGAAACGAAGGGACTATAGTGTACACCAGATCAAGTCCGAAACTGTGCTAGCCGAGTGCCGTGCAACCTGTTGCAAACGCTACACATGATGCAGCTAGTTTTCGTGTATCTTGCTGTTGGTAAACTTGGTATTCGGGGGATGACCGTCGACCTTAAATCTGCAATGCGACCGAGTGCACACACCATTCGTTACATTAGGGCACTGCAGTGGCGAAGTCAGCAATTAGTAGTAAAGGCTTTGGAGTTTGAAAGAACTCACATTGTGTCCATATATGCAGTCGTCGACATCACAATCTTGTCCGTTAATGCAGGGGTTCTGCCGGGCGAGCATTGCGAGTGCCTTTAACTGCTCTTTTGACGGCTTGAACGTATGGTTGAAAGTACATGCACCTATTCTGGTACAGGGCCCACGGAGAAAGTGATTGTTGCAAAGTTTGTCGGCGTCCTCACGACGCTTGATATCTTCCATGGCTGGAATACCAACTGTGATGGGAGGATCGCGGCCCCGAGGTCCAGGGCTCCAAGCTGGCTGAGGAGGTGCCTTACTCGCGAGCTTGGTCTTGTCCTGCTTGGGAGGTAGGGGCATGGTCAGTTTTGGGGGAGGAGTGGCGCTTTTGGTGATCTTGGCCCAGGAAGTTTGTGGAGGCGACATGGATGAAGTGCTCGTAGCAGGCGTCAATACTGCTTGTGTTGCAGCGCGAGCTACCGGTGAACCCTGGGGTTTAGTCGCCTCGGTACGCTGGACACTCGGTTTCTCTATCAAAGTCTTATCCACAAGTTTGGTTGTGCGAAAAATATCGCCGTCAAGCGCGTAAACAGTGTTGCCGCAGGCCTCGATTTCGCGCACTATAGGTTCTCCCAGAAGTACGGAGACGCACATTCTGGCATCCCCGGCCTCGTTAACTCTGCGCAGAAAAGGAGCATATTGGGCACTATGGCCGACGCCCAACATGACGTGTCTACAATTATAGCATCCCAAATGCCACATTGCCGTTTCTATGCACGTCAGTTAAGTGTGTCTCTGGCCATTTCACCAGCCGTTGGACGCACCTTGAATCTTGCGAACCAATGTTCCTTTACCCAAGCCAATATCAATAAAGTTGAAAGAAGACTTGGCCTCTGTGAATCCGATAGCAAATTCGTGGAAAAGACTTGGGTCATCAATGCTGCCATCATTCAGCAGGGCCCGGCCCATCTCAGCAATGTTGACCAGAACGTCGCAGAAAATTTCGAACGAAGATGGTAGGCTAGGACAAAGCCTCGCTACCGCGAGAAGCAGGGCTTGTGCCGCCTGCTTACCACCTTCGCGGCCTTGCTTGATAAAGCGATTGTCGAACTGCATGATAATTAGCGAGGACTTCTTTCACGACGGACAACCTTTCGAGAAGGCGAGCTGGATGAGATTAGACAAGACGAGATCGAACGTACAATAAGGCCATTGCCGTCCATGATTATGAAGACATAGTTATTGGCAGTCTGAACATATTAGCTTCTGCGTTCTGTGTGCGTGCACAGTGACATATATGTACCCTGATGCTACTGAGATCCGCAGTGAGCGTTTCACATTGCAATCGAGTTCCTTCATAGAGTTTGCGGAGCTGGCTCATATGATTCAAACCCAAGTTAGCGTCGGCAAGCTTTTCTTGGAGGACATGGTTTGTTTCTTGCAGCGCATGCAATCTTTCTACAAGGTCCTGTATGAGAGTCAGAAATGATCTGACAATACGAAGTTACAAAGAGGATACTGCAGAAAGTACCGGGGCGGAATTCAGACCTTGATATATTTCTGCTCGGGCATTTCTCGAGCCTGGAGAGCATTAAACCGACTGACCAAGTCATTCATTTGAGTATTGGATGCCATTTTGGAGGTCTCTTGTAGCGCGAAGACAGGAGTTGGTGAAAGGCGCGTGACAGACTTCTCGATAATGGGAGAGTTGGATAATAAATGGGAGAAGAAAGAAAAAAGATCAGCTGTTGGCCCTGTAATTGCACGCACCCAGCCAACAACATGCACACCCTAATACGTAAGGCAAGGTAGTAGATACCTTAGGTAGGTACCCTTTCTCCGTCGGCGCAAGGGGATTGGATTGTAAGTATGGGGTGGGAGAAAGGAAAGTGCAGCGCGGTGCAGTGCAGCGCAGTGCGAGTATAAAAGTAAGGTAAGGTAAGGCAAGGCAAGCACGGGAAAGGCAAGGTAGCGGTAGGTAGTGTGCACGTTTGGGGGAGATGAGACAAGGAAAGAAGAGTCAGTGAGTTCAGTTGCCGAGAAAAGCAAGCAAGCAAGCATCAAACCGAGCTGAGCTCTTCATTCGGCACTGTTATTGGTAACTGGAAGCTACTTTGATCGGGTCGAATCAAAGACGGAAAATTGTTAAAGAAAAGAAGATGATGCAGATGTTGATCTTATATCAACTGAATGCGATCGAGTTAGATTTGGTGTGCGACTTTTCGCAAAAACTTTTTTTTTTTAAACGTCGTGTTCCTTGCGACCTTGCCTTGATAAAAGCCGAAGTTAGGTTGGCTAAAATGTGGTGACATAAAAGTTAAGCACAGCCTTATTTATAACCGGGACCTAATCATCTTGCAAAAGGACGTATCATGGAAACGGAATTAAGTCTTATGATAAAAGTAAATTTGCGGATTTCTGAAATGCACGAATCGAAAAACTGCAAATGACCAAGGGGTTGCCACTGGGAACTGTATTCAATAATCTGCTATCTCATAGGTACTAAATTTGACGATTTATTATATCACACTTGGCTCCTTCCCGCCAGCGATCACAGTTAAGCAGACCTGAGACAGGGATCATCAGCCCACGGCCATGCCCATGCAAGCTGCAGGTGCAGATCCACAGTGGAGACGCGCGCCAAAGGTGAAAGATCGAACCCCGGGTCAACCTGATTGGCTCAAACGTCACGCCTGAGCATCTATTGATAGAAGGACAACACAAACCAAAGGACTACAAAGGTACTTCCATCTCTCCAGGCGTGAATATATGATTGGGCGCGAAATGTTGGTTTCAGGAGGCCAATACTAAATCGAAATCCTGGTTTCTCGTTTCTCTCTCCTGAAATCTGTTTATATTTCGGCATACCAATTAAACTGCGTATATATGACCATGCAAGTGTGCGGCTTTTTATGTCGATTCGCCTTACATATAGTCAAACTCCACTCTACCGTTTGATCTGGAAAACGCCTTGTCATCTCATTGATTCATCTACGGTTAGCGCTGGATGTTCCATGATTTCTAATCTTTCTATGAACTACAAATATCATAGGCTATCTAGGTCTCATATTCACACAGAATTTGAATGTTCTTCAATTACCTAAAGACCAGCGCATAACGCCTCCAATCTAACCCGGTGGGTGTTATTCACATACGGCTACTAAAACATCCAGCCGCATGTAAATCAAGCACAAGACTTCACTATTCGCCACCACCACAACAGACAAGTAATGACAACGTTGGTTTTCGGGTTACAGTAGGTGACACAGCAGACCAACATCGGCTCTTGAGGCCCCCAACAGCAGTTCCCCTCTATCTGACAGCCTATCCACGGGGCTCAAGCCCTCAGCCTCATGCAGATGCCCGTGCAAGCGACATGCTCCGCGTGTCAAAGATATTACCTGTCCAATCAAGAGCCGCCCCTATTGCCGTACGCGTGCAACTGCATACGCCTTGCCACTATGGACTGCCAGAGCTGGCGAGCCCTGAGGCATACTGTCTCATTCAAGCATTTGCCCATTTATTCTGTATCACAATGGCTGTAACTTTAGACGTCAAGCGATCATTCGTATAAATGGAGAATATAGTCTACCTTATTAGGCACTGTGAGATACGACAGCTTGTCTGCCTTGATACATTCATAACATATGCAGCTTATTTTGGAGCAGTAAATTAGTCTGATTCATTCATGTTTCGACTAGTTCTCCCTCAAGCGTTGGAAAATGTGAAAGCTGAAATCACGCTATGAGCGAGTTCTAATCAATAAAATAGAGAAGACCACGTACTATTGTGAAATCAAGGAGAGCATAACACTCACTGTTTGCACGGCGAGTCTACCCCAAGATTCGACAATCCGACATTTTCAAGATCCTAGATGATGTCGGGAATGCTCCCGTCCGTCGCAGCAGGGAACTGGTTCAGCATTTGCCACACAGTATCATCTCCCCATCCGCCTCCAAATTGCCACATGGAATGATTGCCAATATCTCCTTGGCCACCTTGCAGGGGTAGAGGAAGCATAGTCATGCCGGGGCCCGCTGTAAGGTCGTTGTAAACAAGATCTCCTGTCGGAAAGAAAGGGGCCATCGCATTCAGGTTGTCCACTGAAGGAACTATCCATGTCGAGTCCAGCCCTGAAAACTCACCGCTGCCTAAAGATGAGCTACCTGGTGTCGACTCTGCGTTTGCTTTGATCGACCCTACTGGAGAGCTGGGAGCTAGAGATGGCAAGGAACCAGCCTGGGCTTTGTTCATCGCTCTCTTGAATCGAGCAACAATAGCTCTTAGCACGCCCTGAGCCGACTTGGCCAGCGGATTGCGCTCTTGAATGGCCGAAAACCGTTCGATCGTCCATTGAAAGTGCTCTATCGTCTTGTCGGTGTACTCCGTGTGCTCACGTGGAAACAAGATATACACGGATGCCAGGAGTACAATCGCATCGAAACTAGCAAAAAATAACATGAAGTTCCTCCACGAGTCCGGGGGTAAACCTTCGAATGTCATTTTCTGAATTTCGAGTGTTTTCAGACTCGCATGAATAGCCTCTACTCGACTCTCGAGGCGATTGAAGATAAAAGGCCTGTGAAGAGCCATCTTGCTGAACTCATGAAGACTCGCAAAGTAGAATCGATTTGCTGAATACCAGTGAGCCTCTGGTAAGTGGTCCCACCGTGTATCAGGGTTCTCCATTCGAAAGGAAGCCGGCATCTTCTTATCGAGATTTAAAATACTTTGGTGAATCTCGTCAATCTTTGCAGGGTCCATGGGGTATGAACCGTCGACTTCAAGGTTCTGAATTGCCCGCAAAGGCCCACAAAGTTCGTAGTTCCACAAGAGCCGAGTAATCGGTGTAGGGTGATCATCTTCGCTTCGAGGAACCACTGGCATCTTGGTGCGACTTTGAGGTATAGGCGCGTCAACTGGAGGTGTGGGGAGAGTCTGATTCCAGTCGACGGTTCCTGGACGTCCAAGAATCATCGCGCAGTTGAGGTCCCAGATGGCGAGCAGGATGTAGATCCTTCTCCTCCGTTGAATCAGCCATTGATTCTCTAGAATACTCTCGACGCTTGTGTCCTTTGGCCTGGGATCTAAGCTGTCACGATGCATCCCCAGGTCCTGAGCATCGCGAATCGCAATCGCGATGGTGTGCCACTACCCAACATCAGTCGACTCTTCCCTAGGCATCATCTCTTAAAAGGAACTTACTGCATCTGTAACCTTTGCTGTAAACTTGTGGAATGACGCCCTGAGGAATTGTGCTTGCACTGTAGACAGAGACAAGTTCTTCTTCCCTAAAAGGTCAAGAACTGCCTGCCCTGACTCGCTATACTCGACAGCCAAATCTTCGAATCTCATACCCCCAGCAAATTTGAGCGAGTCGAATATGGAATCTGGCTTCTCGGGCAATAGGAGAAGGGCCGTTGCTATGATTTGAAATATAACTGCTGGAAAGGCTCGCAGTTCAGGGTTCAAGCCGCGGGGACCGACATCTGAGAATACCGAGAACGGCAACGAATTCCACTCGTCGAGTTGCGCATAAAAGATGTCAGGGTCGATTGGATAGTACTGCCAGTTGAAGCCGCGCATGTACATCTCGACGAGTTTTTCGATGTAATTCCGGGCAGGTAATTGTCGAATTATAGCCTTGTACTTTTCCTTCAAGGCAAGCTCTTTGCCGGGAGAGCCTCCAGAGGAATCACGAGATGTTAGATCTGGGGGCCCATCTTCACCGTCTGTGAGCGTCTCGATGCGTTTGAGTATACCCATGGTAGACGCGCCATTATGAGCGTACCCCCAGTCAGCCACCTTAGATGACAGAGGCTCGTCTAGCCTCTCATTCGATGAGTCAACAGACTGTGATGGTGATGGCTCGGCTTGTTTAGCGAATGTATCCGAGTAAGTCGGCGATGTGTTTATTGCCTGCTTGCTCTGTCTGGCTGTCGAAGCTCCTGTTTCATAAACACAAGCGGACTCTTTATTTCGAGACTTGCAATTGCCGCATGGTTGTTCGCGGTCGCACTAGAGATGTTTTCAGTCAAATATTTCTTATATCAGACAAATGTATCGTAGTCTTATAGTTACGGACCCTCTGCTTTCTTCGGTGGCATTCAGTGCACGATATGACAATTCGTCTTCTCTTCCTCAGACGCGGACCATCAGCATCCTCAGCTGCTGCTGTCATGTCGGCTTCTTCGGAAACGGATATGAATGACTGATCACTTGGGAATACTAGGAGCAAATATGTAACGTTATGGTGAAGTAATATGAGATCCGGAGACTAGAGGTCAATATTAAGGTGGAGTATGAGAAGGTCTAATATTGATCTCGGCGGACGAGGATCAGCTTTCAAAGTCCTCTAACTCCGGACTTCCAAGAAAACGGCGTCACCTTGATTGTGGGGTATCCATTACAAGAATGGAATTCAGCCCTGTGCATCTTTGAATGGACCCACGTTATTGAAGGAAGAAATGGATATGTGCAGTGGGAGTGAATTGCTACAACCGTGGACATGAGAGGTGCATTGAAAGCACACGCAAGGAACCGAATTATTCCGTCATTGCAGTACATATTTCGTATCTTTTCCAACAATCATTCTCGTAATGTTGTGTTGAACCTGGTATCATTGATGCAGGTAGAGAGGAACCAGGCTTATGCAGCTGGAGGAAGCCTAGTGCTTAGATGATATTCCCAATCAGGGAACTAAGTCTCATTTCTCTTGTAAGTGAGTTACTCCATGGATACTCCATGTAGTCATGGTATTCACGTCAGACCCGCTAGATGTCTCGATAACTCCAGTGCAGCCTGTCTACCGCGCGAAAAACCTCAAGGCCGTCCTGACTTCCAGTCGTTTTCGCTTCTTAACGAACCCGCTCCGTGTAAGCCTTCCATGCCGCGGACCGATATCGCTCAGCTTCCTCCTCGGGATCGCTTGCCTTGATGATACCTCGTCCAACAATAGCAATGTCCGCACCTGCAATACCAATGATCTTCTGTGGCGTGTTGTACTGTTGACCCTTGCCATCACCCTTGATGGCTTCATTCTCATCCGCGCCCTCAGGGGGCAATTGGCAGCCGGGGGTCATGTGGATGAAGTCATCCTCGGGTTCTGTGTTGAGGGACTCCTGTGAGACAAAGCCCATGACGAAGTTCTTGTGTTCCCGTGCGGCCTCTACACATGCTTGCGTATATTCCTTGTTCATGAAGTTACCCTGGCTCGACATCTGTGCCAGGATAAGCAGGCCCCTCTCGATCGGCGCTTCATCGATGCCGGGGAATACTGTCTCATCGCCCTCGGGAATCGTCTTGACGAGGCGTGGTGAATCGGCCGACTCGTACTGTTGGGTGACGGTGGTGGTGGAAACAATGCTACCTTTTCGGCCGCTGTCAGCGCGAGCAGGTTCCGGCGTGTCCTTCTGGTTCTCGTTGTCTGAACGCTCGCTATCCTCATCCAGTTGACTGGCGGTGGGAGTTCCAATACTGATAGATGTCTTGACCTCGTAGTGGTATCGCTCGAGCCATCGGTTGGCAGCGTGGGCCAGAGATGCAACCGAGGCCTTGCCTGGAACCATATTTACATTGGTAATATGTGCCCACTCGATGATGCGCGCTGCACCGCTAGTATACTGCAACTCGACCGTATTGCCAATATCACCAAACTTGCGATCCTCAAAGATGAGGAAACCATGCTTGCGTGCTAGTGAGGCGAGCTTGGCTCCAGTACCTGTCCTAGGGTCAAAGTCCCAGCCGGCCACCATGTCATAATGAGTCTTGAGAACGACGATGGAGGGACCAATCTTGTCGGCGAAGTAGAGCAGTTCGCGAGCGGTTGCGACATCGGCGCTGAGGCAAAGATTCGAGGCCTTGAGGTCCATGAGCTTGTAGAGATGCCGACTGAGAGGATGGGTAGCTGTCTCAGCTCGACTGGCGAAAGTCGCCTTGAGGGTAGGATGCGGCGACATGATACGGTAAAGCTTGTTCGAAGATCAATTTGATTTGAACAAAAGTATCGAAAAAGACGGTGACCCGAACTGGGGAGCGAGTTCAAGTATACTAAATCGTATGTGGATCTTAGTCGCAAGTTTTGGGCAACCTCGACACTAGGCCAATTCACAAAGATGTTCACAACGATCTAGTCAACCTGGCGCAGGTGGCGGTTTGGCTTGATAGAGGGGAAGCTGGGGAAAATTGGAAAAAAAAGAGGACACAAGAGCCACAGATAGGAACGAGGGGTGAAGATCTTATTAGCTTCGGCCGAATGGGTCTCGACTGAAAGTGTCGTCCGATGTGAGGGTAAATGGGTGGAATGTCGATCGGGAGTGAGAGGAGAATTATGAGGAGAGGAGAGGAAAGAGAGCGAGTTAAGAGGAAGGAGGAGGTTTGAAGTAAAGATCTTTCGCAGAATGACACGGGATGGGATGGGGTTAGTTAAGAAGAGACTGTAGGTGAGAGGTGAAAGGT
This sequence comes from Fusarium dlaminii, assembly GCA_013186775.1. Classification (NCBI taxonomy): domain Eukaryota; kingdom Fungi; phylum Ascomycota; class Sordariomycetes; order Hypocreales; family Nectriaceae; genus Fusarium; species Fusarium dlaminii. The sequence continues at coordinate 132,837 of JAAOAL010000040.1, forward strand.
AAAAAGTGAAAAGTGACGATCCACAGCTCGACTTAAACAAAAGTGACCTATGGACCCAACCAACTAAAAGGCACTGAAGGTGAGGCGAGAGGGTCACTACCACCTAGGTGCTAGTGCTAGGGTACCTTAGCTTAGCTCCAACATGAAGCGAAAGGGCGCTTGAACCTCGAGATTTATAACAAGCTAACACCTTTAAGGCCCGAGGCTCAAACGCAGCCAGAAAGTAAGTAGGCATTCGGAGGTTGAAGGTACAGGCGTGGCGTCAAACAGGGATCTACAAGAGTGTCTCTTTATTAACTGTAACAGGCGGCGAATGCAACATGCGCACTAGGTAGAGGCACTACTGTAGGTAGGTATGTATGTACTCAGACAGGAACAGGGGCAAGGATGTTTGACAGCAATTCAAAGAAAATGGCTAGAATGGCACTGATATGGACGATCCAAAGCTTGAAACTCAAGCTTATCCTGGCAGTTCTCTTTTAGCCGGAGCGGACAAGGCCAAGGACAGCCACCCATCCATCCATCTTTGTAGTGGAAGACTCTGTAAGGAAGAATCAGCCAGTTGAAATGGCAAGCAAATAAATCCTTCCCTGGGGAATTGGTCGGAAGTAATCCGATATGTATAACTACATGTCTACACCTTGTCTACAAGCCCTCCATCCGCCATTGCCCAGTGAAACAATCCTCAACTGAAAAAAATACATACTCTCCTCATCCTGACCATATCACCACCGATGGAAATAAATTCTTCCTAACCCTAGGACCCATGCCCCCATACCGTCAGTGACGTGTATCGTGGGGGGCACTAAGACGGACAAGTCGAGAAGCCAATTCAAGACAAGCTTGGTGGATGAACAAAGACACGAAACCCCAAAAATCATCTGATTTTAGAGGAATTGAACAAGCATACACCTGCTGTCTAGACCAGGTCCAACGTTGGCTATCCGGGTAGGGTTTGGCCTACACTGCACTTTGCGGATCAGGGATCAGAAACTAGAGAAATAGGGCGAGATGATCACAACCAATTCTGGCGTAATGATCTGTTCAAGACAGCCCCACGAGGCGGGAGGCTTTGCCATGGTGGATTGATGCTTTTATTAACCATGGAAGCGGTTATCAAATGGTTCATGGTTTTCATGATACTGACCTGACTGCAGGTGATATATCAACACAGACCATCACCAAGCTCAACAGAGGGATCATCTCTCAGGTATGAGGCGGTTAGAATACGATCATCACTCTGGGTTCCCAAAACCTCCCAAGTGATCTGGCTGGGTTACACGACAGCTAAACTATTGCCGCAAACACCCGTTTCAGCGGTCCTTCAAGCCGGAGCCAGCGAGGGATTAAGGGTGACGTTTGACAACTAAACTAACTCACGGAGTACAACGTCAAGATCCACAGAACCCCAGGTACATGACTTTGCATCAACCTGACCGTCTCCAGATGCGCGTTGCCTACCTGTCTGGTACATGTTGTTAGTAACTCATGAAGCTAAGACGGCTTATCGAAACGACAGACTGGAAAACGGGACGATACCGAGAGCCCATATCCTTGGGCGTGGTACCTGGCGTACCTCAACTGACTACCTGGATTGGATCCGACTGGCACAAATACAAACCCTGACAATAGCTTGCGGGTGGATAAGATTGCGGTACGCACCGAGACTCGCTGCTAAAAGTATCTGTCACTTGTGATGAGACGCAACGACGGAACGGAGCAACCGGCAGTGAGATGAGCTAGCTGCAGTAGCGGCTTCACTTGACATGGGGGTTTTGGTTTTCACTGCTGCAAGGCACCGCCGTTTTACCACCAACGACTATCAACTCTCTACAGTAGAGTAGCTAAAGGTTGGAGGCTTATTCCAAGCTAAGAGCTCCGTCCAAGTTAACCTCTCCCCTTCTCTCCTTGGCAACCCAGCTAGCCACAACAAATTGCCTCCCCCAGACTATCAAGTCTCAAGCTCGGGCTCTTCATCAAGACCATCCCAAGATCGTCACCAGGGTCAGGATCCGCCGTCCCCAGACTTGCCTTTCTTAGCCTCCCGCCCGCGAGTGACAACCAAAACTCCAGGGGACAATTGTACCTACACTTGAACCCTGGCAAACTTAACCTTACAGCATACTTCTACGCAAGCACTCAACAAGCTCCTCAAGCAAAACAAGGGTCCCATCTGCGTGCCGCACTACTGTACGGGTACTGTCTGGTGTCTCGGCTATGCCGTAAGTCCCTCCACTCTCCGGAACTCCCGAATATTATCAGAGCCAGGAAAACCTAATGCAACAGACGGAGGACTGTTCTGGAAATTGCTCTTTGACATAATTACCGCTTTCTCCTAAGCTACGCCTGTCGCTAGCGCTCTTGAGTCTATTTAGACTTTTCAGACCTCTGGCGTGTCTGCACCCCTAAAACCACCCACCGACTGATATTCGTGATTTCTCACACCAGCGAGAAGCGACACAATTGACAACTCGGGAACACTTCGGTTGCCGACTGCCGTCTTAGTCAACGTGCAGTTGAAAGTCCCGCAAACTAATGATTTTAGTTGACCGCCACAATCAGACTGATTGCATGGCTCACAGAGGCAAGCAATTCAATATTACGTGGCGCGCAACTACCACAGTTCTAGTCAAGCTACCAAGAAAGATATACAGACAGGACGGGAAGTGGGAGTCGTTCCGAAGCGAGGCGCGTCGAGGCTTGAAGTTAGAGACCCTAGATATGAGATATCACAAACGAGTTTGCTTTGGAGTTTGGAAACGAGTTGGTGATTTGGACTGAGACGTCAATTTTTCATTGAGGTGCCATTGTGCATATTGGTGTGAATTGTGACCAAGGTCAGGGTCCTAGGGATACTCGGCATCAGTCGCTCATATATCATGACTGCTCAGCCACTCGACAACAACAATAGTCCCAGTCGAACTCTGTTGAAGCGAGGCTGTCGATCCAGCTGAATCAACAGTTTCACCGGTAGGGTTGCAGTCTTAAGTCTGCGTCGTGTTTGAGTGTTTCTACAAAGCGCAAGGTCTTCGACTCGCGGGTTCAAGGCCACGGTTTTACTCATCAACCTATAGTGCCATGTGTTGACTCGCATTCATTAATAAGGTTGCGGGGTCCGTACGACAATGTCTGTAACTAAATAAATTCTTAATAGTCTAATAGTCTAATCCTCTCATTGCGCATATATCTTGATCTCAATGGCAATTGCTGTGGCTTAGGGTGTCATGATAACCGGGTTCACGGTCATCAAGAACCAGCTGTCACTGCAAGGCATCGTAACAAGCTAAAGGAAGAACACTAAAGCATGCACTTGTGAGGTTCTTTCAGCTCAATTTTATCTATACAAAGACAACCTCAACCGCGGCAATCATAGGGGCCGTGATCTGAACATTTTGCCGCTAATGCATTTAATCTACCTATGTTAGAGTGATCATCACACACTCTATCTGTTCTGGTATTATCAGTGCGACGTCTCGACTACGCATGTTAGCCGGATATAACGCTCTGGAATTGATGTCGAGACAAGTCATGACATGACATGGCAAAAACATATGTTGTCTCTGCAAGCCGAGGCCGAGTTCACAATCAATGGATGCGACTGGCAGCCTTGGATCTCGAGACTTTCATGAGCAAATCATACGTCTTAGTTAATAGTGAGATGATGAGTTGTTCATTGGCAAATATCCAAGAAATAGACCTTGAAAGTGGAGTAGGCGCCCTCTTTCTAAGCTGACAATTTGCCATGAGCGGATATCAATTTCAGGGGATCAATCTGCAACTGGTGCAAATTTGGAGCTCTCGTCCAGTGGAAAGCGGGCAAATCAACACACCAAGCCGCTGAATATACACGCAGCCAAGCTCTAAACATGTCCGAGACTACCGAAAAACCACCCCCTGTTGTTCGCTTGGCGGGAGCATCTCATGGAAAGGGAGCCTCTAACCTAAGCTTACCTTACCTTCCGCCGTTCGTCATCACCCATTGACTTCCTCCGCTCGATTCGAGTTTTTGGAGCTTCCTCCTAGATTCTATTTTTCTTCCTTCACATCCACTCCTTCTGACATCTTCAACGAGTCTCTTTTGTTAACCTCTCGCAAAACGCGACAACTCTACTTATAAATTCTCTTTGGCCTTTCTTCGATAGCTTCAACAGCGCCAAGTAATCCCTGCCCCTTTCGCAGACTCTGTCCGTTATCTCGATCCAAACTCCGCCGCTGCATGATAAGCCACACCACCTTGATAATCACGACAACTCGAGGCTTCACCTTTCACATACAATAATACGAAACCTCATTAACACCATGAGCCCACAAACTCGACGACAGGCCGCAAAGGCCCAAAACCCTTCCTCTGATTCCGAGCCTGAAGTTAGATCCAACGGTAACGGGTCTGCCAACGGCGTCGCGGATGCTTCGGACGATGCCCCTCGCGAGAACATCTTCCTTTTCATCCCCAACATTATTGGTATGATAAGGAGAAATCATTTCCAAAATCAAGTCAGGCTTACTAACGATTGCACAGGCTACGCGCGCATCGTCCTTGCTATCGCGTCACTCTACTACATGCCCCTCCATCCTCGTACTTGCTCGTTCCTCTACAGCGTCTCATGTCTCCTCGATGCCCTCGATGGCTACGCCGCGCGTGTCTACGAACAGTCCACTCGCTTCGGCGCTGTTCTTGATATGGTCACAGATCGCTGTACTACAGCCTGTCTTATTGTCTTCCTCTCCTCCGCCTTCCCTCGATGGGCCATTGTTTTCCAGGGCTTGATTGCTCTTGACCTTGCCAGCCACTACATGCATATGTATGCTACTCTTGTTGTCTCAGGCACCAACGCCAGCCACAAGAGCATTGACGAGAGCAAGAACTGGCTATTGCGCCTCTACTACACCAACAAGGTATGTATCTTCAAACACAGGTACCTGTGTTATATACTGATTGCGCCTAGAATGTCCTGTTCGCCCTTTGCGCTCTCAACGAGCTCTTCTTCATCGCTCTCTACCTCCTCTGCTTCTCGTCTCCTCTCGTCTCGCCCTACCTCATCAAGCCCATCCAGACTGTTGGTGCTGAGCTTCAGGCTGGTGCTCAAGTCAACACTTCGATCCTCGCCCAGATCTTCCCCGACCCCTTCAGCCCTGCTGCTCTCGAACTTGCCCGTGCGAACAAAATGGATTCTACAGTACCTTGGATAATTGCCGGTGTTAGCTTTCCTTTTATGTTCCTCAAGCAGTTCATCAACTGCGTTCAACTTTACAATGCCAGCTTGGGCCTCGCCGAGATCGATCTCAAGACTCGCCGAGAGCAGGGTCTCCCTCGCCCCAAGCCCAAGGAAGCTTAAATTTAACGAGCTTTCTTCTAATGGTGTCCTTGAAATTCGACAATAACTCGATCGTATAGGACGACCATTTTGTTAAACTATATGAAAACTAGCAGATTCTGCCAGCTACCTTTTTTTGTGACTAAGAAAGCAGCTTGTTTCAAGTTGTGTCTTCAGTCTGTTTCAACATGCTCTGTCTTGCTAGGGAGCAATCAAGTAGGGATATTGGAGGGGAATACTGTGGGTTTCCCCTTACTGCATGACGCGGCGTATGAGGTGTGGTTTTTAAAGACTCTGACTCCGGAGGGGATGAGACTTACTGGGTAAAAGCATTGGAAGAAGCGGCGTCCTCGAAAGCAGTTGGAGGGATATCATGGACTGCTGGAGGAGATAATCGTGGGAATCTTTTGAAACCTTTTTTCATGGGATCTAGCGGTTGCGTTTAGACCTCGTTATACACTTTTCTTTTTATTCGTGGTGGCCTCTTCCTTTTGTTTTACTCTCAGCCTATACTTTGTTAATAGTAGACGATGTCGATATACTCGCTGGAACTGAATAAGATTCACAACATAATTCTTGAAGAAAATGACTGATACATTAGTTGTTCCCTTTCTTTGAAGAGTATAACAAGCATCAGAGCTGGTCATGTAGTTCCGAAGGCCAAGGGGCACTTATACGAGAAATCACTAGGATTAACCAGGGGTGTGGCCATCGATCGTTTCAATTAACCTAATCTTGATGATTTTAGTCTAAGTTTATGCATGAGAGCCTAAACTCTGGAGGGAATGGGCTGATATTGCATTCCTTTATCACTTTGCAATAATCAGCTCCCGTCATCTCTGTTCAAATTGTTTACCAATGTTCACTCTTGAAGCTTTTGCATTTCTACCACCAGCTTGGGGACTTCAGCACAGCCTTCCTAGACAGTACTTCATAGTATCAGAGGCTCCTATCAGAACAGAAAATTAGAGTTTCTGTGGTATGATAAAGGCTGTAGCTTGGTATGTTTTCCAGTTTCAGTCGTGGAGGCTGGATGAAGTGAGAGGGTTCTCGGTAGCCTCTTGCTAATTTCATTTCACTCTTCTGTGCACTTGAGGAGACTTCGTCGGCCTGCTGATGCTTGATAACTGCCAGCGTTAGCACTGACATGATGGACAAGCGGACATTCGGACTGCTCCTCTGGGCTTACCAGTGTTGCCGTAGTATTTGAAGCTCTGTTGGCGTGTCAAGAAGCTTTATTCCACCAGCGTCTTTCACGCGTGAAAAGAAACGAATTAGAACCACGACAAGACGCATGGCTGTGACATTGGACACTCTTTTGCTAATATGAGAAGCCCAGGCACATTGTATACTTGCTATTCAAGGATTTGACGACTGGAGATCCCTATGCCTGGCTGTCACAGAGGTTCATGGAGTTGCAATGGACCCGGGAAGCTGAAAGTCTGGGGTTTCTATTGTAAGTGCACCAAAGATCAACTGACAAGGTTCTAGTAGTAGAAGATAAGCAAGAGTCGTGACGGTTTGAAATAGAAAGATAGCGCAGAGTCTAGTGCAAATATTGGCTCTACCACAATCAACATTTGAGTATCTGTAGAAGTATGCATCAAGTTTTGTACATTTAAGTTAGCTTAATACCTGTACTTGAAAAGCAGAGAAAATATCGTGGTTTTCTGACAAGAAAAGGTAGTTGTTGGACCGCATGTACGATTGCTGTCATCCTGTGTGTTCTGCGCATTTACGCAAAACATTCAAATATCCGCAATGTGTCAATTGCTGCAAATAGTGATATGTTTAGCAGAGACAGGTATACTTGAAAGCATACAACAGGTGATTGTTTACAAAAGATACACTTGTATTTGCAATGCCATGCCAATCCTACTGACACTGTTATACAAGGTTGAACCGGCGAGGCTCAGTCTGGCACGAGGCATCCATGTGCAGGATGGTTCATAGGAAGGTTCAACTCCAGGGATAACCCCGCAAGAAAGACGATATAAATGTGTATTTTGATTGGTCTGAGCTGCATGTAAGAAGCCTCTTAAATACCAGATCGGGAAGATTGCAGGTCGCTCAGGTACAACAAGCAAGGCTCTGTTAATACACCAACAAGAGGTTGTATCATATAAGCCGGGAATAGAGCTGGAATGTTTGATGCCATGATTGTTTGGACTCTCCCAAGCATGAGGTACAGAATGCCTCAGGACTTCACTATCATTTAATACGCCTTATAATTTCGAACTGATTATACTGTGCTAAACTAAAAGCTTTTGCAAGGGTTCAACCTGTCATTGACAGTCCGTCCAGATCTACCTTAGGCAGATCCAGCAGCATGGAACGACAGGCTAAGCCATCGCATCAAGCTTTGCCATTGGCCAGGTGTCGGCTTACAAGTGGACTCTGTGTTGTGCATACAGTGGTGGAGGCTGTGTCCAGGGGCTGTACAGGGGTCACATGAGAATGCCTTGTCCTGGTGGCGGCCCAGAAGGCGAACCACATAATCGATGTTGCGACAATAGATAGGTAAACTGCCTAGGCGGTGCAAGTGGCACTGGAAATGAACAAACACCATCGAGATAGTTACATTTGCCTTGAGCGACGGAAATTATTCTGCCTTGTGCTCTCAAGTGAACATCGATATGCATCATGATTAATATAAAAAGTTGTCATGGCCACCTTGGATTAGGTCTTAACAATAAACACTCACAATCCACCTGAACAAGGCAAATCACCACCATCGAACAAGAAGTTTATTTAAAGCCATTCACATCATTGAACTTTGTGAACAAGCTTCTCGCGACAAAGAACGTGATTCACAGCCTCAGCTCAAACCTTCAATCTAGACACTTATAAAATCACCTTCCGCGACATGCCACACGCAGCTTCACCTTCATCACCAAAAATGTTCAGCCGCATCAAGGATAAGTTCTCAACCAAGAAGTCCTCCGCTGAGAATCACACACATCTCGACATGGGTAACTCAACCTCAAACACCAAGAACAACAACAACCCCTTCCTCGATGTTCCCGAGGAGGCTCCTCCTGCTTATGAGTCCGCTCAAAGGACAGCTCCTCTTCTCAATGTTCCTCAACGTGGAGCTTCGCCTGCACCTAGCCTCTCAAGCATCACCAGTGCCGAAGATAAATATGCCTTCCTATCTACTTTCGATACCATCTTTGTCATTGACGACTCTGGATCCATGGCTGGTCGATCGTGGATGGAGGTTCGAGAGGCGCTGAGCACTATTGCCCCGATCTGTACTTCTCACGACCCCGACGGTATTGACGTCTACTTCCTGAACCATCGGTCACCAGCCGCCGGAACCGGAGTTCAAGCACCCGGTGGATATTTCCAGATCCGTGATGCCAACCAAGTCCAGCGTCTGTTCGAGTCCGTCCGTCCCCGCGGAGCAACACCAACGGGCTCTCGTCTTCACAGCATTCTCAAGCCCTACGTCGCCCATCTCTCCCGTCGTGCGGCCAACGTTGACTCGACCAAGCCGGTCAACATCATCGTGATCACCGACGGATGTCCCACGGACGACCCAGAGAGCATCATCGTTCATCACGCCAAGAAGCTTGATCAGATCGAGGCTCCTCCTCATCAAGTTGGCATCCAGTTCTTCCAGGTTGGCAACGAGCTTGGTGCTACTAAGGCTCTGCGTGAGCTCGACGATGATCTCGCTGATCAGGGCATTCGCGATATGGTTGATACAGCAACTTGGAATTCCACTACTTCGGACAACAGTAAGGCTTTGACCGCAGATGGAATTCTCAAGGTTGTTCTTGGTGCTGTTGTGCGACGCCTAGATCGCAAGTCTACACGTAGCTCTCCTCAGGGCCGCCGTCACTAAGCATTCACTTTGAAATGGCTCCTGCTTTTCGGGGTCACAATTTCTTTCCTCTATTGTATTATTATGGTGGTGGTATTCTGATTTTCATTGATACCAGGAGTTCGGGGCTTCCTATAGACTAGACAAGATGGTCTCACAGGCCAACAGGACTGGAATGACTCTCACGAGAACACCAGATCACAATTAGTTTCGCTAGTTTAATGCGTCAAAATCAATTATTACCCCTAAAATCAATCGCATCTACATCTTTTTTTTTTAATGTATCTGCCTCATTTCTTCTTTGAGGCCGCAACAATTCCCATGACTGATCGTAAACCCAGTAGTAATTGCTTTTGCCCCCCCGACGATTGATTGCATCTTCAACCACCAGAAACCCCCTTGTACATGTTTTCCCCACGACGGAAAAGAAAATGCAAAGAAACAACACCGTCTTTGGGGTATAGATCTCGGTAATCTCCAGAAGGGGTTATGAGTTGCGATATGAGGATGCATATATCCTGCTGTGAAGTGAACCCAATGCCGTTGTGCATGCAGAAAAATGCGCGTAAAAAAAAAAGTAAGCAAATCTCCCTGGAATCAAGTACTAAACGCCCGTGATCGCCTGACTTTTATGAACGACCGTCTTTAAGTCGTGCTGATAGGAGGAATGGGTTTTCCCCTTCTAGATAGTCACAGCAGCGTGGCTGTGCGTAATCATTGTCAACAGTAGTGTGACATTATGGTACAGTGGTATTGTTCACCGTACTCGAAAGAACCTTTGTCGTTCTCTAGACCCAGAGGTCTTTTACCCTCACGTTAATCGCACAGATCAACAACAATGAGGTCAACGGTGATGCATTTATCGCATGCATACAACATCAGCCATACAAACTGAGTGAGCAGAGATGTTTGAACCGGTGTCATTGCGGCAGGTCACAACAGGCGTGGTGACGAGAGCAATTCGCCAATGTTCAGCCTGAAGCTCATGCGGATCAGAGTCGGGCCAGATGGGGAACATGGACTGGTGCGAGAATCGGCTTCCGATCTCAGGGAAGCGGAAGTCAAATGTCAGTCGACTGCTGAGAATGCGGCTCGACAGAGCCCAGGCAGCAGATGAGACCTTCTCGAGCTCCTTGTAGGTAGTCTCAGGGTCGGCGGTGGGGTTTAGGAGTGGCTCGACCATGTGAAGGATGACGTCTGAGATCTCCCGGCAACGGACCTTGCTGAACTCGTCGAAGCTGTCCAGCTTGAGGATAGAGTCCACAATAGTCGCCTGTCGATCAAGGATGTGCTGTCGACGGACGGCGGTCTGGCCTTCAACCTTTGTCAGTCGATCACTTTGATTATACGGGCCAGTGTCTTACCTTGAGTTCTCTCAAGATCCTTTTCAACTTCAGCGAGGCCGTAGGTAGCATCGGTCTCAGCACCCATCCAAGCCCGAGGAACCCAGACGCGGTTGACAATGTAGTCAATGATGACGCGAGTGACAAGGCAAGACTTGGAACTTCTGTCCTTGAGGTGAAAGTCAAGGTAGGAGATTGCCTCTGTCTCTGAGAGGGGGTGGTAAGTAGCCAAGAGAACGGGCCAGAGACGAGTGCTAGAAAGATCCATAGGGTTGACAAAAGTCGGCTTGTCAGCATAGACGTCGACGAAGAGCCGGACAGTCGTGTAAAGTTCTGTCAGCTGGTCATGCCAGGCCCCAATGGTCATTTCGGTGATGTGGATGGGGGGACCAGGGAAAGAGGGACGAGTAGTCAGCGCGCCAGGAGGGCCGGCGAAATCGGGAGCTTGGACAGGATCGCGGAAGCGACTGTACTTGTTGCGGTTGTGAGAAGGGGTAGGAGGGTAAAACTCCCGGCGCTGCTGGCCGAATCCGCCATTGCTCGGGGCAGGCGGTCCCGTGTCAGGTTGCCCGTAGGATTGAGGATAAAATTCAGGTGCATTAGGACGATAAGTACCATTGCTGAAACCACGGCGGGGGGCATTTCGGCCAAACATGGACTGAGGTCCAGTGCCGTTTGGAGGAGGGACTGCGTAGCGAGGTTGGCTCTGAACAGGAGTAGGAGGAGCCCACTGATTGAACCGGCGCTCAGTCGGAGCAGCCGATCCTGGGCGAGAAGGAGGAGGCACAATGTGAGAGCCAAAGCGGGTGGGCAAATTGGGGGGACGGCTATTCTGCAAGGCAGAAGAGGGACGTTGAGACTGAAGAGCGCCGTCATTGATGCCAACAGCCTTGTTAGGAGAGTCCGTGCCATTAGGACGCAGAGACATGATAGACTTCTGCGTAGCGTTTTTATCAGGACATGCTTCAGCGATGGTCTCAAGAGCGCGTGCCACAGAGTCAGGACTGGAGTTGCTCATGGGCAACGTGGATCGGCGGGCATTGGGCTGGTTCTCTATGTGCTTGATGGAGTTTTCAAGTTGCTGAATACTTTCGTCAGTTTTGTTAGAGTGATATAGAACAAACTGCGTACCTTGACCAACTCATCGTGAACGGCGGTCGATATGTTACCCTCAGAACCACCATCACGGACCTTCGCCTTGAGAGACTTCAACTCATCCATGTGCGTCTCAAGATGACCCTTAAGTTTGGCGGCTTCGGCCTCCGCTTCTTGGCGTTTGCCCTTCTCATCCGCCAGCTCGGTGCGAAGGTTACCCAGGTTGTGGCTTTGGTCATCAGCCTCTGCCTTGGCAAGGTTGGCCTCGATACTCATTCGCGCGATGGCCTTGTCCGTATCCTCTTGATCGAGGGTCAGGTTCATAAGCGCATCAACAAGCTGACTCGTCTCTGAGCTGATGATTTGCCCGACTTCTTGCAGCTTTGTGATGATCTCATTGGATTCCTTGGAAGAAACACCAGGCATACGGCGAAGAGATGTCTGGATCTTCACAAGTATCTCTTGCGACATGCGAGCCTTTTCAAAGGCGGGCTGTAAGGCGATGTCAGTGGTTGACCCGGAAATGCACTGCGGCTTGAGACGGATAGAAAAGCAAGCAAAAGAATAAAGTGATTCGTTGACTTACGTGATTGTTGGTCATCTGCTTGATCCTCTCGGATCGAGCAGCTCCCGCAAGAGGTGTCGAGAAGTTGATACTCAACATGGTGTTCGTGTTGGAAGGTTTGGTATCACGACTCCCAATGCTGGAAGACCACTTTGACGAGGGTTGACTCGGCGCGAAGTGACTGTCAGTAGAAGAGGACGTTTTATACTCGTGTGTCATCATCGACAGAGCAAACTTGCTCGAGTATTGGAGAGTAGGAAAAGTGCGATGCTCGGTAAGGGAACAATAGAAATGAAAATAGGAATATGTGGAGGCCAAATGATGAGTGCACTTTACTGAGGAGGCTGAAAGTGTAGGAGAGAGGCTGAAAAAACAAGCCTGAGCCAAACCTTTTTGCTTGATATTCGTCCTGTGTTTGGCACACTCCGGGATGAATCCTTTCTTGTTTGCCAAGCGAGAAATCAAGACTGACAGGGGACTTGAGGGTAATAGATGAAAGATATCAGTTTGCACTCACGTAAATATCACCAAAGATCTTATATTTTGCGATTGTGGGTGAATCCAGAAGTTACTGAATCAGAAATAGAGAGAGATATAACCATAGGGGTCCTAAATCATATTCTTCTAAAAAGTTCTCTCTTGAGGCGACTGATTCCTCGGTTGCCTGGCACTGGCACTGGCACTGCCGGTGACTAGCAGCTTAGGAAACCGGGCCCGGCCTGATTGAACAAGGTTGGGGATTAAAACCCTTACTAAGAGTGGTCAATAGAGCATTTTAAAGAGAGTTCCCTAGAAACAATAGCACTTGCTATGGTGCCTGACGTAAAGGTCAGGAGAAGGGGTAGACAATCAGCCAGATGAGACTCGGAAACAAAGATCGAGACGAAGGCTCGGCGAAACAATAGGTGAAGGGATGAGACAGAGTGAAATTGAAACAGGCTGATATGTTCAAGCAATGCAGTTTAACTGACACCACGGAGCGCGTCCTCTTCAAATTGAGTTTATGATTAAAGTCGATCAGGGGTCAGGGCAAAGAGAGTCATGTTCGCTGTTTTCGACAATACACAACACTTCGAGAACACCTTCAGACTTACACGAGACCCAAGAGCATGTCTCTTCTTATTGGGTACTTTGCTCTTGGTGAATCGATATCCTCCGTAAATATCACACACAGGGCGCGTTCCGTTCGTATGAAGCAGGAGATGCATTGATGAGGGCCGCTGGACATTATCAGTAAAGCAATGACCATGTTTCATATCTCCCTTACCTTTCGCATATCACTGTACATGGTCACAATAAAGATAAAAAAATCATCACTCTCAAAACATTCTATATTGTAACAAACTATTCAGATAATAAAGGTGCAAAACTGGGTTGCTGCCCCTTCTCGATTAAAAGGGGAAGACTTCCTAGGGTACAGACATCAGCAAAGGTCCTTGCGACTAAACGAGTGCTGAACCTGGAGTTCGATCATTGATCCGGATGGGAGAGCGCGTGCGCATCGGGTCCAGATATGGTAGGTCGGGATATGGGGCGGAAACCTGCGACACCGTGATTTGGTTAAAAGGATATGTGATGTTTCGAAACTTGAAAACCTTGATGTGTGAGATGAGAGTCGTAATTTTTGAGAGGAGTCATGCTCGAGGATCGTATATAGATGACAACGGAGGGAAATCCGGAAAAAAGCGGAGACTTCAAGTCTGTTGATCACCAGAAATTCTTAGTGGTGCTCTTCAGCCAGTTGATATGGACTCTGCTAACCTGCGAGAGTCCTAGAGAGCGTTGTTGACAAGCCAAATATTAGCTTAGATTGCCCGGGTACGTGAGAACAAACTGCTGTAGACGGCATCTACAACAGGTGACGCGTCGATCATTCGTCCGCCGAAGTATCGGCCATTTAGGCCCTTGATGGCATTCTCGCCGCCCTGGACTTTGTCAAATTTGAGATAGATGTCACCCTTGGAGTTGGGGTCAGCCGAGATGTGAACCACATGTCCATACTTGCTCTCGGCCTCTTGACGAACATCGTCCTCGAGCTCCTTGACCCAATCGGTGCCCTCCTCTCTGTGAAATGTCAGCATTTATTCAAAGTGAAATGGCCGAGATACGTACTCTTCAGGATCAAACATGTTGTGCAACACAACACAGCGACTGGCCATGTTGACATTAACAGGCAATGGCTTCGTCTCTGTCTTGGGTTTAAGCACCTGGCGCTCGTCATGGCCGTTGGTTGCACTTTCATCGGTTCGAGCGAGTTTCCTCATCAATGCATCGCGACTATAGTTGTTAAAGTTCACACCAGCGACATCGGTGTCATCAAGAGCACTAGCACCTCCAGTCTTCTCATTGTCTCGACCACCAGCTCGGTCGAAGGTTGAGGACTGAGGGCCTCGTCCGCCGGAACCAGAGAATGCTGAACCTTGGAAGTTCTGGTTTTGATTCTGTCCGGAAAATCTCTGCAACATGTTGGCAGTACTCTCAGGGGTAAACTTATCGTTTCCGAGTCCGACGCGGATAGGACGTCCAGCTAGGTCAAAGCCGTTCATCTTCTCCAGTGCCTCTCGTGCTTGACCAGCATCACGGAACCTGGGAATGTCAGTAAATAGTACAGTAAATGGATAGAAGAACTTACTGGACAAAGCCATAGCCGCGGCTGCGGCCGTTCTCATCTTTCTGGAGTTGAACGAATTCAAGCTCACCGAATGGCTCAAAGACAGCCTGTAAGTCTTGCTCGGTGACGTTGAAGTGAATGTTGCCAACATAAAGGCGGTGGAAAGGGATAGAATTGGGGTGAGGTCCCGAAGCTTCAGGGTTTCGGGCTTGCCGGTTTTTCTCGGCTTCTGTGACTTGTACGATGACAGGAATACCTAAAAGCTTCTGTCCAGTAAGTTGAAGAGCCTGAGTAACGGATTCCTCATTTTTGAACTCGACATAACCAACTCTGCGTATTGTTAGCGATCAGACTCTAGAATAGGTTTAGTTTGGCTCGGCTTACCCCTTGGATCTTTGGCTAATACGGTCCTTGACAATTTGAGCCTCATTGACAGGTCCAACCTTCTCAAAGAATTCCTTGAGTTCGCGAGTGCGCAGACGAGCGGCAAGTTGCTGCACAAAAACAGTGCGACGATCTCTTTCGTCCTCGGTAAGCTGGGGGTTGCCTTCTTCACGCTTGGTTTCGCGACGTTCGTCATCACGACCGCGTCCATAATCGCGGTTTCTTCGGTCACGGTCTCTGCGGTCACGGTGATCCCGGTCATCACGGGGGCGGTAATGGCGGTAAGGAGAGCGAGATCGTGATCGTGAACGTCGTCCACCTCTGTAGTAATCACCATCTCTGTTTCGACGTGAGTGACGGCGGTCGCTATCGCGGCTGCGGCTTCTCCTCCTACTCTTATGGCTTCCAGCATCGCTTCGAGGCGTTCCTACATCGGGTGTACCTCTACGGCTTCGGTTAGGGCTGTCCCTGCGATCTCGGCGTCGCCCATGATCGCGGTCGCGATGTCGACTTCCGTCTCTATCACGGCCACGATCACGTTCCCTATCCCTCCGTTCGGGCTCGTCTCGCGTTCTGTCCTCTACAGGGCTCTTAGTCTTCTGTTCAGAGGTATCCTTAGCGGTGGCGTCCAGGAGTGCTTCCACATCCAAGGTAGCCATGATGTCTGTGTAAGTCTGGTAAAACTCCGATTTAGGACTCGTTGGTGATTTAGCACCAGGTATGCGTTTGCTCGTGAGTCTCTTCTGTCGGGTGATCTGATAATTACTGTCGTCGGGTGAGAAGTTTGTTGGGGCAGGTTGTCTTGAAAACTCCTGATGGGTCAAGCTTTTGGCTGACGGAAAGTCCCAATGGCTTGCACGTGACGAGACACGTGGCGATTATCGTAGCCACCACGTCGGCACTGCCGCAGGACACAGTGAAGCAGAGAAGCAGAAAATATCCAATAAAAGGTTCATTATTAAAGTAACTCTGTCGAAGAATAGACCGACCCATTGGGCAAACCAGTCCCAACCATTAAAACTATTTAAGAATGATTCATCGCCATTAATGTCAGTGACCACTATGTTCGTTACCATCCATAAAATCATGACTGCTCCGTACAACCCAATATTCACCGACTACTATGGAAGCAAGACAGATATATACTGTGTCCTAGCTTGAATTGGTTCTCCTTGCGCCAGGCAGATTTCGTGCATTATTACAGACTTATTTCGTCTTCTTGGTGTTGTAGATCAGCTCAGTACCAAACACACTGTCCCAGAACTTGCTCGTCACACCGAAACCGAGTTCATAGTCAAGGAAGTGGTGAGCAAGATGGTACTTCTTGAGTTCCTTATACCACAGAGGAAGGTCTTGGTGGTGAAGGAAGTAATGTGTGAGATCGTAGCAGACGTATCCAAAGATGCCGCCACAGTAGGCTGCAGTAGCAGCATACCAGTTGTGGAAGAGTACAGCATGTGCAAACCTCCAGAAAGGAGCAGCCAAAACAGCGAAGAGCGTAGGAGGCATGACAAGACGATACTTGTCCATAGGGAGATAATGATGGATGCCGTGAAGGATGAAATGAAGTGTGATTCCAACACGGTTGTCGGGCAGGTAGCTATAAAAGTTAGCGGCAACTCAAGAGCAAAGAATTGGGAAACATACTAGTCAAGATGGAACAGGAATCGGTGCAGGACATATTCAATGATGGTCCAGAAAAACACGCCAAACAGAAAGTAGCCCAAGGTGAAGAGCTGGTTGTCAAACCCTTGAGAAGCAACCCAGGTACCGTACGCGACACAAGGCAGCCAGACCGTAGGAACAACCCACCAGGCGGTCCTGGAGAGAGGCTCAAGGAAGTTGCCAAACAGAGGCGCAGACTGACCTCCCTTGTAGTGGCGAGGGCGATGGACCTGATCAAGATAGAATTCTTTGGAGAAACCACCGAACCAGATCTGAGGGAAGAGGGGTCGGTTCAGGTCGAGGAACTTGTTCTTCTTGTAGTCCAAGTTATAGTCTGTATCCTTGCTCAAGTCCTCCGCGCAAGACATTCCGGTTCGGGGGTGGACGGAGCCATTGGCCTCTCCGTTGGCTTCACCATTGGGTAGCTTTGCGTTTCCGTTGCCGTTGGCCGTTCCATTGGCGTGTCCATTTACAGCCTTTTCAGATACGAGAAATCCGACAAGATTCTCATCGAGAATCTCGTAGGCAGAGTCAGAGTGTGTATGAGAATCAGAATCTTTGAGGATCTCTTCGATATCGCGACCGGCGTATTCGAGAATATATTCGGGACCGCCAGGATGATCTTCAACAAAATCGGTGATATCGTAGACCTTGTTGCCGATGGTGACATAGCAGGAGTCACCCGAGTTATGCGCTTCGACCTCAGCGCGAGTGAAAGTTGGTAGAGTACGCCCAGGCATTTTGTTGAAGCAGCGGTCGGAACGTACGGGTCGAGATGAGACTGGGGAGGCAAGGCGATTGAAGCAGCGCACAAGCGGAGATGCTCCTTGTCGACAACCAAGGAGGATTGGAAAAGGAGGGAAACTGAAGGAGAGTGAAGGACAGAATGATTGGAACCTTGGGAGGGGGGGTTAAGGATTAAGTTAAAAAGGGTTTAATATCAAACAGTCAAGGGAATGGATGAAAGGGCGGCGTGAGCGGCAAGTGAAAGTCGCCGCACAGGGGTCCATCCAGGGGATATTTTTTTTTAATGAGGATCCCCATCCGTGTTAGCAGAAGAGTGGCGCTACAATGACCATAAAACATGCCACAACATCGGGATAAAAGACCTGATATCAGAGTATTTGCCGGAACGACAAATAAGACAGTGTTTGTATTGAAATTAGCGGTGGACGATTGGTCTTTGGACGATTGAGGTTGAGGAGAATGATCGAGTGTTAATGGAAGTGATGGTGATAAGGTCCCTAATTTCATGCAATTGACGCCTACCTTAGCTGAGCCTCTGTCAATACTGAAAATAGATCGAGATTTATTTACACAGTAACAGCAATCTAGCATTTTATCATGGACATTGCACATCACATGCAAGACTCGGTATCATCGTGCACTGTGAGGTAGGTTTTTTATACATCCCATACATCTATACATCGTAATCGTAATATTCGTATCTAAATGTCAGCTTTCAGGCACTCAGGTAATGTATATTATTTATCTTTCGCTTACGCCATATTTCCTATCTGGGTAATTCGGGACCGGAAAGTCTATCGATCAGTCGATCAATGGGCTTACGAGTTCCAACTGTATTCATCTCCTCAGCGGGGACAATAGATAACCCGGACGTTTTTCAGACAACATCGGAATCTCAGTGATCCGTATGCTCCGATTACAGCATTATGCTGCCAAGGATTATTTTCCGAAGAAGCCGGATCTCCTTTACTACCCATATGAGCTCCACCAAACAAATCCTCAAGCTCATCGAACTACTAGTTCTTCCATAGCATACCGTGCGACCTTGAGAATATGAGCGGGCAGTCAGGATAAGAGAGGATCATGCCACAGTACTTTTAGAAAGCAAAGTGACAGCTGCACAGAGCCCGTGATGTCTGATGTCCTTAGTCGATTTACCCAAATACAGAGCTCACGATGGCAGTCAAGTCTTCTATTTGTAAATGACTAGACTAAGCCATTTACAAGTGAGACTGAAATTGGAAGTGGAATAAGAGATGACTGAACTCTTGAAACATAGCTGGCAGATTCATTGATTTGCTTGAGTGCAAGGAAACGCTGTTGATGATGGGTGTAAGTGAGCCCTCTTACCAGCCAACAACCTTGAAGTCAGCAATCAACGTCAGCCTACACAGGCCTCAAGGAGCAAGCAAACTTCTGATCCTAAGGTAAGCTTAGTGTCTTATCTCTAGAATGGATTATATCGTATTTCAACTTAGTATTGAACAGTCTTTGGAATTGAAACGCCAAGACATGTTTACGTATTGTCTGGCTGAGCCTCATCTTCAATTGCCGAGCCACAAGTAGTGGGTTGAGCTTCGCAATCAACTCGAATAGAGTCGAGGTCGAGCTCATCCTTGAGAGGCCTCTCGCCCAGCCGTTTGCTACCCAATCTTAGCCTAGGCTTTTGCTTAGCATGTGCCTGAAGCGGCAATCCCATCAGCCCAATAGGCGCCACATCCAATGCTAATCAGGAATCGCCTTGGGAGCTGAAAGCTGGAACCACTTCTTACTCCCTCCCTCCTAGCAACGAACCCCAAGCCCAGCCACAACAAATCCCGTCATCAGTGTGACCTGCTCTAGGTCGACTACCTAATCTGCATGCCACATTCACTCTCTTCCTCTCTTGGCATATCAAGTTTTTAATCCTCCTCTTGGCCTCTTGCTGCGACCACAATTTTGTCCTTTATCTTGCTACCTATCCTCTGCACCTTTTAAACTCCTACTCGCATTCCGCCCCTTGCTCAATAACCCCGCCATAGGGCTGCATCACTAACTTACCATGCCGTCATTCTCCATGCCGCGGGGTTCGTGGTTACTGCTGATCGCAGTATGCCTCATCCTGCTTCCTGGCAAAGCTGAAGCCTTCGGTGCTGGAAACATTCCTTCAATTGCTCAGGTCAGTGTTGGACCTCACCCACGGCAAATTCTCTCCCTCCTATTGACATGCGCATAGGTCGAAGGTCACAACTGGCGCCATGGAGGTAAATTACCCCTCCATATCGATCCCGTTACATCGCGTTGCTCACATCATTTTCAGACATTGAGGATATGCTCGAGACGATCGCCTTCCTTCACGGAAAGAAATGGACTTCTATGCTTATCAAACGTACATACTTTGGAAATTGGTTACGCGACTATTCTCAGGCCGTTGATATCGGCAGTTTGAAGGGTGTCAATGCCGAGACTATTCGAATTCTTGTATGAGAAGTTACTTTGCGCCACCAATGACTCTGTGATGCTAACTTGACCGACAGGTTTGGGTTCTCTCTTTCATGGCTCACGGCTATGCTACCGGCGAATTCGAAGTTACGGCGGACCGTCTCGGCGTCTATCGTCCAGAAGAACACATCGACAATCCTCTCGGTTACGGAGATGGAGTTGATGCGCGGACTTTTGATAAACGTTTGCGAGGGCCCGTCGAGAAAATAGAAACCGAAATTGACTCTCGAACTGGCATGAAAAACTATATCGCAAACGAGAATGGAAATTGGGCAACCAGCGCCGCTTATCTGCGATACAGCTTCGCCAGAAGCATCCATTATGGTCGTCTTTACACCAGCGGTTCCAAGAAAGGAAACGAAGATGACCTCTGCGAGGCTCTGAGATGTCTTGGTCAGGCGCTGCACACCATGGAAGACTTCAGTGCCCACAGCAACTACTGTGAGCTTGCCCTTCGAGAGCTTGGCTACCATTCTGTGTTCCCCCATTGCGGTGCGCATACGGAGATCCATCTCCATGGAAAGCGCGTATATCCACTTGTGACTGGCACATTTGGCGCCGTCGACTTCTTGCATTCCGTCATTGGAGAGGCCTCGGATCACTTCACGCAGTCTGAGGTTGACGAAGTCGATGTTGCACTCAAGAACGCCGAGGGCGCTTCCAATCGATCCGGTGGTGGTGGCGGTGGTGAGCGATCCCTGCTTGGAGGTTTCCTTGGAATCAAGTCCAGTCCCTCTGATTTCATCGGCTTGGTCTCAAAGCTTCCCGGTGTCGGTGACGGATTCGCCGCTCAGGCTCGAGACCTGAAGGCCAGCTCTGAAGCTCAAGAACAGCGCAACATGAGCTACCAGCAGACCCGCGGTGACCTCTCTCGTGACAATTCTAACCAAGTTCCCGGCATGAGTCCCGACTTCGATCCTGTTGAGACAGCCCGCAAGATCTATCCTATTCTCGAGTTCCGAGACAAAATTGTCAAGGCCATCAGCCGCGGTATTTCTAAGGTCCCTGGCCTTGAGAAACTTCTTGAGAAGATTAGCGAGACCCTCACTGCCTTCATCTTGGGTCTTCTTGCTCCCTTCATCCGACCTATCATCAACCAGGTCTCAAAGGTTCTCAAGGACGGTTCTTCCGGCGTCATCACGGCCAGTGCTAAATCTCAATATGAGCCTTGGGACAATCCCCAGTGCTCTGATCCCACTCACTCCATGCTATCCAAGGACCATTTCACCAACATCCTGAACTCATGTGCTGGACGTATCGCCGCTACCATTCTCCAGTACACAGTTCCGTAAGCCAACCCCACTATCCCGCAACAACCATCATAGCTAACCATCCTAGTCGCGTCCTATATGCTTGGGAAAACACTGGCGTATCTGTCGACGAAGTCGTCAACGACGTCCTCCGTGCGTTCCATCACCCTGCTGCTCGGGACGATCATATCGAGATCCAACGTGACATGTTCAAGACTGTCAAGAAGTGGGCTGACGAACACCCCCGCCGCCACGAGCTTGCTCATCTTCTCTCCTCCGATTCTGTCAAGAATCATAAGAACCACATTCTTAACCAAGTCCAGGGCAACAGCCGCAGCATCGGTGGTGGCGGCTGCAACCATGGGACATTTGGCGATATGGCTAATGCTGGACATGGCAAGGTTGCAGGATCCTTGTGGTCTCAAGTCAAGACCCGCGATCTTGACTCGATGGAGGGTAAAGATGGTAATCCAGCTGCAGGCTACCTCTCGAGCTCTCCTGCACCACCAAGCCAGTCTTCGTTTGAATACGGTCAGAACCCCAACTACGCGGCTTCCAACTCGGGGCACTCTCAGCAAGGTGGATATGGTGCTCCTCCACCCCAACCTCCATATGGTGGTGGTTATGGGGGACCCCCTCAACCTCAGTACGGAGCTCCCCCAAGTCAATACGGTGGTCCTCCCCCAGGTCATTATGGGGCTCCTCCTCCTCAACAGTACGGCGGCCCGGGATACGGTGCGCCTCAGTATCCTCCTTACGGTCAGCAGGGCTATGGTGGCCCGCCTCCTGGCCAGCAGCCTCCTGGATGGGGTCAGTACCCTGGTTCACGACACGGTTACTAGAAGGATTGGGTTAAATGCAAGATCAAAAACGTAAGGAAGGAATGATATATACGACTACGGACTAGGGGATTGGATAAGGAAATTTTAGGGTCAGCCAAGGACAAAGGCTGAGATGAATTGGTAACGGCCGTTTTGATATCCAATACCCAGGGGAGAAGAGGCAGCCGGTTTTTTGTGGCACTAAAGTTATGTTTACTTCCTCAATAGCAACATTTTTGAAATACCGTACATGCTCGTTAATCTAACGCTGCATATCTACCATCTTGGCTGGGTATCAAAGCGATATAGCCCAAGTGGTGCTGCTCCCTGAGCGCACGCTATGTCGCCATCTGTTAATCCTGAGAACTCCTGATCCCATGCATTACAAATGAGAATAAAAGAAGCTGACATGCCCAGGTTGAAAAATAAAGCCGAATGCTCCATCTTAGATTCTGGGCCCCTATCCCACCATTGAAAGACTCCCACCCCCTATCATATATCCAAACAAAAACGTCTTCTCGTGATGATGTAGTGCGACTACCTCTTTCCTCGTCTTGGATCTTGAGCTTCTGCAATGCGTGCGTCACGAATTTCCTTGGTACCCAAGCTGCCGACTCCGCCTTCAGATCGACGCTCCCAACCACCTAGACGAACGACTTGGCATGTTGCGTTATCGCCGTCGGAAGAAACTTCAGTAGCGTATTTAACGATATTTCTAGCTCCATCTTCGGGCGTACGGGCCTCCTTGACAACATCGACGATCTCTTGGTCGCTTAGAGTACCAGAGATGCCATCAGTCATCAGCACAAGGAATGAATACTGGGCAGGGCCCATCTCAACTCGTGTAAGCTCTGGCTCAGCTGAGACTCCAATGCGCTTACTCCCCATGTCTCCGAATGCACGACTGTTGGCTAGGCCTGCAATGCGCTCCTCGCCGAAACTATCGCCAGAAACCATTGACCCAGCAGGTGCATAGCGTCGCAAACGGCGGCTTTCGGTGGGAGTGCTAGGATGATGATCAGATGTTAGAGGCTGTGCTAAACCAGTGGCGGTATCGCAAAGAAGGATCCGACTGTCGCCAACATGGGCGCATAACAACGTGGACTGGGCAGCTGGGTGCCAAAATGGGGCAGGCGTTGGAGTAGAGATAAGTACTACAGAAGCCGTCGAGCCGCCTTTAAAGCGCTCCGGGCCTCCTATACCATGACCAGAGGGTGTGGATGGGTGGCCGAAGACTTCATCGTTATTAACAGGAGTATCGGCACCTTTGGTATCGTTAGGGTCAATCTTTCGAGCTTGGGCAGACACAAAATCGAGATCAGCACGAAGGAAGGCGTATGTGAGCACTGATTCTATCGTGATCTTGTGGCCTTCACCTGGGTTGCCATCTCGCGAGAGAACAAAGTGTTCGGGGTGAAAGCGCCTGAAATAGCCACCGATGGTTTCTCTATACTCCTTAACCAAGTTTTTCTCCATACGAATCGCTTTGGCCAGGTCTGAGACTG
Organism: Fusarium dlaminii; assembly: GCA_013186775.1. Taxonomy (NCBI): domain Eukaryota; kingdom Fungi; phylum Ascomycota; class Sordariomycetes; order Hypocreales; family Nectriaceae; genus Fusarium; species Fusarium dlaminii. The sequence goes on from JAAOAL010000040.1 coordinate 156,448, forward strand.
GGGCAGCCGGCGATGCTGCGCTGTGTATTCGCTCCCCATGTACGGGTTTATCAGAAAGGCCACCATTGCTTGTGCTGGGGACATTCATTTCGCTTTTGACCTCCTCTGGTCCCTTCATGGGCACAGCGTCGAGCGCCTCGCGTTTTGTTGAGGGGCTCTTGGTCGACTGAATCGGCTGTGATGGACGAACTTGTTTGTGCTTATGATCATGGTGATGGTTATGGATACCCTCACGACCAGGTTTCCTCTTCCGCAAGCTGCTCTGCAGGCCGAACTCTTCCGAGGCTTTTTCTATATAACCCGGTAGCTCATCCCGGACGAAATCCGCGCATTCGGTTCCACCATGACCATCGAAAACGCCAAAGTAGAAGATTTGAGGGTCTCCCCAAGCACTATCCGCCGCTGTAGCTTCCCCTGGTTTTTGTTGCACGCTCCTGGGTGCCCTCTTGGCGAAGGCAGGAAGGCTGATGGTGCCAGCCTGTTCCCGGTCTTCATTGTAGGGACGACTTCCTCGATCTGTCGCGACACCAAGATGGTGTTTCGCCCTCCGCATGGGAATGCGCACCACAGTCAAGTCTCGGGTTGACGGGATATAAGGCGGGGCGACAGCGGGGACCGGGCCAGAGCTTGGGGTGTGAGGGGTCGCAGCATCGCGAGGAAGTTTATGACCAGGCCCACGGGGACGAGAGTCGGGATGAACAGATGATGAAGGTAGATGTGTCACAAAGTAGGTATGGAATCCTCGTGTACCGTATGTTTCAGCTGCCAGCGATGAGGATAAACCAAGTTGCGATCCGGGACGTGTAAGCCGAGCCTGTCGCGAACTCCCGGTCAATGTCGCGCATATCGAATAGAACGTCGTAAGCCGGGTATAATCAATACGCCTATAATTTCTTCGTGCTCGTTGCAGCGCGTCTGTATGTGCGAAGCGATTCGGGGTTGTCAACGGTCGGGCTGAGATCTTAAGGAGCTGCTGGATCGCAGGGGTTGCTGTTGAATCGATGGCGCGAGTAGACTGGGCCATTGTCGATGCTCGACAAAGAAGGTTGTATATAGCTGGCTTTGCCAGTCCTCGGTCATCAGCGTCCCTTGAAGAACTGGAGCGCTGTGCAGGTTACAGTCTGCAATGCCATCGGGCGAGTTGTGGAAAGTTAATAGGGTGAGGGAGCGGATGGTATAGGATTTGGCTGATTCCTGATCGGTGGAAGGACCAAACGAAGCCGTCGAGTTGTCTGTATGAGAATCAGAGAGCCATGTAATCCAAGCTGATTTAGTAGATGATCTTGTCAGTCTCGAAGCAAAACATGACCATGGAAATGAGCAAAGGATAAAGGATTGAGTCTTCAGTTGCTCGTCGGAAAGTGACGATATTGGATATTGACTTCCAAAGTGGAGCCTACACAAAGGTGGTCTCGCACTTAGATAAGATTGCCCAATCACGTTCCACCAAGCCCAGGCTTCAGGCGGCACAACGAGAATTTAGCGGGGATCCCATCGGGAGTCAGGGGCGGGAATCTTCGTTCAACCGCTAAAACCAACGACTCAGGGAGCTTCGTGGCTGTCTCCGTGAAACTTTACAGTCCTAGGCGTACCACTTATAACAGTCCACATAACACCTACAAGTCGATAAATAATGGGAAAATAGGGACATACAAACTGTGAAGCTTTAAAGCTTTGATACATAAGTCTCTGGCCGTGATCTGAACTAATTCTTATGTGAATGTTAACGGAAAATACCCAAAGCGAAGGGTTCTGCTGTTTGAGGTGTTTCCCCGGAGTTCGGATTTTAACGTCACAGTGGCGGGGCACGTACTCTAGGTACCTTTGGACGTCATCCCAACCAGGCAGAACCTGAGATCTTATCACTTTCACTATGGATAGCACGTTTTAAAGACTTTTTCTCTTCAGCTAAACACTATCAACACACGGCATTCAGCCTTTCGATACTTCAAGCCTCTACACAGGCCGACTGACATCTCCATGTCGACAGAAACCCATCACCTAGCAAATGGGCGAGTCTGGGACTACAACATCCGCCGAGGCGGACGGGCCAGAGGCTTCTAAGAAAGATCTGCCTCCCCTGGTAGAAATCGATCCCGCTGGTGACATTGTCTTGGATGTAACCTTTGAGACTTCCATCGGTACTCTCAACAAAACTCGCAAGGCTGAGCTTATTGCCAGCAGAAAAGCTGGTACTCAGCCCCCTGATCGCTCATCTTTGAAATCAAAAGTCCGGGTGGCATATCGGGTCAATTTGGGAGCTTTGAAAAAGCACTCAAAGTACTTCTCAAACCTCTTGTCGAACTCTCAATTTAGGGAAGCCAAGCTTATCTCGGATATACATGAAAAGCTTGCCCAGCTTAAGATCAAAGTCAACGAGGCAGATGTCGAGGACTTACCCTGGATTCCCATCACCGACGATGATGATGCAACCAAAGCGGCTGGTCGTGAAAATGCCATGGAAGATATTCTAAATATCATACACCAACGGCCAACAAAGACTTCACGTGGAACCATGTCATACATAACCACGCTAGCAATCGTTGCTGATCGCTTCGATTGCGTGGCAGCTGTTGCTCGGGTTTTGAACACAGACCTCAAGTTTAAATGGCCACTGACGTCAAACAAACCTCTGCGCAGTGACGATGGACGACCTACAGAAACAGAACAGGTCTTGCGTCAAAAGGTTCTGGTCGCATGGCTGTTAGGTCAACCCATGCGCCTGCAACAGTCAACTCGAGAACTCATCATGCGAGGATCAAGTCTCTGGAGCGAGTTTTATGATACTGATGCTGATATGACTGCTGCATGGTGGAATCTGCCTGATGGCTTAGAGGGTAAGTGAAAATCTAAGGCTAGAGGTGCAGATACAATGCTAATTCTTGTTCAGAGGAGCTCCGACATAGGCGTGAGTGTATCCTCAACACCATCTCCTCTGTCCAACGGCATTTCCTTGCATTGTTCTCATCTCGAGAGAGGCAGTGTAAACTCGGGTATGACTCGAGTGCGGCATGTGACTCTTACCAGCTTGGTCAAATGCTCAAATTCCTGGTGAACAAAAATTTGCTCTTCCTCGTTGACTACAGCCCAGCGTCGTTGAACATGGTTCCTGACACTGCGATGATCGAGATTGAGGAGCTCCTTTCAACGCTTCAACAGTGCCCGAGCTATCAAATTGACAAGCATCATACAAACTGCGGGTTACGAGTTCGACTGGAACCAATCCTGAGTTACATGCGGGCAATGCTCTCAGCTGGTGTTATCGCGATACCGTATGCCGACTGGAAAAAGAGGCTGACTGAAATCTCGTGGCTGGCTCTGAGAGAACACGCTGTCGGCGATAAAGATGACTTACCCAAAAAGTTTCAGTTTACACGTGCGATTGCCAACGATCAAAGGTTACGTTACGAAGGAGCACTTTATGTAGACAAAATGGCAAAGGCCATGTTCATGGCAGATGAATGGGATTGGACTCCTGAAAATTGATAAGGTAGAACAAGACTTGCTTGTTGTGTGTAATTGGATATAGGCCAAGCTAGACTCATAGAGTCGTTAGAAAGCTAAGTGAATTATACAATGAGCCATCAGCAGACGAGTCCTCGACTCTCTTCTTCTATGTTCTCTTAAGCGGTAGTAGTCTTCTCTGTTGCAGTGTTCTTGGGAGTTGAGCTTGCGTGGCTCTCAGCATCATCAACAGCACTGGCAGGAGCCTTCGCCTTTCCGAAAGGCAGTTTGCCATGTGTCTCCTTGAAACGCATGATGATGAAACCGATCATGACGCAAATCCAGTATAGGTTATAGGAGATGACAGAGCCATAAGTAGCGGAGTTTGTCCAGCCAAGAATGGCATTGAAGATACCCCAGCCGTTCTGAATAGCTTCGGTGGAGGCACAGCACTAAAGAGTTGTTAGAATATTGAGGTAAGTTTGTCAGACGAAGACATACGTTGACGTGCCAGACGCTCTGGTCAATATCGTAGGAACCAGGTCCGTTTCCAAACTCACCAGCTTCACCACCAATGTACTCGTTCCACTTGGCCATCTCGAAACTCCAGACAGAGCGAGAAAAGAGACCAGCGCCCACGAGGTACAAGAGGCAGGTCGAGAGAACGAGGAAGAGTTGAAGTCTGGTGCTCGCGCCACCCCTGGGACCAGTTAGTCGCTGAAGGTCATTACACTTGTATATATAGTACTTACTTGTAAAGAAGATATCCAACACAGCAACCGGCAAAGAGGCCGACAACAGTTGGGAGAGGAATGGACTTGGCCGAAGCAGAAAAGGACACACCAGCGACGAAGACGACAGCCTCGATACCCTCTCGAAGGACGGTAATAAAAGGCAAGACGAACATAGCGTACTTCTCGATAAACTGCTTGAACCATCCCTTGGAACCAGCTTTGATTGGCGATTCGAGAGCCTTTGCCAGCTTGACTCGCCACTTTGCTTGCATCTTTCCGATACGGAGCAGAGCTGCGCCCATGACGGAGATGATTAGGGATGCAAAGAGACAGAATGCACCTTCATAGTAGTACTCGTTCTTCTCCCATGAGTTTCTGCCAACGGTGTAGAACACACCAATGACAGCAGCGGCGACAACCAAGCAGATGAAGAACCCGATACCCGTTCCAAGCCAGACCTGTCACTCTAGTCAGTATTCAAGGCAGGCGTGGGGAATATCTCTGTTGATTTACCTGACGTCTCAGCTGTTTGTACACTTTGATGTCACCATTAGGACCGTCAAGGGTCTGCTTGAGAAAAGCAAGCAAGACAGAAACGATGATGACTGTCTCAAGAGTCTCTCTAAAGACAACGAGGAAGACGGGAACCGCAAAGACGTCTACGGCCATGTTGACAGTTGATAGTGTTGTGTTGTGCAGTTGAGTCACTTGAGAGAGCTGTGTTGGGCTCAAGAGAAGAGAGGAGCTGTCTTGAGCTCAAGTATGAGGTGATACAGTCAAGTGAGAAGTATAGGACTTTCAAGAAGAGGGTGTGGTAATGGAGATATTGAATTTGCTGTTACACTTGGTTCGTTTTGGGACTGGAGCAGCTTGTGAGCGATCCAGTCATCACAGGCTGCCGATCAGATAACTTTTTTGCTCTTACGAGAAGAAAAGTTCGAGCAGGGGATCAGAAGACACACGATCTGATTTAGTATCCGCATAACAACCTTGTAAGCTAAGCTTGTTGGCTAAGCGTATACTTAGACGAATTGCACTTTTGAGATGCCGAAAGGATCAGCAGAGTAAAGCGCGGAATGTAAAAGAATATCGGACATGAGAACCTGGTCGAGAATGAAACGCGAGCTACCGAGTACCGGAGCGAGGGTCAGAAAACAGCCCATGATCGGACTCGTTTGGGTTGTTGGATGGTTGGTGGCTTGCTTCTGCTAAGTTAGCTCGTCGACGCTCGGCAAGGAATTGCCGTAACGTGGGATGTTTCCTCATGGGGCGACCTTAATCAATCAATCAGATAATTCTGTGACCGCAGATTAGGGTGTGAATGTCCTAGATTTCCCGCAATTGGGCTGTTTCTTATTTTGATGCTTAACGTTTAACTTTGAAGTGACTTCGGAGCCCTCATTGTGCACACACTTCTCCAGGCTGAACCGGCCGGACAGCTCGAACTTCAGGTCCAAGTCAAGAATGGAAGAAGACTCATTGATGAAGCTACATTGGTGGAAGCTTAGGATAGCTCCGTGTCTCATAGCACCCCACAATGTGACCTCGGATCCCAGTCAAGAGTCAAATGCCGATATGCTCGTGCTTGTATCGACTTGATATGGATAGCTGTGGCAGTTTTCGGAAAAGCTGTAGCCACCGTATTCTAGAAAGTATGATGTCCAAGCCTTGGCTTTCGATGAGGCAAATTTGGAATCTCAACTGCATTCCCTCCGAAGTGGCGATGCTCCGTCGAGATGGATGGCAGTGACAGTTCAGCCGCACCCATGCAAGCTGCATCAAGGCAAGCGGCTGAGGGTCGAGGGTGTTATGACCTTCTGATTCAAGATCAAAGTTATCATATCAAAAAGATCAGGAGATAATCATTATCTGATCCGAAGCAACCACCAGTGACAAAGGCAAGCTAGACGAGATAACATCAAGGGTTAGAGAGCGTCGCGGCTGAAAATTCTGAATTGCATGGCTTGTCAAGATCTCGGGTTCGCTTGTGATGCTGAGGCTTTAGTGGAGAGGCTTGTCCGTTGTCAGACCACTCTTTGGTTGCTGGTACCATGAATGGCTTCTCGACCGTTGAAGGGCCCACTCATGATCGTCCAAGCCAAATCGAGACCATGTGGTTGCTGTTTTCGGCTCTGGTATGCCGCTGGATCCTCTTTTTCAAAAGGACTTGTTATTTCTTGACACCGAGATGAGCGATTAGAACCGTTCACTCTAGAAATATACTTTGCTTCTGATTGAAGCTGGATGGAAAGAGCCAAGAATCCTCGGTATTTGGAGGGTAGAAACGATCGCCAAGAGGCTGCAGCGCCTGTGATAGCTGTGGGTGACCCGGCTTGGCATAAGATAGGCATGCTGGGCAGGGTCTACACTCTGCAGGGAGAGAAAGAAGATCGTGGATTCTTGGATGAGCTTCCAGGGATCGGGAGTGTCTGTGCCGAAAAATGTGGTACCACTTGTGAACTCGATTCTTTTGGCCTCTTTCGAAGCGAATCATATGTCGAGAAGATTTAGCGGCATTGAATGGGAGAGGGAAACACGAGGAAGAGGTTGCGATTGATAAGATGAAGCTCAGAGTGGAGTCATCATTTAGCATTCCACTAACCGAAAGGAGAAAGGTATAGTATCAACTTAGTCTCCACTAGCTTTCTACCGTTAATGACTCCTCCACCTGAACCCTTCAACCTCGCACTTAGACGGTATTTCTCGATGGTTTCAAGCCTTGTCAAGCCACGATGGATCAACAGCTGCTCGTCTTATCCATCTGTACAGAGTAGGCCGATCCCTGCTCGTCTAGAACGATCACATTCACGCTCTCTACTACTCTAGCTCGCTTCTTGCACACGCACGCGCGCCGATTCCGCAGTTGTGGTTCAGCCCAAAGCCTTGACCCTGATCAGCTCATTCCAGCATTTTTATCAATCATCATGCGCCAGCTTCATTTCTGTGTGTCAACCACGTTTGGCGCCGCAGAATCGACTCGCTAGTCGGACGTTCTCCCCGAATTATGTCCATCGCATCCATGCATGGATGGAACAGCAAGGGTTGTTACCTACCTAGGTAGACTAAACATTTCAGTAGCTGGATCATCTTTAGGCAATTTCTTGACTTGCTTCGGCTCTCGGTATCACCTTTACTTACTACCTACTTTTCTGGTGTTGGTGCTACCCAAACTCTGACCAAGAACTGTGCGTGCATCTTCTTTTCCCCATGTCCATACCGTAAATTGGTCATCCCACCAACCCCCATCTTATACTCAATCTACTTCCGGTTTTATCCATCTAATCTATTCAATCTGTTCCATCCCAATTCTTCTTTTGCCTCTTGACATCTGCTTCCCGCCAGTGCCTTGCAAGCTCCCAAGCTCTTATACCTACCTCCCTGCTTGGGCCTATCCCTCCCCTCCTTCATCTTGTCTCTCATCCTCACCGTAGTATCTTGTATAATTCAAGCTGCTGAGGCTGAGAAGACTCGGGCCCTCACACCTTTAGAATGCTTTTCAACTCTTTATCAGTTGAGGCAGCATTGCTTCTCACCCTCCCTCATCTCGCTTCTGCAGCTACCAGAAAGTTTGATTTTGAAATTGGCTGGGTCAGAGCTAATCCTGATAATGCTTTCGAGCGCCCAGTTATTGGCATCAATGGCAAGTGGCCAATCCCTACAATCGAGGTTGACATTGGTGATCGGGTTATCATCAATGCTCACAATAACCTGGGCAATCAATCAACTTCTCTGCATTTTCATGGTCTCTACATGAACGGCACTACCCATATGGATGGCCCTGCCGGTGTCAGTCAATGTCCAATTGTTCCTGGAACCAGCTTCACATATAACTTCACTGTAAGGATGCTCAAGATCCCCTCTGTCTCTCGAGATTCAATTAACATATCCACCACAGGTCGAGCAACCAGGTACCTATTGGTATCACAGTCACACTGCTGCTCAATACCCTGACGGTCTACGTGCTCCCTTTATCGTTCACGATAAAGATTTCCCCTACAAGGATAAGTACGATGAAGAGGTTATCTTCTCTCTTTCTGATTGGTATCATGACGAGATGCGATCCATGATTCCCAAGTTCATGAGCAAGGCCAACCCTTCAGGTGCAGAGCCTGTGCCCAACAATGCCTTGATGAACGAAACCACGAACTTCACAATGTCTGTCAAGCCCGAAACAACCTATCTGTTCCGTACTATCAACATAGGTGCCTTTGCCGGCCAGTATCTCTGGTTTGAGGGTCATAAGATGCGCATTGTCGAGGTCGATGGTATTTATACCGAAGAGGCTGAGGCAGAGATGATCTACATCTCGGCTGCTCAGCGTGTCAGCTTTTTGCTCACCACCAAAAAGGACACTTCCAAGAACTTCCCAATTGTCGCCAGCATGGATACCGTGAGTGCCGCTAGCCTAATAATGATGCTGAAGCAAAAGCTGACAGTCTCATATAGACTCTTTTTGATGTCCTGCCCCCGGATCTGAACTACAATGCCACCGGCTGGCTCGTCTATGATGAAAAGGCCAACAAGCCAGACGCCGCTACTGTTGAGGCTTTGGACCCTTACGATGACATGAAGCTTGTTCCATACGACAAGATGGGCATTCTTGGAAAGCCTGACCAGGAGTTTACTCTTGATGTCAAGATGGAAAATCTCAAGGATGGGGCCAACTACGCCTGGTTCAACAATATTACCTACGTCGAAGCCAAGGTTCCCACCCTGTATACCGCCCTCAGTGCTGGCAAGGACGCCGAGGATCCAAGTGTTTATGGCACTTACACACACTCTATGGTCCTTAAGAAGAACGAGATTGTGCAAATTGTCGTGAACAATCTCGATTCTGGTCGTCACCCTTTCCATCTTCACGGACACGCATTCCAATCTATCTACCGTTCCGAAGAGGAGGCTGGTATCTGGGCCGATGCCAATGTTACTGAAGCTGATTTGCCCAAAACCCCTATGCGACGTGATACTCTTGTCATCTATCCCAACGGTAACATTGTTATGCGTTTCAAGGCCGACAACCCAGGTATGTGCCAAAACTCATTTTAAGAAAGGATACGCATGATTAACTCTTTTCAGGTGTCTGGCTGTTCCATTGCCATATTGAATGGCACGTGGTGTCTGGTCTCATTGCGACCTTCGTCGAAGACCCTCTTACTCTTCAAGAGACCATCCAGATCCCTAAGAACCACCTGGATGCCTGCGCCGCTGCTGACATGCCTACCAAGGGAAATGCGGCTGCTAATACTGAGAACTTCCTTGATCTTACTGGCGAGAATAAACCTGCCAAGGCTCTGCCTGCTGGGTAAGTCATTCTGCTCCCATTGCTTCATGAGGCTGACGTACTGACACTCCTTGAAGATTCACCCCTCGTGGTATCGTTGCTCTTGTCTTTAGCTGTATCTGTGGTATCCTGGGTGTCGCCGTCGTGGCATGGTATGGATTTTCTGCACCTATCGACCCAACCAGTGCCGGCGCTCTCAGCGCTGGTATCGTTGAGGGTAGTGACTCAGGTGACGGCAACCCTGCTCATAAGGGACCTCAGGAGACAGTTGTTTCCCCTTCAGGTGATGGGAGAAGTCAATGATTGATGGGTTGGACGTCCATGTCTTCCTGCAACTCAGCGGCTGTGCTTCCAAGGCTCTTTAAATTTGATAATCTGTACTAGTGTTTGAATATACCATTTTGTTACCTGTCAGCATCTTCAATAATGATATTTCGGTATCCTTCTCTTCTGTGCAGTACTGCGGACCAATCTTCCGTCGTCGGCTTAGCTCCCATTTGAAGATCCATTGCCCACAGTATATTCTATTTTCAGTAGCTTGCATAACTCAGGGGTCGTTGACGAAAGTTTAGTTCTCATAAGATAGAGAAATATGATCGAACCGCATGGTCAGTCGCTTCGGTCTGTCCAAATTTGTCTGGGTACTAGGGAATTGTATAAGTCAGTCTGCTCAATGAATTGGCCGAAGAGCTGATTTCTGGGTGGGAAGCGACAATGCTTCGTCCAAAGAGTCCAATAGATCTACGTTGAACCAAACGTTCTGATCTTGATTGGGGTCTTGCTATGAGTCTCGGTATCTGGCCCAAAGGGCTTGATGTCGAAATCATAGTCAATGGCAGGATGGTATATATTGGGTGCCAGGATCCCGATACCTACAACGAAGCCATTACCAACCTCCGTTGCTCCTAGTATCCGAGGACTTGACTTACTTATGTCTCCTAGTGTCGGTTAGTTGTTATACTTCTGTCCAAGATGCCTTTGAGCCTCGTGGATATCTGGCTCTGGCGATAGTAAAGCTGTGCATGGTCAATCAAGTAACTGCCACTCTCATTTCAGATTCCGTAACCCGTTTTCTTGCTCTTGTATGAGGCTATTCGGTGCCATATCATTCAAATTCATGGCTGAGTCTATCATATAAATCTACTGTTGATATACAGATGGCGAAATTTACTCCCGTTGGGTGACAATGGAAGAAGAGCCAGATTGACCGCAGTGCTAATCGAATCCGGTTATATTATTCCTTCAGCACACTTGGCGAGACTCTTAACTTAGTAAATGTTTATTTGATGATCCTACCGTGGCTATCTGCTACCTCAGGCAGTCTGACACAAGTCGATAGACTTTCCTGGACATCACCAGATTGTGTACTATCTGAATCTTCAGGCGAGCATGGGCTTAAGCGCTACCATGTATCATTGTGATGGTAAACGGAATTGAGAACAACCATTCCATCATGATCGTGATATCGAAAGCTTAACATGTTCTTTTGTTTCACCCCTTCATATTTGTGTCTCCTAGCGCATACAAACTTCGTTATCACGCACCCGTTCAGTAAAGCCAAGGTCCAGAATCACACTCAGTTTTCACTTAAGAATACAAAAAAATCTATTAAGTCGTTTTCAAGTCTTTTGAAGTCCACATCCTTTTGACGATTTGAAACCCCCGCCGCGGGCGTATCCCTCACTTACACATCTCGAGGACACACAATCGTCTGATCATCATGTCTCATCAGCACCTTTCACTAGCCACCCCGTCATCGGCTAAAAAATCCTCAAGCGGGAAGAGAGAAACGAGAGAAAGAGGAGGCAGACAACCCGCATTGCGCCGATGAGACATGATAGAGAGAAATGCATATCAAGTTCAACATCTTTATTTCTTAGGATTGAAACAACCATTGAAATCATGTTTGCAGCGCAACCAGAGAAGCGCATCAGACAATTCCAAGAGTCACAAGCTGATTTGCAACGGCGTTATGCTCCCATATCATTCAGAACTCCAAGAATAAGTAAAGGGGGAAAAAAGCACAGCGGGAAATGCCATGGTTTCAAGAAATAATTCCAAGTAAAAAGGAAAACAGAGAGGGGTATAGGTATGGTTCAGCTGAGGACAGTCATCACATCACGCTCGTGGTGCCGTGGTCATTGAGAGACGTTTACTGGTTAATCTTCTCGTTGACGGCAGTGGTGGTCTCGGCCTTCTTCTGGTGCAGGAAAGAGCTCAACCAAGAGAGTGTCTCGTTGCTAACGACGAGGACGGTGGTAACGGCAGCTTTCCCGTGCGCGACGAGACCTCCTTGCTCGACCTTCTTGATCTCAGAGTTGTAGACCTGGAAGACGTGGTCCTTACCCTCAAGACCCTTCTGAATTGGAAAGAGGATGAGAGCGCGGGTATCTTGGTAGAGTTCATCGGTGGGCTTCTTGACGACAGGGAACTTCTCATCGATACGGTCGAGGGTCTTGTCGCCTAGGGAGTCGACCTTCTGGACATAGGGAGAGACATATTGGTAGGGCTTGGCGAAGTAGGGGACGACGGGAGCGGCGAAGGTCTGGTAAGCGGCGTCGGTGAGCTTGATGGAGCGCTGCCCGAATTCGTTGGACTTGAAGGTGTGGACGCCGTCGCTAATGACAGGGTAGTTGAGGAGATGCTGCAAACAGGTTAGTTTGGGTCGCAAAGTGGTGAGCTATTCAACAATTACCTGGACGAAGGCAGAATACTGAGCAGCGCTCACGTCGCCATTAACTTGGTGAGACATGGTAGTTGTTGTAGGATTGCTCGCAAAGAATCGGTGCAAGTGGTGAAGTCGCAAGGTTCGAGATAGTCAATTGCTTGTCGAAATCGTGATGACGTTCGATGACGAGTGATAGATAAGCTTGGATTCGAGTCAGGAACGGTAATTTACTTTCTAACAGGAGCTTCAGGTGGGATGTGATAGTGTAGGATAGATAAACAGAAGAGAAGAAGGTGGAAAGTGGGATGGTCGCAATTGAAGGGGACCTGCAGAGGCCAAAAGGGAACAGGAAGGACGAGGAAGATGGGGAGAGTAGTAGTCAGGACTAGGTAACTAGACTTGTGTGTCTGTGTGTGCGTTAGAGGGAGATGAGAGATGTGATCCAATGTTGGTGGGACGCCACAGTATGGAAGCTCAGTACCTACAGTTTTTGGTGTAAAAGAACTCGGAGGAAGAAGGAAAAATGAAGAGGAAAGGGCCTATCTAGGTTAATAAATGCGCTTTGGGTGTGCTGTAAGTGCTGTCTAGTAGGCAGTGCTTAGGTAGGGGGCTAGAAAATTCCGGAAAGTAACCCACCTTTACGATACAGCAAATATCAAGGTGCAACTGTTTTTTGCCATCGCGAGGATTTTGGAGGAGTGAGTGAGTGAGTGTTAGGAGCAACCAATTTGCATGTGCAAATGCGCAAACATGTGCTTGTACTAGACAAGGTATCTTTAGAGCTATTTTGGGCTGAGTGGATACTTGACGTACTTGGTTTGGACATGTAGGTACTGCTAACTCATTATCTTGTGGCTGATTCAAGTTGTTTCTAGTCTCCCTTTTTTTTGACACTGGGTGAAGGAAAAGATTGGAGATTAATGTCATTACATCTCCGCCGAGTCTTGAACTGAGGTTATTCGAATGCCATTTCAGCCACATGCTTTTCAATTCTTTTAACCCTCATCAATTTGACCATAACAGTAGGTATCAGTCGGTATCAGTCAGTATCAGTCAGTACAGGCATTGGTGGGGTGCTGCTGGGCCTTTGTGACACCATCACAGTCAAAAGATAGGCAATCGTTCGACTCAGCCGCATGCCCTGTCTCTGGGTGTTCATTCCTCGTTTCATCTCTTTCCTCAACAGCCATTCGAACAAATGGCTCGCCCCGGGAAGACGGGAGCTCATTAATTAGGTACGTACCCCTGCTGCTCGCGTAAGGTAATGTCCCTGCAGCCCAGGCAGGAATGATCTCCATGACATGTGAAAGTGGCCCCTCCCCCCACTCTCCAAGCAATGTTTCCCTTACGCCAAACATAACCAACACCAAGATTATCAATTCGACTCAAATCTCCCAACAAAACAGCTTGAGCTATAGAATCCCTCTCTCTCACTGATCAAAGAGTGCATCTATTGCAATTCTACATCGACGCCACGCGTCCTTGGCGCCAATCAAACAAGAATGAGCTCTTGATACAATCTGTGTTTTCTTTTGGGTATTCCGAACGAAATGACATCCAAATGAACGAGACTTATTACTTCGGAGGCTTTAATATCTCCACTGTCTACACCCGGCTTATCAGCTCCTTCCCGCGGGCGCGGATAGTTGGCACATGAATTTCGTGGAAGCGTTGCCTCTCCTCGGAAACAATGGCCAATTCCGTGGAGTGCAATACTACACAACGCAATGCAATAGAGCACCAGATACCACTCATTCTTCGTCATGATGCGTTTTAACACGACGCTTTTCCAAGTCTGTGTCCCCTCGCATTGCGTCTGCAAGCTCTCGGTCCACGGCCAATCCTCATCTGCACAGTCCGTACTCCGTATGGCTTATCTCGGGCATTATGAAGCCTTAGCTATCCGTTCAACCTAGCAACAACAATCAGGTCGGATCAGCAACTCCTCCTCTCCCCTTTGCTAGGAACCAATTATCGCCTCGTTCAGTCTCAGCCATGTGGCAGGCACTTAGCTTGTCAGCCATTCCCCCCTAAACCTACTTGGTAACAGGGTAGCAGTCTGCGTATATGTAGGAAGGGTATTTTTCATCACTCTTGATGTAGCCGCCACGTGAAGCATTCGCACTGATAAGAGACCTCTCATTCTGCTGCCGACTTGGCGAAAGGCAATCCTGCTGCTGCCGCGGTTAAACCTCATATCAGACACGAGCTCGACTGCCGGCCTCGGATCTCAAGGGAAGAAAGAATAAATGTCGCTTCCAGAAAAGCGGCTCCGTCTCGTGGCTACGAACTCGATTCCTTTTTTGACATTTGCTCCATAGCCTCATCACGTTAATGGAATCGCTCTATTACCTTATCGACCGATCACCCAAAAGCCCCAAGGGTCCCCTGCTACTTGGCATGCGCTCCCTGCTTCCCTGTCACTGAAGTCGTCTAAGGCCCACTTACAGCCACTTTCACATGTCAGGAATTACATGTTCGAGTGATGACTGAGTGACGGGCCATGAATTCATCAATTGATTAGACGTGGGTGCCCCCTTGAAGTTGAAAGTCTCAAATCAAGCAGACGGATGCGCTTGTGTAACCCTGATCGACAGTATATTCCACGGCCCATTGCGCATGCTCGGCAACGCATGCCACCAATACAAAATCTCACGATCTTCAAGTGATCATCAGTGAACAACGCCAGCATTCCTCTCTCTAGCCCACGCGTTCCTCTGCGCAAACTGTTGGTCGGCGCACAGGGTGACCGGCCAAGCGTCAACACTTTGCATGATTTCCATTTTTTTTTTCTTCACGACTCTTTTTCGTCTTCTGCGGTGGGAATCTTCCTCTCAGGCTTCACCAAATTTGCTCCGCGTCATTTCAGCATATCGTGATCACGACAGGATGCATATTTTCTTGAAACGCCCTTTCTCTGCGTCTTTGGTGAGCGACTCACTAAGCCCCACGGCTAGGACCACTCGTCCCCTCAATATCACATGTCGAAAACAAATCTACTTTTCGTTACTTCGTTATCGCTAGCGATACCTGTCGTGATCGTGGTAGCTCAACCCCAGCACGATAGCTTCCGTCGGTCAATGTGGGCCTCATCTACACCTAGCATCTGATTTCGGGCTAGTTGACAGCCCTACATAACTTGCATGTCCCTTCATCTACATGCTTGTGCTCATGCGTCGGAAATCCGCTTGCTTTGATTGATCTGACTTACAAGGGCTCTTCGGATTATCTTGAACCACATGCAAGACCCTCAGATTCGGCTTGTTTCCGATGATCATAGTTCAAAGTCTTCTTCCTGGGCTCAGTTCCCTGCATTATCGCGGCGCAAGCCATATGCCAGTCTCGAAATATTCGTTCACCAATTCACAATGCCTGAAGATCCACGGATCTTGAGATTTACAAGTATGACTGGTCTAATTTCGAAACTCACTTATCGCATTATCGAGGATACTGTCAAAAGTCGATATAACGATAGTGTTCACATTTCACAAAGCAACACTGCTTGCACCATCATGGTCACCTGTTGTCTTACAACAGCTTGTTAACCCACATTCAGGACTCGCTTTGCGAATCACGTCGCTGAACGCCATGAAGGCAAGCGGCGGTAATTGTGCCGGCTTTCTTGGGGATCTTCCAATGTTTCACTTTAGTTCTGACAAGAAGGAATATCTCTGCCTGCTAAGGGACGGCTCGATGCGGATCCAAATGTCGGCTGCTCAACTACTTCAGCTCCATTGGTTGCGACACCTGTCGATCGGCGATCAACGTCAGGCCTCAACACGGTCAGATGCGAAAATGATGAATTTATTGCACGATGCGCGGTAATTGGTACTGTCGCAAAGCAAACTGGTGTGCACAGACAGAAATATGTGCGTCACATATTCATTGAGTTAGATGGTTATACCAAGTGGTACAACTGCTACTGCGGCTGCTTTTCCTCTTTATATTCCCCGTTCGTCAGCCCCGATCTCTCTCCATCTGTCTTTCTTCAGTAGATGTCGTATGGTTACTTTTAGGCACTGTACTGTAATCGATTTCTATCAATATGATTTTTTACAGCCTCGTTGCTTTTGCGCTGTTTGTGACGTCGTCTCTAAGTCGAGCCACCGATGAAGAAATACATCTTCAGTGGTCACTATGTGATCGTGATGGAGAAGCCGTCCTCGAGAAACTAGGGGAAGAAGTTCGCCCACCCTACAAACGCAATCCAATCACGTATTTCGACACCATGCCCCCGACTCATGCGCAACAAGGTGTCATGTTCCGCACAAAGACGAACAAGGGAAACCCATTTTCTGTCATCAAGGTCCGCTTCGATGAGAAACCAGAGCGCATTCCTCCTGGCGCCCATTGCGTCTATGATCGATACGGAGACAACGTCCCATTCACTTGTGGTCAACGGTACCTCCTGAGTGACAAGACGACCCAAGAGATCTGGAGCGATGACCAAGTTCGCTTTGCAGAAAAGTACGACGACATTGACTGGGATGGCCTTGTACCCTACGGGCCTTTCCCAGATGGCAAGTGGAAGTTGAGAATACTGGGGCACAAAGCGAAGCTGGATGATGTAGTAGCTGGGGAGCTTCACCTTATGGAAATTGAACTGTCTACTCCGAAAGCCGGATCTGAGAAGGTGTATCAGGGGGTCACTGAGTATCTGAGAGAACACGGTGTATTGCTCTGCGCCCCCCAGGCGTCGAAGACACTGCGCCTATTTCGGGATATGGGATACATTGATGATGAAGACAGTTGGAGTGAGGAGCTTTAGCTACTCGTCATACGTGTTAATTCTCTCTCGGTCTATCAAGTTACACTGTTGACGATGTACCCACCCTCCGGCTTTTTTGATGGACTGGGAACGCGGTCTTGTTGGAAACGCTTTAGTTCTTACACATGGACCCCGTGTAGTTAAACGCTGATATAATGAGGCTCAGTAGTTATGCCTCTGAATACTAGAGTTCTTGCCAATCTTGCCCCTAACTTAAACTTAACGTAATCTTCTGCTCACACACGATTTCTCCTTAGCTGCACGTGCATCAGCATTTCCCTTACCATTCTCCTCGGCATTCACTTCCTTTGCCATCAATAACCTTCTCAAAAGTGAACTCCGTGTGTTGCTTGATTTTGACTTCAGCGCCATATGTAATCCTTGAGCGCTCCTAGATCCTCTGCACCAGACATATAACCAAGACTGCCCTTACAAAAGTTACTCCAAGGACGGGCTCCCTCATGGAGCAGAAACCTGAACGGCGACTTCACTATTTCTTTTTAGTATTGCCATCCTCGCCCCCGCTATAACCATAGATATCCTCATCATCGTCGACTGGCCTCGATGGAAGAGTATGACGTGAGTCTATAGGTGGAACAGCAGTATTGAATGGCTTTTCAGGAGCATGCGAGTCTGTTCGTTAGCGGTGAGGCGCCCTTGCAGTGAAATCTTGGAGGCTGTTCTAGGTTCCTTCTTGACCATTCTCCTTGGCGGTATTTTGAGTGGTCTTTCGAACGGTCTTCTGTACGGTGCGATGAGCGCGACGTTGGGTGCGCTGATATTGAACCTTGTCTTGTGCCATGCCTTGGACAAGCTCTTTATAGACGCCATTCATGAAAGCTTGAACGCTATCTTCAGTATTTCCCGGAGGGAGATTCTGAATGGTATTTTGGAGGGTGTCCCGATCGAAATATTGAACAATACGTTGAGTGTTATTTTGAGCAATATCTTGAGCCTCGTCTTGGGGGCCTAGAATGCGGCCCCGAGTGCGACCCTGAGCGTGACGTTGGGCTCGGATTTGATCGTAAATTAGAGCCTGACGTCGATTACGTTGTTGAAATCCTTCTTGAACAATACTTCGAGCTTCCCTTTCGTAGATATCCTGAATACGACGTTGAGCGATACGTTGAGCACGACGCCGAGCGAAATACTGGGCGTCTTCTAACTTATATTTGCAAATTTGAGCCATGCTTTCAACGAGACTTTCACTGAGACCCTGGGCGTAGCATTGAGCGTCCCATTGCTGGAGATCCTTTTCCTGCTTTTGAATCATTTTCTTGAATTCTTGGGCGAAAGTTTGATCGTCCCATTGGTATAAAACGGCCTTCATGGTAATAGGAGTGTCCCATGTATCAATGCCCTGAGCGTCGCCTAGATCGACACCTTGATTGATACCTTGAGCGTTGTTTTGGGCGTTTCCTTGAGCATTATCCTCGTCCTCATCCTCATCCTCATCCATAGGCTCTGGTGACTCATCGATAAAAACCTCCATTTCTTCGAGTGTCTTTGTTTGTCTGTGCTCCCACTCTTCATCCATCTCCTTCTTCTCCTTCATGTGCGCTTCGAGGAGCGTGTCTTTGAGCCATTCGCACTCAATGAACAGGATGTCGAGCATTTTGTCCCTGTTCCACAGCGTCATATTGATATCGCACATTTTGTATGTATCGATGAGTTTCTGTTGCCCCTTCAAGAGGAACTCGAGTTCCCAGTCGTTGGTGTAGAGTCCGTGGAGGACAAATAACAAAGCAGATGCAAGCCCCATTGCATTCTTGAATTGCTTCTTCGCCAAGTTCCTGAGCACGTCACGGTTCTTGTACAGGGGGTGGTTCCTGTAATCTTTCCACTCGTCGTTGTTCCTGGTGACGAACATTTCACGCCAGATAAAGTACTTGATGGCACGCCTGCGCCAGTAGGGAAATAGTTCCCTGTGGTATCTGACGGCGTCTAGGAAATTGTCGATCAGGGCGCAAGCATTTCGTCTGTTGGTGAGAGGAAAGGGGCACTCGAGGGGCAAGTCGAAGATGGTTATCTTGTTGCAGAGATTCGCCTCCTCCCACTCTGAGACTTCGTCCCACTCCAAGCGAGGTTTCGGGTCCTTGAGTTGCCTGCCATTATCGTACCACGACGATTGAGTGATAGTTTGTCCTGGCATTTTACAATATAGAAGATCAATACAGAACTATCGCGATGTTTTGAAGAGGTTCGTCAATATTTGGAGTGTGTTCTATGTTGAGGAGAAATTCTAAAGCAAGAAGTGTGGCGTGGCTTGTTTAAGCAAACGGCCACACACAAGCGGCAAGAGCGCATCGCTTCCATGTCCCAATGAACTTCCTCCATGAAGCGAACAAGGTTGTAGATGAAAGCTTGAGATACCAAGAGGAAGGTTTAGGGTAGGCATAATCGGAAATACGGATATCAGATCTTCCGTTAGTCATTATCTCCACTTATTAGACATTCATCACCTTGGTCAGCCTTAGCAAACCAAAAATATTGGAGACCATTCCATTCTAGTTAGCAATAGTTAGGTCCATGGGTTCCAAAGCAAACCACCACAATTTAGCTGCTGATGTAACATTGACTAAACATCTCTAACCTCCACCACGGATCAATTTGATCCAATGCCATCCACGGCTTATTCTATCTATTTCTACTCGTAGGGCCCTGCATTTGTCGTGCTTGCAAATTCATCTTCTCATCCAACCTTGTCTCTCGTAGTATATTAATCCCCTTTCTCAACCGCCCTCCCTGGTCATGACCCTTTTCGTTCCATCTTCATACCAGTATTCATTGCTATAGCAGCTATTGCATTGTTCCAACATCGTATCAAGGACACAACAGCTTCAACCCTTGAATTCCTAGGGACTCTTACCTCTCTGAATACTTTCGACAAGGCCAACACTCAGCACAAACAACATCACCTTTACGCCACAGAAATGTCTGTCACTCGAGCTGTTCGCAAGGTCTTCCTGGCCGTTGAGCAGTCCGAAGGAGCTGGTGCCCGTGTTCGTCGCTCAATTGGCACTCCTCAGCTCCGAAACTTTTCCCCTTTTCTCATGCTCGATCACTTCTCCGTGAAGCCTGGTGCTGGTTTCCCTGATCACCCTCATCGTGGCCAGGAGACTATCACATATCTCCTTGAGGGTGGCATGGATCATGAGGATTTTGCTGGTAACAGGGGTACTCTCTCCTCCGGTGACCTCCAATTCATGACTGCTGGAAAAGGTATGAACCACTTACTCGTCCTAAATAGCAGAATCGTACTAACATCGCCTAGGCATTGTGCACGCTGAGATGCCCCGACAAAACGAGGATGGCAGCGCAAACGTCGGTCTTCAACTTTGGGTCGACCTTCCCGAGGACCTAAAGGCTTGCGAACCTCGGTATCGTGACCTCCGTGGCTCCGAGATCCCCATCGCCAAGGTTGACGATGACAAGGTCACTGTAAAGGTCATTTCTGGCCAGAGCCACGGCATCGACTCTGTCAAGGATCTCGCCTACACACCCGTCTGGTTCCTCGACATTGAGATCCGCCCTGGTGGCAAGATCACCCAACCTCTCCCTGCAAACTGGAACGCCTTTGCCTACACTCTCGAGGGAGATGTTATCGTTGGCAAGGATGACCAGCGACGTGTTGTCGAGCAGTACCATAACATTGTCTTTGAGCCGCAGGGAGATGTTGTTCACTTTGAGGTTGACGCCGGTGCTTCGAAACCCGCTCGACTAGGTATGTAAAACACCTACCCGCCGAGAAACCATACATGCTAACATTTTGATAAGCCCTCATCGCTGGTATCCCTCTTGATCAGCCTGTTATCCAATACGGTCCTTTTGTCCTCACTTCCAAGGAGGACGTCGCCAAAGCTCTTTTCGACTACCAAACCCACTCTAACGGTTTCGAGCGAGCAGAGAACTGGCAGAGTGAGATTGGCAAGTCCATGATGGACTAAACATTTCATATATGTTGCTTCATGACTTGACTGGCGTTACAATGGGATATGTATTTAGTTATAACTACCTACACTTATGAGCTGGCAGCGCTGTTTGAAAAATTGGTTGTGTTATAAATAAATTACACGAAAGATGATTATGTAATATCGGTCCTTTATAGTATATTTCCACGGTCTGTTCTACTATCGAAAACCTATCAGTCCAAAGTAGGTTCCAAGTCCCTCTATGTATTACATGAAATGCGCCACTTGACAAGTAATTCTGTCTGGCTTCAACACCTTCATGTCATGGTAATATATCAAGTGACGCTGAATACAAATTGCACACATTTTTTGAAGAAGATTATCTATTACTATTTCTCAATGAATGTGAGAAGCAAAGTCCACCTCCGAAGTCAGGCCGTAGGCCGGGTATCACCACCATCCCAGAACCCATGTAACCATGAGAGACGACACGTACAGGCTGAGGTTGTGTCACGGCAGCACAAGTCTGCCGCTTCCCGTCGTCATCTCCCACGCCACCACCACCTTCTTCATCCGTCACAAACAGTATCAAGATCCCATCCATTCTAACATTTCGCGTCATTTCCATTAAAGGAGAGATAAGCCGTATGCATCATTAAACCCTCGAAAAACCTGACCCGAATGTCCATTCATACCATTCACCATTATGTGAAGATTTTCCCCCGCAAACCGACTCCTTGCACCGAGGAAATATGCTAAGGGTCCCAAAAGATCGAAGTACAGGCGTGAATTATGTATCAAACATGTGCAACGTAAAAGCATCAAACATCAAATTTTCATCCATACTGATTTAAAGGAGGAGCATGGCAATACCGGCGGCGGCGATGACACCAGCAGGGGCACCAGTCATCTGAGCAGCGGCCTGAATGAAAGTTAGAGGTTTTCAATAGAACATAGGAGTGTATTAACTTACAGCATTGTCAGTGCCGGTGGTGGTGGCCGAGGCATCTGTGCCAGTAGCATCAGTAGCACCTTCGGTGGCGGTGGAGGCGTCAGTAACGGTCTCCGAAACCGACTCGGACTCAGAACCGCTGGTAACGGTGGTGAGGGTTCGGACAACCTCAGTGCCATCAGTGGTGAATGTGGTGACCTCGGCGGATGCGGCAGAGCCGGTGGAGGCAGTCTCGGTGACGAGAGTTCGGACGATCTCAGTACCATCGGAGGTGAAGGTGGTAACCTCAGCGGACTCGGCGCCAGAGGTCTCGGTCTCAGCCTCGGAGGCAATGGTAGAGACGATGGTAGAACCACCAGAGGTGAAAGTGGTGACAACTGCACCGCCGAGGATAGCCTTGCCGGTGGTGGTGAACTCATCTCCCTCAGAGTTGGTGAGGACGCTGGTGTAGGTGCTCACGGAAACATCATCGGAAGCGCCAGTAGCAGTACCGCTGATGGTGGAGAGGGCAGAGGTGATGGTAGAATCGCCAGAGGTAAGGGTGCTAAGGACGGTTCGAACGGCGCCAGAGCCAGTAGCCGTGGCCGAAACCTCGCCAGAAGCACCAGTAGTGATCTGAACACCAGCTCCTGCGGAAGGTTAGATATCTTTATTCTTTTTGGGATTGGAGAAACTTACGGCGGCAAATCTCAAGACCGTAGTTCAGGACCTGGGCGGCCTGCTCACTGTTGCAGATAGCAGCAGAGCAGTCACGGAGACCGTAGATGAAGTCCTGGTTGGTGCACAGGCAGCCAATATCGCCAGCGTCACATCCAAGCTCCTGGGACTTCTCGGCACTGACCATGTTGCCGGCGCAAGTACGCTGTACTTGGTCAGAGATGCTTTAGTTGTGCACTGCTTGGATTTAGACTTACACCACACTGGGGGAGATCATCAGAGCTCTGGGCAACGGCGGC
This sequence comes from Fusarium dlaminii, assembly GCA_013186775.1. Classification (NCBI taxonomy): domain Eukaryota; kingdom Fungi; phylum Ascomycota; class Sordariomycetes; order Hypocreales; family Nectriaceae; genus Fusarium; species Fusarium dlaminii. The sequence continues at coordinate 179,162 of JAAOAL010000040.1, forward strand.
AGCAGCCAGACCGAAGATGGTAAGGAAAGAAGACTTCATCTTGACGATTTTGCTTGATCGAGGATCTGTATCAAATTGGTGGATTAGTTGAGGTTTTCTTATGTAGTTTGTAGCGACAGTAAGAAGGCGATGGTGAACGAAGGTAGGTTTTGCGAGTGTGTCAGGCGAGCGATGTAAACGAGGGGAAGTTAGGCAGTGAATCACCGCCAGCAGGAGAAGAGGCGACCCGTGAATAAATGAAGTGCGAGTACCGGCGGCCTGCTCCTGAGGCACGCGAGTGATGTTTGTGTGAGACAAAGCAAGGGAACGTGTATCACAGAGGTATGGAAGAGCCGAGAACAAGAAGTGTGTAGCCCTCAGCCCCTCGCAATGCGATATTCAGTGCTCGCGTTCTGGTGTCGAATTACACAATCACCAAGTTGAAATCAGGCAAACTTGTTGGGCAAGCAAAAAGGCGCCGGCAAATATGGACAGTGTAGCTGGAGTAATAACGAGGAGATAGTAACTTACCTTGATGGTAATTGATATGTGACTAGGGCACAAACGAAGGTGATAGATCTCGTGTAAGAGTGAGACGAAGTGAGACTGGCCTGGGGGCTGGAGGTTGGGAGATAAACTCGATTGAGTTGTTGGAGAGAGGATGTTTGAGATGGTGGAATGAAAAATTCTCAAGGCTGATATTGATGTGGAACAAGAGGAAGGGCGAGGAAGCTGTAGCTTTAAAGGCAGGAGTAGGTGGTGGGTGGACGGGAGCCAGAATCTTGATCTTGGCGTGACGGTTGCTTGCCTTGCAGGAGCGAGCAGTGCTTGCCAGCTGGTAAGGCAAGTGCAGGCAAGGTACCCTGCCTAAACGGTGTGTTTCCCAGCTTGGCATTGGCGGTCTAGCAGGGCGAGCACGGCACGGGCTTGATCTTGCCTTGTCACTACGTACGTTCTCTTAGAGTGGGAGGAAACTGCCATCACAGATTGAAGCGTAAATCTGCACCTGGGTCAGTACCTTGCTGCTTGGCTTGGTTACCGCCTGCAGGGAGACCACCGATGGCACGGGAGGGGCCAACGCTAATACGACCCAGTCCAGTCAAGGCTCAGTTGCTGGCGGGGAAGCTAGAAAGTCCACTCCACTGGGCCGGACCGTCAAAGACAGACTTCAACACAGACGGACAGGGCCAGGCACTTGGAGGCCCCCCCATGTTGACTACCTACCACTATGATGTTGTTTTACGGGGATGTTTTGTCAACGACAGAAGGATATTACGATGAGCCAAGCAATTTCTCATTTGTAATTTTGCTCCGCCATGATAATTGAGTCAATGCAATCGAAAATTCGGTATCCAAATCAGACGTCAATGCCGTAATTGGAGATACACAATGAGGTCAGAGCATGAGCTGTAGACGAGATGGGTTACCCCTGTCACAGCGGGGAGCGGCTTTTACAGCAACATGTCCACGTCAGTGACGCTGGTGTAAGTGACTGCGAGGTCTCACAGTTAAAGTTCTTACACTCAGAATTCTTGTATTTTCGCCGCGGGGTCACATTGGCTTTGACGTTATGGTATCTGCAGCGGGGTAAAGAATTTGACAAAGCACCTAAGCTACCAGTAAAGGTTTCAGTTTCATCAGCAACTACGGATATTATCAGGGAAGCTGCAGCATATGAGATGGAAAAAGAGGTCAAGGTGGGTGGTAGCTGGACGGGCTGCCACGCTAGATCGTCAACCACCCGCATCGGCACCCACAACATGGCGCCTGGGGCTTTGAAACCAGACGGGAGCTGATGCGAGAACAAATTGATATTCAAAACTCGATGTCCTCGTTTGGTTTGCCAATAGCGCGTGCGTGGTAGTTTCTGTGCTTCTTTGCTAGCCAAACTTTCGGATATCGGTCCTACCACCAATACAGTCTATGGAGGCAAAAAGATGCAAACTTGACCTGATGACACCAGACTAGAAAACTGGATCAGCACTTGTCTATGACGGAACTCTTTTTGGGTCACCGTGAATAAATGAATTGATTTGAGGCAAGCAGGAAAAAACTCGTATGCCGAGCCGGATAACGGCCACAGGAGCATGAAAGAAGGAAAACGGGTATGACGATTGCCAACAACACCTCAGTGCCCTGGGCTAAGGTACTTGCCCACCTCAGATCAGTGCAATTGATGTTGTGTTACGCTCCTGTCACAGCAACCTTCATCTCTGCCGGGCAATCACAATCAAGTACCACGGTTTCATCTAAACACTAACCCAGATTTCCATCTTCCAATGACCACCCATAGCAGTAGCTCATAGTACGTGTGATATCGCATCTCGAATTATCGAGAGTGAAGTTCGTCGTCGTTGGCCAGTGGCGTTGATGCTCTCTCCGATTGGCCAATTACCCCTGTACTAATCCATCCTTGGCAATCACACAAAAACAAGCTGAGGTGTTAGCCAACTTTTGACTCCCTGGCAACCGGGAAGCGGAATCACGTTCTTTTTTTTTCTTGTCCTCTGGGAACTTTCTTCTCGATTCCTGAATCAGATGAGATGGTGTCAATGGTGATGGTAGTGGTGGTGCATACATGTCTCAGGAACAGACAAGTGCAATTTATTAGGCCCTACACCCGACTTTCTATTTGTTGATTATCATTTATCCGTGCAATCATGGTGAATTTCGCATTGTGGTTGTGTCTTGTCAGGTTTTCGCTTAATATCATCTACAGCATCGTTCTCCTCAAGCCTGATCTTTCGATGATGCTTACCCCACTTGAACCAACTCATCCACTTCAACTCGTCCCACTCTGTACCCATCGAGAACTTTCAACACAAAGCACAAACCCTGTGCTGTCTGCGATTGTGATGCTCGATTCCCTGCTCAGCTGGCTATGATGAACTGTGCCCAGACTAGCCACTCAACGGGCCAAGCCACTCAAGCCACACGCCAAGCGAACCAAGAGAACAGGGGGTTAGCTCAACTGGCGGGCTCTTGATGTCATCCATCGCATCATCGATCGTCTGTTTTCTTGTGTTTCTCTCATGGCCCAAGCTTCTACCCCAGCGAATGGCTCAAGGCCCTGTCGAGCTGGACAGACCAGCCTGGGCCTTGACTTTTGAGCCTTGTTCGATATTGGGTATTCACCAATATCCCTCCGCATCTTGGGCCTCGGGAGTTTCGTCTTCATCTCCATGCCACGTTTTCCGTCTCGTCATTGTGACGATCTTGGTTGTCAGTTCATTGAATTCAATTCCTATCGTAATTATGTTCCATGTTTCATTCCTGATCAACTGTCGTCTGATCATCGTCATGGTTAAAACAGTTAATCTTATGGAGATGCTTAAAAACGAAGTGCGACAAATATCGGCCCCTTGAAAGGCCGGAACATCGCTCCGATCGAAGCATCTCATAAACTTGAGACACCAGCCACTGTCCAACTTGCAGTTCAGCTCGCATATTGTGGCTGGGTCTCCCTGCGACGTCGTAATGTCTCGCCATCTCCAATTTGGCAGAGTTTTGAAGGTCACCAGCCCTCTCTGAGTCCCTTTCATTTCCAGCTGCCCAATCGCAAAGGACCTGGCTCTGAAACTAGATAATACCTCATTGGGACTCGGGTCACTTTCGTAAACTGTCGCAACAGAACCAATTAGTGATTAGAGTGTAGCCTAACACCTGGAAATGCAGTAAATTGCCCAATTGGGTATGCTCCAGGGTGGCTTCGTTGTTCAAACTCTCAGACCTCGTAGCATAATAATCGACGGCTCTAGAGTCCCGAACTACTGTAGCTCAAGAGCTATATTGCGATAGACAAGGATATCCAGCTCCATTGTCGAATTATCGATGCACGAACCCGTAGACCTTTATCTTGTCTGGCTAGACTGTCGCTGATCACCACATTCAGCTGAGCTTGCATAATCGGGTGTTGTGCCAACCGCAGAAGTGCTGTCTCAATAGCGACAACGATGTTCGCCGGACTGCTGCTACCCTTGATAGTCTGTCATTAGATATCAAGAAGAACGGTCAAGGCTTCAACTTCAATCGAAAACAGTTATCCACCAACGCCAGCTTCATTTGACTTCCACTATTATTCTCAACGCCCATCAGCCCAAGTTGCCTCATGTCCATGCCAAGGGGTCCATGGATTACAGAGAGTATCACGACATAACGAAATATTGAACATGAAATATTATTCAAATGCGCAAGCATCAACATAAACTATCTAGGCCAATAGCGACTGCAGCTTCAAGAGCAGACTTCCATGGTCTCAATATCATTAACCTAACAATATACTCCGGTATAAGCATGCCAAAGGGGGATCATTGCCGCCAAGATACCCATACATAACCAAACATCAAATTACCTTTCCCTCGCTGTATCGTAGCATGTCTCCCAAAACATGTCTTCGTTTTCAACTCATCCATCGTCATAAATACACGTGCATAGACAGCTCTTGCTGTTTTCTAACCGCTGCACATAATGCATGACTCGGGATCCTCAATGCTGCCTGTTAAACGATTAGTATCTCATTTCACGCCAAAGGAACGTTTGTCACTCACACTGCAGGACGGCCTCTGAGTAGATATCGCGCTCACGATCCTCGTTGTCCTTGTCTTGATCCTCAGACTGAGGATTCTTCTTGACACCCAGCTCTTCTTCCTGAACCTTCTCGGCAGGCTCAGTAGGAAGAGCCTTGGGGCTGTCACCCTCCTCAACATCAGCCTTGATGGTGGGTGCACGTCCAGGTACCGTCGCAGTGCCATTCAGGCCGCTGTCCTGGGAGCCAGTCCTGCTACCGTTGAGTTCAGTACGTCCCATAGTTGAGGGCGAGGACATGAGGTAGCTCGAACCAGCAGGAGGAGCTCGCTTCTTCAGAGGCTTGATCTGAGCTGAACTGGAATCGGCGAGCTTGAGAGCCTGCTGATCAACAGTGAACTGAATAGGAGCAGCAGCAGCCTGTGTACGAAGGTAGTACATGCCGGTCTTGAGGCCAAGCTTCCAGCCTGCAAAGTGCATACTGGTGATCTTGCCCATCGTGGGATCCTTCATGTGGATGTTCAGTGACTGGGACTGATCAATGAAGGCACCTCGATCAGCAGCCATCTGAACGACCTGGCGCTGAGAGATCTCCCAAACAGTCTTATACAGAGCCTTTACATCGGCAGGGATGTTGGGAATGTTCTGAATGGAACCATTCTCAGCAATGATGCGATTCTTCATAGCATCGGACCACAGACCCATGTCGACAAGGTCCTTGAGCAGCCAGGGGTTGACAACCTGGAACTCACCAGCGAGAACCCGGCGTTGGTAGATGTTGGAGGTGTAGGGCTCGAAGCACTCGTTGTTGCCCAGAATCTGGGAGGTACTGGCAGTAGGCATAGGAGCAAGGAGCAGACTGTTACGGATGCCGTGTGTCTTGACTTCCTCTCGGAGAGTCTCCCAGTCCCAGAGGTCAGAGGGCTTGACGTTCCACATGTCGAATTGGAGGATACCCTCAGAGGCCGGGGAACCCTTGAAGGTGGAGTAGGGACCCTCCTCCTTAGCCAGCTGCACGGAGGCAGTGAGGGCAGCGTGATAAATGGTCTCAAAGATCTGCTTGTTGAGCTCACGAGCCTCGGGTGACTCGAAGGGCATGCGCAGAGCAAGGAAAGCATCGGCAAGGCCCTGAACACCAAGACCAATGGGTCGGTGGCGCATGTTACTGTTGCGAGCCTCCTGGACAGGGTAGTGGTTCACATCGATGATCTTGTTCAGGTTGCGAATAACAACCTGACTGACCTTGTGCAACTTCTTGAAGTCGTAGCAAGCCTCATCGTAGTTGATGAAGGAGGGTAGGGCCAGAGAGGCAAGGTTGCAGACAGCGACCTCGTCAGGGGCACAGTACTCAATAATTTCAGTACACAGGTTGGAGCTTCGGATGGTACCGAGGTTCTTTTGGTTGCTCTTGCGGTTGCAGGCATCCTTGTAAAGCATGAATGGGTTTCCGGTCTCAGTCTGAGCCTCAAGAATGGCGTACCAAAGCTTCTGAGCCTTGATAGTCTTGCGACCCTTGCCCTCCTTCTCGTACTTTTCGTACAGAGCCTCGAACTCCTCTCCGTAGCAGTCGGCGAGGCCAGGGCACTCGTTGGGGCACATCAACGTCCAGTCACCGTTCTTTTCAACACGTTTCATAAAAAGATCAGGGATCCAAAGGGCAAGGAAAAGGTCACGGGCACGGACCTCCTCCTTACCGTGGTTCTTACGGAGATCAAGGAACTCGAAGACATCAGAGTGCCAAGGCTCGAGGTAGATGGCAAAAGCACCGGGTCGCTTGTTGCCACCCTGGTCGACATACCGAGCAGTATTGTTGAAGACACGAAGCATAGGAACAACACCGTTCGATGTACCGTTGGTACCGGCGATGTATGAGCCAGTAGCACGGATACGGTGCACATTCAGACCAATACCACCAGCCATCTTGGAGATCATGGCACAGGTCTTGAGAGTATCGTAGATTCCCTCAATACTGTCGTCCTTCATATCAACCAAGAAGCAAGATGACAATTGGGGCTGAGGGGTGCCGGCGTTGAAGAGCGTGGGGGAGGCATGTGTGAAGAACTTGCTGGACATCAGGTTGTATGTCTCCAAGACTCGCTCGATATCATCACCCCAGATACCAACAGACACACGCATGATCATGTGCTGAGGGCGCTCGACAATCTTACCGTCAATCTTGAGGAGGTATGATCGCTCCAAAGTCTTGAAGCCAAAGTATTGGTATTGGAAATCGCGGTCATAGACAATGGCAGAGTCCAACTCCTCCTTATGTCGCATGACGCACTCATAAGTCTCCTTGGAGATCATGGGTGACGGCCGGCCGTTCTTGGGGTTCACATAGTGGTAGAGGTCGCTCACAACAGCGGACCATTGCTTCTTGGTCTGCTTGTGAAGGTTGGAGACGGCAATACGGGCGGCAAGAATGGCATAGTCGGGATGTGTGACGGTCATGTAAGCAGCAGTCTCAGCGGCCTAGGGATCAATTAGCTGGTGTTTGGAGTAATTATGATGAGTGAGTCACTTACAAGATCGTCCAATTGCACGGTAGTGACACCTCCGTAGACACCGGAGATAACCTTCTGAGTGATGGCAACAGGGTCAACGTGGTCCATGTCAAGACCGTAACACAGTCTCGAGACACGAGCAGTGATCTTGTCGAACTGAACACGTTCTTGGCGTCCATCTAACGAACAAGTTAGTCATCTTGAGTTCTTATGTTGCCAGATCATACATACCTCTCTTTCTGACGAACATGATTGCGGGTGAGGGAGGATGAGGCGGGGAGGGGAGTTCGGATTTGAGGTTATAGCAGGATCTATTCCTGCTGATAGAAGAGATTAAAAGGCAGAAGAGCGTCCGAAGAGGTATTGACGCTTCGGTGAAAGAGAATGTGAGAATTATTATAAGATTCGTCGTATTTTGTTGTGGTTGTTGAGGAGATGAGAGAAGCAAATTTCGCGTGGATGGTCGAGAAGGTTTTAAGGGAGGCGCGTCTAGAGACGCGACGCCAAGTCTTAGCGCGACAAACAGCGATAGGCATCGCCGCAATCCATTAAAAAAGCCCCGCCTGAAACCTGAGGCAACGCCCCATTGATGCTTTGACTGGTAGATAGGGAGGGTTATGCTGGTGATTGGAGGGAGTTATAGGAATTCACTTGACTCGCATGAGTTTAGCAAGGACAGAAGTATCGTATTCGTGGCTATTCCATACACTTTACACCTGCAATGAGCCAAAACTCTTCCTCCCCTTTCCCACATCGCGTCCTCGCGTCCCCTAGTCATTTTACGTTGCTGCAGCGCTTGGTGGGGTACAGACAACGGCGCGAAATCACGTGAGATCTATGTAGATTAATAATTGTCTTTTAGCTCTACGTAAGCAGGAGAACATGCCGTGGAATTAACTGAGCTTGGACCTTGAACTGAGGTTGACGGGAGGATGAGACCGTGAACGAAAACATAGATCAGAGAGCCAATCATCGTCGTGAATCGAGACTACCTTCCTGGTTTACGTTTTCGAGTCTAAAAAAAGGCAGCTAGAAATTACGGTTGCGAGGCAGCAACAAGTCAGTGACTCACGCTCGAGCCAAGCAAGAGAAGTTCAAGATCAATGACATCGAGACCTCTCTTTCACTCTTTTCACTCTTCAGTAAGAATTGGTTTTAGGACATCAAGTCTTGGATTTCAAGCCTCGCAATTCCGCAACATGACTTCTTCACCAACGCTTCAGCCCGTTGGGGACTCCAGTTACAAACCTAGATACATCGATGTATGTCAATCACCCAATATATATCCGTCCGATATCAGATCCCGTTAACACATAGCGTTACTAGTAGATTGGTATCAACTTGACCGATCCCATCTTCCGAGGCAAATATCACGGCAAAGAGCGACACCCCGATGATCTTGATGCTATTATCGGAAGAGCCCGTGAAGTTGGTTGTACAAAACTTATAGTGACCGGCTCAGACCTTGGCAACTCTCGAGATGCCCTAACCCTTGCCAGAGATTATGGTGAGTCTCACGTCTCACCCCTGTTTATCAATCTGATAACAAGACTCACATCACCCACAGCCGGAACTATCTTCGGGACTGCAGGCATTCATCCCTGTAGCAGCTCCGTCTTCAGTGAAGCGGGTCCTTCTCACGAGTCTGAGCACACAACGCCATGTGATCCCGATCCTTCAGCTCCGGTCTCGGAAGAGCACCCCCCTTGCCCAACAAAGACTGGTAGACTCATCAGAGATTTGACTTCTTTGGTGACAGAAGCCCAAGCATCAGGCCAGAAGAGCCTTGTGGCTATGGGTGAGTTTGGGCTTGACTATGATCGACTGCATTACTGCTCGAAGAGCATTCAGCTCCATTCCTTCGCAGCTCAGCTCCAGGTTGCTGCGTCGATATCTCCTCAGCTCCCCCTGTTCCTTCACTCTCGCGCCGCCCACAATGACTTTGTTCGGCTTCTGAAGGAGGCTTTTGGCGAGAAGCTAGAGAAGTTGGAGAAGGGCGGCGTAGTGCATAGTTTCACTGGCACAGCTGAGGAGATGCGCGAGTTGATGGACTTGGGTCTATACATTGGTATCAATGGATGCAGCTTCAAGACTGCAGAGAACTGTGCTGTTGTCAAGGAAGTTCACCTCGACCGTCTTATGATTGAGACTGATGGGCCATGGTGTGAGGTGCGGCCAAGCCACGAGGGCTACAAGTATCTGATCGAGAAGAAAGAGACGTACAATACAGAGGACCAACAGAATGGGACTGCCGCTGCCGCTGAGTCTGCACAAAAACCGCAAAAGCAGTCGAAGAAGAACCAGAAGAAAGAGCCCGAGGTCCCGGAACGATACAAGACTGTCAAGAAGGAGAAGTGGGAGGAGGGAGCCATGGTTAAGGGGCGCAACGAACCTTGTAATATCGAGCGTGTCGCCAAGATTATCGCAGGTATCAAGGGAGTTAGTATCGAGGAAGTTTGTGAAGCTGCATGGAAGAACACAGTGACGGTTTTCGGACTTGAAGAGAGCTAAGAATTGGCTGACCAGTCATGCTGTCATGGGGGTATCAAATAGAGAAGAAGACATAGACCATGCGCCGTTATAGATCCAACATATGTTTCACATCCCCGAGCCCTTGTATCCACGTATTCTTCCATACCTCACAAGTCCTGTTGTTACTCCCTCTTCACCCGTCATCCACCCCGGCATCCGCTCTCCATCTATTATGCCAGCCTCTACAAGTTGCCGTACGCCAGCCCATACATGTGTTCCAGAAAACGTAACTTTGATAGTTGGTGTCCATCGATCTGAAGAGATGGTATCGTCGTTATCTTCCTCTGCTGCGATATTCGCCTCTCGAATAACAGCTGTAATCTTGCTCTTTCGTCGATTCTTGCTCCCTGCCGTGGCATCATCTTCATTCTCTTCTGCATCACCAGTATCTTCACTTATAGAAGGAAATGGATCCTGTATGACGATCTCAACCTTTTCCACTCCTTTACCATCAGTGACAAGACCCGAATCGCCGAACCGAGCCTTGGCAACCAATTTCGATTTCTTTGCAACTCGTTCAGATGCACTGAATGACACTCCCCGCTTGAGATTGAGACTTGAGGACGATGATTCCCGAGATAGTGGTGGAGTTGGAATAACGGTATCCAATGGAGATATCTTTGTGGCCTCATTGGAATAGATGCTCCAACCACCTCCTGCGGAGTTTGTGCGTCCAGATCCCTTCTTTTCTAGAAGTGCATCCAAGTTCTTGCTTTGAAGGTTTCCTGATTTGAGAGTGTATCGTTCACGTGGGCGTGAGAGAGCCTTGGGTACCCCGTCCACAACCAAGCTATGTAAACTCTTAGACTCTCCTGAGCCGGTGTTGCCTGTAGCTTGCGATTTCGTAATGTACAAAGCAGGTGAACCATCGGGAAACGCAATGTACACTGTCCTTGAAGAGTCGAAATTTGTTGCTGTGCCATTTGGATTCCGACTTGAAAGAGCAAAGTCCGTGTTGTAGGGCGAATCTATAACGAAAATGCGCAGTAGTAGAACGGGTATGGCTGTAGGTCGGTGAAAGTGATAATGTGCCTTGACGTCAGGTAGCACATGGGTTTGAAGGTTTTGGAGAAAGGTTGATGGATGAAATCGAGGTATTGTCAAACTTTCTTGGTCGACTCTGAGCACCTGGTCCTCGCCGGCATCTTGAGAAGGCTGCTTCAGAGGCAGAATCTGATAGGCTGACCATTTTTGAGATGTTGGGTTTTGTTCGAAATAGGCCATATCGGCCATGGCTAGTTGATATAGTGTCAGGCCAAGTCTCCAATCGCCCTCAACAATACGGCTGACAACATCTCTTTTTGACCCTTTTTGATGCTGCATATCGAAATAAAGTTGTTGTAATTCGTCAATACTTTGACAGGGAGGGTAAAGATCGTCGTTTTCTTCATCGTCGTCTTCATCCCTCCTCTCAATGTAAGGAATAGAATTCGGGAGACTCTCATCGTCAAGCCAGTCTAGTGCCAGAGAAATAAGAGACTCTCGTGAGAGTCTATTGAGACTCTTCACAACAGCAGGATTAGATGCATCAACTCGCAATGATGATGGAAGCCTGGATTTTGTTGGGATAGAGTAGCGGGCCATCGTTGTTTGCTTGGTTGTTTGTGTTTACGATGGTAAAGTCACGGTAACCATTTGAGATATTGAACAAGGCATGCGTTGAGAAAAACCGGAGGGCTTGCCCCTTGATTATCGTCTAACTGGGTTGGGTTGATCAATTAGCCCTTTAGGCAGAGGAAGTCGATAAACAATGCTTGAACGCTTCAACAAGACGCGATATTCGGCTTTGGAGTCGCGTCTCAAACCAATCCAACCAAGCACTATTGAATGCACGGACCAGAAATGGGTCTCGGACAAGCATCTTGTAAACCGATCACGTGCCATATCACGTGACATATAATCGATCTTCCTACAACTTGAACTACGGATTTGGGGATTCGCAGCGTATCTGGATAGGTGAGATTCTCAATATGTTTGACCAGCTTTTGAGTGCATTTGCCGCTTTTCTTCGGAGAGGAAATGCTCCTTTCATAAAAAGCTGAACCAGCGACTCGGCTCTAATGATGGGTCGACTCGGAGATGATCATGAGCCGACTCGGAGAAGCTAGTTGATTGGGTCAGAGTTCCCAGTGTCTCATGGCTTCTTGTCAGAACCAGATAACCGCGGTTCCACTACCAAGGGGTTGGCTTTCACAGGTTTGGTTCCGATGACGGGCTGACTACGGTCCAATTAGCCCTGATGGACTTTTACCGTTGGGAAGTCATCACTCATCTTGACCTCGATGTAATGGGGCAAATCATTGACGACACCCGCGGGCCGTGCTGGGAATTGATTTTCTGCGTCTGTTTAGAACTCTCTCTGGATTGGCTTCACAAATGCCCCCACGTAGTCGAGGGGCAGGGGCTATGACGTTTCGACAGGATCCTGCAGATCTGTCCGGCAGATTTTTCAAGACGGGCTAAGGATTGAAGGAACAGACGCATCAAGGATCGTGCAGTGTAATACAAGTGATTCCTCACAAGGAACGCCAACTCCGAGGTGTAGCGGGGGGCAATAAGCCCGTGGTAGGCCTATCTCCAGAGCCTCAATAATATGTGTCATAATTTTCTTCTAGTGACCTGGGGCCGCAGACAAGCGAGTTGTTATTCAAACCGGGGACACTTTCTTTTTGGAGATTGAATGAGAAGGATTTCCACAAGAGATCCATTTCATTCCTGGGGCCCCAATTTTGACGGGGAGTTCGGGAAATGTCCGGATCCTGAGACTCGACGTCGGCTCAACTCAAGGAATCGCTCCGACCAACAAGAAGCTACCTGAACCAAGAGGTTTACGGTTGGATCATGCTTGACTTTGCCCACGCGCAAGCAAGGGATGACCTCCACTCGGTTCCAGCTTGCAGCCGCAAAAGCGCACGAGGGACCCTTGAGGCTGGATCATATGCAACCCAACAAATAAAGACGAGAACCTGTCAGCCTGCCGGGGGCTATCACAATGCATGAGCGTGATGAAGACTGTTAACCATGTATACAAGTGGGGGGTAAACCTGAACAGAACAGTGCCGTTATTTTGCTTCTGATCTTTGGAATGCTCTCGGTCTTGAGCAGACAAAGATATCTTTCCAATAACTTGAGCTTCCTTTCATTCCGAGGCTCAACTGCCGAATTTTAAAATGAAATGTCCTTTGTGCGTGAAATCTGTTCACCGATTATTCGACTCAGCGTAAGAAACTAGAGTTAATTAGCGAAAACCAAAACAACAGGCTTGTAATGATACGGTTAGTTAAGTTATTCGACTGAGCCAAAGAGCCGAACGAACTCCCCGAACCTGTGCGGAATCGCCACCTGCAGAGCAGCAGAAACGTTGCGGTGGCTTTGGCTGATCGTATTTCCACGTTCCATGGCGCTCTAATTTTGCTGTTGTGTCGGGTGAAGCTCCCTGTCGGCTGACACCAACCCCAAGGATGCACGAGTGGAGTGTCTCTTTGTCGCAGTTCATCCCCTTTGAGGTAAAGCAGAGCAAGCCAACCCACGCTGGTGTGATAATTTGTGAAATAATCACTCATTGGGATTGAGGGATTGGTGTTTTGACAAGGACGCCTCACATTCCGAAGCGGAGAAGGGACCGCAAGGAATAAGGACAACCCACGTTTTCAGATGAAAGCGAGAAAATCTGCAGATGAACGACAGGGGGCGGGGAGTTAAATTTCCACCATGGCTGACGTTTTGTGTTGTTTAAAGGGTAGAGTAAAATTTTGTACTGTTCACACAAAGAATATTGCAAAGTGCAGTGCTTGAAGTGATGAGTTGTTTAGCAGTTTATCAATTTCGACAGATATTCGTATTGATTCCTTATGTTCTGTAGAGAAATTCCGTATTACTTACATCACAATTAACAGCCTGAACTGTCGTCGCTTGAGGTAGCCGTCCCCCTGTAACACTTGAGGGCTGGTGTAACTCTCTGGTTGGTGGTTGGCGTGGGGGGTGAGAGGGGAAATCCATGACGGCTGGAACCATCATCTGCGTGATTGTTAAGCAAGCCGACGGTCTGCAGGTATACTTGCTCGGGGAAGCTTGGTAATCAGATTCTACACTATGAGCCTATCGACCATGAATACCAGTTGAGGGTTGTTGAGTTGCAAAAAGGGCAATGAATTGAGGTTCTGAATAGAGTTCTACAATAAACCAGACGCCAGCAGCAAAGAGAGGTAGGTCACAACCAACATAAATCATCCTGAGATGAGTATTGCGACATTCAAAGACTGTTGTGCTATTCGCCGAAGAGACCCATGTTCTAGGCTCACTTCAATCTCATCGCCAAAAATGCTGGTTCCCATCCATTACAACCCACTAAACCTCTAGGGGATGTCACCCACTATCCCACGAATTGTCCAGTGACTGCCCTCAGCTCACTACCCACTCCGTAGTGGCTTCGGCGGCAATCGGCCTCAACTCGCAAGTTACCTTAGCATCCACTTTGAGAAAACCGACTTGACTGCCTGTTCTTTCTTCCTCCACTTCCTCCCCTCAAATTCCCCCAGAATCAACCTCGGAATACATTCACTGTCAATTTCGATACTGGATTTCGACGACAACACCACCGACGACCGCCCAAGCACATCACCGACTTCGACAGCCATCGACTTGTGATTGTGGCTGTGACTGTCTGAGAGTCACCAGGGCCACTGCAAATTTGTCTACAACACCCCGCTCATTCTCGCTGAGCCGCTTTCGGAACTGGTACCGAACGAAAAACGTCGACCATCGATTGAAGGGACGACGAGGAATTTATATTGTTATTTGAGAAAATATTGAAAGAAAGAGTTATTGACTTCGATTAAACCACCGAAATGTCAAACTTCAACGGTCGTCGCGGTCCCAATGTGTCGCAATATCTTCGCGACCTCAACGCCATCAACCGTCAGGAGACTGCCCACGAGGAGCCTTTCAACATGGAGGAGGATCTCGCTCTTTTTACCAATACTCAGTTCTTCGATTTTGAGACGAATCAGACCACCGACTATCAGGCTCAACCTCTGAAGGTTGATATTGAGGCTCCTCAAAGCACCTCACCTTCTGATGGAATGACACCGGCTCCCTCCGTTGTTGGTGATATCAACCCCAGCAGCTTTGATTTCATCCAGGGTGAGTTTTGCTATCTCTGCAGTATGGAATTTGTTCCCCTATGGCCGCGCCAGGTTGAAATGAGTAGTTGGAAGCATGAAAAATGAGACAAAGATCGAGTCAAGACGGGTGCATTGGTTTCGTCACAATGCAGAGATTTTGTTCATCAATTTACCTGCAAAGATGCCACAGATGGGCTGAAATCCGTCTTGCTTCACTTTTGTTGTCGCTCATGGTTTTCCCTTCTCTCCTCCAGACGTATGGCCACTGTCCAAGCGGATAGTCAAAATCCTGGCCTCATACACCCCGACCCTGAAATCGGTAATGAATAGCGTCTCTACTGCTTTACTCGCCATTACCTTACTACCCCCACCTTCCGTTGAGAGCCCTGCTCCCGATGTGCATCACGCCCTTCTGTCATTGGGGACAAGTTGGCCCCGACGCAAGTCTACTTGAGTGTGGCCCGCCTGGGATCCCCAGCTCGATATCAGTGGCTGGAGGACGGTGGTGTCTATGGTGCAATATCTCGTGATTTGCCAGCACTGATCACGACATCGACTTACACCCCTGCACCTCACAACCACTTCCCAAGTTGGGAAAGCCTCCTTCCCCAGGCCTCAAGGGCCTATGCAAGACTATCTGTTACTCTTCAACTCTCAATGTCTACTATCTTCTTCTCGCCTTCGTCATGATATTTGACTCTTCTCGACATCAACTGACCACGTTATGATGGCAGGCGATTTTAACTTCCCCGACTTTACCAGCACCTACCCGTCCACTCCTTTGAACGGCTTCGCGGATGGTGCTCAGAACTTCCCATCTATGCAGCCTAACGCCCCCTCGGGCTACCAGCCCGTCCAGCAACAGCAACAAGCTTCCCATTACGGTCAGCAAGCTACTCCTCAGCCTTCAACCGAGAAGCGAGGCTCTGAGAGTGGCCCTGGTGCCGGCCGCGGAAGCCTCAACTTTGAGGAAGCCTCTCGTCATGCTGCCGAGGAGGACAAGCGAAGACGCAACACTGCTGCTAGTGCCCGCTTCCGCATCAAGAAGAAGCAGCGTGAGCAAGCCCTTGAGAAGTCCGCCAAGGAGATGTCCGAGAAGGTCTCCGTTCTGGAGAGCAAAGTCCAACAGCTTGAGATGGAAAATAAGTGGCTCAAGAACCTCCTTGTTGAAAAGAACGAAGGCAACGACGAGATTGTCACATTGTGGAAGGAGTTTGCCGCGTCCAAGTCTACCGACAAGTCCGAGTCAAAAGCTAAGTCCGCCGTCAAGGAGGAGACAAGGTGATCCGACGTATAACGTTGGGGAAGACAATTCGGTGACAAAGACGGGCGGCGTTCTGGCTCGGAGCATTTGGGGAAGGCAATGTGGCGTTTAATTCTGATCTTTTCAACAATTTCTGGGATACATGGTGCATGATGATGGGTCACTGAGGCTAGCCATCAAGGCTGCCTGGTGTGGTGCACAACCTAAAATATCGCGAGGTTTCGTGAGGTGACATTCAGTGGATGACGACATGATGGATATACATGGTTGTTTGAAGGCAACTGATAGAGACCAGTCCCTGGGTTCGGATGACAGGACAAACTGGGAGGGCTTTTTTTGTTTTGCAATGATATCAACGGGTATACGATACATCGTTTCCGTAACTAGTTTCTTAAGGTTCAACACGTTCAAAAAGTCTATTCTGTGTCTCTAAGATCAGTCGTAATGTCATCCACTGCATCTAATTTCCAGTATCTTCATCGCATTATCCGAACATCCGAGGGCTTCTATCATTCCTCATAGCATTAAATCACCCTCATTTCTCGGCATTGGTGTCTGACTTTTGCTCCTCCTCCGCTTTCTTAGCCTTGAGAACATCCATCCTCTCCTTATTCCTCTTTCCTAACAATCTCAACGTCTGCGCCCTCTCATGCTCAGTCATACCCTCCCAGTTCCCAATCCTACCCATAGTTCCATCTGTGTTTACAACGAGCGGGCCCATGGCGTCGAGCTTAACAGACTCGCCCACACGAAGAGACGTCACGTCATCGCCCTGGTCTGCGGCGGCGTGTTCTGGGGCTGGAAGAGGAAGTGGTGTCTTGTTGGTGTCCTTAGCTTCGCTGGACCCTGTCTGCGTTTGCTGATCGTTGCTGGACATTGTACTGGAGAAGCGAGGTGCAAATGTAGTATTGTATAGACGAGCGATTGTAAGGCGTGGGAGCTGCTTGAGCATAATGTGGATGAGTTGGTATGGTTTCACTTGGTGAGTGAGAGTGCTTTGTGAGTAGACCAAAGCACGGAACTCTCACTATATGATAAGTCTTGCTTGAATTGACAGGCTTTTATGAGTCTGATTGAGTTTGGGGGTTTCTACTGATGGATTATTATACTGAAAAGTGGAAGGACAATGTGAGAGTGTCGTGGAATAAAGTTAGGCGGAGGATAGAAAAAAATGGAAGCCGATAGAGTAGACCAGCCACTAAGAATCCCTGCGCCAATTCTAGAACTAGCCGCTCCATTGTCTTCCATATTCCAGCACCCAAACAACCAGAATGGATCATCATAAGATATCTGAAAACATCTTATCATAGTACTTTGTCGAATGCCGCCTTTGTTAGGAGAAGCATTACAGTTGTTGGTATTGGTCAACCACCAGAACACCACAAACTACATAGCTACAGTGGGGGACTCGACCTCACATCAAGAATTATCCACAGCGGGTATCGTCCTTTCGGCCATTTTTGCTTGCTTTATAAAGAGATCGGGACTTTTGAGCGAGATGAGCGGGTAGATCTACGCCTCAGTGCAATGTCGCCATCACCTGAACTTCTGATAGGACCATCACCTTTGAAAGGCTAATCCAGGGTCTCATCCAAGCGGGAGCAGGGGCGATGACGAGCTGAGCTGGATGAGGGGACTTGAGGACGGAATAAGGCGTGATAGATGCATCTGCATCGATGCGGCGGTCTAGAGTTGATGTGTGTCGTCTTTATGCTCAGCGTGGGGTAACTTGCCAAAAGGGTGCGACGCATAGAGAGTGTTTAGTCAGACCATGATCAAGTGACAGAGGACTAATTGTGGTTTTCAAGTAATATCAAGGAATCCGAGAGGAGCACGATTCATTAGGAAAATAGTGATGGATACAACTGTCTGAGACGATCTGGCTGATCCCTCCATCTATAACAGGATGATCTCTTTCAATACTAATTCTCGTGTAACCTCAGCTTAACTTATTGTTAAACTGCATACATTTGCCATGCATAATAGTCGTGACAGCATATCTGCTGTCTCTGCGAGATAATACGCTGAGGTGTCTCAAAATCGTCAAAGCGCAAAGCTCCTCCACAACCCGGCTCAGGCAATAAAACAACACATAACTCATGTGGTTCAGCCAAACTTTCAAGCAAGCCAAGTATTGGTTGTTTTAGGAGACGACTTAGTTGAGCTTTCGGTGCCTGCAGCGTGTTAGCTCTATAACTACTGACGAGATATTGGTTGAAGTGGAACTCACTTCTGAACAACACGTTCAATGGCATCCATTCCCATCTTTAGAACTTCCATGCGGGGACCGTATGAGAGTCGAACGAAGTGATGGCAGGGAGAGTCGAAAAGGTCGCGACGGCGTGAAGGGTTAAGATCGAAAAAGATGCCAGGCACCACAATAACCTTCTCAGCGAGACAGGCCTGGAAGAAATTGAGGCCATCGGAGATGGACTCGGGAAGACCCTCGAGGTTGAGCCAACTGAGAATCGTTTAGAGTCGATTAAATGAAGGCCAAGTAGGTTTGGTGACTTACAGGTAGAATGTCGAATCCGGCACGTACTTGATGACGAAACCCATCTCCCGCAGACGTCGCACAACGAAGTCACGCTTATCCTAAGAAACAGTGAGCTTTCCCTGTTCTCTTGATGCGCATCTCAGGACCTACTCTGAAGTGAGACTGAAGGTGAATCATCTCTTTCTTGACCAAACTGGGCTCGAGCATAGGAATAGCAGCTTCCTGGAAAGGATGAGAGGCACCACCATCAAGGTAAGAACCACATGAACCGATGCTGGGGCAATGTTAGTAATGCAAGGGACGAAAAAGTAAAAACAACTATTATATCAAAAACACGGAAACATTCATCTAGGGCAACATACGCATCAATATACTCTGTGGGATTTAAATCAGTCTCTTTTCTCAACGTCATGGTTGGCCTTTTTTGCTTACCCTTGGGTCCCAGGATCCAAGCAATTCTCCAGCCAGGCAGACGAAAGCGCTTGGTGAGGCCGTCGATGATGAGGACGTCGTCCTCGTTAACGTCCTCAACGTTCTGGGCTGCACTGATCGTGCTGCCCGTACACCCGTCTGAGTACAGATATCCGGAGTAGAACTCGTCAGAGATGAATGTAGCTGTGAAGGGGTTAGGACCGTGGATGGTTGAGCAGATTTGGAGCTCAGCAAGGTATAACTAGGGTGGGGCGCACGAACCTCTCTCACGGCAAATATCCTGGATCTCAGCGAGCTCTGGGTTTTGAACAACGCGTCCGGTTGGGTTACGAGGGTTAGATGTCAGGATAACTGAGGTACCACGTGCAATCTCTTCAGCAATCTTGTCGGGGTGAATATGATAACCATCTTCCTCAGACAGAGGAACAGGGATGGCAGCAAACTATAGTCATGTTAGCTCTATGTCACCTCGTGTTCGGCTAAACTCACGTTCTTGAACAAACTCAGCATCTCGTTGTAGGCTGTGTAGTCCGGAAGGAAGAAAGACAGGTATGAGTTACCAAGAACAGCAGCAATTCGGATGAGACCAGCACGGCCTCCAGGGACGATAGCTACATTCTCCCAGGTGTATTGACTCTCCTTGCCCTGACGGTGTTCCTCATTGTAAAGTCTAGCAACCGCCTCTCTCAAGGGTTTGATACCAGCGGTAGGACCATACTCTCGACCAGCCATTGAAATGTTGATGGTCTCGGGTCGGGGGAAGCAGCCCTCGATGTCATCCTCGACTTCAGGGGCACCCTGGCCAAGATTGGCCCATGATTCAGGATCCTCAAGGTAGCCATACTCAGAGGCTCGCTCTGTACACCAGATAACGCCAGTGGATGATCGGCTGGCATCGAGACCAGCATGAGGCATGTGCCCCTCATGAGCATTTCGGAATTGACGGTGAACCTTGGATTGGAATTCTGATGTTCATTAGTATGAGGTTTGAAATATTTAAGTACCTTATATAAGGTGAGCAGTGTCACGATATGTTGGACAAGGACGTTGTGGGGTAAGGTAGCTAGGTAAGGCACCTAGCTAGCTGTTGGAAGCTGCAGCCAAGCTCCTGCTCCTGCCGTAAGGCGGGTTTGGAGGGGTTCAGTTTATGGAGGGGCAAAACGGCAGGGATTGTGAGGGACAGAGAGGGGAAGGACCGCATCAGTGGCGCCGGTAGTGAGAGCGATAAGGCGGGACGGTGAGGGGAGGTAAGAAAACGGTGAAGAAAGATCAATGAGGCTTTCGATGTTGATTTATCGTATACAGCTCATCAAGTTGGAGAATGTGGTGTTGAAGTGGCTCGAGGAAATTCTTGAAGACAGAGAGGTGCAACGATATGGTGAGAGCCAAGCTCCGGACGAAGAAGCCACAAATGAGACACAAATGCTTACCGTTGGTTGAAGGCTCAGTCGTACTGAAACGTCGAGTGAGTGTCTTGGGTGCGCCAGTATGGCGGTTGATAGAGAACTTGCGTCCACTGAAAGACATGATGGCGATGTGAGAGAGGGATAAAGAGAAGAGAGTTGATGAAAGGTTGGAGTAGTATTTGATTAGGTAGTAGAGGTGGTGGTTCCTAGTAGGACCAGGTTAGGTAATGGGAAGCTGGCAATATGGCTCTAGTGAGGCCCAGTCATGCAAGTCACAATAGTCGCGACAGCCGGATCAAGATGTCAGCGGGGGAAGAGATGATCTATCTCAAGAAGAGAAGAAAGAAGGGAGAGAGGAGGAAAACTCAATGTGGATGTTTACGGGGGATTGGATATAAGTGCAAAAAAAACCAGTATTGGCCTTGGTCACTAAACCACAGAAAAATTCGGGGGTGGGACCTTTTAGGTTGCCTCTCCAGGTACTGTACCACAGCAGAAACAAAAGCAGAAGAAAATAAAAAAGAGGCCATTCAGCGACTAGAAACTGTAAACAGTGCCTTGTCAGTTGGTCTGTGAGGCCCCAGGAGCCAGGTGAGCATTGACCTGGGCTGCAAGGTGAAGGAGGTGGTGAAGAACAGCGCTGCAATTGGATTGGATTGGGCTGGATTATATGCATCATGCATCACCCGTAACGGAAAACGGCATCTCTAGAGTCAATTCTCTAGCTGCGTAATTATCGTGTTGCGTGTTGAGGTAACCAGAATTCGCCCCTAAGATCGAGCATGATCGCCAAACAGCTCACACCGAGTATCCAAAGCAGGACGCATAATCACTCAAGCATGCCACTATTCGCAGCTTTGACGTTCCATTACAGCGTCAATCCTGGGGTAGATACCCCCCCTTTTCGCAGCCTGATACGACATGTCATGTCGTTTGAAAGTCGAGACGCTTCTCTAACAGATATGCACGTTGCAAACTTTGTCCAATCATTTAAGTTTTGCCCTACTTTTTCAAGTTTCTCTTTATCATTTGGCCCCCGCGCAGTTATTTGAAAGCTCCTCACCTCAATGACAAGCAAAGTGACGTACTACTACTATCCATAAATACTAGCTCAAGAGCTTAGGTGGGGGTAATATTGAGGTGAGCAAGGAATTCACCTCAGTATACGGAGTAACCTAGGTACTCAGAATAATAAGTTCAATTCCTATTATTCCTTCGTTTACACTCTCTTTCATCATATTCTGCCCAATCTCAACCTAACCGGGACATTTGAGTCCGGTCAAGACCCGCAAACATTGGCATTGTGACGATCTCAGAGGGTCTAGCCTCGATATCGTTACCTAAAACCCCAGTTTGGTCTCTTCCCTTACCCACAGTGTCTCCGACCCCAGGACAGCGAGTCAAGCTCAACACCAACTGGTCCGGAGCTTGGACTGCCGGCCCGGCCCCCTAGCTTCAACTCCAACTCCAACTCCAACTCCAACACAGTCAGAACCTCAGGGCTGATGTCTTCGTCCATGTGGAATGTCGCACATCAGATTAAAAGGGAAGCTCGGCGAGAACCCGAGCCTGAAATACTCTAGAAGCTCGCTAGAACATCCAGAAGAAGATATCTTGTCCTGATAGAGCACAAGGAAGCAGCCCGGTTGGTCCCGATCTCGCGGGTCCGTGAGCCTCGAGAGACCACTTACACCTCGTTGAATCATGAGACAGACACGTTACCAAGACATCGTGTGGAACGTTTTCGATACCGACGAGGGTTGGTATCTCCGTGCTCACCGTGCTCACCTAGACTGTGCCGCGGAACGAGACGGCCTCGCCGTATAACGGCGATACGCGCCGAGACTGCTTTGATTATTCGCGCAAACGCATTAAACTGACAGGCATGATAGCCAGGAGTATTTGAGTTACGTAGCAATATTTCTGCAGTAAGAAGTACCTGAACTGAGAGACCTAGTGATACCTAAGTCTTGGCAAGAACTAATAATGCTCGTCTATGTTTACTAGTTCCTTTGGTTAACAATTATCGTAACAAACATGGGCTAAAGCAACAGGACAGGCAGAAAAGGAAGATAGCATCCAGGATTATCTGTTTAGGTTTGTCTTGATATATAATATACTTATTCATGCCAAGTTCCTTGATATTTGATCCATATAAACACAGATTACCTAGGAATCATTGAACTTCCAGCCAGAGAGATACGGTTTATTGTGCACTGCTTGATCAAAGCGGGGCTATCCGTACTCTGTACCCATTCTCTCTTTAAGGTGTGCGCAACACAACTCCAACTTCGAGGAAGAAATTTCTTCAATATAATTATATATATGTTATCACGAGACCAGAAATATTCTTATTCGAGAAACTACACCGCTATTAGGTTCAAGATAACAACAAAAACCACCTTATCGCTCTGTCAAAATACTTGATATGAGCAGGACGTGCCTGGTACAGACGCGCTCGTCACGCACAGTAGGTCACATGAAACGCACAATAATCAGTTCACACTGACAAACAGGAAACATCGCGAACATGCGGCTGCGAGAATCGCGGTGAGCTTCAATAAATTTCACCCGGTCGTGCCATGAAGGCTTGACGAATGTTGCGGAAACAGCCCTCCTGTCTGGAGAGACTGACGAGACGGGGCATGATACACGAGCGCCAGTTCCCTCTACTGGTTTATCAGAGAATTCAACCAGCCACGCTGCGTCTGATGATGACGATGAGGGAACTATTTTGAAGACGCTCAAGTCGAGGAAAGCCACGTCGGCGTGGGATCAGCCCAACCAAACAGTGATTGCTGCATACAATCACGAGGACATGCTCGACACCAACGACGAGCCTCATGAAGTGCCTGCCCAGGAGACCTATTTTTAACAAGGTCTGGACACCAGGCCATAGGGGGTCAAAGGTGACAAATGGAGACATGAGGATTGTCCGAAAGTATGAGCGTGCCAGCCGCCTCTTTATCCCCCGAGACGGAGCCAAGCATATGCCAGACCGTCTGCCAGTCGAGATCCCCGGCACAGAGAGCGCAACACCTGCAGTCTATGCGGGTATCTCGGGGTCGCCATCCAGCATGTGTTTATGCGGGACAAGACCAAGGTCAACAAGGTCTCATTCGCGGACAACACAGAAAACTTCGACTTGAGGGCTGAGCCTTCCAACGTCGTGGCGGGAATCAACACAATCATCCATGAAGGTTGCACTGTGCCGGGAAATATCTCCCGGCTTAAACGATTTGTGAAGGACAAGGCCACAGTTTTCAAGGAGCAACCGGCGCCAATGGCAAGACTTGTGCGCCAGAACAACCGAGTCCTGCAATATCTTCCCGTTGAACTTCTCCAAAACCTCAAGGTCAGCGATGACGCCGGGCACCAACCGTCACATCGTACCCTTTACCATAGAAACGGCATAGATACGCATTGGATGTATCATGCGACACCCTTGGGGATCGTTGAGCCACCTAAGGAGCTCATCGACAGACTTAATGTCTTCTTGTCAACACATCCTCTGGACTCGATGCCAACAAACCCAGCGGTTTACGTTCTCTGCCTATACTTCATGGCTAAGAACTCTGCTAATCTGGGGTCGGAGGAATTGTTTGAGGCAGAAGCGGCCAATGCCAGCAGTTGACCTTGAGATGACAAAGCGATTGGGGCTAGAAACGGATGGGAGGCATCGAGGCGCAGGTGCCCTTCGACCATCCTTTGTTCTAACCTCGAAACGAGGAACAAGATGAGAGTTCAGTTCCGACTAGGAAAGAAGCTGGAGGACTTGGTCTATGATAGGGAACAAATGGTGTTCAAGGGGGATGGCAGGATCTACGAGGCCATGAATGCAATGGCTGAGGGGAGTCTGCCAAACGAGGGCGACATAGAATCGCTCACGACTAACGGCGCCACAACACAGGAAACCACTGTCGACCTCCAAGAGCCTCCTGTGTCAGCCGATGAGCCTATCGACTCCCATGAATTGAAAACCCTGGGCCTGCACCGAGCGCGTCAATACCACGACGTCATCACAGCGCTCACCGTCCGGACGGTCGACTGGAAACCCCTCATCGACACACTCAATGCAAGGAGGCCAATCCAGGCTGAGGTTTTGTCAATGGTGGAAACACTGTGGGACGACTTCGGCGAGGAGGTAGCAGACGGCGCCCGTCTTTTAAGGGTAGATCATAGTGAGATTGACGAAACAGCAAAGGTCCGGCTCATGTCGAGACTTCCCACTGTCCTCGCACGCTTGGCGGGCGTGTCATCCGCCGATGACGAGGGTGAAATAGATCTGGTTCAAACCTGACTCAAACTACCATCGGGATAGGACATGAAATTAGAACAGAAATCATAAGCTTTAAACTTTCCTTGTCTAATATTAGGATATTTAGCTAAAACTTTCATGATTTTAGGATAAGCTTAGGCATAATTTTAACAAATATTATTCCCATTCTTCATCCTTCCAGCGCGGAGTTGTGATGATAAGTTGCACGGATGTCCTTGACAACCCATCAGGAATGTTCTCCAAGGCAGTGGATAAGATAACCTCGTGAACTTGTGTGAGAGTAATCAGAAAGCCGGTGTTTGTTTCCTGCCGAAAGGTGATTCTTGTGCAGTGCCATGTTAGAGATATCCTGACGAGCAGTCGGAAATATTTCCCTGCTTGGCGATGAACACATAATTATCAGTGTCGAAGCCTCAAGAAGTCAGTTTCTTTCATGAGGAGAATACAAGCTGCCGCGAAGCCGACTGGAAGAGCATCTCAGTTGATTTTCTGCATTGTTCGTTGGTGCATTGGTGAGCTTGTGCCATGACATGAGACAACATGGACAAAGGATCTTGATCAAGACTCAATCTGCAATAACAAAGACTCCTGATCTATCTCCAGTTTGAAAGTCTAGTGCTAGATGCTTGTATGGTCGATACTTGGCCGGGCTTGATTAGGCTGAGTTGTCACAATGTAGATTGAGGTTTGTCATCATTAGACCCTTGTAAAATATGGGATTGGATCTTGTTGTATCTTGAGGCTCGTCGTTACCAGACCAGAGGTTCATTCCCCGACATGCCTGACATACAGAACTTAGATAGGGACAATATCATCTTGGGCTATGGATTGATAATAGTCTCCTTCCGTACTCAGTCTTGTAGAAAGTTGGCCGAGACAAATTTTCAGTTGCTTCACAAGAAGTTGACTTCTGCCTGTAGATTCTTGACTGAGGTTGCACGAAGGATAACCTTTGAAGATCCACATATATCATTTTCTGGTGGCATGAACCGGGAGATGAGGAAAGTTGTAGGGTACTCCGAAGAAGCTCAGAAGAGTTGCAGGTTCATAACTAAGTTTCCAGAGAGCTTTGGTATAAGTCGAGACAATCCAGAGAGAATATGGTCTAATACATCCAGGTTCATCATTGATAACAAAGCGTTGGGCAGCCACTGGTATCGCCATGGCTTGGTCATTTCTCTTGGAAGAATCAGCGTCGGTGGCACTGAGAGATCAATAGACTAATTCATCATGTTCGTGGCAGATTCGAAGGCATAGCCTTTTGAAGGTTGAGGGGAAGCGATCACAGAAAAGAAACCCATTGCTTCAGGAGACCAATTTTGGATTTCCTTTACATCAACATTTCAAATAATAGAAGGTCATTCTTCAGGAGGTCCTGCATATAAGGTACCTCATCCAGGAATGGAAAGGACGACCTGGTGAGGATGTGAACATTTAGGCAGGAGGCAACAAGGACCTGCACTTTCTAGAAATCATGTCACTCAAAGGGAAGTGCTCAAGCTCTCATACCTTACTTTCGTTGCACCGCTCACAACTTTCAACTTTCGCCTTTACACATTCCATCTTTTCATTTTGAGAAGCTTGACTGAAAAACCATCTCCATCTTCGATAATTCTGAGCTTCTTCAGTGGCATCGCCAGCTGTTCCTTGAAACGCAAAAGAAAATATCCTCTCCAGCACAAGAGACTCCGTTGTGTTCGTTCCAAAACAATCCTGCGAACGACTCGTCAAAATCTGGAGAACATTTCAAGAACAAGAATTCAAACTAAGAGGCGCCCTACTTCAGACAACAGAACAGAACTCAACCTAAAACGACCACAACCATTTAGTGGAATTACAACACCAACATCGTCAACAGAGACTCACGAATCTTCAAAGAGCAACACAATGGATCATATTGAGCCAGATTTGGAGAGTATAATGATCAAATTAAGAGGCCCCCAGTCGATTACGACAGCCGAATTTGACCTGATCGCCCAACACCCTGAGTGGTTCACCACACTGGGCGAACGCGAGCGACTAGCTTTGTCTGAGTCCCGCGCTCTTCGACTTCTCGAGGAAGTCTCGAGCGACTATGAATTTTACCCCGGTCAATATGCACAGATAGATCACTATCTCACAAGATATGGGCAGTTACAGAGAATGATAGACGCTTCTAAGATGATGCAGCGTCTTTGGGCTCGGCAGAAGGCAGACGATGAGGAGGCTGGACTTGTCGCCCCTACTATTGAAGACAGCCCCCATACATGGACCGAAGACCTGGCTACCTTTGCAAGAGGCTGTCTTAAAGCCCTCAGCGGCGAAACCGTCGACGTTGATGATGACATGGAGGGATCACGTTCCGGAACTGAGCACGAAGAAGACACTTGTATGAGTCCTGATCTTCCGGAGATCATAACCTTATCAACTGAATTCGCGGGACATATGCGAGATCAGATCCGTAATCTCCCTTGCCGAGCAGTCGAATGGGATTGTCTTTTGAAAATATTGGAAGCAGGGGCACCTGTGAAGGAGGATGTTTTATCTACCACCAGAGCCATAATGTGTGGTTTGGTGGATGAGCTTATTGATGCCAGGACAGTGTTGGAAAACCGCATACATGGGGTTACTTCCGAGAAACAAGCAATTGTCATGCTTCAAGCGCCAACCCATCTGGCCCGGATGGTTGGTGTTCTGAATGTCGAGAAAGATGGGGAAATCGATTCATATGCAGAGTGGAAAAGTCTGGAGAAATGTTTCCCTGCCAGGTATAAATTCTTTTGGAACGATATCGACTATATGTGGCCGATCCTTGCCGATATCCGGGCCTGGAGCGTTGTCAGTCGAAATCTCCATTACATCTACCAGTCAGAGGCATGCAAAAATCAAATAGAACTCCTTCTCAAGTTCTCAGTTGATTTGCATACCATCTGATTTGATCGCCATTCGGAGGGCCTTCCCCCATTCTGAGTCTGGCTGAAAGTCGGCCCATTAGAATCCAATTTTCGCCAACAATCCAACGTTGACAACATCTACTTCCGAGTCCCAGCCAATTCAAGGATGCAGGCCCTTATCATTTTCTTCATGTCATACAGTTGAGTTGTTCTCAAGGCTTCAAATCTTGGGCTTAACGTATGCCATCACAACCTACCCACAACTTTGTCAATATGGAATAAGCACAAGAGTATTCGGTGATACGGAGACAGAGCTTAGTAGACTTAATACGAGTTTTATAGAATATTTCCATCGAAAACAAAGCACATGTTACGTGAAACCTGCTATTAATAATCTCGATTAATTCAGCAACGAAGAGGTGATAAACCTTAGTAGAGTTGAGGATGACTTATGACAGTAGTAAAGAGCCCCCTTCCATACATTAGGATACCGAGCCAAACCTTTTACCATGGAACCTAAGATGTAGCAAAGGCATATATTATATTAAAGGTAAAAGGAATTCGTTGTTAAACAGCTTGGATGAGTGGAAGAGAAAAAGGGAAGACGGACGATGGATGTATGAAAGAAAAGACAACCGGTCCTGGTTCCATTTAATGCAGCACGATCAAGCGTGTCCGTGGAAGGGAAAAAGCAAGGGGTAAAGGAAAAGGGTGTAGCTGGCGCTAAGAACCTCCAACACATGAAGCCCGGGCAGAAATAAAAACGGATGATGTAAAGACGAGAGCACAGCCGCATGAAACTTCTGACACTGGAAGAGTAGAAGCATCGATAAAGAAAAAGAATATGAATGTTGACAGCATTACTGAAGCAGGCCGATGATGGCGTATCAGGCCGAATGTCAAACTTGGGATGGGTGTGTTCAGCTGGAGCCCTACTCGGGAGTGTTTTTGGGCTACTTCTTGGGCTGCAGGGGAAGGATGGTAGTCTGCAGAATAGGCATACGATAAGCTCCATTGGGCTTCCTCAGCCAATTTCTTTCTTTGAAGAAGTCGAGTTCCTAGCAATATTAGTACAACGTAAAGATTGAAGCGGAGGGGGCGGAGGCACATACAGCAAGCCATCCAGGCTCAACAGCGGTGACATTTGACATATATTGGATCCTAGAGTAGGTTAAGTTTCCAAAGATGATACACTCATGATTAGCTCCAACCTGGTGGCTATCTGGGTGGATGCCAGACTGCCAGTTGGCACGAACGACGCGGTACTGGTCAACACCGGCTGGGTCACGAAAATCTGAACGGTAGTAGAAGGTTCGGGCCAGAGCTTTTCGTATGTTGATCTCGTAGTTTGGATCGATAAAGGGGGTGGTATTGGGCGCTCTCCAATCCGTAAACAACATGTGGAATTGTTCCTTGAGTTGTTGTCGAACCCGTGCGACTTCGTCTAGAACAGAGTGGTTGAGGAACGCATCAAAACACCACTGTCTGATGTCCAAATCGACCCTTTCCTTGTCAGGGAGCTCAGGGGACGTTTGCTGTTTGGCATGACTGTGGGCATGGAATGCGTGGTGTTGGGCGAGATGGTCTGATGTAAAGTCGGCAAATTGCTGTCGAGCAAGATCAGCAAAATATCTGACTCCATGTGGCCGCAAGTAGATGTTGGATCCATCGAGAGCGGCGAGAGCCAGCATTTCAAGGCTGCACCCAAGTTTGTGATCCTCTACAATGGCGTTGTACCATACTGGATGGACGTGTAATTTGGAAGCCTGGCGGCCTCGTTCAGTAATTGCCCCTTTGCGATCTATGTAGCCCCCAGGTACCAAGTTAGCAAACCCACCTTGTGGAAGAACAGAAGCTATAGGGTCCTACATATGCTCAAGGTCCTCCAGCCCGCGAAATAAGATCTCGGGGTGAGTAGGATCGACAAAGTCGAACTCGGCCACGTTGTCAAAGCCCATGGCCTTGAGCTTTAGAATGGATTCAGAAATCTCATTCTCGTAGATTTTAGGTGGCGAGAATGCCTTCATCTCCTCCTTGAAGGACCTGTAAGTGTATAGCCTATGGCAAAAGCCAGACTTGTTGCAACCTGCGCAATCAGCGCGCAGACGGGCAGCAGCTTGTGATATTGCACCCGTGAGAAGAATTTCCAATCCCATACGCGGGTTATACCCATTGTGTTTGACTTTGCCAAGATCTGGTCGGTTAGATATATTCATTCGCGGCATCATAAGCATGCAAACATACCTATGACATGGACAATGCCATCTACAGTCACGCTGGCTTCAGCAATGTTGGTGGCACATACACACTTACGTTTTGTGCTCTTTTGGAGCACTCGACTCTTCTGGTGCTCTGGTAGTTCAGAGTACAGCGGCAAGACCTCCAAGTCCCTTGTGTTTTTGCGAAGCAGGAGACAGGCTTCCTCACATTCAGCAGCGGATGAGTAAAAAATGAGGATATCTCCATCCTCCTCCTTTTGGTGGGTACATTTGGCCAGATTCAAGGCCGTGCTGAAGACTGCCAGAATAGGTTCCTTGATGTATGTGATCTGGGCGGGATGACTCTGGCCACTGAGCTCAAAGTGAGTGGCCTTTTTGTCGCCGAAGTAGTCGAGGAACCTTTGAGGGTCTGACGTAGCCAACATTACCACTACCTTGAGGTCGGTACGCTGGGAGATTGCCACTTTTAGCAGGCCAAGCAGCATGTCAGTTGCCAATGCACGCTCGTGAGCTTCGTCTATGATAATGCAGGCCTGTTACGATTAGTGATATTCTCAAGGCAAGGAACCATGGGCAAGAAATTACAAAGTCGTTGAAGTTTGGCTGTTCCCCAGCCGCCTCCAACGGCGTTCTATCCGTCATGTAAAGCAGCTTGGTCCGATCTTGTCAAGCTTTGTCAAAACGCACAGCAAATCAACCTCTGCTCCGACGTGCACATCCATCTCGGCGGCAGTACGTTCAGCCGCTGAAGCGACCGCGATCCTACGAGTATGAGTACAAGCAATCTTTCCTTCTCCTTTCCATTCATCGAAGAAGATAAACTAGGGTATTTGGACGGCCCTTTCAGAGCCAGGCTCGCTAGATACAATGACCTGTTGCAATGTTAGATGCTCCTCATGAATTGGCTGTTCGAAAAGCTTACTTGATGTTGGTGATAGGCGCCCAGGAACTCTTGTCTTTTAGCAGAGATAGGAAAGTCTCGTCGCTGCTTCAGCGGGTCGAAACACTCTGTCGAGTGTCTCTCCAGGACGAAAAGGATGCTCCTCGCCATCCTCAATCGTGATAGCCTGGGCAGCTGTGGTTTTGTTTCTCTGTAGGTTATTCATCATTGAAAAGGGGCTCTGCTGGAACCCAAGGTATGATACACTTGATAAGTGGGATCGATGTGACTGTGTGCTGGTATGTATAGTAGTGTATGTTATTCAGTGATAATAGTGTTGATGTTGGTTTCGACTTTGGCGTTTCTGAATTTGCAGCCAAACTTATCACTTAGGAGCCTTTTTGACTCTCTGATAGTCCTTGAAGGTACAGATTCCGTTGACTGGCGACTGCTGGGCAGCGTCAGGGAACCAGGGCTGCCAGTGCCGCCATGGATCCATGCCCGAGTGCCAATATAACAATAAGAGAGAGACTGTCTACCTATTAGTCTTTCCTCTCCCTCTTTATTTAATGATCCATTCATCATAAACACATTTTCGTTTTCATTACATTACATTATTACATACTGTTACAGTATTACTATCACTATCACCATAACCATCACCATCTTGTCATTCAGTGAGTATATCATATTTCTCCCACTCCCTTTTCAAAATTCTGACGAAGCTCTTAGACATAACTACCCACAAGCCACTGAGGGAGATTCGTTAACAGTCTATTAGCAATGGCGTGGTTACCAACATTGGTTCTCTGAACTATGAGACCCCAAAAACGGAGGTTCATAAATTGATGCAAGATCACGGCTTCAGCGTCGAGATTTATTGGCCGAATTTTGAGCCGGGCTTGGGGACTCAGACCTGGGAACTGGCGTTATGGGCTGGTGCTGAGTCCAATTTCAACGAAAAGAGGAGGCCCAACGTGC
Source organism: Fusarium dlaminii (assembly GCA_013186775.1). NCBI lineage: Eukaryota > Fungi > Ascomycota > Sordariomycetes > Hypocreales > Nectriaceae > Fusarium > Fusarium dlaminii. The sequence continues at coordinate 210,655 of JAAOAL010000040.1, forward strand.
AAAAGAGGTGCTGAATGGAACCATCCTGTATGGAAGACGCATCAAGACTGGATCCGTCACCCGCCAAGTAAGTGTTTCTCTAGTGAAACGCTTCAAAGGCTCTAGGTCCTAATACATTCAAACAGCCTGGTCCCAGATCACAAGAAAACTCTCGAGGCAACGGTCCCTCTAAGAAGCTTCCATCCCGCCCTGCTACTCGAGCCACCTCCAAGTCCTTTTTACCGGTTTTAACAGCTCATTATCCAGATGACTGGACTTGGGATCCTGCTAAGCCGGGCAAGTATCGCGCCGCGTTCGGGGCTCGAACAAAGCATATCAAGTCAGACTATGTGAGCCGAGGTCTGGTCATCGGTCCAGACCTCACTCAGCGACTAGATAAAACTTTGACTCCGCTCTCGCAACCAGTCCCGAGCCCTCATCCGTGTAACAAAGATGCTTGGTTACAGACCTTCATCCAAGTGTTTAAAAGAGGCGGAGGCAAAACTGAGATCAAGAAAATCCCAATGACCGATTTGCCAAAATTTCAGGCTCAAGGCTATTCCCAGTACTTCCACCCGGGTAGACCTACTACCAAGCCTCGAGACTCTGATATTCAGGGTATTCCCAAGATCAATGACGTTTTTGACACTGACGACGCAGTAAAAAGCTCCACAAACATCTTCATGACTGGCATGATAGCATCCGGTCTGGCTGTCAAAGTGACGCCTGGAGAAGAGCTCGTGAACGGAACCCTGCCCTCTAAGGACCTCGTTGAGCTCACCATGCCTACGACAGAAGAAGAGAAACAACAAGTCCAGCAAGGAAAAGGACCCAAGTACTACTGGCAGCGTGGCCGTCTTACTGGTGCCAACGCCGCAGCAGAGGCCGGAATCTCCGACCCTCCCCGTGCCTTTTCCCCTCCCTCTGAGATGGATCCCAGCAACCGTTCTGCTACTTGCAGCACCCACGCCCCACGGCCGCTGGTGTTGGTTGGGGTGGCTTCGACAGGTTTCGAGAGTGGCAGCTCCATGGACGTCAAGTCAAACGTGATTCTGTTGAGAACGAGCCGTTCAGTAAGGAGCCAAAATCTACACTAGAAATTGTCACCGAAACGGGCAAAGTAACGATGACTATACCCATGGATATCGAGGACTTTAAGCCTGAACCCAGCTTGTTGAAGACTTTGACACTCTGGGAAAAGCTGAATGACGACAAAGGAAAACAGGTTCGAAGGTGCAAGACGCGCAAGGATCGCTACACTGGTGTGCGTAACTGGTAAACTTCCACAATTTTCAGTATCAAGTCCTGCTATTACTGCCTCTAGGGGCATCCTTTTATAATTTTTCTTTTTTTTCTTTTTTAAATACCGTTGACATCTGTTTCTCCGGTCATAAGACAACAGATATGGTATTGACAGGCAGAACAGGATCAGGCCTGACATAGATATCGCGACAGACCTGTATCATCTTTATACATGATAATATATAGTCAACAGCGCTATTTGGACGTAGATCTCTATAAATACCAGGTTCCTGATTTGTTATACAGCCCAGCATAAGGTTTCCAGATCCTGAGACTTATTTATTCTCACTTTCATTCGTAGCCATGATAGGTGGTACCTGAATCTTATAAAAATATGCACCAATAGTCTGCAAATCAATAGGAGGACAATTCAAGAGAAGGTCCAAAGCCTCGAGCCAGACACAGCGAGCTTCTAAAGAGGGAAGAGTGCCCCTTGAATCACACCAATGGCTCCCCATTTGTGGGTGTTTTGTCAGCAATTCACATCTAAAGAGGTCGTAGAATCTATATTGAATACTCATCAAGTGACCTACAGGTTCCCTGATGTGAGTCATAAACTAACTTCTCCTGACTCTGTCACAAACAAATTGTATTCAAGAGGATGCCGTGAGTTTTGTAACCGTGACGCTACATAAGGCAATAAAACTATATCTAAGGCACAGCTTTGGTAATTTGTTCAGTGTCAGAACAATCCAGTAAGCCACAGGCGACAAAGGAACGTCAGTAATTCACTTCTATTTGTTCGTTCTTTGTGGTGTTCTTGAGTTGCCTTTGTTTCACGGTTGGTTCCAAGTGGCCATATTTACGTTTGAGTTTTCTCAACACTCAAGGTTAAATCTAATAAATAGGTATCTAGGAAAGTCGCGGAGTCTTCGAGGATAGATTTCGATAAACTTTCTCGAAATGGTTTCTAAAGAGCATAGCCTTTTCACAATGGGCCATATAATCTATAAGTTCTCTTCCCTTTGTCGAAATTTTTCTTTAACCCAATATCTTTGATATCCCGACTTACACAGTCTCAGCCAATTCTCAATTTGGACACCAATAACATACAATCGAGGACTATGGAGAATAATCAAGAACCACTCTTGACTGTTGACATGGCAGTTGGTGCTGTTACTGTTGAGGCTCCCTTCGATGAGCCCAAGAAAGGCAGGGTGTTGATCCTCAATGGGTTTCCAGGCACGGGAAAAACAAGTATCGTGAAGAACCTCGAAGAACTACTCCCCAGCCAGAAGATCCAGATAGTCGACAGCCCCATAATGGCCGGACCATTTTGCGCTCACGCGTATCAGCGAGGGTGTCGATCAGCCTACCTTCATGAGATCCGAAGATTGGCAGACCAGGGCTACACTATCCTGATGACAGCTTCTCTGGCGGATAACATATCGAGCCAACAAGTTATCGAAGACATTATTGGAATTGTCTCCGGGAAAGACATCTCCTTGTTCTGGATCAACATCAGCCGCCAAGAGGTCGTACAAGATCAACAAATATCGAACTCAACCCGGTTAGCGAACGGCGAGTCGAAGATAGAAAAATCTGATGTCTTGCCTGCTACCGCCGAGCAAGGCCAACTTGTTCTTCCCTCAAGCCTGGGGCATAAGCTGGATGGTATCAACTTGATCACTCGAGTGATGAATTTGGGAAATGACATCGAAGAGGTAGTCAATAAGATATCGGAGTTTATGGCCCGAGAGGAATGAGACAACTTTGGCTTTGGGTTGTCTTTTGGTCCTTTTTGTGGGAGGCTTGGAGTCTGGGCATTTCATGATACCCGGTTCTGTTCTTTGGCATACCGTTGATGTCACATACAAGTACATTGGCTGGATTTTGGAGCACATATGAGACAGCACAAATGGACAATAGTGCAAACTGGAAATGCGGAATAATATTAAAATCATGTTGAGTATGCAGTTGCATCCGTACACAATTATTGAATCAAAGTGTCACGCGCCTGAATCAGTTGGTTGCAAACGTGCAACACCATACCCTGGATCGTGATACCATCAAACAAGCATTCCTACGCCAATGTAAGTAAGACAAAACAAGGGAATCGATAATGTCATCGTCGGAAACAACGGAGCTCAGCTGGGCCCAATAGAGCGGTCTACCCATGATTATAAGACATGCTATGTCGTCGGTGAGCATTGTACTATGAATGCGAGGCACAGGGAAGTTGCATAAGAGATTACTTGGCCCAGTTCGTTTGTACAAGCATAATTCTAGGCATAGCTCTATTTTCAGGATTAGAAACACTCGAATCTTTATTGACTCGATCAACGCAATCAATGGAGAAATTCTTTGGAATGTGATGGTGTGTCTGACAAGTGACAGCCATGTTCCCAGAGGCCAAGACAGCATTATTCATGAACGACGAAATAGTAAGCCGTAGCAGTCGAAAAATCTGAAATGTCGAACTTTTAGCATTACCGAGAGGAGGATCGACAAAGTAGTACGCTGGTAGCGAAACGAGAACGACGTCCAAGCGAGCCTGTTCCTCGGGGTTCACGGAGAGACTATTGACTATCTCGGCGTCTGTATAGTTTGACAGGCCGGGAGCACAGCAAAGCACAGAATGCACGTGGGTAAGTGCGCAACGGAAAGAAATATCATCATCAGCAGCAGAGGAAAAAAGCAACAGCAAAAGCAATAGCAAGCCCTGGCTAATAAGGACATGGGCCTTTTATTAGACGCGGATCAGGAGGACGGGATAAGGGGCATGGACCGGGTGAGAAGAGAATTAGGTAAGGACCTTGCCTAACAATTTATTGCCTTGGCTTGCTTTTGCCTTGCCTTGGGTTGATGAGAAGCTTTTGGTCTATACGAGATGAGCGATGACATGTCTCAATTGACAAGTCAAGTGCAGTATCTGATTCTTGGCTGGAGGCGCATGGTGAAACGAGGATATCGTAAGCCGGAGGAGAGGCAACAAAGATGGACATAATTATAGTGAGCGAATAGACGTAGAGATGCTAACAAATTCGAGCTAACAAAGCCATTGTTTAGGTCAAGCCTTCAAGGCCATTGGTGCTGTACCTAGATGGACGCCATCTAGGACTTGAAACGCGCGGCGGCCGTATAGCGTCATGAGCATGGGACACAACTCTAGGGAGAGTGGATAAAAGCCCGGTAGTTTGGTAGAATTTGTGTTATTTACCTCCACAGGCGACATTGGCTCATGATTAGTGCTTGATGAACCCGAACTTGGTCGAGGCTGGTAAGAAATGGAGATATGCATCACGGCAATTCCTTTGGCCGATTGATGACAAGACAAACAGTACTCCGTAGATAGACACCCGATGCAACCATATGCACTCCATAGTATGTATAATTCAGCTATTATTATTCAGTCTCCTCAGTTGGGTTTCTGCAGCAGGGATCAAGTACGAGGCACAAATGCCCAGGATCCAATGTTGCTTTGTTTATTTAGACCTTCAATGTTTCTTGCCACGAACTGGTGGCGGGATTCATATAAACCGGTTATCTATTATACGCGGCTTCAAGTAACGGTAAGGTTATTTGCCTCAAAAACCAAGGACCACTGACATCTTGAAGAAAAGCCTCGTGGATATTGATCTTCTGTTGATCGCTCGGGGGTTCCATTGACGGGAAGTCAAATCAATGTTACTACCCCAGCACCCAAGTGCCCGGATGATAATTGTACTGTATATTTGAAACACATCTGCAGCATTCAGTGGCTTTGCGGCAATATGGCCTATTGAGATCCAATGTTAAAGTTTGAAAGCAGATTATAACGGCTCGAATTGAGCTTTGGTGTTTTCTCCAGCAATGCCGATCCTGTCTGCACACAGACAGACGAATCTAAAGTGGTGGAGACGTTGCAGCGATGGATTCTAGAGTGCATGCATCATCAGGTAAACCGTACAGAAGCGAGCAGCAGGGGGACGATGCAAATGCAAACGCCTATCGGCAGAGGAACTACGTGCTGTAACTTGGCGTGACCACAGCTGAAAACATCACCACCTCCAAGTTAGGTATTGTTTCTTAACGACTTCGACTATTGACTATTGACCTCAACTAACCTGAAGAGCTTGCCAGAGACCGCATTAGCCTTCCTGTTTCGTTTCTCCGCCCAGGGACCCCTGTCGATCGTTTCCGCGCCTGGTCACATCGCCCGTTGAGCCTATCATCGTCTTGGACAGAGAAGGTCAAGCTTCGGACCAAACTTCAGACATTGGTATCATAGAATGTTTAGAGAGAAACAATGCCAACTTGATTGAGCACAGTAAGCAATTAGCTACAGTGCAATGTACTTGTACTAGCTAGGCAGCTAGGCAAGGTATTAGAGTGATATGCTTGTGTCTTGTAATACAAGACATTCCGGAGTTGTCGTTTCTTGTTCATTTCCATAATTAGTGCCATTGGTCTCAATTCAAGTTGTCACTCTACTTCAAACGCGCGCCGTCTTCGACCTCCTTCATCTGATTTAGCTTTGGTTGATAGATAGATCACTTGACCGTTAGGTTTCGAAAAGGCGTTTTGCTTTTTGTCCCTTCATGTTGCATCACACAGACAGACACACGGGAAAAAAAAAAAAAAAAAAAAAAAAGATACAGTCGTATTGTTCATTACCATCAGAAGATTCTGAACGTCAACATCAACCACAGATAATTTCCCACGTTGGGGACCAGAGCTCACTTTTCTTGATTGCGATTGGCTGTGTTATCTCTCAAGCCGGGGTTGATAGAGTGGGGGTGACGATCCCTGGTGTTAAGGTCACGCTATGAAAGAATCAGAGACTCAGATCGACTCGACGAAACGGCAGGAATGGGTTAATTATCCTAGGGTAATGAAGATGTCTAACCTAGAGGAATGGGGTTTCTTCAGAAACAATGCCATTTGCCTGCTTCTGTGATAGTCACTGGAGAAACAGATGCGCAAATGACTGTAGCCCAGTCAATCAGCACTTGTTGCCGGGGACATGGAACCAAGTGACAGAAGTATGAAGAAATGTCATGTCAATGCTTCGGTGACATTGTCAAAATGACAGAACGGCACTGGGCTGCTTTGTCTATGCCCCCCCGGGGGACAGTGGAACTCTAACGTCAGTTTAACAATACACGGTGCAATGCTATTGTTTGTGTATGCATTGGAGACCGGTACCCAAGTGCTCCGGCTCTAGTCAGGTCAAGTGTCCGTTACTTGACATGGCAATGCTTGTCTCGTGGTTTGAGTTTCCCCGGCCCTCTATCAACTCTAGGTCAGAAAAGGAGTTCCCCTCGAACTCTAGATCTCGCCACTTAAACGTTGGCGTTGGAGGCTAGGCTAAGAAGCCAACAAAGACGTTGGTTATGACATGTCATGGAACTTCTTCTCCCTGATGACGAGAGCAAAGCAAAGAATCTGCATGACTTGGTAACTCTAACCAAATGAACATCTCAACGTCCGAACTATATGAGGTCCGTCCACGGTCATAAAGTCGCGTCGAGCGCTGAGCGCCATAATAAAAATACCGCCGTCCTGTCCGCCATGTACCTGGAACCTAGGGACCCATGACCCCTGCAGAAGGCGTGCAGTATGCCCCTGACGGCCCCAGCATCCCGGCCCCTCAATGGGTGGAGGGATTGGACCTCTGTAGCTCCTCATCTAGCCCCTAATGTAGGTACGGTACGTAAGGTACCGGTACATGCATCGTCTGTTCTGTGTGAGAGATGGACGGCATCCCCTTGCCTTGACTTTGCAGTGCAGGTGCAGGTGGTCTATTACTTTTAGTAGGTAGGTAGTGTAAGAAGTTGATTGACTGTAAGGAGGGATTTAGAGCATAGGGGTTTCATTTTCGTTGAGTTTGTCTGTGAGACTGTGACAAAGAGTCAACACCAGCATATTCACCTACAGTCACTCACTTACACGCGAAAAGATTGGTTACACATAATCACATTATCTGTTCTGCATGACTGCGCCGACAAATACGACTCAATTGTTCTCAGTTCCTACCCTCCTTGTTTACTGATAAATGCCCGGCTCACCAAACTAGGAGAAATCAGTTACGGTACCTATCCCAACCTAGAAAGTGACTGGCAGGGGATCAAAGCCCCCTTGTGCGCCATCTGTCTCACAATTTCGCCCGCTGAAGCCCTGTTCGTTGAGTGCTTCTGATTTCTGGTTCATTTCTGCCGTTGTTGTTCCTCCACCTTCGCTCCATTCAACGGACGGGAGCTCCCATTCTATCCATTCTCTCAACTGAAAACGGTACGTATAGGTACTTGATCTCATTCCTTCAACAGCTGTCTCGCTTCTCTTGGCTCTCTAGCTGTAGAGGTAGGCCTACCTTAGTTCTCCACTCACCCCCCGACTTACACCCATTCATGGCTTCTCTCGTCTCTTCTCCCTTTACTTTTCCTTCATCTCCCCCCTCGTTTCTCGAGTTTCAATCTTCTCTCTCTTTTCTTCCTTGCTTTTCTATTCAAAGCCCGGTTGACTCGAGCATTGAATGAAGCCTTGAGTGCGGAGCGGAGCCTCAAGTAATTCGGGCTCTCCAAGACAAGTTCCAGGACTGACCAAACCTGCTAGTCAGTATAACTCAGGAATAAAGTCAGCATAATTGAGAGCATAACGACTATTCTCAAAAGTCAATCCGACGACAACTATATCGATACCCGAATTTACGAAGGAAACGAGAGGCCTTTTCAGGCTCAACACTATCAACAATGCCTCCCTCCTTGAACACCCATCCCTCCTTTACCCGTCCTCGGACTAGCGACCGCGATGGCAGGCCCAGCACCCGCGACCAGGGCGCTGATCAGAACCTCCTGATCCCCAGCCGAACTTCTTCGCTTCACTCGCGCATCACCCAGCCCATTCCTTCAACCCTCAACATGAAGCCTCAGCAGCGAACTCCGAAGACTTTGACACATGCCTACATGGTATGTGGTGTTGGTCGTGAGCCTTCTCAATGGGTCAAGGCTCCTGCGCCGGCCCAAGGCAAAATTGGCCACATGAAGGGGGCTGTTGGGCAGTTCTGGCTCCCTGAGATTCTCGGCAGCAGCCCACGTCTCGAGCAGGATAATGAGATTGCGCGGGCTCTTCACTCTGCTATGAGGGTGCGTACACAAAACCATTAACGATTTAAAATTCATATAGCTGACCAGTGGCAACTATTGTATAGGCATGCTTCCCTCACGATGTCGAGATCTGCACAGGCCGAAGTCAGCCTCACTGTGTTCACCATGCCTTCGTTCTCCAGCAAGATTCTTCTCACACGCTTTACGGTATCTGCCTGCGCGTTTGGTCGCGAGCCGACGAGAAGAGGGCCGAGACAATCCGCGACCTTCGCAAGAGAACCGAGAGCGACTACTACGACAATCCCGATGAGACCTACTGGATCCCTTACTGCTTGTCGTTCCTTTCACGATACCCTCTGTACAATCTTCTTGGAGATTATCTCAGAGGTATGTGGATTCACTGGAACAAGGCTACCAACCTGTTCCACGCTGAGGAAGTTTCCCGTATCCTGAGCTTCCCTGCTCCTCGCCTCAACGATCTTGTTCGCATCGACATGAAGGACTACGCTCTTTGCTACCAGTTCCCATCTTCGCCTACCGGATTCCAGAACTTTGCTATGTGGCCTCTTTTCAACTGCCTGTCGATTCCCAACATTGTCGGTGTTATCGAAGCCGCCATCTCTCCTACACGCCGAATCATCTTCGTCAGCCACTACCCTGCTATGCTCACCATGGCTGCTGAGACCGTGCGATACTGTGTTCGAGTTTACGAGTGGAGTGGACTCTACGTCCCAGTCGTGCACGCTCGCCACGCTAAAGAACTGGTTCAGGAGCCCGGCCCTTACATTTTGGGTATCACTGTTGAGTGTCGCTCGCTCTTCACTGCCCCCACCGATGCTCTGGTTGTTGACCTTGATCGCAACTTTGTTCTTACCTCCAGCCCTCCTACTGCTCTTACCCCCGGCCAGCGCAACAAGTTTGTTACACGACTTACACAGGCTCTCAACGGTGATGTCACTCCTTCTGGAGTTCCTCAGCATCTTCGATCCGCGTATGGTGGCGGCAAGCTGGTTCCTGCGGGTCAGATCATCGTTATGCGCGGCGAGGTTGAGTCTATCCAGGATCCTGAGTGGTGGAACCAGGATGCAGTCATGGCTGTTATGGACCACGTCTGTGAGAAGCTTGGACGTAACACGGGTATCAAGGCCGTCTTTGGTGGATCGGTGAAGAAGCCTCTCATGACCAAGGTTTCTATGCGCCATCTTAATGAGATCGTTCGTGAGAGAAACCAGTACTCTCGCGATGCTCTTGAGGCTTGGCAAGATTTCATCAATCTCAAGGGCCGCATGGACACTGAGCTCAACAAGGTTACTAAGCGTAACAACTACCTGGTTGAGGAGCTTGAGAGCTGGAAGCAGCAGTTCCTCAAGTTCCAGGCCTTCGCTGAGACCCTCACCAAGGAGACCCAGGATCTCAAGGTCAAGATCGACACACACAAGAGGGAGAACCGTCGCCTTGCTGGTCTCATTGATCAACAGAAGGATGACAACGCTCGCCTCTCTGTGCGCCTCACTGGAACCGAGAAGCAGCGCGATGACGCTCTCGAGGCTCTTGTCCTTCAGCAAGAGATTGCTGAGGAGCTTGAGCGTGAGCGCAAGAGGAACAAGAAGGAGCTTTCTCAGCTTCAGCACACCAACATGACCATCATGCGACAGCGTGACGAGGCTCGCAGAGTTGTCCTTCATCTCCGCAGTCTCATCGGTGGTCAGAGCCACCACATGGAGCATCTCATCCAGTCTCTCACCAAGCCTGATGACCTTACCCATGAGATCGAGGAGGGTTATGATGAAGCGGAGGAGGATGTGCAACAGGCTGGTGAACCTGGCCGCCTTACCCCCAGCCCCAACCCCCGAAACAAGCGATACTCCTCGTCTAGCTTCACCGACGTTGCCGATCGTCACCTCAAGGATAAGACTGACGCCATTGCTCACATTGTCCGAAACATTGCTGAGCAATGTCAGGCTGCTGTTGAGGGTCTCCAGCTGGCACATGATGCCGAACTAGGGAGTTCTAGTAGAAGGAATTCTAGCCTCTCTACCACCCAGAGCGATGACGGCCACTCCGCCGCCACGTCCGAAACAGGAGACGACTCCCTCCTGGCGCCGCGGTCCGGGAGGGCGTCCAGTATCCCTCCCACCCCGGATCTCATTCCCAACAGGAGCAGCACAGCAATGTCCTTTGCCTCTACGGCTACGACTCCGGAGCGAGCGTCCCAACAGTATAGCCTCAGAGACGAGATCCCCACCAAGATTGTCGAGGATGACGAAGAGGACTTCGAGGAAAATCGAAGCGACAACGGAGGGGTCACACATGAGACAAGCGTCGTTTCTAAGCATCAGCTCCAGCACCAACAGTCCCTGATGCACAGGCCATCAGGCGCCAGGATCAGCGCTCTTGGTGGCACCCGCTGAGTGTTTTGGATAAACAGCTTAACGTCTGAGCATGAGCCTTGCTTTTTTGTCAACTTCTCACTTCTTGCTTATTTCGATTTAATTGTCTTGTATTTGGCGGCTGGCTTGGATCAAAACCTGCGGGTTCGGCGTTTGATGTCCCTTATATCTTTTTTGTCATTACCATTTTTCTGCCTCATCTGATGAGCAGCTTAGCTCATATACCTATGTTAAGCCTGACGGCCATCTTCTCATTATGTTAGAGTATTCTTCTACGTAGCGGTGTTTGTATAGTCTTCCTCCTTTACCTGGTTGAAGGGGGGGTATAAGAATGAAACACATTTGAATGTTATCCTAGCCTCTACTTAAGTGTGAAAGTACTCAACTTGTTGTAATATGTATCATTGTAATGGCACGTACGTCCTATAGACTTGCAAGTTACTATAGCCTTTAGACTGACATTGTATAATGAATGAATGAGCCCTGACGTGAGCTACTGATAAGATATGCGAAAAGACCCATAAAAAAGTTTCCGTTAGCGATGTCTGCCCATTGAAAGTGTTAGCGCATTCTTCTCTTCAACTCCTTCAACCGGACTTCTTAACTGTCGCAATCTATAATGGCTGATCCTTTGTTAACTTCTCTTTGCGGAATTTGCCACATATCGACCCCGAAATACAAATGCCCAAGATGCGGTACTCGAACCTGTTCCCTCGCGTGTATCAAGAAACACAAAGCCTGGTCTGAATGTTCGGGCGAACGCGACGCAACAGCCTACATGGCTCCATCTAAACTTCGTACTCCCGCCGGTGTCGATCATGATTACAATTTCCTCCATGGAATTGAGCGCTCTGTCGAACGCGCCGAGAAGCTTCTCGTCGAAGAGCGTGGTATCGTGCAAGAGGAGGAATTGCGACCGATGACGGTCCAAGAAGTTAAATGGAAGCCTGGGAAAGATGGGCGCAAGCGCAAGGTTCTCGTCACAAGAGTCTTACGCGAAGCTAAAGGCAGAACCTTTGAACGATTTTTGGCAGCGCGATTGAGGAAGCTGAACATCACCATCGTGTGCGCGCCGCTGGGTATGGCGAGGCAGAAGGAGAACCATACTACACTCAATCGGCGAACCAACAGAATCAATTGGCAAGTTGAGTGGATGGTGTTGGAGAATCTTCCTGATGCAGAGCCAAAGAAGGTCCGGGTGTTGTCGAAGGTTATGGATGATGTGCCACTATATGAAGCATACCATACTTCACTAGAAGAACAGCAGAGGGCGAAAGGGCAACAGGCCAAGAAGTCCCCACGAGCAGGTGCGGACGGACAAGTGCAGGACTTGGTGAACTCCACATGGTCCTCTGGGTCATTTGCACTTCAAGATCCCTTTACAGGTACTTGGACAAATCATATCGACGCAGAGCCAGGCTTATGGCCATCTGAGAAGATAGAAGCTCAGAAGAAGCAGTTCGAATTCTTTCTGGCAAAGTTCCGGACCCCTTCGGACAAGCCTTCTGTTGTCACTAGACTCGACTCCGAAGACTGCCTGCGAGAGGTACTGAGAAATACACGCGTGTTGGAATTTCCCACAATATGGGTTCTTGACCAAGGTCAGAACCTACCTGAGACCTTCACACTTGGACCTAAGGATAAAGCCCCTCAGGAAAGTAACAAGAGGAAAACCCCCCCTGGAAAGAAAGGTCCGGCCAAACCGAACAAGAGAAGAAATAAGGGCCAGGATGTAGAAGAGGGTGAGGTCAGGAGTGACGAGGAGGGCAACGAGTCAGGCGATGGCATCAACACTGAATTCAAGGGAGTTAGTCTTGAGGAAGGTGATGTGATTGCCGAACAGAGCCTTGGAGAAGAGGATGATGACGATGATGAGACGAGTAGCTCTGGAAGTGATAGCGAGTAAGATTAAGCAGTATAAATTCGTCAAGATGTAACTATAATGATACCCCAAAATGAACAAAATATCTTGTACCAAGTTCTACGTACTATATTTTTATTCGAATGTTCCTTAATTACTTTGTTTCGATCATGATACTGTATTTGGTGTTGAACTCTAATTGGAGAGAGTGGCTGTGCTCCGCTGTCAGCCACATGATGGAATGACCTACAGCAAGGAACAGTGAATAGCTCCCCGCGACGTTGACTTTGACATGCCCAACTCGACACACTCGCTTCAACGTTCACCTACGCCCGACGAATTTAATATCTAGACACCAGCACCAAAAGTCTAGCACCATAAAAGATACGATACCCCCGCATCATGGTTTGATTGGGCGTGGAACCCCTCGACGCCTACGCCGCTACAATGGACGACACACCCGCTCCTAAGCTCTCAGAGCTGCTACGGCATCCCGACGATCTAGACAAGATACCTGCGCTTAAGTTGGAATTCTCACGCAAAAAGGGCGCCGTAGATGGCCAGCTCCGAAGCGGCCTGCGCGAGCAGCTTGAGACGACACAATCGGGTATGACGGGGCTGAGCGACGGCCAGAAGACGGTCCAGATGATCAAAGAGGAAATGATCAAGATCGACAAGCTGTGCTCTGAGTCACAGAATATGATAAAGGACTTTGCGAGCATCAACCTCGTGTCACAAGCACACCGCAACTTTGGCGCCGTCGAGACTATGCGCCGCAACCTTGAGACCTTCAACGAGCGCATATCGCGTGTCGAGTTGATGCTTCGGGAAGATGACGAGGACAGCGACAACATGCCCAATCTGCTGCCGTGCCACTACGAACTTACCCAATTGAGAAATATCCGTGACGATGCTATGGAACAAATACAACGCGCAGAGGACGAGAGTCTTGAGGCGACACTGGTGGACTACTTTTCGAGGCTAGACGACACGATTGATTGGTTTGATGAGCATGTTGGCATCATTGCTCTAAATCTCATTAACCTCGTTGTCCAGGATAACAACGGGCTTGTTGTGAGATTCGCAGTGGTGATGGAGGCCGAGGAGTCAAGCGACCAGCGTGTACTAGCACTGCAGGAAGCTCTCAAAGATCACAAAGAAATGGCAACCCGCTTTCAGAGTATCACAGACGGCGCTAAGAAGGTTCGTGGCTATAAGGAGAAGTTCATACAGGCTATTCGACTCAGCGCAGAGCAACAATTCGAAGGAGCAAAAGAAGAGTTCCTCGAAGATCCGAGCAAGTTGGACAAAATTATGAAGTGGTATTTCAACGATCTAAACGTCGTCAAGGTTGGAATGTCGCACCTTATGCCAAAGAAGTGGAATATCGTAAAGACATACGCTGGCGTATATCACCAGCTGATGCATGATTTCCTGGTCGGTATGGTAGATGGTAACGAGGCGTCGTCAGCACATACCTTGGAAATCGTGGGCTTCCCCGAGAAGTACTACAGAAAGATGGCAAAGATCGGTCTGAAGCAAGAAGAGCTTATACCCCATGTTATCGACAACCGTGAGGCGGAGCTTGTTCGCGACTTTCGTGAGCTCATCATTAAATTCCTTGATGAGTGGATTGACCGAATATTTGCACAAGAGAAGCGCGATCTCGCAGAGCGCAACGTCGAGGGCTCAAACTTGGATCAGGACGAATATGGTTATTTCCGAACCAAGAACTTTGTTGCCCTATGGCGAATGCTGCGTGAGCAAGTGGACACTGCTGCCAACTCCCAGCGCGCAGATGTTGTCGAGGGTGTAATCGACGCCATGTTTGCCCGTCTACGCACTCGTCAGCAGTCGTGGCAGGCTATGCTTGAAGATGAGGCTATCCCCTACGAGGAGGGTAAGATCCCCGAACTCGAGGGTTTCCAGGCTCTTCAGGATTGGCTCGTGGCTACAGCAAACGACCAGATCGCTTGCATCGACGACAACGAGGACGAGAACCGTCTTGCATACCTCTCAAGCTTCCGTCGTCTTGTTGAGCAGCATGTCACACCCGCGTACCTTGAACGTATTGAGAGTGAAGTTAATACGCTGCGTGACGGCTACGTCGACTTCAGCACATGGTGTATCAACCGCTTCGCTCAACTTATATTCTCTGTCGATTTTGGTACCGTCATGCCTGACTTCTTTACGCCTCGATGGTACACAACTACTGCGATGAAGCAGATGGTGGTGACATTCGAGGAGTACGTCAACGACTACCGCCATGTACTGCACCATTCACTGGTCGATATTTTCGTTGAGATCTTTGCTGAGGAGCTACTTGTTCGCTACTTATCTGCTGTGCGCAACAAGGGCGCAAAGTTCCGTCGTACCGACCCATTTCAGGACAAGCTGTTCAACGATATCTCCACAGCTTTCGAGTGCTTCAGCACACTCCCTTCACCTGACATTGGTGCCTCTATCAAGGAGACCTGGCGTGTCACAGAACACTTCTTGCGTCTGTTGACAGCTGACCGCGATGCCATCGTGGACGCTTACGTGACGTTCAAGATGGCTTATTGGGACCTGAATGTGCAGTGGGTTGAGGCTGTATTGAAGTCAAGAGATGACTTTGAGAGGTCTTGGATCGGCGCGGTCAAGAAGGAGGCTGCCAATATTGATAGTGGGCGTGGACCAGAGACTATTATGAGCAGGGTAAAGTAACTGAGGACGAGTCGTGATTTGCGTTTAAATGGGAAAAGGTAGATGGCTATTGCAATTGTGTATGATGGGCATCGTTTCATGCCCTGTTAGCGACAATGATATTTCCGCTTGTTTGAATAACTTATTATTGTAACTTGTTGGTGTCTGCTCTATCTGTATCATTATATCGGCGACACAAAACTGCATCTCTACAGCTGCAATCTCAAAGCATGCAACATGAAAGACGAAATCAATACAGGCTTAAGCAAACAAGCAGTCTTCATGATACTACAATGTGTGGACAGATGATAGATGATACGAGAACAAGCCCATGTCCAATGGGACCAAGACGCAAAAGGAAAATCTCGCTACCAAGAAAATATTCAACAAAGGAATCATGAGGATGCAGACAAAAACAATAGTAAGGAAACAAGTATGCAGTATGCATTAAGCCCTTCTTTCAGAAGATAATATCCGAGACAACTCTGTTGTGTTTATTATGAGCGACTAGCCAGAAAGTTCGCCGCCTGTACACGTTAGAAGGTTTCCTTTATGTAGATCGAGTTCAACTAGCCTTGTCAAGATCGTAATCATATTTCTCGAGAGCATCGAGAGCTTCAGGTCGCTTGTAGCCCATGCTTGTAAGGCTCTTCAGGATTGGGTCATCATGCTCGGATTCAGTTGACAAAGTGCGGTTCAGAGCTTGCTGACCAGGATGGGACTCAGCGCCCGCTGGTTTCTCAGCGGAAACAGGCTGGGCAGCAGTTGCACTGGGGGAGTCGAGACCAGAGAAGATAGCGTCCCAGTCATGGGCCTCGGGAGCCTTCTGCTGGTTGGTTCCGACAGCAGGCTGAGCAGCGCCAGTTGAGCTGTGGGAAATGAAGTCAAAGCTCTCGTTGCCGAACGCAGTGGACTCAGTCTTAGTCTGGCTTGCGGGTGGGCTGCTATCAAAAACGGGGTTGAAGTCGTCTAGTCCGGAGCGAGAGATGTTGGCAAAATCCTCATCAGCAGAGCCCTCTTTAGCATCCTCTAGGCCTTCAAAGTCACTATCCAAGTCGTCGAATCCACCCTTGGTCTGAGGGGGGTTAGAAGGGGCAGGCTGTTGTGAAGCAGGGGCAGTTCCGGTTGCTGCCGCGCCAAAGATATCATCGACCGATGACTTCTGAGCAGTGGCTTCAGTCACGGTTGCGGGAGACGAAGGCTGCTCGGTACTAGTTTATGTTAACTCTTGCCATCAAAACTCTGAATATGATCGCCCACTTACCTAGGGGCCTTGGGTTCTGATGGAGAGATGGCTCCCTGGGCTGGCTGTGATGAAGTGCTGGCAGGGACTGCGTGAGTAGCTTCAAGTGACTCTCCCGCGTTTGCCTTCTCGCCAAAAGGCTTGGCGGGCGGTGATGCAGGTGTGAAGTTATCATCAAAGCCTCCGTTGTCACTACTCGAGTCAGACTCCTCCTCATCATCACGCTCAAGCTCTGAAATGGGAGGGAACTCCGAATCAAAGGCAGATGACTTGTTCGCTTCAGGGGAAGGCTTGGTGTGGTTCTTAGCAGTGGTAAAGGCAGCAAATGCGTTCTCAAAGTCGGCCTTGGCCTTGGCCTCATCATTACCGCCAAATGGATCTGCAGACTCGGTTGCTTTTGGTGCTTCATCCTTAACAGTATCACGGGTAGTATCGTCAGAGGCAGAGGCTACGTCCTTGACATCAGACTTGTCAAGTTCGTCGCCAGGGAAAGCACCAGGAACACCGGCAGGGCTGTCAGAAGCCTTCAGGTTACCGGGAACAGGGGTAGCTGAACCGTGGAGAGGGTCATCAGCACGCGAAGCAGGGGGTGACACTTGGCGAGAGGATGAGAGCGACTCAGTATGGTCAGGGAAAGGCAAGAAGCTGGAACTGATCTGCCTTGACTCTGGGGGAGCAGGGGGTTCAGCAGCAAGGGTTGCTTGGCGGCTCATGATAGGAGAGCTCGCGGCAGGAGGGGTGCTGTATGAACCAGCACTGGCGGTTGAGGCACCAGTATGCTGGGGCTTGAATGAGGTCTGTGGAGGAGGTGGAGGAGTGGCCGAGGCGCTGGGTGGAAATGAGGGACCAAAGAGGTCGTCGAAGGACTTATCAGAGACATTCTTAGTGGGAGGAGGAGAAGCAAATGCACCCATAATATCAGTGCTTGCAGTGCGGCGGAAGAAAGGGTTGTTGGCGCTAGAGGTCGAGGCAGCTGGGCTTGCAATTTGAGCCGAAGCAGATGCTGGCGAGCCAGTGTTTGCCAGCCGAAGATCCTCAATGCTCTTGGTGAGCTCCTCCGCCTCTCCCTTTAGCTTATCACGCTCACCCTCTGTAGTGGATAGCTGTTTCTTGTTGATGGCGACCAGTCCCTTCTGTTGGCGAGCATCAGACTTGAGCTTTTCAATCTGAGGCTTGAGCTGCGCGATCTCTCCATTGACTACACGAATCCGTTCTCGGAGGTTGGTGTTTTCTTGTTGGTCCGCCTGAAGAGCTGCCAACACTTGCTGATGCTGCGTCTGAGTATCACGGTAAGTTCCTTCAAGCGCCATGCATTCAGACTGAAGTTTGGCAGTCTCCTTCCGTGCATTGCTGAGTTGCTCCTCAAGGGCACGAGTATCTTGCACCTCCTTCTCATAAAGGGTGCGTAGTTGGGCCAGTCGCTGCTCGAAGTTCTGCTTCTGAGACGTGGCCTGGTGCAGTTCATTTTGAGTGGTATTCCTCTTGGCCTGCACATCTTGGGTTTGTTTGGACAGAGATGAGATCTGGTTAGAAAGATTTGCAAGCTCAGTGGTTTCCCCTGAGATGTTCTTGCTAGCCTCATCGTTATCTGACAACAAGTCCTCGGATGCAGGAGGTGCCGGAAGCTTCTGCCCAGAACCAGCTGAACTACCAGTAGGCTGTTGCGTCAAGCCTCTACCAAATGAGGATGATGGTACAAATGGCTTAAAGCTTGAACCACCGGTTCCTGTAAGGGATGGCTTAACAGGAGAGGTAGGTGTGAGTGCAGAGCCACCGGCGAAAGGATCGTTGGCGTTGGAACCCCCTGTTGACATTGGAGCCTGAGCAGGGGGAGGGGGGGCAGGGCTGGAAGTGCCCGATTCAAGGCCGAACAAGTCATCCAAAGCGGACTTAGGAGCTGGAGGAGGAGCTTGTACAACAGGTGGGGGAGGCGGATCAAAGGCAGATGTAGCAGTCTGTGGTCGAATCTGGGTGCGCATGCTGGGGGGAACCAAATTGGGTGGTAGAGTAGTTGGTAGAGGGACAGAACGGCCGCTTCTCTGCTGTCTAATCAAATACATAGCAACCGCAAACTCGTCTCGCGAGAGCTGACCCTGAGACTTTGTGTCGGCAAGATCCCAAATTTGGGCTAAGGAGTCTTCGGGAAGGTTAGACTGGCTAAAGAAAGTGACAGCCTCCTCTCCTGTGATATATCCCTTGTTCCCCTTGTCAAGGTCGGCGTAAATTTGATCGAATCGAGCCTTGTCGGCAGGTGTCACGGCCCAGTCGCTAGCACCACTCTGTTGAGGAGACATGGGAGGACGACCGAGAGGGCTGTTTGTGCGAACCTGGGCTGTTCCACTAACTTGTCGAGGAATGGCTGAGATGCCAGGACCAGTCGAAGATTGGCGTGAGGCAGGACCACGGCGCGATGCAGCCTCGTAAAGACCAGCGGGAAGGACGCTAGGGAGAGATCGGAGAGCTCCTGTCTTCATGGAAGTAAGAAGGTGCATGGCGATAATGAACTCGGTCAGAACAAGAGCACCACGCTGCTCGGTATCGGCAAGCTGCCATATTCTTCCCAGTGCTTCATTGGGTAGGCCGGACTTCTCGAAGATGGACTTGGCCTGGTCGCCAGGAAGCTGACCGCCCTGGAGAGGTTGACGCTCGAATAAACCAGTATATTGTGCGACCTTCTCAGGAGTCAGGGGTGGGATGCGGATCGGTCCGCCGGTGCTCTGGGCTTGAAGAGCAGCTGGGGGAGGCGGCGAGCTGACGGGAACAGGCGGAGGCGGTGGAATGCCACCAGCACCTGTAACATGAGGAACGATGCCATCGAAACGAGGAAGGGGAGCTTGTTGGAGGGCGATCTCGGGTGTGGGCTCGCGGCCGGCTTGTGCGTGTCCAATGAGTCGTAAAGCGATACCAAAGCCAGCTGGTGTTAGGAAACCTCGGTTCTCCTTGTCGGCGATCTGCCAGATCTAATTCAAGTATCAGCATTGAGTCCAAGTAAGTAGGAGGGTCATTTATATCATCAACGTACCTCGCCAAGAATACGGGAGTCTAAACCTGTCTTGTGGAAGAACCTAACAGCAATTTCACCGACGACGACACCAACACTGTCTGAATCGGCCTGTCGGAAGAGTTGTCCATAGGTGCGCTTCTCCTCAGGGGAGAGGTTCAGGTTTGGCGCTGTTTTGTCAGCTTTGTGTGATAGAGAATATCGGATGTGGGCTTCAAGTACCTTCATCAGCCGCCATGATCGCGTATACGAGCTATGGAAGCTCAGGATGGTAGAGACGGACGATGGATCGCGATAGCGCCAGGAGAGATATTAAGGTTCTCGAGTATATAATAGTAATGGATCGCAGTAATCGATTATACAGTCGATAAAGCGATCGATGTTGAAGCCAATATAACGGGCGTGGAGAATATGTAGTTGAGGAGACAAGATGGAGGTTGAATTGTGCTTCGCTTCAGTATGGAGATTGGATCGTCAGCCTGGGCTGGACCATTATGGATGTGGACTGGATTATGGGGGGGTTGGTCGGTGCTGCCAAGTCGAGAGGGAGCAACGCAGCAAATGAGAGACGGTGATGGGCTGCCCAGTAACCAACCAGAAGTCGGCGGGACGTGACAGGGGATAAGGAACCTTGACAGAAGCAATTATCCGCTAGAGGCGCACTGGAAGTTTGAAACTCGTCCTCTCTCGCGCCAGAGTCTCACAGGCTACGTAAGGGTTTTAAGCCACGAGGGCCACCGAAGCTCAAGCTGTCGATATTCAGCTCCATATCAAAGCTCCACCTTTATACGTCATGACGCTTGAGTGGATGATATTGAAGAAAACACCATGATGTGAATAGCATGTTGTTTCGTTAGGCTCATGTTCTTCAACATACTGTTTCCATTGATGCTGTCTATCATAGAGATTTCACTCCAAACCATCAGGTTGCACAACAGACCAGGAACATGAATTTGGTTATATGTATACAGCTTCTAGCAGTTTACAAGGGAATGATCTGTGCCACCTGGCAGAGGTTTGACTAAAGCTATATAGGTACTCAAAGAAAATAGAGACTAAACGATTCTTGAAGGTTGCTATTTAATTCCAATTTCAAGACTCTATGACAGTAAGACTTGGTGTGTCGTGTTACCATGATGCCGGATATGCATGCATATGCGAGGCTTCCCGTTACATGTGCATCCATCGATTCCGAGGCCTCAAAAGATGTCTCAGTTGACTTGGAGAAGCCGATTTTAGCCTAATCATAAATTCAATCATCTCTACTCACTGATAGTTAAAGGTCTTTGAGGTTTATAGCCCATTCAGCTCCAATCGAGCATGAAATGAAAGAGTTTCGATATACACCATCATCGGTGTTTATGATGTGACCAAATTATAGTGGCCCCAGACATGACTAAACACTGAATATTTAGGAAATAGTCGAAATCTCAGTGTACCATGAAATATTATCATGAACGGGCGACAAAATACGTCTGATATCGCCTCTATCTTTGTAATCAACCTCGGAACTAAAATTGATGCAACCCAATACGAGGCTTATGTCAGATCTTTCCTGGAAGGATAGTCTAGGCAGAACTAATTAAGCAAGTAATACGGAGTAGGACTTACCGAATTGAATTGAAACATGATTCCATATCCATTTATCTGATTTGAAACCTGACACCATCATCCGACTCCAAAAAGGTCCCTTGGAGCTCGGCATAGCCTCCACTATGAACCACCATCCCCGCTAACGGAGCTTGTAGTTACCTAGGCTCGTGGATCAAAAAATCATCCTCAATGCAGGTGGATTTGAAATCATCTCTTTTCTGCAGCTCTTCATTGATATCAACCAACCAATTCTTGAATTGAAGTTGGTTTGCTTACTCAACCCTCCATTGACTGTCTTAATAACACAAATTCTCGTTTCTCAAATCACGTCCATCCAATCCGCTTCCGTCAATCTCAAGTAACCCCGCCACAACCACTACCTACCACTTCTCATTCTCGTCCCTCGCATCTGGTGTCCTATCTTGGTCCCTTAAAAGACGTCATTCCCCTCCCAATCCCTTTCCCACTCTTTCCATACCAATTACAAAAGGTTAAGCCTCGAGGCAACCTCATGCAAGCTCTAGCCCACTCCCTACGCTCATCAACCCTGTCTTCGTCCTCGAGAACGACCCCGCTGCGAATAGCTTCAATCACCCGCCATCTCTCTACATCTGCGCGCAATATGGCTCCCATCACCAAGGAGACCGACTACCTCGTCATTGGCGGCGGCAGTGGAGGTCTTGCCTCTGCGCGCATGGCCAGCAGCAAGTTTGGCGTCAAGGCTACTATTGTCGAAAACAAGCGACTCGGTGGAACTTGTGTGAACGTTGGGTGCGTACTGATTGATGAACCATGCAATATGAATTTACGCTAATGGAACCTAGCTGTGTGCCAAAGAAGGTCACTTACAACGCTGCCGCCCTCGCCGAAGCCATCCACGACGCAAAGGCCTATGGCTTCTCCGTTGAACAAACCGCTCCCTTCGACTGGTCCACCTTCAAGACCAAGCGTGACGCCTACATCAAGCGCCTGAACGGCATCTACGAGCGAAACCTTAACAACGATAAGGTAGACTACCTACACGGATGGGCACGCCTCGTCTCCAAGAATCAGGCTGAGGTCACACTCGACGACAACTCCAAGGTCCTCGTCAACGCCAAGAAGATCCTCGTCGCTGTCGGCGGCAAGCCTACTATTCCCCCTGAGATCCCCGGCGCCGAATACGGAACCAACAGTGATGGCTTTTTCGATATCTCGACACAGCCCAAGAAGGTTGCCATTGTCGGCGCTGGTTACATCGCCGTCGAGTTTGCTGGCATGTTCAACGCCCTTGGCACGGAGACTCACCTCTTCATCCGCCACGACACTTTCCTTCGAAACTTCGATCCCATGATTCAGGAGAGCGTCACCAAGGAGTATGAGAGACTCGGTGTTAAGCTGCACAAGCGCTCGCAGGCCAGCAAGGTCGAGAAGGATTCCAACGGAAAGCTTACCATCACTTACAAGGATGATGAGGGCAACGAGAGTGTTGTCAGCGATGTCGACAACCTGATCTGGGCTATTGGCCGCACTCCTGAGACTAAGGGTATCGGTCTGGAGGAGGCTGGAGTTAAGCTTGGCGAGAAGGGACATATCCTCGTCGACGAGTACCAAAACACTGCAGTCGACAACATCTACGCTCTTGGTGACGTTACCGGAGAAGTTGAGCTGACCCCAGTTGCTATCGCAGCTGGTCGCCGTCTCGCACACCGTCTGTTCGGCGGTCCCGAGTTTGCTAACCTCAAACTCGACTACAGCAACGTCCCCTCAGTTGTCTTCTCCCACCCTGAAGTCGGCAGCATCGGTCTCACCGAACCCCAAGCCATCGAGAAGTATGGCAAGGACAACATCAAGGTCTACAAGACAAGCTTCACAGCCATGTACTATGCCATGATGGAGCCTGAACAGAAGGGACCAACAAACTACAAGCTGATTGTTGCTGGACCTGAGGAAAAGGTGATTGGTCTTCACATCATGGGATTGGCTAGTGGTGAGATGCTGCAGGGGTTTGGTGTTGCAGTCAAGATGGGTGCCACAAAGGCCGACTTTGATAGCTGTGTTGCTATTCATCCCACCAGCGCTGAGGAGCTTGTTACTTTGAAATAGAGAAGATTTAGAGTAAAGGATATTAGCGTTAATATAGGGTTACCCAAATAAAGGAGTTGTTGATTTATGGCTCGTTGGTTTCATTAGGCCTTACGTCGTGTTTCCTTGTTGCATCGTGATAACTTGGCGTAGTTTGAGGATCGATATCTTTTACAAAGCTCATTTATACTTCGAGGTATCGATCTTGGGTCTTCGTGGCACATGCTTGGGCAATTGGGTATTATGTATTGGTGAGCACTTGAGTCTAGCATAACGTCAAGTTATCGACTTCGAATTTACGGTAATTCAATAACGGACAAAGACTGATCCATCAATCTCTAGCCAAAAAGCATTCGCTTGCCAAGGATCGTTACATGCATTGGCTCACCAAGTTTCTAGCGCCTTTGTGCTATCATATGGCTATGTCACAGCGGGAACCCAAACCGTATCTGACTCAAGCGAGATCATGACGCCTCGAGATAGTATCAAGAACTCAATTGCCAAATTTCACGCCCTACGCGCCTTATGTCAAAGTGAGTACGGGAAATTCACATAATAGTCAAGATCGGGTTTTTTATGAATGTTGTCCTACGCGGTTGTCGGTGACCGGTAGCCACAGTAGTTCGGCAGCCGATATATAGAGGAGAGTTATCATATGTTTTCTTGATACAACAGTTCACTCCACTTACACGCCACCATCAAACGCAATGGCACTCTCAAACCGCGCCCACGAAGCCGAAGAGGCATGCAAGGGGATGGCTTTGTGGGAGGTCATCACCAATCTTTACGATCCAGAGACCAATCCTGATGGTATCGTGAGTCTTGGGGTGGCTGAAAATACCCTCATGCACGATGTCTTACAAAAACACATTCATGATAACTTGGCCTTGACCAACCCGGCTTTTACTTACGGAGATGGTACCACAGGTACGAAAAGAGCCAAACAGGCTATTTCTAGATTCTTGAATAAGCATCTGAAGCCTTTTCGCGATATTGAACCAGCGCATATTTCCATGACCAATGGATGTAGTGCTGCCATTGAGCATTTGTCATGGGCGGTTGCGAACCCTGGTGATGGGATATTACTTGGCCAACCCTACTACGGTACATTTATACCTGATCTTACGTATCGTTTTGGAGCCAAGCTTCTTCCAGTTGCGTTTGGTGATGTCGATCCTCTCTGTGAAGAGGCAGTGACCAAGTACGAGGAAGTCATTCTTGATGCTCAAGCCAAGGGGATCAAGGTTGCCGGTCTAGTTATCAGTCACCCACATAACCCCTTGGGACGCTGCTATTCTCGCAAGGCTCTCATTGCCTTTATGAAGCTGTGTCAGAAATACAAGGTTCACTTTATCAGCGATGAGATCTACGCCCTCTCAGTCTGGCCGAACACTGTCGATCAACACCCTCCCCCTATTCCTTTCGAATCTGCTCTTTCCATCGACACTACGGGTATCATTGACCCAGAGAGGCTACACGTTCTATGGGGCATGTCCAAGGACTTTGGTGCCAATGGCATCAGAGTCGGGGCCATTATATCTCAGACCAACCCATCCCTCCACGCTGCTATAGTTGCTGTTGGTCTGTACAGCTCTGTATCTTCCATCTCCGACCACATCACGGCCAACGTCCTGGAGGACGACGCCTTTGTCGATTCATACCTGGCCGAGAACCAAAGAATGCTATCAGCTCAATACGCACGAGTCGTTTCATGGGCAGTGAAGAACAATATTGACTACGCCCCTGGCGTGAACGCTGCTTTCTTCTTATGGGTTGATCTCGGCAAGGTTTATGAGGCACGTCACCCAAAAGTTGAGACTGACGATATCACGGATCTTGTCATGGACAAATTGATTGAAAGGAGGGTCTTTCTGGCCTCAGGTAAAGCCTTTGGTTCCGAGAAGCCAGGCTGGTTCAGAATTGTGTTTTCCCATCCAGATGAGTACCTTGATCTGGGTCTTGAGCGAGTGATGGAAGCATTGCAATAGCATTTCTGTCTTAACGTGATTGGATTAAACAACAAATTGTGATCATCCTGCGAATAGAGATGCTTTGTAATGAACCTGGCCAATGGTTGGCTTTCATGTTCCCGTTGAGCCCATGAAACAGAATTGATATCTCCCCTATCGGGTTTTCGAAACTTCTCTACCACTTCTCAACCTTTGACCTGGACATTGAGAAACAGTTTGCCCATCCTAAGTAGCCATTGTCCAGTAACTTTTCACCTTATGTGCTTTGCCAGAGGATTCAAGTCACTAAACTGTAACCGGCATCCACCAGTTCATTTGCACTCAACATGACAGAGTAGCCTTCCCACAGACCGCGTTCGTTGGAATGAAGCAGCCCTGTCACAACTCCAGTCTCGCTCATCGCCGCAGCTCTAATGATTGTGTCCTTTGGGGCAGGGTTCGGACCTTTTTCATCCCCCGGCTAGCCAGTCCAAGCCCAGTAATAGACTCGATAGTGAGTAGTGGCAGGATTACGCACGCCTCTGACTGACTTTGCAACGATTATACATTTAGTAAAGGAGGCCAGCGTGTAGAGAGACTGACAATAGAGTTCCATGGAAGCGCATCATCTGAGTCCTCGTCCAGCCTTACCAGAGCAACATCTGTGCCCGGGACCACGTCTACAGCCATTCCGATTCTGTTTTGTAAGAAGAACTCCCTCATTCCTACAACTTCTCCTGGGCGAACAATACGCGCTGCCGTGGTCATCGTATGTTGGTCCTCTTGGTTCTTGATGAGAACGCCACTAGATACATTAATTGCAAAGTGTGGTGCATCCCTTTTCCCCTTCGGGTCCCCAGTACCTTTGGAACCACGAAGCCTCGTTCCGGGGAATAGGGGTAGTTCGCTGACATGACCAGGCCACCGGCGATCGGTGAGCTGTCTTGAGCGCCAGTGAGACCATCGCTCTAGACTAGTATCGTCCACCCCAGTATAGACAACTTCACAGCAAGAAATGTAGCCAGGAAGCTGGTTCGCCTTCGACTCCAAATTAATCTCCCAGCCCAAGCTAATCACGATCTTTTGGTCCATGGTCAGCATGACCTCCATAACTTTCGGATAAGCTGGGTGATTGGAAAACATCTCAGTCACATCTTGTACCATCGCTCGCAGCGAGGTCTCCGGGAAACGATCTTGGCGGGCATCGAGGTTTACGCAAATACGGAGGTTCGGGTTCCCAACAAAGATATCTGTGTTTGATGCTTGAGGCTCGATGTGTTGCAATAGAGAGGTCCTTCCCCGGGTCCCTTCGTGACACTTACCCTCGATAGGTGTGAGGAGCAAATCTTCTGTAGTCTTGGATGCTATTGTAAATGGACGTCCGTTGATTGTGAGATGTCAAGGACGTGACGTAATGTTCCTGAGGAAGAAACGGTACCAGTAAGGGGAGTACTCCATATGCGTGACGCTTTGGAGTATGGAGATCCCTTCCGAGCCGAACCTCATTGGATATGTAACATGCTTGGGATTCATGTTGTTTTTGTTCCTTATACGTGAATATGTGAGTATGGATTCGGTGTTTGTTTTCAATGGCTCAGATCATTCTTAGGATCAGAGAAGCAGCTTTTGATGGCTCCTGACTCTTGGTTCCTTCTATGGGCGTTCTGCTCCTCGTTTCTCCCTTCCCTTTCCATTTTTATTCTGTCGGAACCTCTATCTGTTCGCTCTTGTTCTTCTCTGAGGATTCAACTTCTAACAACTCCCAGAAGCAGGAAACGTTCCCTCTTCTTTTTGGTTCAATAGGTACCGCTAGGGCACGAATTCAGGCTTGAACATTACCTAGTAGGTAATAATTGCATGGTACAAAGAGTAGAAGCCAGATCCAAAGTTTTTGAGGTGCATCTTTCTAAACATTCCTGCCATCACAACGGTTGTTCAGGAGCTACCTAACATCGGCAGTATCGTCTTGGATACAAGATTCTCTCTTTGCACCCAACTCATCGACAAGTACGTTTCCTTACCCTATATAGCGAGACAGTTTGGGGACGTCTATGAGAAAGTACAGGCTGCCTTGCTTTAGTCCAATGATTCAGGGTAGTCTACCGGAAGCGTAGTTGAATTGGTCCTTTCCAGACACAAACAAAGACCTCCTCCAGCCGGTTCAGGCCGATGCTTTCCACTGACAACTCAGACCGCAGACCCTCAGGCCGGTCTCGTCCTTGGGGGAAAAAATGCAACAAGCCCAATTGAGACATATTGAGCACGTCCCCTACGGTAGAGCAAAGAGAGGAGCCGGAAGACAGAAGTGAGGTAAAACTGCATCCATCCAATTGCACTTGTGTTGGTCGTGCCGTAGTCGCAGTTCAAATTTGTACTCCGGCGCCCAACCCGGCGGTCCGCTACGGATAGATCCCGTCCGGGGGTCAGTTTACCAATCGGATGACTTGATCTATGCCCGGGCCCCGAATTTTTTTTTAAGGTGCAGATGCCATCCAACGGCCCTTGAAACCCCAGCTCAGTGAGTGAAAATTCAGAGACGGTCCGACTTATGGGGACGGGGAAACGTTGAGGGGATTCACTAATGCTGTTTAATGGACATCAAACAAGGATTGTTTGAAGCGGCTGGACCCTTGGAAACAGCCGGTGTTTTAGCGTGTCAGCGTGAGTGATACGGACGGCCGCCTTCGGATGGTAAGCTGAGGGTGTCGGTCGAGTTGAGAGGAGACACTGGTAGACGCCGCTCAGCTGCAGAGACTTCACTTCAGTTGTTATCAAACAGATAGCCAAATTAGTTGACCCATCACGCAACAGTAACAAAGGAATATGCTATTCATTCCCTTCTGGTCATGCCATGTCCACGTCAGCGAGCTCAGTGCATCTGATGGTGTCCTGTAGGTGGTGAAGCTACTGCAGGTTGGCTTGAAAACAAATCGAAGACTGCATCTCTTGTGCCTGGCCCTGGTGTGCTTACTCTGTGTGTGTGTGCCTGAACCCTTACAATCCAATGCAATACCGATACCCGAACAGAATCTGACAGGGCAGTCTTAGGCGCAGTACAGTGAATTGTTATATCTCGGGGCATTATTCCCTGTCAGGGTGTCATAGAGATCCTGCAAGAGAGGAAGAAACGAATCTCACTGGATGTGATCCCAGACATACATGCGATTTACATTTGATGACGGGATAATTGCGGCATATGTCTGGCACAATCGTGGATGTATGCAGCCGACTTCAGCCAACTTCAGCCAACTTCAGCCAGCCATTCTCAGCTGTCTACGATTCCATTGGCTTGGCTCACAATCAATACGTACCCAGACTCATAGGACAGAATCCACTGTGAACAACAAACATTCACGAGCATCCCTTTGAGGAAAGGAAAAAATTGCAGTCAGGGGTATCAGTATACAAGAATAACCAAGGTAGGTAGAGTTTGTTATTAAACTCGCTTTCGCGTAAACTGTCAGGCCCCAAAACTATTCCCGATCAAATTGTCCGCTGCACCTTAGATCGAAAGGCGAGCTGTTGGAAAGAATTTTCGTACCAGGGTTCAAAACATCGAGCGAATAGAAATGAACCACAACTGGCACGGGTTTAACACCACCACCACGAACGATCCATTAGTAAATAACTATCAGCTGTGATGGATGGTCTCAGTTATATCCATGACTATCACACTAGGAGTAATCTCGGACCTCCATAACGAAAAACTTGAGGAGGAAAAACAGAGATAGTCAGACATGGGATACCACAAGATCTCTCGGGATATCAAATAGGCGAAACTCTAGATGCTCCCAGATCCTGCAAGCGTCCACTCCTCCTCTCCAAAGAGCCAAGCTTTTGATGATCGTTGATAACGTCTGAGCCTAGCGTGCTCTTAGAGCAGGGGAGAGGCCATAGCAGCTTGAACTGGAGGGTCACAACGGAGGAACCGTACGCTTTAGGCTTGGGTCTCGATATGGTTCTGTTTGTTGGCCGTTTTGCCTCCCGCTACAGGGGCGCCTCCATTGAGGGTGAGTGGTCCAGATGGTGATGGCCTCGCTTCACGGACGGTCGTGCCCTTGAAGGTTTGGAGCTTACGAAAGCCATCCCCGCGATAACCGGCCCCAGTAAAATTTCTGGGGTTTGCTAGTGTCGTGTGGTGTGTTGGAGGAGCACTTGGTCCTGCAAAATGAGAGAGGAAAAAGTCTAAACTGGTATAACGAATGCGGATGTGACCCTCTAATGTCACCATTTGGGGGATCGGGACCTGAAGAGGCTTGGAACTTGGGGAGGGGAAAAAAACGTCCGTTCGCGACCAGTGACCCTTTGTTTGCCATGCCTCTATACCCGATTCTGGGAGGGAGTTATCCTATGAAGGAATTGAGCACCCTGGACGTGGATGAATGAAGCCAAAATGAGGCCGTTGATGTGGATAGACTAGACAACTCGACACTCACTCACTCACGATGGTGATAGTCGACGCCTTAATTCGCCTCTTGCAACACAACATGCAGCGATTCCCACTTAACGACACCATTAAAACTCGATGACTGTGTTTTTCATGCCGTCTTCATCCGTTCAAGGACGCCGTGAGAGCCCGAACTCCGCACTCGGTATCCTCCATCTCCAACGCGGGGGAACGAGATGGGGAAAGCTCTTGTCTCACAGCTAAGGTTAACGTTATCCACTGTAGACAAGCACTAAACACTAACAAAGGACACAATGTCCGAGTCTTGACGAGAATAACCGCGAGTAAGAATTAGAGGCCAATGTTTATTGTGACTCTGTCTCATCTCTCCATCATACCACGCCTAGTTAGTCAGAGTATCCGAGTTCCAGTTGGGCCTGATCCAGTATTACACTAATAACTTCACGTCATGAGTACGGCATAGACATTTCTCACAAGCAATTGTATGTAAGCATGATAGAAATCAGTGAGAGACAAATACACACACCCAATCGCCTGGGTCACCGGCTTTCTCCCCGGTTAATGGCATGTCTTGTCTCTCTGCCTGCTCGGGTTGCACAACTTCGAGACAAGGAGCGGGACCTACCTACATACATAAGTACATAAGTACATACGCATATGAGGCGGTGCGCGTCAGGATGGCTTAAAGACAAGGCGTTATTGAACGTGAAAAAAAGAAAGGAAGAGCGCAGCTACCAACAAGAGAGGGCTAAGATCCAGGAATTCTTAGACATGTTGCCCTGCTTACTTTTCTTTTCAACCCCTGGCCTAAGCTCGTGTTCCACAAAGTTTCTCGAAGCTCCAGAATCTCGATGTGATGAACACAAAGATAACAGATCATAGCTCAGCCATTCCAGGATCGTTTGAGCCAGCCTCATGCACTTGGTTGTTTCTCGAGGGAAGGTCATGAAACGGATCTATCAACTTTTGGCAACCGAGGCGAGCATACACATATCCGAAGACAGTGATAGCTTGTCAGTACCTAGGAGCTATGGCCATAATTATGCTCATATAACACGATGTATTATCAATCTCATTGAATCACGTATACCCCAAGTACCGCATAAGTGCAACATGATCTGCTAACACACGGCGTCTCGCCATTCAATCTTGTAGCACTTTTGTAACAACCACTCGTTTCTACTAAGCTTGTAAGGACTTGTCATAGATCAACACATCGGGGGACCGGGTATTGATAGGCTATAGCATGTTTCGGTGCTCTTTCTAAAGATATCAAGCGCCTAAAAAAGCAAATGAACTGTGATAGAAAGCGTTTGTATTTGTCTAAGACATAAGCACACAGCCCAGCATAGGCGGTGGGGGCCACGCCTTGTCTAGCTGAAAGTTTGGAAACTGGAATAAGAAGCACGAAAAGACGCCATAATAGGCATGGGATAGTCGATACGGGCGTTCTGGGCTGACGTCCTATGCAGTCCCCGGCTTGGTGGGCAACAAGACACAGCCTCCACCTACGCAGTAGCAAAACATGTGCAGAGGAATTCATGGCTTGGAGTCGCGAACGCGATGGAACATGGTCTCTGTGTGTATTTCAGAGACATGGCTGCCCAAAGGGCGCCGCGAGTGTAAATGGTCGCACCCCTTCATCCTTCAGGTCTCAGACAGACGTGGGAGAAACGGGTCCGCGTATTCCTCCATAGGCGAGATAACCGTATGTAGTCGTAGGGATCCAACTTTGCCTTTGAGATTTATCCTCGGCAGTATGGAGTATGGTATTGGCATGGCGCCTTTCCTGATGCAACACCATTGTCAGGCTTTGCATTGCACAACGAGACCCTGCTCTGAAGTCTCAGCAAGGCAATTGGTCTCTGTAAACACCACCGTTACAAATGGAAACTGAAGGGAGACAGTGTAAGATGGATTGACCCATAATAGCCGGTTCTTCTGTTATTGGACGGTGCAGAGGAAGAATGTCGTCAGAAAGTTGGCGTTGGAGCCTGAGTGAGGTACAGTACGTGTAAGCGTGTAAGTGAAATGCCACTCGCTCGGCATAAACGATGATCCCCCAATCTGAAACGGGGACGTATGTGTCAACGTAACAGCCTATCGAATTGACGTTGGAATAGCCGATGGATCAAATCATATCGTCATGAAAAACAAGGCATCAACAGAGTTGCAGTATGTATGTCGGAGATGGCTGTGGTTGTGGTTGTAGTCAATGGCACAGGCACTGGCATTGGGTGAGTGAGTGAGTGGTGCAAGAGGCGTTGAGACGTCCATTCGGCCTTTGAGCCGCAGTTGCTGATGGTGGGCATGATTCCACGTGGTGTAACCACACCAGAGGTACCTGAATGTTTCCTAACCCTAGCATCAGATACAGAGCAAAGGGCGTTTGCCTTGGAGACAGCTCAGGGATGAAGATGAGGGATAAAGAAGGGTGTTGGTATAGTCTGATGTCGTGTTGACGAGCGGTTGAGAACTCCCTTGCTTGCACGGATAGAGGCTGATTCATGCTCTCTTCGGTGACTTCAGTACGATATCCTCTTTTGGCCAGAGGCATGTGTATCGCGTTGCACAACGACTGACATGGATGTTCACGTATCACAGCCGCCCTGCCTTTGTCACACCTCAACCGCTGACACGACAGGGACCCGGACCAAGCGACGAACCGGAAGCCGTTGAACAAGAACAAGATAAAAATTTTCTATTCTGTTGGTGAGACCTTGATTGGAAGTGGCTCGCTGAGTTGGTCCTGGAATGTGAAGAGAGCAGAAAGGAATAAAGAGACTATTGTTTTGTTTCTAAAACATCAGCCTATGCTACCCTGTCATGACGATTGATCATAAACGTCCTGAAGAGCCTCAGAGACAAAGAATGCCGAGATGATACCCGGGACTTTCTGAGAGCTCAATTGGCTGAGACGCTTGAAATAAAAAGCAAAAACAAATTGCTCAAGACATTGAGATGGTACTGGTCAATATCGACAGTTGTGCAAATGCCGTGCTTTGGCAGTACCAAAGCCCATTGTGCATGCTCTGTAGCAGAGCAAAGTAATGCAAAGCCACGATGGATACTCTGCAACCTTGCATTTTCTTTGTATGAGTTAAAGCCATCCCTCACTTCAATTCGACTTACACAGGCTCCATCCAAATGGGTAGATGGAATTGACACGCCTAGCGGAGCAGGCCGAAACAACGGGCAAAACCAAGGTCAAGGACCAAAGGTACTATATTTGATGTGATAATTATGATGTTCCTTGAACCAAGCAAACAAGCAAGGCACAATGGAGCAAGGGTTGAACCTGGATTGGCGCGGGCCGACGTCACATAGAAAAGAGGTGAGTTTCCGGCAACACAAGCAACACAATACAGTCAGCATAACACACAGCGCATCTCATCCATTCAGGGCGCGACGCAACCTCCGGCCCGAGCCCGCCGATTAAAGGAGAAGTTTTCCTTCCCAGGGTCAGGCATGATAGCCAGGCACAGACAGGTACAAGGTTTCGATATGTCCAGAGTAGAGAGTACAGAGGCTGCCACGTAGTCTAAGGCATCAGGATCAGGTACCAAGGACGGAGGAAAGACAAAACACTCCCTCTAATAAGCGTTGGTTCTAAGAGTCGATCGATCGAGATGGAAATAGATTTGAATGCAAGTGCAGAAAAGTTAGCACATACCAACCAACAGCAATAAATGACTGCCTGACTGATTGACTGACTGACTAAGATTGTGAGAATGATGTGTTGTAGAGTGAAGCATGAAAAAGACTCCATACTCCCGAAACAGCCCACATTGCTCCATATTATGCTACATACTTGTTATTGATTCTGATGCAGACAAAGAAAAGCAAAGCAAGCCCGGATGAGATGCCGGAATCTTGGGGTTTCACTGCCGGACCAAGCGAGCGAGAGGAATCGTACATACAGTGAGTGGATGGATGGATGGACGCCTTGTTTCGCCATCTGCCGAGAAAAAAACAAAACCAAAAACAGCTCATCCATCAACCGCCCAGCATCGGATATCACAGGATAATGGGCAGACAGAAGAACAAGAATGGGCTACCTTGTTTCTCGTATCTGTATCTGTATCTTCTCTTTTTTTTACACCTTTAGCGTCAGATCCTCCCCCGAGGCACGAGACTGGAAAAGCTGGAGACTGCATGTTTTGCCTTGAAAATTTGAAGTGGAAATCTCACGATGACCGGACCCTGCCGAAGAAATGATGTCGATCTGAGCCGACCAATGCAAATCTCGGTACGTACCCAAGTCAAGCAAGTTATGCGCCATGTCCATTTTGGTTGGAAGATGCAAATCTTCAAGATGCCCTTGCAAGGCTTTTGGTTGGATCTTTTACACGCCCTTCAATTTCACCAACAGAACAAAGAGATGTGAAAATTTTCTCAACATTGGGTTGGCTGATTGTTTGTTTCAGGGTCATAGCTCTTGGGTCCCCTAATTGTAAAACAAAACCCCCAAGTGCAGACATGATCAATGCCAATCCACTATAAAATTTTCCTTTATTGCACACGTGCGAGGGTCAGTTGCTAGCTCAGATCATCAAATTCAGTTGAGAATCGCCGATGAAGATGGAGGATGCGCTGGCAGGGCGAGCCAGGAGTTATTGAGTCTCCATACCTACGCCTAAGCCTTGAGCTAAGTTGATTCACGGCCCGCAATGATCATGACGTTCAGAGACCAATTGACCGACCCCCTTTGCTCCATCTGGACCCGTATCGTACATACTGTACCTTTCTAGTAACCGGGTTTGCGGGAAGCTAAAATCTTGTTCAATGTCACTGGGAAGACTCTCAGATGGCAGGTGACAAAATAGTGCTCAAGTCATCTTGTCAGCCTCTAGCTCTAGGCCTGGACTTGGGCTAAAGTCTGATAAGTGTTGGAGGAAAAACCTTTCCGTGCTTTATCGGCCCAAGCCTCTATCTCATATCGCTCGCTCCCTTATACCTATCAAGGGACATGATGGTTGCATGAACGGAATCCCCAGGAGGCAACTTGATGAGAGAGGTCGGCTACTACCAAGCGGGTGTATCGTAGAGTTTACTTTAGTACTATAGTTGGCTTCAACGAATCGACTTGGCTTACGATATCACAACAATGGACAACTTCGGGTGCAAATATGACGAATACGTACTCTTTTCATTTCGTGGTGGCATCATGTTAACAGGCGAGCACGTTTCGGTTTCCAAAACAAGCTCTGACTGAACTTTGCCTTTTGACTTTTGAGCCGCATGACACCCAAATTACGAATCTCGGTTTCATGACGCCCCGTTCATCGGCGAGGCGAAAAACAAAAATCATGCTAATTGACATCCACGAGGACGTTGAATCTTTAAGATTGTTAGTCAGGCTGTCTCCATAAACAAGGGGGTTATGGCCGGCCATCGGAGCTGTTATGGCTCACACAGTAGTAGTAGTCCCGGCTAAGCTTTCACATCGAGTCTGGGGAACGGAGCTGAAAGCGGCTCTTAGGTTAGTTAGCAATAATATCTTCTGACTGTTGCAAATCTTCTTTGCCGTTGCTCAATCATTAGACTTTGTCTGGAACGACCGGCGGATAGCCCTTGCTCTTCGCCGCGCGCGCGCATCCGTCTAGTAACTTATTAACTTAGTTGTAGAATTTTAGCTTAGACGATGGTAACAGATTTCAATACCATCGAAACCTCGATCCTCCTTGCTTAACATTGAGACCCGTGGAGCCGAAATTGCTGAGTCACTGCAGATGAAAAGTCGATCCATCCCAGTCTCTCCCTGGCGGTGACTGTGAGCTTGGTCGTAAAACCCCCGAGAAAAGCAATTCTACCCACATAGTGTCGATGTGTTGTGCCTATGTATGAGACTAAGAATACCCGCCGATTATGCCATTCAAGTTAGGTGACACTCGAGGGAGAGTAAACGAAACACGGAGAGTTATGCACACTCATACTTTGGAAACTTGGCTTGCTTTGTGTGGAGGGAGAAAAAAAAATCTCTTTGGCTATACTATGCTATGGTATCCAATGATGTGCTATGCTGTGCAGTGTAGTGCAGTCTTCTGCAGTTCCTGTCAATGCCCAGTGCCCCGTAGTCAAAAAGCGCAGTTATACCTCCCAATAGAATAATCCATCGACCGGCTTCTTGCCTGGTCGGTCCTGTACGCCAAACCCAAATGTCCCCAGCCGTTCGTATCCCGGTATCATGATAAACCTCCCGTGCTCCCGTAATCCATGTTTCTGAAACTTGATATGATATCAACCCGCCCTGTATTTGGTACAAGATACCGATGGACAAATAAACCGCCCAAGATTATCCCACCAGATATTGGTTGAGATGAAAAGAAATCGTGATGGGTCGATGTAAAACAAACTTTTTTTTAATGCAGTGCTCCGGTGTAATGCCCGTCTTTGGTACAAACAAATTCTTCGACAAAGATAAAGGGAAAAAAAGGCGTGAAGTATGAGTTGAGGTTTCGTTGATGCGTTTGATGTTGTAGATGTTGAATGAGTTGCGTGATGATATGTTTTTAGGTGATGTTTAAGTAGTGAGGTTGCATGTGGATGAGTGATGTCGTTGTGGTATCGTGCCTAGTATGATCGCCTTCGCTGGGTCCTCACATTGTCGAAGGACACTGCGTACGCTCGGAGTTCCTTCCTCGCCTTGTCTGACAGTTGACTTGACTCCCCCGTTGTTGAGGTACTTTGCATGGAGCAAAGGCTGCTGTGGGAGCTCGAAGGAGTGAGGGATCGGATAGTTGATTGTTCAGTGCCGTAAGGCTTGAAGGTAGGTTGGCTCATGTGCCTTGATCCGTATGGCTTTGCGTTGGAGAAATCGTAGGCGGGGGACAGGTAGAAGCCCGAGCTGGAGGATTTCGTTGACCATTGACAAGGAGGAGAAGCGAGACCGGGTGAGCTGGCTTGAGAGCTTGTTGTTGAGGTCTTCTCGAAGTCGGCCAGTCTGCAAGACTCAGAGCAGTAGGCATCAGTTGATGATTGGACCTGCTTGTCGCAAGCGAGGCAGAAAGAGTGAGCCCAAGAATCACAGTCCATGGCTGCGGTGGTGTGTGTGGTTGATGAGAAGGAAGAGTGGTTGGTGTGTGAAGGGATCAACCCAAGAGGCAGAGAAGTGAAAACTCCTTTATATCCAAGTGATGTCGAGTAAGATCAATAGTTCAAGATGGAGAAGAAGCAATTGAAAGGATTGCGAAGTGAAAGAGTCGAGATGATGGTGGAGGAGATCAGAGATCAAGAGGTTCGAGGGGAAGGGTTATGTATATTCTTGGTCAGTGGCCCAGGCACAGCCTTGGTCGATGATCAGTTGCACGACCAGGATGGCGCTAGAGGTACATTGCCTAGGAATTCGTGGAGGAGGGTACCAAGGCACACCACTGCTCCATCGATACGTACTTGTCTTGGTGGAGTTTTGCAGACAGGTGGGGGCGCCTTGCCGCTCTCAATGCCCTGCAGCAAAGATGTTAGTGCAGGCAAGGATCCAATAGAAGAAGTACGTACAGGAAAAATTGGTCCACCATGGACTCTGGTGGGACGCCCGCCGGGTGTGGGTTGCTCTCGTTTCAACTGGGTGTGTGATAGACCAGACACACCTGGGTGTCTCACCCTTAGGGAGTGTTGGAGAGGGAGTGCCAGCAATAGCAAGAGGAGTGGAGATTCAATACAGAGATCAAAGAGGGGGCTCGGTCCTTCAGTGAGCTCTCACTGCTCTCTAGGCCAGCTGCTGTAGGCTGTAGGCTACAGAGGACAAGACAAGCCTCCAAGACCAAAGGACCCAAGACATTCAAACACCAGACACAGGCGTGTGATTCTGCTGGAGACATTGGCTGGCTGACTTGACTGTGTCTGCTCTGCTCTGCTCTGCTCTTCCCTGCCTGCCTGCCCTTCCCGAATTGGCCAAGGAAGGCTACGAGATTGCGATGGATAAACGAAAAATTTTTCGATGATTCAATTATGCTCAGTTCATGCCCACGAGAACAATCACCCATATTGAGCTTCGATGAGGTGACTCAGATGGGTTCTCAACGGGGGCCTTGAGGGTCCCGGATGGCACCGCGAGGGCATCAGCCGAGATTTTCGCTGGGGACTGAGCTGATGAACAGACTCAGCACCCATAGCGACACCGGAGGTGGGCAGTGGGCTGTTGCTCGCCTCTGTTTTCCGTTACCTACCGTGCAATTCTGCACGGTTCTGCCCGCTTGCTGGAGCTTTCGGAGTGCCCCAAGTGCCCCCTCTCCCCGCAAGACGAAAGGTTGTGCTGCACAAAGGGTGTTCGACCCCCGTGCCCTCCGCCCTCCGTGGTGTGAGCCCTGTTCGACAGTGGTCTGCTTTCAAGTCGAGCATCGTAAAATTCACTTCTTGATGGGATTTCATTGCTGGCATTCTGTTTGACCCAGTGACCACCCCGCTCATGAATGGTCAATGGGTGAGATTCGTGATCCAGGTCGAGTCTGGGGAGGGGGATACAAGCGAGCTGATGCACTCCCTGTTGGTCTCTTGCTCGTACTGTATTATGCTGCTTCATGGTGCTTCTGCTGTACTGTAAGCTGCTGCTATGTACATGCTGCGGCGTAGTGCAATCTGTTTGGTGGTTGTATGTTTCCCAATGCTTCAAAATGGACTTTAACACAGCGACCCACAGGAATGGGACTGTAAAAGTGCCCGCCCCTTGGGAATGGCTGGCCCAGGAGAATAAAGGCCCTAGAGGCCTCAGGCAGGAACCCAACAGCTGTGCGCCCGCAAGAGCAACGCAATGAGTTTAGTGCTGCTGCTTTAAGCCCGTAAAGGCATAGCGTCTTCAATGACCCCCTTCCCCACATCCTTGCTGCCGTCTCCCATCTCCATTTCTCTCCACTTTAGCTGCTTCACTTCACTTCACATCTTTCTCCACCTGAAGCACGCAAAATAACCACTAACATTGACAACGTGCTCTTTGAGTTCTGCTCTCCTTTCAGGGTCAATCAATCTAGCCTTGTCAATCTCAACAACTTAGCAGATCGTTAGCAATGGCTAGTTCCTGTCGTGACTCCGCAACAGGAGGGTTTAAGATATCGATGCTCGAATACGTTGCACATTGGGCGAATAGTATGAAAGCACAGACACGGCATAGATTCATTCATACAAACTCGAACTTCCTGTGCAGTTCAGTTAATGCTGCAGTTCATAACCAGACACTACTTCATATACATCACACAGTAAACCACATGACTAGGATCTTCCTGACGCCATAGAGAGCAGCCAAAGCAACCTCGACCAAGAACTAAGCAGACGCGCAATCGAACCTTGTGAGACGCTCGAAACGCTCGATGCGACAGAAAGTGAGAGTGACGCCATCTGGTAACGAATTGCATGTTGATGCCTTCAAAGACTGCGCCAGGCCTGTATGCAACCAAGGTCAGCTTCCTGAATGGGCGTTCCCAACAGCAATCGACCAGTCAGAGCCTTCTACCGGGTTTACGGATGCTGTAATATCTGCAGTATCCGTACCATTCGACAACAGTTTCGACCGCCGCTCTCCCACTATCAATCTTCTGCTGTTCTACATGAAGTGCATCACACCATTGGCCCAGATTTTGCACCTTGATAGTCAACAAGCCAATGACCATCAAGCTCCTATCAACCGTAATGGTTCAATGTCGCCATCATATCTTGAGGAGGCGACCGTTACTGAACCAGCAACCTTAATCAACAATCTTGGGTTACAATGCAACAACCACAATTGCAATCCGCGCAGCTCGCCACCAGAACATTTCAAGGGTTGTTCTCGACCATGACCTGGCCAACAATAGAAGATCTACCGCACTGGACCCTTGATTTTCACTGTTTAGACTGTATATTCTACAAAGGATAATAAAATTCTTCATGTCATCGCCACTAGTCACCATGGGCTAGTCTCGATGAGGTTTCGCGAGGCTCTTTACATTTCTAAAATGCCCGAGTATTGTCGTGCAGCAGAGTATATCAGAGTACAAACTACACCCAGTCCAAATTGCCTCGAGGAATGACGCCAAGGATGATATGCGCACCTCAATGGACGCACAACTGGGCATCACGAAGCAGAGACCAACCGTCGTGCACTTATTTGCTGTATTGCATTACTCTCTTACCCTGTTGTATGGCGTCTTTTCTCTCTCACACACACAAGTTTTAGAGCATGTCCACAGCCCTGCCGTCTCCTGAAGTAGCGCTTGTGTCAGTTGAAGCGTCGATGACCTGAAGGAACCTTTAGGCGCTACGAGTCAGACCAGCCTGTGCGCTCAGCGTCTTACCCCAGGTTCACCGGGAATTGCACTGGAGCGAGATTGACAATGGCCGGCCGCCTATCGCGATCATCAACTAACACCAGCATTCAGAGCCATGCCCAGGGGAGGAAAGAAAACTCGGGACCTTGATCATAGGTGACAAAAAAGTTCAGCTAACTTAGCTTAAGCCTAGTATACTTTTTGCTGAGTTTATTTTGACATTCCTCATCAAGGTCTGATATTTTCTTGCTCCCCGAGGGCATGCGTCGCTGATCTCTTGGACTTCTCAGCAAAGCCATTCCTCTTTCGATCACACCTGCGTCTGGGGACGGATACGGCAAGGGGCTCGGAGCGAATCATTCTCTACCATTGATCTACACTCCATCCAACTGCATCCCCGTCCTGTTTCTGCCGCCTGACCACTTATTCCAACCTCTTCGAAAACAACAAGGTCGTATCGTCGTGTATCACGCCCATTTCGCTGCTCCTAGTTTGTAGTTTCTGGAACTAGCGGGTCAATACTGCCTCTGGGGTGCATGTTGTCAATATTGGTTCCCTTCGAGGTAAGCTTGACAAGACGCCAGTACTATTCCCCGGATTCTTGTGGAATCGACGACGCCGGGACCTGGTCGAAGATAGCAAACATGCATAATCTTTCAGCGATACAATGTGTATCCTGCACTCTCTGAAACACGCCTGGTTGGGTCTTATTGTCAAGTCTTATCTAACAACGTTTCGAGGCAGTTTTGACATATCCACCAATCCGATGTATTGAAGACGCAATCGAACGCAACATGCTTAGAATATTGCCTCTTAATCGCCTGTCGAGAGATAATGGCTATATTGCTCACCAATCAACAATTTTACTCGGCATGTCGCGGCAATTGTGCTAGTTAGGTTTCATTCGGGCTTTCAAGCACCTCAATCAGGGTTTCTGCCGATGGCTACAATTTCTACGATGCTACAGCGACTTTGGTACCCGAAAGACCACGGTGCATTTTTGAGGAGCTGTGAAGATTCATGGCCGAATCAAAAGTTCACACAACAGCGCTGATCTCACGAAATGTCCACAGCGCATGGGCGATCAATCGCGGCGATGACACTTGAAGATATACGGAATATTCAGTCCAAGTCTTGCATATGTATTGATGGCCCAGGTTAAGTACGGCCCCCACTCAATTGAGTGAATATCCATTGTCCAGATAACTCGGGTTGCATCTGTCGTCACTTGAGCGCCCGCAGCTGCACCAACCAAGATATGGCGCATACGATACAGATTCATCACACAATCAAGTCTCCATTGTACCTTTTTGATAAGATAAACAGCCGAAGGGTCCCCCCACGATTTCATCAGCTCGTCCGAGATTAGCAATGCCTGCTGTTAGCTCGTCGGGCAGAGCGACCAGATTGGAAGTTGATCCATGGATTTGGTCTTCGGACACGGTTCCAGCCGCCCAGCCCGCAGCCAGGTCATGAACTCTATTAACCAACTTTCCGGTCTAGAACGATGAGCTTTCCTCAATTGAGCACAGAATTTTGTCGTCAGCCGTCAACACCGAGAATTATCGAGTATGAAAGGTTTTCGCCGTTGGCTTACTGCGTAACCTACGCCGTACTCATACATGATGGCATCAGGAACCACAAACAACGCCCCAAATCTAACGAACGGGGGACGAGGTTCGAGGCACTGGCCACGCGGGAACCAGGGAACTCGTTTATCCACTAACTCAAAATACTCAAGTTGTAACAGTCCATATCCATCGATCTTATTTGGGAGTTGTTCCGTAGTACGTGTATGGACAATCGACAAGATTGCGGGAAGCCCGGTTCACTCCTGATAGTTCTCCCATGCGCGGAAGTATACACACAGTTGCAACACAATGATCGCAGCGGCAAAGATTGCGCTACCAATCTCACATCTCAGCAGCTGCCTCGTGTAAGCGAACCGCTGGGGAGAGAGCCAGCCTCATCCGAAAGCTGCATTCTTTTCGTCGATTCGCTCAAGGCTGCAGGTCAGCAATCCCAAATGAGATTAACTCGCAGAAGCAGAATCAATATATTTCCTTGTTGAGGGTTGGTGGCGTTCACTGTCATCCCAAATCGAGGAGCTGCGCAGCTTCAGCTGCAGTCCTGTCCAACCATTCAAGACTTGTAGAGTCACATCGAGCCCCAGTCCAGGATGAGCACTTACAAGTTGGTGCAGCACATCACCAGAGCAGATGAACCGTCTCACCTGGGGGTTCGAGTGGTTGCAAGGATTCAGAGCTCCAT
Organism: Fusarium dlaminii; assembly: GCA_013186775.1. Lineage (NCBI taxonomy): Eukaryota > Fungi > Ascomycota > Sordariomycetes > Hypocreales > Nectriaceae > Fusarium > Fusarium dlaminii. Next base: position 252,664 of record JAAOAL010000040.1, read on the forward strand.
TGAATAAAAAATTGAAAATTGGCGTGGTCTGGTGGTGCTGTTAATGGTGGGCTCACCGATCACCTCACCCTCTGACCAGGCTGCTCAAGCCCTCTGGTAGGTGCTCGTGGTCTTGGTCTACCAGCCCCTATTTCTAACGAAGTCCGTGCAAAGAGCAGTGGCGGGATCTAAGTGAGATTTGGACAAAGGTCTAGCCAAGCCGCAGACAATCTGCGCACAATGAAGCTCACGAAGTGGAAGAACAATTAATTACATTGCCGCTTTCCCTCGATCGCTGCGCCAAGTTCAGCTGCGCTACATGTACTCGATCGACGAAAAAGAAACTACTAGCAGATCGCCCGCCTGGGATGACGCGAGCACCGTACATAGACGGCGGTATCTTCAAGGGTCTAAGAGCTTTGACAAAAGGCTAGCAGGCTACGTTGGTCCTAAACGCCAGCAAAGATTACTATTCTTCGCCAGGGAAAGGTTTTTCCGACAAGCTGAAAAGTCGAGAGATTGTACTTGCCGATGCATGCCGGCTTGGGTCGGTCGCAGCATCTGTTGAGTATCACCATTTTGTGCTGTGCCGGGAAGCTCTGTGCCTTGCAGCATCAACAGCGGATGGGCTTCGGGTACATCCTCCGAGTTTCTCATGCAGGTCAACTTTACGGGAACGTGAGAGGCAACCAACAACACGCATACAGCCAGCCGCATTCAGGAATTGGGCGATAAGACCCAAAATTGCATTCTCTGGGTGTGGTGTGGTCTGACTGGAGTGGTTGCCTCGTGCCCAATGGCCAGGTGAGCCATTTCATTCGTCAGATAACCACTATGATCTGACAAGATTGAGATTCAAGTTGATATGAAAATTTTCTTGATCCCGAATTTTCAGTCCCTTGAGCCATTGTCGTTAGGGAATAGCACGGCGAAACCCTTACTCTCCACCAGAGCCTGACAGGATACCATGATCCTATGCGTATCGTTAACCATTCATTGACCATGCCAAGAGATATCCCCAGAGTTGACTGTAGGTTGAAAGCGGGTGCATCAGCTTAGGGCATCAAGGCTCCTTGACAGGCACTGGGTCATGGATGACAAGAATAGTCTGAACCTGGTCAGTCTGCCAAGTTGGGCATGATCTACAAAAGCCTATCGCTCCGTACCTTGCCGTTCAAGGCTAGAGGCTGAGCTAAGCTGCTAGAGAGTTGTTTAACGGCACACCTTTAACTGGCTGCATAGGGCTCAAGGGCTCAGACTTGCTCGAGGCTCGACAGAGGGGCTTTGTCCACTAGCCGTGGCTCCCCGTGTGCAATTTTTTATGGTTGCTTTTTTCTACGGGTGTCCCTTTTTGCACTTTGGAGCTGCTTAGAGACTTGTCCCAGAAAGTGAAAGCGCTGTCTGAGAATGCCAAGCTTCATTTCACTGAGACTGGGGACAGAGAATGAGATGACCAGATCGGCCGATTGCTTGCATGACGACATGAACTTTTCTTTTCCTCTGGTTTCTGTCTTCCCTGTTCTGTCGCTCTGTTGGGGCCCAGACTCGAGCAAGGGCTTGAAGCTCAGTCCTCGTGAGCTGATGCCATCGTGAGATTGGGTTGTGCAATGAGATCAGATTCCACTGGAGTGGAGTCCCAAAGCCTTTTTTATTTTACTTTTCTTCTTTTTGCCTTGGTGTTTTTGACGATGGCTATGTTTTTTTAACACTATTTCGCCATTTTTGCTTCATTCTTTGTTTGAAGTTTTGTGGATTATTAACTTATAAGGACACTGTTAAGATCGTTGACACAACGACTCTTGATCGACCGTGACTAATAATAATCTGCTATTCTCCTGGCACCAGCACCAGCACCAGCACGTTTCGAGAAATGACGCGTGTCGAGATGGTTCGTTCCTTGCAGCAGCTGTCATGTCACTCGTTTGAGACTGTGTCTGTGTCTGTGACTGTGACTGTCTATCTGTGACTCTTTGAGAGGTGGAGTTTCTTCACTACGAGACCGTGACCTTGATCTGACCTTGACCCTGACCTTGGACCTTGATTTAGCAGCCGCTCTCGCTCAGGTCCGAAGAAGCCGCCTGCTCCTCTCTTCCCGCAAGGGGTGTGCGTTTACATGGGCTTTTGATTGGCTCACAGGCCGCTTCAAGTGCCGTGTCATTCGAAGATTGGTTGCATTGACCATGAAGAGCTTCATGATAGTGACGGTCCCTGGCCGAACCAAGGTTTCTCTCGCTGAGATGAAGAAAAAGTTTTCATCTCCTAGTTTGATTGCCTTATTTCCAGGTTTTGTTATGAAATCTGTATCAGTAGACCTCCTTGCATTACCATGTGGTTCCTGGGCTTTGCCCTGCTGACGTTGGCCCTAAAAGTTGAGTCATGAGAAACATCCAGAACGTCTGTCTCAGAGGGAGAAATTCAACGGTTGTCTAAGGGCAAGTATTCCACTCATTCTATCGGTGACATTCTGATAATCGACAAAGGTCGCCAAGGTCGCATCGCTGAAAGATTTATATTTGACCCCTGGCATAACAGAGCAGAATGGTAACATTCATATCCTCGCTTCGGCGGCAGGCAAAGCAAGGACAGAAGACTCCGACTCCGAACTCCTGCTCCTATTCCTAATACGACATACAAAAGTCTGGGGTTAATGTCAGGTCTACACTCTGCAGTGAGCCGCATGCGTTGCTCCCTGACGTCGTTCCTTGACTGTCTCGAGTTTGTGGTCAGCAACTCAAGTCAACCCAAGCGAGATGAAATTGTCCTGGTAAACTCGCCAAGAACTTGACCTATCATTTACAAAACCTCTGTTGACCCTCGCTTGCAGAACAACCCTTGCGTCGGAGTTGAAGTTTTCAACGCCGACACGTTTTTCAGAGACATTCACAAGCAGGGACCACATAGTGTCTCCAGTATTCAACAACGATTCTGCAATATTTTCCTTTTTTTTAATTGCTTTCTCGCCTCCCTCAACGTCTTTGGTGTTGGTCTGGCCTGGAGCGTTGCATCGTGCCTTGTCTTTGCCTGCTTGCTGACTAGGCAGATCTGACATATCACATTCAACGTGCGTTCCCCGCATTCTTTGTGTCTCTTACGACAAGGGTTGTTAATCTTCGGCTGGAGCAAATTTGCATGATGAGCAGGAGGGAGCTTGTCAGCGTCAGGGCCCGTGGTGCCACGCTGCCATCTACTGCAGGTTCTGCTGCAACGAGCAAGGATGTGTGTTCTTCTGGCCATTGCTGTACAGTCACCTAGTTGCACCCTCAACTCTTTCAAGTGAAAGGGTCTTGTCCAAGGGGAGGGAAAGAAAACGGGATTGGATATTGGCATATTGGCCACCCAATCTCTTGACAAACAAAAACATTTTTACGTCGCAGGGCATACATACATACATATTACCGGGCTCCCAGGCTGTTAAGTCTGTGCGATGCCAGGCCAGGACAGGACAGGACAGGTGCCTCCTAAAGCCCCCAATCCCAAGGCCCGGGGTAAAACACAAAATTGCAAATTTCTACAGCATCAAGTTGCTGCAGCTGCATGTTTTTGGACGAAAAAGTAAGCTCGCCTTCGTGGCTTATCAGGGAGGGGGGCTTGGGGTTGCCGTGTAATCCCCGTTCCTGCGCTGAGTGGTCACCGGGGGCCATGGGGTTACACTTTGAGTCTGGGCCGTCATGAAGCATTGCATCTGCAGTTCAATGAGAAGAAGGAGAGGAGCATAATCGACAGGCCTTCATCGGGACTATCGAAGATCCGTTTCGGCCGCCCTCGCTTGGAGGCACAGCGGGTGCTGGCGGCTCAAATCGGACAGACACAGACTCTAAGTTGTACGTACAGTACAGTAGTATATACGAAAAGCCAGTCCAAGAAAGAACTTGACTTGTCAGGTTGTACAACAAACATGAGCTTTACTCGTTCTAGGAAGGGACAGAAACAGGCGTGTGTGGCAAGACTCGGGCAGCCTCAACTCAATGGTTGATTGATTGCGAGGGGGCGAGTCGAAGTTTGCATACCGTTGCATTGCATCGCAGCCGACCAGTTTCTCTCGTCTATCAGAGAAGTTTCTTTTCTTTCTTAGTGGTGTTGTCCATCTTGAGATTCAACCCCCATTTGCTATGCAGCTCTGCCAGCTGAGATCGCCACGAGTGTCGCATTTTATTGTACGCAACAATTTTATAGAGCCAGCCAATCACGTCCGGGCAACCCCAGACTTGTGCTGTGCCCCTAGACGTGGGGAACTCCAACGTTTGTTGAAATGTTGGAGAGAGAAAGGAGGAGAAGGGCGCTGAAAAGTAACAAAAGAGACTGGTCGTGTTGCTTTGCATGATATGAACTGCGGGGCGCTTCCGTGCCGTCCTGTAGCTGTGTCTCTAGCTGCAGAGTTGCGGCTAGCTACAGTACGAAATGAAATGCTGGATGGCCATTGTTCAACACCGTTCTCGAGTTTACTTGTCATATTGTTCGGCCTTTGACCCCTACTATGAGTGGTATGATGCTTAACCAGAAGAGGCCGTCACGGCGTGTCATGTTGCACCAAGAGAGCTTCAGTCTTGGCGGGCCCCTCTCGCTTTCTCTCAGACGACACTAGCACTCTCGCTAGATGTTGAACCCCGTCGCTCTCAACCTCGCTTTGTGGTTTGACTAATTACCCCGGATTTCTCCAGGCTTGGACTCGGCTTCGTCGGGTGGCTTCACAGGAGCTAGCGGCTACGCCGTGGAAAGGATGACAAACCTTCTATCGTATTGCGTTGGACAGATTCTCCATTCTTTGTTCGTTACAGCAAGCGCTCGCACTAGAGATGGTAAGATTGTTACAGTATCATGGTCATCGAAAACAAACCTTCCCGAGCCGTACCTTTGGAGCCGTCAGTTGAAGGTCTGTATTCAACATCAGCCACCAACTAGAAAACACGACGCTTCTGTGTGTGTATTGGTGGCAGTGCCTGGGCCAGGCTCTCTGATGACATTTTCTTTGAGGCTCCTGTACGTTATGGGATCGTCTTGCATGGGGGAGATTATCACCAGCCATATCTATGCATGTTTGCATGCTGGCTTGTCTAGTCGAAACGCAGCTATCCCTGGTCCGTAAGATACAGCAGATAGCTCAGCTCTGGTCAGAGTTAGCTTGGTGATAGGGAATATTGATACTGAATCATTATCGAATACCAGGTCACACCCCCTCTCCCGTGACCTCGATCAAAGTTGCTATCTTCCACGTTTCCCGTTAGTCCAGTGTTTCTCGTGTGATAACGACGAGTCTTGTCTATTTGCATTCTAGTGCACAAATGCTAGGATGGAATACTGCACAGAACAACTCTGCTGCAATCAAAGAGGGGAAATATTGCGGAGGTGGCGCCTGAGTTGGATGATGTCTCGTTCTTGTGCCGTGCCATGTGACGCATTTGATAAGGTGGCATTTCAATTGGTGCTTCGGCAGGAACTTTGAGACCCTTGCGTTTTGGAATGACATGCTTCACAGAGAGACAGACAGGAAAAAGGGCGCGTCTGGACACAGTGAGGGACATAGTGGGTGTGGTGACCTCTCACGGGACCATAGTGGTGATCTTGGATGAGGGTTTGATGCGTGGGGGGAGTTAAAGAAAAGGTGATCTGCGAGACTTTGGTCTAGGGTAATGATAACGGACATGATGTTCCATATTGAATCAGTCCAGCATATCAATGAACCACTTGATTCAGTGAATAGTTGTAAGATGGTGTATAGCGAAACTCCAGTATGACTAGAACTGAATCGTTATAATGAGCTTTTTTGTGACAACGTGATCATTGTACATTGCATTCGACTGACCACCTGGCAAAATGCAAACCTCACCTCATCACTACTATCTCACTCATTCGGGTAACTTCCACTCATAATTCTGATACATCATCAGAAACATATCAACCACTCGCAGTGTGCTATATCGTGTCATTTACCCAAAGCTCCCCCTCCCATCATGCACTTACCCGCCATTCTGCTCGTTAGCAGCTTAGTGGTATATGGGCCCTGTGCCTAAATCGAAATGCTGATGCTCCTACCCGAGACCTGCACCATGATGCCGATTAAGCGTCCGTATGTAAACTCCCGCACCGGTCCGGGTGCTCGCATTGCACCGAGACGGGTGACTACACAACGGGATATCATATGGTATTTGGGTGGATTTGGTGGTAAGCCAAAGGTCACTGTAATTGATGGATCTTGATAGCAAGAACCTTGATGTAAAGCCGAGAGGCAAAATGGCCACTTTAATGGAGACAGTCTAAGAATAGGAATTTTTGATACCCTGATTGTAGACCAGAACAGTTGCTGACCTGGCCGAGAGATGGTCACCGAGCATGAGTTCACGTGTAGCCTCTGCCCTTGTTCTTTGACCCAGTTACTGCTCTTCACATGATGAGAAGAAGAAACATGGAAACGGCGCGTATTCTAAGTTGAATCAGCGTTCTCGTTCCAAGGAAAGTAGTGCGCATCCTGGTCATGCTGTCCCTCAAGATGGTCCGGCTCGGGCTCCAGACATGCTTGAAAGTTGGATTCTTGTCTATATACTAATCATCATGACATGAAGTGGTTTCTTTCCTATTGCAGACCTGCATATCCAGATATATTGGGTCTAAATCCTCAAGTTGGAGTAGATATTCTGAACTCCCTAGCCCAGTATTGATAAGTTAACATCACTCGTGAACTGAAGGTTCTGCACCGCTTATTTTCTTCTGCTATCCGCAAAAGTACAGTTCTGATCTCGAGACCAAACTCAAACTCGAAAATGTCAGTCACTGAGTTAAAAGAATGAACAAGCTGCAATAATCTCGAGATATATCTCTGTCTCTTGTAACCTATGCACAGTATGTGCGATCTAGACCTCAGGGGCCAGCATGGCACTTCCACAGTCAACATTGTTGCTTTACACGGTCGACAGCACTGACATAAGTCGTGAATACCACAATACTTGGCACTGATATGTCTGAGATATAACAATTAACGATTATACTAAAATCGTTCTTTTTCGAAGAGTCATGGGCCTGACCGCACCATGTCAACTGAAGAGACACCAGTCAGTAATGCACAGATTGCAAGTTATATACAGTGAGGCAAATAGAGACACATGGGACATATTATTAAATTAAAGGGATTATGAAAAACAGCAAGAAACCATCCCTCAACAGCGGAAATCGTTACCAATACTGCCACAGCCTCCTTAAGACAAAGGCGGCAACCAGGAACTAAGAAAGCATCCTTGACCATCGCTTCAAACGATGAAAACCATGATAAATACTGGGGAGAATCCACGTATGTGTATCCTGAAAGTGTATCTACCCCTTTGAACCCTGGGTTTTAGAAGAAGGGGCACTGGTATGAATGATGAACAAAAGCTCACGTTCTAAAAATCAATGCCATTAGCTCAAATTTTCCCTTTCGCACAACATGGTAGAATGCATATGACAATCTGTGAAATGATGCACTATTGCGTGTTCAAATATCTATCAGTGTTACTTTTATTACGCAGCGAAGACCGCAGACTATCTCGAATACTTGTCTGAGGCCCAACGAGGCAATGACTGCCATTCACATGCGAATAATCGACCTTATATTTTGTGTTGTATCTTATCTGTTTGTGTAATGAATTATTGAAAGAAACATTTAACTCTTGTCTTAAGTCCTTCATCCGATGTGCAAGACAGATCGCTTAAGTGCCCTTGATTGTGACCTCAGTTATCTTGACTCCAACAAACTTCTCGACGTACTATAGCGACCTTTAGCACGATAGCGCTTTGCTTTGGCGGACGATTCACCTCAAGGTATCAGCGAGCTTGCTTAGGAATACCATAGAAAGTATTTGCTCCAGTGGTAGGCTTCTGCCATCCCAGCAACTCGTGGTAGACAACCTCAGCTTGGGCTAGCATATCGACATCGGCAGGATAATGTTTAAGCTCGACACTATCAACCTTGTAAGCGACAGCGACTTTGATAGTATCCAGGACATCAAGCTTCGTGAGGACTAGAAAGTTGCAGTAGTTGAAGTATTGTGTTTGACAACGACAGGGTCGAGCCATCCACATCTGCGCAGGTCTTCTGCCGGTTGGAGTTCCCTGATCCCGGTCAATCTCTTGAAGCTTAGTTCCAATATCCCCAGTACTTTCTGCCTCGAAAGCCCCTCTCCGACGCGGGCGTAGAGGCCTTCACAACTCCGATCGTTTCTGTGATGCTCATGGAATTCAAGGTGAAACCGCTGATGATGCTGTCTAGTGTTGTGTTAGACGAGGCGATAAATGGGTATGAGCTATAAATGACGCCGAGCATGAGAGCGTTCGCCCCTTCTGCGATGATGTTCTTATTACTCTCATGGGCGGACTGCATGAATGAGACACCATTGATAACGCATTTCCCCAGCTTTGGGCGACACTCGTTGAATCGGGAAACTTCCTTCTCAATACCATACTAGGAAAGATCTCCAAGGTATCTCAGGTAGCCGGACTCAAGACGGCCAAGCTTCTTCTCGAATGCTTCCGGGTTAAAAACGTCAATCCGACGGACAGCCTCGGGCTGCATGAAGGTCAGCAAAACTTCTGCAAGATTCAAGCACGAATGACTGCTTAACTCCGTGGTTGTGCTCTAGATACTTCAGAGTATATCACTATTGGAGTTTCCTTTGAGTAGTAGAACGAGAGAAGATCTTGACTTATGAGTGCCCAATATGATGCGCTACACACAAGGCGTCTCTGTTTTTACTTCCTAACCATAGCATTATATCACTGTAGAAGATCTTTCGAAGTAGAGAAACTTTATATTTACAGTCACAGAAGCTACCTAGATATCTTATCTTATATACCTTAAGCAACAAGTAGATAGTACTCAAGCTCAACAGTGAAGTGTTCAGTTCTTGATGAATTGGGAATAGTGATTGGTGGAGGCACATCTGTGTAGATTAAAATAATACCTCCCCCCAAGACAAGAAGCCAATTTTTATAGGGGAGATGAAACACGCCAAATGGAACTAACAAGTATTTATAGCTTAAATTTAGAAGGCCGTTTTGATTGTTTCTGTCAGTTCAGAAGGTTCAGGTTAGTGGTCGGGGATGTCACGTGCTCTCGTGTCACTGACGTTCACGGCTGGTCTCTTGGTTGTTTTCCGTTTCGGTCAATTCACATTTTAGCCACACAGAGGCACAGTCAATTGATTTCCTTTCGCAACTAATCTTCTCACCCTTCTAAAAGTTGTTTTCTCGCGTCTGCCTTCGCCCTGGAAGATGCACGACTCGCAGATGCTTGCTCAGGCAGGCAGCAATGAGACGCAGGATAGCCAGCCCATTTTTGAGGCCTACAGGGCTGAGTTTGGTGTCGGCACGGTACGTAGCCAGTGTAGCTGAATTGCCTCTGCACTGGGGTTTGCATCCTCACGATCAAGATGCACTAACACTTGCATGCCTCAAACAGCTCAGTAGTTCGCCTCCCAAATACGTTGCATCTTCAAAAATAAGCACGACAAGCCCGAAACAGATTCCTTCACCTGCGAGCGAAGTAGTGGTTCCATCATCCGACCCGACAGTCATCGATTTAGCAGTACCAGCTATTGCTGTTCACCACGACGCGTTATCGGACAAAGCGCGTCCAGGGGGGCCCACTACCGAGAATGACGATCCGTCGCACTGGGACACGACCAGGGTGGCACTGACACATTCGAAAAAGCAATGTGTAACTCTCGAGGCAGACGTGGTGAATGGCGTTGCACAGGGCCACCGAGATCGCGTCAATTCGAACAGCAATGTGAATCTGAGCGTTCGGTTGCCAGCTACATTCGTCAAGTCAAAACACCTTCCCAACTTATCCGCGCGCCATGACAGCCCGCAGCCGCAATCAGTGCAAGACAATGCACCCAAGCCTCTAATCAAGTGTCTCAACCCGCCGGCCAGTGCTGTAACTGCCGCCTTGCGCAAAATGGACTATTCTCAACAGACCCCGACACAGGTGAACGATGATCGTGATTACAGCGAATACTGTGATATTGTACCTTCGAGCCCTGTCAATGGCGATACTCAACCCGCCTCTCACGAACCTCGAACCCTTCAGGATGATGATACAGGAGCCGTGAATTTTGCGAACATGAGCGAGTTGGGCCGGCCTTCGTCTCAAATATCAGAGGATGCGGGTTTCGACAATACTAGAGGTGACTGGAGACATCCTGACGGGACCTCACAATTGAATAACGGCCAAACCCCGCACCGCCCTCACGCTCCTACCTTCGAGACGCCTGCTGTACCCAAGAACCCATTTGCTGCGAGACCAAGCATCGCCGCGCCTCTGGCCGGTAGTCAATTGTTCGGCCAGACGCAATTTTCTTCAGCTATCAAACATATTAGTCCAACATCCTCACGACCTTCTCCGAAGCTCTTCAACTCTATATCGCCAAACATCATTGAGACATCTCCTTTGAAGAACCGCGCCAATGTCTCGTCGCCATCCGATATCCGAACCTCGAGTCCTCATCGCCGTCTCCATGACATCCCCGAAAAGTCACTACAAAATATAGATGAGGGACCTATTAGAGCGGCAACGCCTGTGAACGACCAATCTACAGCTGGTGAAATGATTCCAGAATCCCCCCCATCTACTGATCCCACACCTCGAGCCAAAGCATCTAGATCATCGAACGCCACTGAGCCAATGGCACATTACGAGCCAATGAAGAAGTCTCAGGAAAGGAAGAGCATGGAAAACTTTGTAATTCCTCCCTGGGATTCTGATGATGACTCCGACGATGCTATCCGACGGTTGGAGAGACGAAAGAAGATTGAGCGGAAAAAGGCTCAGGCTGCAGAGGAAATGGGCCGCGTTAGCTTCACACCCAAGATCAGGCGCAATTCGGCAGAACAGCCATCGAGGAAGAAGAGAAGGATTTTGCCGCTTGAAGAGCCCGAAATAAACCCCAAGCCTTCTCCCAAAACCGACAGGGGTAAGGGGCAAGAACTGCCACCTCTCGTGGATGACTCCCAAAAAGGGCTGGTGGCTTCTAACGAGACTCTCCCTGTTACATCAACCAAGGCCACACCAGGAAACAGTGCTCCCGATAATCCGCAGATCGATTATGATGGAGACATAGTCTTGGTCGATGTGGACAAGGTCGTCGTAGACGATGACATGATACCTGCAACCAGTCCAGCGCCTTCTCTCCCACCTACAGCACCCGTTGAACAACTGCCACCATCTGAGCCTGAGCTACCACAGCTCCGCGTCGAAGAAGAGGGTTTGCCACAAGGCCCTAATGAGCATTCGGAGCCTTCATCTTTGCCACCAGCACGGAAGCGGACGACTAGGACTTACGGCCGTGCAGCTCGGCAAAAGCGCAGAAACCCATTTCTCAGTTCCTCTTTCTCGGACGGGCTGATAAGTGATTTGGACCCAAAACCTACGCCTATATCATCGCCCCTGCAAAATGTGACTGCAGTTTCGATGATTGAAGAAGAGCCAGAGGAGGAATTACCCCTGCCCCGTACAGCAGAAGACAAGAGCGAGAAGAAGTCCGCATCGCGGTCCAGGAAACCTGCCCGTGATGTCTATGCGGATCTTCCACCACCGATGACTACTCGCTCGCGTAGGAGCGATCGAGCAGATACAGCCCCAGTGACCCCGTTGGCCAGTCGCTCTGTAGGTCAGATACCGCCGACATCTTCGAGTTTGAGTATCCTTTCAACAACACCCTTGCCTTCTGCCAAAACAACGCCCAGGACACAAGACTCCCCAGGTTCTGAACGGCCGGAATCAGTCACTCTGCCGTCTCCGAGAGGCAGTCGTGATTGCCATAAGGAGGATGCTGGAAAAGGATCGAAGACTGGGTCACCTCAGCCGGCAAAACGAGCAGCAAGGGTATCTAAGCGATTTTCATATCTTGACTCAGATTCTACTGATGAGCTACATCTCTCGCCAGCTGCAAGTGTGCTTGAAAGGAGCATGGTGCATTCCAAATCAAGCAGATCCTTCAAGCAAAGCTTTGCCCAGTCCCACCGAGCAGGACGCCTGTTCGAGGGCATGGTCTTTGCCATTTCCTTCTCAGACCAGTTCAAAGCACAAGAACGCAAGAAGTTGGCGACGAAAATCACACAGTCGGGAGGTATCATTCTTGCTGAAGGGTTTCAAGACATGTTTGAACATTCATCCATTATGAATGCGACCGATCCTGTGATGGATGAGCAGGACTCATTACAACTCACCAAGCTGATTTCTGAGAGTGGGTTCACAGCACTTATCGCAGACAAACACTCACGCAAAGTCAAATATATGCAGGCTCTGGCGTTGGGGCTCCCCTGTTTAGCTCCTCAATGGATAACGACATGTTTCAACAGAGGCGTTATTGTCGATTGGGAACCCTATGTTCTTTGTGCAGGTGCATCCACTGTGCTTGGCAATGCAATCCGGTCAAGAATATTGGCACCGTACTCGGCGACTGAAGCCAAGCTGGCTGAGGTCATCCAGCAGCGACCGCGACTCCTTGACGGACAGCGTGTCTTAGTTGTCATTGACTCAAAGAAGTCTCGAAATGAGGCTAAAGAACCTTACATCTTCCTCGCGACTGTACTAGGGCCATCGATTTCGCGAGTGTTTTCAACACAACAAGCAAGGGAATTGTTGTTAGAGCATCAGAAAGCTGGAACTCCGTTCGACTGGTTATATTTGGATAAAGGAACAGGGACCGTTGACGCCGTTCTTGCGCCCACGGGAACAACAGGTAATAAGAAACGTCGAAGATCAGCCGCAACTCAGCCCCGGATCGAAAATATCCGAGTCTTGAGCGACGAGCTTGTCATCCAGAGTTTGATTCTCGGACGTATGGTGGAAGAAGATGAAATGTATACATAATCATGGCTCCATTTTTTAGAGGGCGTTTAAGGTCTATCACTATCTTGGGAAATCATGTCGACCACTTAGACTGATGCATTGGATGGCGTTGTAAGGCGGCGGGAGGGCCTGGGAAGTAATGGCATCCAATGGATAGGTACTGCAACGTATCGATAGTACGGCACTAGCTTATGCTGTAGCTAGTAGGGACAGGACACATGGAGTTTATACCAAGTTGTTTTTAAAATTTCGATGTTTGTGTTGCTGAGTGATATGTGGTACAACGCAGCAGCTGGTTACATCATACTGTCGTTATTCACCACCTGGGGTTGTCCACTAGACGGGGCAGATATTCAAGGATTGCCCTTTGAATCCACTATAGTAGTAAAGCCTGACGAAATTTTCAAGGAATCAAGGAAATTTGGGCATTGATTTTGGATAGGCGAGATAGTAAATGAGTAAGATAGAAGCTCAAGGAATTGCAAGCCAGTGCAATGAGGGCATGTCTCAGAGTGACTGTACAGACAGTATCCAGTATCAAAACGATGGATCATGCAGGGATCAACGCTCTTCAAGGGTAATGTATCTCTATTTGTAAGGGTCTAACTAGAGGAGACAGAATTGCCATGAATCAAGTAAGAGAAAATGGAGAGCTAAGAATAGGAAGGTACGCGTCGTGAGTTTCCCATTCATACCCCGCGGTCGCTTCAACCTTCAGCAGCCAAAGAACATCCACTCACCATTCTTTTTCCCCTTCCATCGCCACCATGAACGGAGTTTCAGCAAATACATAGGGAACTAGAATCTCGACCGATCGAGACCTTCCACATTTGCCGAGAACGGAGCATGGCCAATCAGTCGCGACAACGGTACCTGTTCGTGGTAATCAACTCGACCAGTTCTCTTATCATTCACTAACTCATCGATTTAATGGTACAGAATTTGATTGATACCACATATGGCCTGGAGAATTGTACTCGTGAAAGATCATAGCAGGCAATCGACGTACTCGAAGCGATTGTAGAGGGATTTTAAGACATATTTCGCCTTCTTACTTGCTTGCAGTTGCGCAACCTCAACCTCGTCCAACTTGCGATCGCCACCCAAGATCGAGACCACGTTCCTTGATTGGGGACTAAGCTTTTCACCTGGGAACACTTTGCAATTATTTTCCCCTTTTAACCAGCGCATTTCCTCGAGTTCCTCGAAGCTGGTCGGTTTGGTGTAAACCAAGCCAGGGGCTAGGGATAAGGCTCCACGATGGCCTCATGTTTACCCAAACTGGTCTCAGAACCAGCTCGCGAAAGAGAATCCTTCAAGTTAGTTACACTCTCTTCATATCCACATAAGCGACTTTCACACATATGTTTGCTTGATAACTAACATAGTTAGGTATGGAGCGTCGCTGCTCAACGATATTACAGACTTGCCCACCGAAGGCGCCCCCCCTGGTCAGCCCTCAGCCAACGGAACTGTACCCAGCGACGAGATAAAACGACAAGAAACTCCGAGAGACACTGTTCTTGCATCTCTTGCGCAACTCGGACTCTGGAAAACAGGCACTAACCGCGCCTTGATATCTCTGTTCGATCGTAATCACCAATATATTGTCGCCGAGACTACACAACGATCATCTCTTGCCAAGGGCCCGATCCGGCCAGAAGACAGAAATGGAGACTTCTGGCTATATCCAGGGACATTTCCACGACAGCTCTCGGTTTGCGGCCGGGCTCTTATGGCACAAAGTCATGACTCTTCCTCTGATGAGGAACTGCACCTTACTCTGATACCGGATCTTAAAGCCGATGCTAGACTCTGCAAGATACAGCATCCGCTATCAGAATTTCCTGCTCGGTTTTATGCTGCTGTCCCTGTGCGATCACCTGCTGGCGTTGACATTGGTGTGTATTGCGTGATAGACTCGGAGCCGAGAGAAGTCGAGAGCTGGACCACCAATGACACTGAGGCCCTACGAGAAATCTCCTCTAATATCATGGACTACCTTCGAGCCAAGAGTGTGGGAGATGCTTATCGAAGAAGTGTCCGTATGACAAGGGGAATTGGTTCGTTTGTCGAGAAGGAGTCGTCCATGGCGGGTTGGAGAGCTCGAACGAATTCTCCGGCCTTCCACGACGATGCGACACGGGAAGGCAATCTAAATTCAGAACAGCAGGCGCTACAGCAGTTCAGAGACATTAGCCTTCAGAAAACATTGCCGGTTCACGTACCAGTGCAACCCAATACGACAGGAGAAACCACCGCTATCAGTTCTGGGGGCCCCGGGGAGGCGAATATGACCAGCACTTCATCGAAGAGTATGTCTGTTCGAGAATCCGATGCTAATGCCAAGGAGAAGGCAATTGCCAAGATATTCTCTCGGGCAGCCAATCTCATACGAGAAGGAATAGAGATTGAAGGCGTCGTCTTCCTAGACGCGAATTTCGAGACGTCGGCTACCGATTCAATGCTTCATGAGGGCCAGTCTTCGACCGAGTCATCATCGAGTAGCGATGAGTCAAGTGATAGGATCGAGCAGGAAAAGTCTTGTTGCGGAATTCTGGGTTTCGCTACTTCAACTTCATCAAGCATCAACTTGGATGTAGGTTCTGATATCCACACAACCATGCCAATGAAGTTGCTAGCTGCACTCTTGCGGCGGTATCCCGCTGGTAAAATCTTTAATTTCGACGAGGATGGTAGCCTCTTATCAAGTGGTTCGTCTGAGGCCGACCTTTGTACACCGATGCCGAAGGAAGAATACTTTAGTGAAGGATCAACTGCGGCGCTATCTGGTAAAAGTCAGCGTCCTTGGTCACGATCTCTAGAAGGACCGTCAGTTTCCAAGATCTTTCCTGGTGCTCGAAGCGTAGCCTTTGTGCCTGTTTGGGATCCCAAAAGGGACCGTTGGTTAGCGGGAGGTTTCGCATATACTCGGACACCCACGAGGACATTTACGATCGAGGGTGAGTTGAGTTACCTGCGAGGATTTGGCATGCTGGCCATGTCGGAAGCCCAACGACTCGAGGCCTTGCTAGTGAACAAGGCACAATCCGATGTGCTTGGCTCATTATCCCACGAACTACGTACTCCTCTTCACGGAGTCATGCTTTCAGCCGAGTTGTTGTCCGATACTCAACTGGATGTTTTCCAGGGAAACCTACTGCGAACCCTTGAGACATGTGGCCGAACACTATCAGAGACCATTGATCATCTTTTATATTTCTCAAAAGTCAATCAAGTCGCAGCTCATCGAAAGAAGGAGCGCCGAGCTCGAAAACGATCTATTGTCTCAGACTCTGCCACGACAGTTCCAGCGAGTGTTTCGACCTCTGAGGTTAGGCTGGACGCCCTAATTGAGGAGGTCATGGACAGTGTTTTCGCCGGTCATGTTTTCAAGGGCAATGAAGCCCACAAAGCTTGGCAAACCGCTAATCCAAGCCAGCGCGTGAATACGGAGGATGAGAATGATCTGACGGGCGGTCAGTCTGAAGACCCCGTCAAGTACGAAGCGCCACTTGGACACGACAGTCAGGTGGCCATCTTTCTTGATATTGACCCCTATGTGCCGTATCGCTTCCATGTTGCCGCAGGAGCACTCCGCCGTGTTGTGATGAACCTTTTTGGAAATGCACTTAAATATACACACAAAGGCACAATCACGGTTGCCCTATCTCAAAAGCCCCTGTCCTCGAATAACCCAAGTAGTCACAGACGCTTGGTTCGCATTTCGGTCACAGACACTGGCCAAGGAATATCCCCAGACTTTCTTCGAAATGATCTCTTCAAACCATTCTCCCAGGAAAACCATCTTTCAAACGGTACCGGGTTAGGCCTAAGTCTGGTCAAGAAGATCGTAGCATCAATGGGCGGCAAGATATCGATTGAGAGTGAAGTCAACGTCGGGACCACAGCAACCATAACATTGCCCTTATCACGATCGAAAGACTCAGACAGTTCAAATCTGGGGCAAGAGAAGAATGAAGTGGATGAAGAGACCAAGCGCCTAAAAGGACTGCGTCTGCGACTGGTCGGTTTCCCTTCCGAGGAGGAAATCAAGTCGAAAACGGGTCGGGGCATTCCCATGTCTGCCATGAAAGTAATGTGCCATCGCTGGTTGGAGATGGATGTCATCAACGAAGCTACATGCCAGGATGTGGCTCCGGATCTTGTTCTATGCAATGAGATAGCGATTAAGGACCCGGTGCTAAGTAGCGAAGAGCTCATTAGGTGTCCCGTGGTTGTGGTGTGCGCCAATGCCATCACGGCCCATAAGCGATCTTCCGAGAGCAAGGCATCTGAGGATCAGCGAGTTTATGAATTCGTTTCTCAACCGTAAGTGTGATTCAAGCCCATAAACCTGTAAAGATTTCATATTGCTAACTTGCAGTTTCAGTATTGGCCCACACAAACTTGCTCGAATTCTTCATATAGCGTTATGTCGATGGGGGGACTTACAAGCGTTATCGCCGGCTGTGCCAGTACGTGAAGATGAAGAGCATTTGGATTATGCATCCGATGATGCCAAAAGGTGCTCGACTGGAAGTAATACCGAAGGAGATGCCCCTGATGATAAATCGACCCCAGGTCCAGGAGCGGCGTCACTAAAACGCCCTGGTCCCCCATCACGAGTTCCGTCAAAACGCCCTTCGCAAGCGATCCAACAACAGGGGTCAACTGCGGCGAGCGAACCCAAGAGTTTCCTCCTTGTTGATGATAACCCCATCAACCTCTCTGTGTTGTGTGCCTACATGAAGAAGCTTAAGAGCAAGTATACTACGGCAGCAGACGGACTTGAAGCTGTGGAACGGTTTCAGGAGAACCCGGATGAATTCAGTTGCATTTTGATGGACATCAGCATGCCACGAATGGACGGCATTGAGGCCACAAAACAGATACGGGCTTTCGAGAACAAGGAGGGTCGGGAACCTGTTGTCATTCTTGCCCTAACTGGTTTGGCATCAGCGAGTGCTCAGCAAGATGCTTATGCAAGTGGTGTTGATGTGTTTCTCTCTAAGCCTGTTAAGCTCAAGGAGCTGAGCAGTATATTGAGGGAGAGGAGTTTGGCGTAGATAGTAAGTCGACTATCGAACAAGGAAACGGATGGCAAGAACTGCACGATGTGAACGAAGCATACGGCATAGATAGACGGTCATTATTCGTTAGACGCTTCATCGTGAGATTAAGCGCTGGGTGCAACCTGTCAAGGGTGGAATAGATTAATAGAAGACAAGTTACAAGTATATGTTACATCCATCTGAGCGAGCACCTAGCTATGAACTCTCTTCATCAATGGTCTGTACGTATTAGTGGTAGTGGTGCTAAACTCGTGCAAATCATGCTGTACAATGCTGGAAGATCATGCTATTCGTACATTCAGATCAACACTTGATGTTCAAGCATGGCATGCACATCAGTTTCTTTCGTTCCTACTCAACTATGGCGAAAATTAAAATATTATTCAATTAATAAGCGTATGCCAAGAGGCAGAAAAATGATAGGTACCTAGTCACTACCTACATATGTATTCGGATGTCTCGGAGTACTTTCCATGATGATGTGAGGCTCGGGTTTTTGGTGATGGCCGAGCGTATGTGTTTAGGCTTTTTTGTCCCCCTCCAAATGCCGTTGGGTTATAGACTGACAATGTCACTTTGGTTCCACCAAGGAGCGTTATTGGCTCGAATCGTTGGTTTTCGAGATCAACTATTGCATGTTCTGTTGATATGGGAGTCTACAGATGTGGAATATTGTCCATATTTGATACACCAGGGAACTCGTCCTTAGTATCAAACATTTCTCAAGTGGCAGAGACACTGCATTACATCCCTGACTTGTGATATATCCGGGTTCTGTGACAGTATCGACGCTACCCAAGACGGGAATCGGCAATAGTAACATGCCTTATAAGAATTTTAGCATTGACTAACTTAGCGCTCGCGGAATCTTAGTTGATTTTGCTAGAACTATGACGTAAAATGTCGGCATCGATTAGACGTGTATGGTTTCAATGCATGTGTTGTAGCCATATATATGGTGCCTTTTGGCTTACTATGAACTTGGTAATAAATAAGCATGCAGCTTGGTTGAGAAAGTTTTGATGGGTGGAATCGAATAAGGAAGTGTCCGCGGCCTTACGCGTAGGGTTAGGATGCTACATAGGCAACTTGCCATGTAAAGAAGCCGCCGATATTAGGTCTGGGCAACAGTTTTAAGGGATCTTGGCGTACAAGAGGCCAAGCTAGGCATGAATAACCTTGAGAGTTGAGACAGATTGATGAACTCATGATAAGATGATCTTGTAGATAGATTATGTATGATTGATTATCCGCAAACTCAAAATAAATAAGCTTCAAATCCTTCCATCGGTGTGTTGTGGTTTATAGCCAATATCATATTGTCTGTGACATCCGGAAGATCCGGAGGTTAAAAGTCGGAGGTCGGAAGCACGAGGCGGAAGTTTCATCACATCTAGACGGGGTTAAAACGCATACCGTGCTTCCGTGGATGATATAATTTCCTGTTGTCCTTGGGATCGGACTTTTGCAGAACCCCAGATCATGATCGGTTGCTGCGGAATAGAGTTCAAGTCAGGGGCTTTGAGACGGTAATGAGAAAAGGAGTTTCTATGGGCATCTGTCGAATGATGGTGGTTGACGGGCACGGGCAAACAACACCATCATCAGGTCCATGTACGTCAGTCGAATTGTTTACCCTTGGAAGCTGAGTCTGCCCCTGTTTGACAAGAGTCAAGACAGACACAAGGTGGAGAGATGCTATAGATTAAGTATCCTCTCTCACGAGAATGATGCCATGTTCACCTCGAGGTGAGATAAGCTCACGGCCTCATCAGTCTGCTCATACATAGTTATTTTGTCCACGTCCAACATGTCACCTTTCTATGACTGGTCCATTTATCATATTCATGGCATGTCAGCAGTGTAAAGTTGGTAGCGGACGATCCATTCTAACAAGACCCTTGTCTAGCTCGGCTCGGGCTCTTCTTCTTTTTCTTTCTGCGTGCACCTGTAGCCCTGTAATTGGCCCACTGGCTCCCGTACAAGCCAGCATCCGGCAACAGGGCGGGGGTCGGAAGCTTGGGCCCAGGGTATTCCCTGCTTGTGGCTTGTCTTAGTGCTTCCCGGTCGACTTAGACATGTCGTGTGCCCTCAGACTGTCATTAACTCCGGGTACAGGCAGCGAAAATACTGGCCCAATAACCCATGAATTACCTATCATCGATCACAGATCAGAAACTGCCAAGCTGAGTTGTTCTGAGCTGAGCTTAGTTGAGTCTTGTACCTATGTAGCAGTCAATATCAAATATACACTCCCCGAGCGTTCCGTCCACCCTCTGTTGCATCAAAACCGCCTCTCCCTCAACTACAAACGGACTTGTTGTGTTTCCTCTTCTCCCTATTACTCAGACGAATCGCATTGCATTGTATCGTATACATTATACCCTTTTGCATTTCTTTCTTCTTGTTTGTACTGACTTGGCAGTTGGCATCGCTATATCCTGACTTACACCTTTCCCAGGCTGCCTTCCAGTTATATCTAGGACCTCATCACTAGCGACAAGCCTCATACTTCACTGTCACCCTAAACTAAACTTAGTACTCGGCCTTTGAAACATTGTTCGTCATGGGAGTCGGTTCTTTTCTTGAGCCACTCATCGTCGTGACTCTCCTCTTTGGGGGTGCCTACTTCAACAGGAGCAAGGACTACAATTTCTGGACAAATAAGTCAGGAATCGCCAGCATCAAGAGTTACAAGCGCTCTGATGACTTTCCGAAGCGAGACTCGACCGATAGTCTTATGAGCGGATGGAGTGGTTCGCGATCACCGAGTCTCGACTCAAGTTCTCAACCGACTCTACGCCGTCGCAAGCTTCAAGTGCTTGGCTATAAGCGCATCGTTTCTACACCAAACACTCACATATTTGAGGATAGACTCCTCAGCCGTCTTCTCAAGAAGTTGCCATTCTTGGTCGAGTGCTGGTACTGGTTTCTTATCTACTTTGTGTACCAGGTCGGTCGTGCTATCACTGCGTTGACTCTCGATGAGGGCACAGTCGATGTCGCCCGTAGGCATGCTCTCCAAATCATCCACCTCGAACAACGGCTTCACATCTTCTGGGAGATAGACTTTCAGAAGTGGTTCCTCGCTCAACCTACTCTTCTCCACTGGATCAACCGGATCTACTCGTTCATCCATATTCCTGGCACCATTACCTTCCTTGTTGTTCTCTACTACTTCACCACCACCCGACATCGCCGTTATGCCGCTGGCCGTGTGAGATCTGATACGGTGGCTGCTGGTCCTGCTCTGTACGAAGCCCGTCGACGAACCATGGCTATGTGCAACCTCCTCGCTTTCGTTGTCTTCACCAGCTGGCCTTGCATGCCTCCCCGTCTTTTGAGCGACCCTGAATATAAGGGCCCTGATGCTGAGGAGGCCAAGAGCTTTGGCTTTGTCGACAGTGTTCACAGCGGTACTGGAGAGAGCAGTGTCTGGACCACCAACCGCTTCTGCAACCAATATGGTAAGTGAAAGTCACATGAATTTTACAGGGCTAACTAAGATTGTAGCGGCCATGCCATCTCTGCATTTTGGTTACTCTCTCCTTGTCGGCCTTACCGTTGCCACCATCCCTATTACCGGCCTACGATCTACCTCATGGAAGCGAATAATCATCGTTGCCGCGGGCATGTCATACCCAGCTTTGATTCTAACTGCTATTGTCGCCACAGCCAACCACTTCATCCTAGATGCCGTAGCCGGTGCTATGGTCTGCGCTATTGCCTGGAACTGCAACGATTTCCTCCTCAACTTTTGCATCCTTGAGGACTACTTCCTATCCATGCTTCGCCTTCACAAGCCAGTGAACTGGACCGACCCTGAAACAGCGGTCGAGCCTGAGTTCCAGACTGGTCTCCTGAGTGAAGACGTCTAAGGCGTGCAAAAGAGCTTTCGAGAACGAGCCCCACGAATTTTCTTCCTAAATACCCGACTCTGTTAATATGTTTGTTTCAAGAGGGGAGCCTTTGTCTTATTTGCATAAGTCGTTTAAGCCTTTTCAAAACATTCACAAGGCGTTCCATGTCTGGACAGGAATGATTTCTGTGGACGTAGTGTTAAGTTTGGCGATGGTGGCATGTTGTTAATTTGAGGGAGTCGGGCCATTGATATTCTCAACTGTGGGGAAATTAGACGTGCGCAGAAAGGGGTTCAGTATACCACGCCATACGATATGGTAAATAAACTATTACCAATAATACTATCAAAATAAATATTATACTCTGTATCTTAATTGAGGCTGGCTGCTGACATATTCACATGTACTTTATATGCCCCGAGTTTAATGCTTATGAGTTGACGAAATAAAACGAAAGTTATATTTCATAAGCAATTGTACAAATCAACTGAAACTCGACGTTATCCTCAACCTACTAAGACATATGGAGGCAAAGAAGCTTGATCCTTGATGACAGACGGACTTGGGTAAATGTCGTATAGACTTGTTGAATTGAGTATAACTTAGCAGGCCTTCAGACTACCTAGGTAGGTACTTAAGTGGTTGTTTTGGCACCTCGATTCACTGATGGAAACTCTCTTGCTCATCAGGGAAAAGGTTTAAGTCGTAGAGCTTCCGCTGAGAAATGAGAAACAAAACCCTAGTAGAGTTTGTCTTAAATTTATCATCGGCATGATCCTCGGCAAGGATCATGATAACGAGACATGCTACGGACTCTCTCAAAGTATCTTCATATTGGTGGCCTATTGTAAGATCGTATGAATAACCTAGTCATTGACGTGGTTAAGGCTGATTTACGTATTTGCAGTACGCGGTCACTGAAGTAATTCAAAGCCATTCCATGCCTCATGCTCGTGACGACGCAAGCTGAATTTCATCTCCCACCAATAAACTGCTGTCATGATACTTTTCCGGTGAGCCTTATGAGCACGGTTACATGTGTCTCTGCTAAAACTGTGCTATTTGACAGCAGATACAGCCACGGGTCCAGGTACCTCTGCCAAGATGGGCGGGGAGCTTCTGTGGCGGGGCACGTCGTCATCTGTGATCCGTTTGGGCAAGAGACAGACAGCTGCCTTTCGCTTGGTTACGTTTACTCACATGCCACCACCTGAACTACCTTATTCTTCATCTTTCTTTTTTATCGTAACCATTTATATACCGTTACTTCATACTCAAAATCTGGCTGTGACTCCGAATAACAAAATAATCCGAGGACAAAGGCCATTCAAGACGAAAGCTGCTGAGAGCGGCAGCTCTACTACTTTCTTCCCATGTCGCAGCAGGATTCTGGGGCAGTTGATGCCCCGCCACAGCAGCCCTCGCGACGATCTGCGTCACCATCAAACAGTTTCTATGCGCTGAGCGATGATGAGGAGGGCGAGTACAACACGATTAGAAATGCCGAGACTGGAAGAGGTGTAAAGCTTCTCTTTTCCAAGAGCAAGGTAAGTAACATCCGAACCTATGTCCTGCGCAAGAGGTTGCGCTGCAGAGTGACGGACGACATCTGACAATCACAGGTTTATGTTCACCCAACACCCTCTTCAAAGGACAACATTCCAGGATACATCGCACTTCTCCAGCAGCGAGGCCATCACGAAGAGCGCCCTACTTCATCCGCTTCCAATGAATCAACGACGATCGCCTCCTCGGATCTGCTTCTTGCCTGGATCCCCGAATCTGCCCTCGGAGATTCCGCCAGCATCTACGTCAAGGTTGACCTTTGCGATGGAGACTCACCCCCGAAACAGTCCTACCTTGTTCCTCCCCCGCCTACCGTCACTAGCCATGTTGGATCTGTCGGTGGATATGCGTTTGCGATTCCCGTGAGCGCCGTCTATTCGCTCCTCGTTCGGCCTCCGAGCCTCGGCTGGTGGTATGGATCCGTCATCATCAACTCCCGTGCGGGCGACAGCTTTCCCGCCCTTTTCTTCCATGACAATGAGTGCCAAAGCACGATACTTCAAAAGAAGAAGATCGCGCGTGATACATTTGATCCTTTTGGAGAATCAGGACAGATGTTCTGGGGTGGCGATGAGGTTGTGAAGTGGCTACGCCGTTATGTCAAGATTGAGCGATCCGGCGCTGAGCCGAACATTTACTTGATCGAGCCATCTAAGGAGGACAGTGAAGCATTTGGCCACAAACTCACTTCCAGCCCATCGCAAATTGGTCGTCAGGATAGCAATGTGGGAGCGCAGCGCGGCGCTGCAGGACCGTCAAATCGAGATGCAGAGATGGACCCTTTCGTCAAGTTGATAAAGGAAACGGGATGGAATATTATGGAGAAATTCAGCAAAGTAACCACCTTTACGCGGAGAGCGGCTCAAGATATTGTCGAGAACCCCAACCTACCGCCACAAGTAAGACGGCTCTTGAGAAATCCTGAAGTTCAGACTCTTCAAGACGAGTTTGACAGCGCCAGGATCTATCTCGCTCGCTGGGCTATGGGCATCCAGGAGCAGAGTGACCGTGATCGGAGACAGAGGATATGGTCTGCTAATGATGTTATGGAGCTTGAGGATACCGATGTTGGCGAATTTGAGCTTCTTGAAGGAGCCAGCAACCTTTCACTTGAGGAACGCCGAAAGTCTGTAACAATGAAGGAGTGGAATACCTTCTTTGACCCTCAAACTGGCCGATTATCGATCACTATCGATGAGGTCAAGGAGCGAGTCTTTCACGGAGGTCTTGATTCTGAGGACGGTGTTCGAAAGGAAGCATGGCTTTTCCTTCTTGGCGTCTATGAATGGTATAGCACTGCCGATGAGAGAAAGGCGCAGATCGCCTCACTACGTGACCAGTACTACAAGCTCAAGCTTTCGTGGTGGGAGAGACTCGAAGGTGATGGAGGTGAGGGCGACACTGGAGAGTGGTGGCGCGAGCAAAAGGGACGAATCGGTAAGTTGCTCACCATCACTCAGCCCTTCTCTCCCGAGGAGTATACTTACAATTTGTCTACAGAAAAAGACGTCCACCGAACGGACCGCAATGTGCCCATTTTCATGGGCGAGGATATCCCCCATCCTGATCCAAGCTCACCTTTTGCCGAAGTGGGCACCAACGTCCACCTTGAGCAGATGAAGGAGATGCTCCTGACTTACAACGAGTACAATAAGGATCTAGGCTATGTTCAGGGTATGTCGGATCTATTGGCACCAATCTACGCAGTGATTCAGGACGATGCTGTTGCATTCTGGGGTTTCCAGAAGTTCATGGAGCGCATGGAACGCAACTTTCTGCGTGACCAGTCTGGCATGCGCAACCAGCTTCTGACTCTGGACCAACTGGTTCAATTCATGGACCCAGCACTTTGGAACCATCTACAAAAGGCAGACAGCACCAACTTTTTCTTCTTCTTCCGCATGATACTTGTTTGGTATAAGCGGGAGTTTGCTTGGCTTGACGTTCTTCGATTATGGGAAGGCTTGTGGACTGATTATATGAGTGCGAACTTCCATCTCTTTATTGCACTGGCGATTCTTGAGAGACACCGCGATGTTATTATGGAGCACTTGCAACATTTCGATGAGGTGCTCAAATATGGTAAGTGATTTTGGTCACCAAGCACACTGATCAATATGCTAATGTTAAATAGTCAATGAACTCTCCAACACAATCGATCTTGAGGCGACTCTGATCCGGGCAGAAACTCTCTTCAAGAGGTTCCAGCGACTTGTTGATGCTGTCGACAAGAAACAGAACTTCCCAGCTCCTCGGTTCAACCAGAAGGAACCCTCAAAATCTTCCGAGCAAACCGAATCAGGGCCATCCAAGGGTGGTAAGGCATCTGGCAAGGGCAAAGCTGCTGAGCCAGCGGCGCCTCCGCCGCAGCCAAAGACGATTACACCTGAGTTGCGCAAACTATTAAGCAAGGAGGTAGAAGTGCTCCCGAGGAAAACAGTTGCGCAAAAGGGCGATGGCATGCCAAACAAATGAGTATCTGAGAACAAGTAGTTGAGGTTCGGTTGATTAACGTCTGCTGCATGTATTTTTATGATTGGGGGATTTCTTGGTTTCAGTAATTTCTGGCAAGGAGTTCATGGTATGACGGTAAGTTAGCAATGTTTTGATATATATAAGAAGCCCTTTATTACTATCGGGTCTGAATACACAAGATGCATATCACGATTCTTTGGTACAGGACATAACATCGAGTAAAAAAAGTCCATATTACCAGGTAAAACGCCGCTCTATCCTATCAAGGAACATAAACGCCAGACATCCAACGTATGCTTCACTTCTTCCTACAAGAAGGGGCTTTATCTGTATCCCCTTGGTCCACTGGGCAAGCCTCCTCTCCTCAATCCAGCGTTACCGCCGCCACTTGCTTGATCATACATTCCGCCTGGCGCAAATCGATCTTCATAACCGCCGCCGCCACCACCACCACCACCTCCTCCTCCTCCATTATTTCCACCAGGGGGGTTGAAAGGTCCTTGACTTCCAGCCTGAGGACTCGTTGTTCGCGATCCTCCTCCCCAAAGCCTCTGTCGCAATCTATCCTGCGCAGATCCTCCACCTCCACCACCCGAAGCACCACCAGGTGGCACGCTCGCCGTTTCGGGCCTACCGAATTGACCGCCCGTGCTCTGGTAGCTACCCGCGCGCTGCTGACTTGGCAGTGGTCGCCTATTAATATCACCACCGCCGCCGCCAGGCTGCAACGAGGCAGGTGTTCGTCCGCCTCCAGCCCGGAGACTCTGGGGCGCTTGTTGTTGTGGTTGTTGCGGTCCATTGTCCCATAGACTGCTGAGACCACCGTGCTGCTGACCTGGAGCGCCGGGGCGCTGGCCGGCTTGTGGTGTCATGACAGGCTGTATGGGTTGTTGGGCTGGTGCCTTGGGATCCGCGGGCAGCCATGGAGGGAATGGGCGCCCCTTTTCTGTGTAATAGCCACGAAGAACGCGGCAGACGTGAGTATCGTCTTCGGAGTCGCCGTCTTGTTCGCTGGAGAGAAGATTCTGGCGGAGGGAGGAGATTTGAGAAGATGTCTTCTGGACGAGGTTTGAGTACCAGGATGCCATAATGTGTTGTGTTGTGTTGTGTTAAAGTGTTTCTTTTGTAGCTAATATGTTCGTAGAGTTTCGCATCGATGGTAATTCAAGTGGAATGAAGTTGCGCCTGTTGCGCGATGGGCTTGCTTGATGTAGGTTGAGGAAGCGGTATCGAAACCCAGAGAATGGCTTGAGTTGTAATTGAAGATCTGAGGGGTGAGCGCAATGCTCTGTTGCTGTCGCAGTTGATTAGGAGGTGCAGCCAGCTGCTGTCGTGATAAACCAGGGGTATAAGAGAGGTGCTTTCAGTGCCAAAAAGCTTCAGAGATGGCCTATTTGAAGAGAGCGGAGAAGGAAGATGGGAGGTGAAGCAGTGACGTTTAGAAAGGGATTCTTGGCCGTGGACGTGGAAGTGGAAGTGGGCTGGGGAGTTTCATAGGTGCCTGAACTAAAATGCACTGTATCTTTGGGCGGGGCAATGCAAAGGTAAGCGGGTAGGACTCGGGAGTGGAGCAAGGCCTACATAAGCTTTTGTCTCAACAGAGCCTCTCTCTCACAAGTGACAAGACCCATACAAGCATGAGAAGGAAAATAGTTTCAAAACATTTCAAGTACAACAATTTCATATAAAAACATTGGCAGCCTATTTGGCATCTATACCTTGCCGAGAATTAGCTCAGCAAAAATGAAGCATATTGCCGTGTAATATCCTCAGACAGAAGGTACACATTGATGTATGCTTCACCCTTCGTAAACCCCTTTTTTCCATCTTCCTAAGAAAATGCTAACTCCTCAAACGCCGAAGCTTGATTTTTGAGACCGTCAATTACCATGTGAGATCGTTGGTGAGCATCAGCTTCTCCTTCTCCTCCTGTCTGGGCTTCTTGTTCTTCATCTTGATGACACGTCCACGCTTTCGCTTGTTGCCAGACTTCTCGGTCTCGGACTCTTCACTGTCATCATCATCCTCATCTTCGTCCTCCTCCTCGTTTTCGCTGTCGAGCCAGTCCTCAAGGTCGCCAAGCTCCTCGTCGCTCTCTTCGATATCGGAAACGTACTCGACCTGGTTCTCCAGGTTGTCCTCCTCCTCCTCGCTCCATTCAACCTCCTCACCGTTCTCGTCAAGACCCTTGTCCATGTCCTTGTCACGTTGACCCTCACCATCGCGCTCCATGGCATTGAGAACCTTCTTCCAGATGGACTCGCTGACATTGAGGGGCTGGTCGCCGTAAGCGCCCTGTCGAAGACGCTCAACGAGCTCACGCTCAATGGTTCGCTCCAGCTTAGCAGCAGCCTCGGCCTTGCGCTCACGGGCCTGCTCACGGTGTCTGATCTTAGGGGCCATCTTAGGAACAAGCTTTTCACCCAATCGTTCCTCCTCGGCCGCAATACGACGCATGCGAGTTTGAACCTGTGTCAAGCGGGTAAGACGTTGCTTGCACTTGTGAATGAGGAAATTAGGCCAATATATAAGCTTCTCGTCTATCATGGACAATGCCTTGGAGTAGTTGCTGGGCAGTTTGTAACGTTGCCACTGTGACTATGATTAGCATATTGTTGCCTTGTATAACAACCTGAATTCTTACAAGTTTGCTTGGGAGATGGGCCCTTTCTGGAGTTTTGATCATTAAGTACAATCGGTTTTGATGCTCCCTGACTGTAGCGTATCGCGAGTTTGCGAGAGGACATGACTGACGGTTACAGAGACCTGTAACATTGTGCTCGTTACGACAGAATGTCTGAGCTTTGTTGGTTCTGGATAGAAGTTAGCCTATCATCTTGTATCAAGCCTCGCCAAGTGACAAAGGCCGAATAGAGGAAGCAGCAACTGACTTGATCTTGAACGCGCAAAATTGTTGGCCAATTATTTGCCACAGTATCTCGTCACTTCCGCCAGTGAAGCTCATCGTGAGAACGGAGTAGCAAGTCCTGGTGTTGGCGATAAGTTGGTGCTGGTGTTGTGTCTTGTCTTACTTCCGCTCAGACAGTAGGTGGCAGCACTTTGAGGTACGGGGACAGGAATACCCTTTATAAAACGAGATCTGCGTTCAATAAAGAGAGTAACAGCTGATTCGGGAATTGCTGGCGAGCTTGTTTGAGATCGTGTCGAGAGGTGAGGATATAGAGAAAGCCACAGCAAAATGTGGATGGGAGACGAGCTGGTGAGGCGAATCCTCGTGGCGCCGCACAGAACAAGAGCTATTCAAGCTCTGTCGATAATATGGAGCCGTTCTGGTCCAGAATCTCCTCGCTGATTCTAGAGGTTGTGATATGTGGTTTGCGACTGCGATGAGCGAGGTAGAGAGATCTTGGAGTTTTTTGGTTTTTTTTTAACTGGACTGCGCTATCAGATAAGAAGCGACCCACTAGCCCATCAACATTATCCATGACAGCCACTTACAGCGATCCATTTTCAATGCCCACTTGGGTCCGGGAAATAGTACTTCCGAATGGCTGACATCGGTGCTCCTGGTGAACCTGGAAACGAATACGTACCTGGTTGACAAGTTGGGATAGCATCATCTTGGAACTTGGCCTACTGTAGCCGCGTAACACACACAACGTCAACGAATTTCCCTTCCTGTCGCGTCCAACACAACCAGTCGCTTCGCCGCTTACGACTCGATATTTCCTCTATACCCGATCAAATTCCCTTTATCTCCCCACGGGGAGCTTACGTCGCCGACATCGCCGCATAACTCGTCCTCTCCAGTTCCATAAACACCATCGCCCAAGATGCCGACCGCCGGCCTCAAGACCATCATCGCCCTCTCCTTCGTCCTCGCTGTTGGATTCCTCCTCGTTATTCTCTCCTGCGCTCTGTGGAAGGTGTATTATCCTCTCCTCGTCGTCGCCACCTATGTCATTGCGCCTATTCCCAACTGGATCTGCGGACACTGCGCCAACCCGGATGACTTCGTGGAGAGCTCTGGCGCTGCGGTTCTAGACTTGGGACGCTTCTTTACAGGTTTCTTTGTTGTTATGGGAATTGGTAAGTCCTGCTCAGCCGGCGCAACGCTGCTGATACCAATGGAATGATTACCGTGCTGGAACTCACGTGGCTGACTGTTATATAGCTCTCCCTGTCGTTCTCGCTCACTCTGGTCTCATCGAGGTGCAAGCCATGGTCATGTCCATAATCGGCGGTCTATTGATCTACGGAACCATTGTCAGCTTCGGCATGTTTTTCCACGAGGAGCAAGATTTCTAAATGCGTGCGCAATACGGAGTCGTATAAACCAGAAGCACTCGGAGTTCCCGAACCAAAGATGGATACAGAATGTTGCGTTTCAGGAAGAGGAGGATAATCGCTAGTATAAAGCCTGTATAACGCGTGTATGATCACAGAGGACAAAGGAGTCACATGGGCATTCAGCGGGGTCTTAACATCAGTCTCGGCTATTCGCAAGGACAATTCTTGGGCTTCAGGACGGCAAAGGGAGTTTATAGTCTGTCGTCAAAGATATCCTTGTTTACGAGGAATATATCGTATCATCTTATACTATGTTCCGGATGTTTTGGTCCTATCCCATCAGTCTATGTTGTTGAATTCCAAGCCAAAAACTCCGACGATGTGTACGTTGAGGTATCATGTCCAAAGTCAAATGCTGCGCCTGTCCATCCATCTAATCCAATCTGGCCTCTTCATTGAGATCCAAGTTATGCCGCGTCTCTAAAGACACCCATAGGACCGGCAAGTTTGGTGAACATCTCGTCCCTTTCACCTTCAGGGGTACTCAGGATTGTTACCGCACCTCCGGCTCCGATTCTCCAAACTTCTCTGGGCTCTGTCTCGCCCTCTTCAGCTGGAGCCGTCTCATCGTCCCATCTAAACATGGTTCGGATTGTCACGCTCCAATCTCCAGCACCAGCGACATCCATATATCCCACAACACCAGAGTAGAGACTTCGCTCATGTTGGCCCTCGATGATCTGTAGGAGCTCGCAGCTGCGCTTTTTCGGCGCCCCTGTCATACTTCCAGGGGGTAAAGCCGCGGCAAGGGCATCCAAACCGGTATAAGGGCAGTGAGAGTCAAAACTGCTTCGGCGAGCGCCATGAGGCTTGTTTCCATTGCGGCCTGGGAGTTGTCCGTTGACCACAGTGATCATCTGGAAGACCGTGGCATATTCCTCAACCTTCATGAGATCAGGAACTGTGACATGGCCAACGCCACAGACACCATGTAAATCGTGTCGAACCAGATCGACAATCATGAGGTTCTCAGCCACTTCCTTGGGCACATGAAGGATCTTCTCGGCCTGCGCGAGGGTTGACACAGCCTCTGACTTGCGAACTGTTCCCTTCATGGGTCTCATCGAGCATAGTCCATTGGTGTCGTATCGAAGAAATCGCTCAGGAGAGCAACTCAACATCGTGGCGCCGCCAAGACGGATGAAAGACCCAAAGGGAGCTGGCTGTCGCTGTCTCAAGGTCTGATATATGGCCCACGGGTTTCTCTCGTTGTTTCTTGAACGAGGCCTTGCCATGGTCGTTTGCGATGTGAGACAAAGTTCGTAAGACTCGCCCGCTGCAATGAAATCCTGGCAAACACGAACTTGCTCTTCATATCTGTCTGGCTGCGGTGTTGTGATATCGATTTCCTTGTTCTGGGCACGATTTTCGACGACATGCCCATTAATTCCGTTTCTCATCTTCGTCGCATTCCAGTAGTCAGATTGCTCAATTCTTTCCGTTATCTTATCAAGCCATGCATCGTTTGATCCTCGAGCCTTCAGGTTTTGAATATATGCAACGCCAGCTCTGTGATCTAGAACAATGCTCTTCGTTACCCAAGCTAGACAAATGTCTGGTCTCTTGTGGCCCCGATCTTCCGGGACCATTTTCTTCTCAAGGCCGTGTAGCCCCATCTCATAGGTGATGAATCCCATGAAACCGCCCTTGAAAGCTGAAGTTGAACGGTCAGATCCAAGAGGATGGCTTCGCGTCTCCCAGAAATCTGAGATGACCTCCCACACGGTGATTGTGCCGTTTTTGAGGGTTATCGTCTCGGTTTTGTCCTTTCCGTCTGTACTCGGGAGCCGTACCGTAATATAGTCATCGCAAACGTTGTACTCGAACCGCAGCGTATCGTCAACTCCGAGAGCTACGATGCTGCTCAACGCTAGCGCATCTCCGTTCTTAGAACTCGACGAGTCAAGAATAATTGTCTCTCCCTTTGCCAACCCCAGCATCTCAACGAGTTCTGGCACGCCAGCCCCCTGAGGCAGGGTGATTGTGCGATGTGTGTATTCTGACCCCTTCGCAAAGTCTCTCAGCGAAGTTTCTGATGAGTTTGAGGTCAACCACAAATCACCCAAGTGTTCCTTATGCGCAGCTGCAGACTCCAGGTGATTCGGCGGCGAAAGAGTCTGAATCTCTAGTAAAGGTCCCTGTACTCGTCGTCCATGGTATTTGTTCCATTGCAGCGCAGCTTGAAACCAGTTGATGAGGACTCCCTGGGCATTCTTCTCCGTGCAAACAGACTCGGGGTGGTATTGGAGGCCCCAGAATGGCTTCTTGTTGTGTCTCACTCCTTGTAGGATCTGTTCCCTTCGTCCATCGTCTCTGAACTCAGTTGCCCAGGCCAATGGTGAAAACTCCGAAGTCGGCCTCCATCGATTCTCTTCTGCCCAGTCATCGTTGTATTGGCCAATATCAACACAGAGACTGTGGTATAGAGTAGCCTTGAATGGAGGCACTCCGCAGAATATGTCTTCTCCGCGATGCTCAATCTCTCTCACCATTCCATGAAGACCCCTCTTTAGTCTTCTGACTGACCCGCCATGCGCAGCAAGCAAACTCTGAAACCCAAGACAAATACCCAAAACTGGCAGCTGAAGATGCTCGGGGAGATCCCAAAGAAGATTGAAAGCCCCAACGTCTTCTGGATTAAGCGGTGATCCAGGGCCGGGGCCGCAAACTACGGCATCGAATTGAGCGAGATTATTGATAAACTCTTGCTCTGTCCATTTTGCGGGTGCATCATCATCGCTGACTCTATCAACCACTGAGAGGTCGATTCTTATGACGAAGATATCAGCGCCGAGAATTTGTCGGAGCAGCGAGACGATATTGAAGGTGAAGGAGTCAAAGGCGTCAATAAAAAGAATCCGCTTCGGCGCTCCAACCGAGGGCTCTGAGCCTGTGGTCATATTCCAGGATTATCTCAAAAGTATTAAGAGAGTCTGATTGAGGGAGAATGTTTCAGATTGAAGCCTGGGTCATTAGATGAGAACAAATTCCGATAAGCTTCGTCTTCGGCGTCCGATATAAAAATCCAAAATCTTTGCCGCTACAAGCCGGAGCTGACTCGGGATATGAGCCGTTGAGTTAAGTTGTAAAGCCACACTGCACGGCACATGCGGACGTTGATTATCAGGTGATCGGACAATCCAGAGAGTAAAGAGTACATCAAAGTTTAACTCGTTGATGTGAAATTTGGGGCATTTTCTCGTTATTCAATGTCTCGATACAAGACTAAAAAGTGGCGACAATGAATCGGATGCGAAAGAGTAAGTACTTACTTCTAGAACGTCAAGACATGGCGCTACTGCAGGGTAATCATCTACTCCACAGCATGTGAAGATAAATAAACAGACTCTTTTACAGGGACATCTTCATAATATCAAAGGTCATTGACCGCTCTCTTTGCTATTCGCTAAATATCTACATCGTGTCGTAGTACAAATCTCCATTATTTAATCGAGGCCAATGTATAAAGCCACATATCCCTATCACCATCAAAGTCCCTCCTCATTCTCTCGACTAGCGATCTCTCGTCATCAATAGACAAGGTTGTCTCGCATGCCAGATCCTTCTCTCCTTAACTCCGAGAGCAGCGTCCATCATCGTTTGAGACTCAGATCTCGCTCTTGTGGGTTCACTTCTGGGCTCATCCCAAACCTGCACCTCTTCTACTGATGCTGAAATTTCAAACTCTCCACGGCATAGCACTGTCATGCCTACTGAAATCTCGGCACTTCCGTGTCCTTCTAAAACAGGGATGAGCTGCTGTAGAGTACCGTTCCAAGCAAGCTTTCGTGTAAACTCCAGTGCAACATTTGCAGGTCGATGGCGAAGTGCAGGAAGAATTCTGACCAGAGGATGGATCTTCTGAGCTGTCCGGTTCGTGAGGCGTACCCTAAGTTGCATAAACTCATCGACGTATGCTACATCCTTTTCAGCTGCATTACCATCCTTATCTTCGACCGAGATATCAATGTCAACCTCGTCAACCTTGATTGCCTCGATCATTCTCGAGGTCAGTCGTATGCTTCTTAGATCGATCGAGCCACTCCTTTTAGGTAGTGACGTCGTCTTCCACGTTGCTCTGAGACAGCTGAGAACCCTCTCTCTGTACCAAAACCCTTCGCGATTCGCTCGCTCCATTTCAGGTGAAATCTTGCTGGCGCTAACCACGAATTGTCGATTTCGCGAGGGGTTGAGGGTTGGTATCGTGGCATGAGGATCCTCCAGATACACCCTTTTGACTGGGAGAATGACACGGCTAGTATTTCCAGGCAGGATATCCTCCTGCACAGAAATTCCATCATTGCTCTCCAGTTGCACCACCATCTGGCTGGGCCAGGCGTTGCGAAGATCCACAGACAAGAGACAGTATTCATCAGGTTTGGCAGTAAAGGAACTGCCCAGGCGATCCCACAAGGGCTGGGGTATCTCTCCATGCACAGGCAGTGCATCGATTCGAGCAAGCTCAACACTAGCATTCACCGTCACGGTAAGATCCAGAGAAACCTGTCGTGTGTAGAATTGCTCAGGCATCTCTTCTTGCGGGCATCCCAGATGGGTGTAGTCGACCTGGATCGTAGCCGCTGTGAGTCCGGGCTTACCAAGAATCTCAAAGTCAAAGGTAGCCTCTCCGTTAGGTGCAATATGACGAGTCTGTTGGCTGTTGGGAAGTCGCAGCGCCTGCTTCTTCATCAGTGCAAGCTCGTACTCGTAGAGCTCAGAGGGTGTCGCATCTCGGTTGTTGATGGCAGTCTGGAGCGGCTCCTGTGTAGAGTCCTTAAAGGAGAAGAGCATAAAGTCCACTGGCGTTGATGCAAGATTCTGTAAAGTCACTGAAAACACCTGCCTCTCACCCTCCAGGATCATGATGGAGGACTGTGCAAGAGTTGTGGACTTGACGATTACCAGGGGTTGTGCTTGGATGGCAGTGAGACTCAAACTTTCAGCCTCGAGCTTTGGAGCAAACGGTTTGACATCTGTGACCGCTTCCTCGAGGGCAGCCAAGCCCTTGGCCTTGACCTTAACTTCCTGCTTTGGCGTCCAAGGCATGGAGAAAACAGGGAATCGTCGCTCACGGCATCCTCGCACCTTGATGATAGCACCCGTGACCTTGACAGTTCCTGCTTCCTTTGCCCTTCCCCTTAATCGGATCACCTGTGTTCGGTATGGACCGACGACAGTCGCCTCCTTGACAGCGTCAAACTGCACGCCCTCGGTAGCCAAGTGGACAGATTCAACATCCACTTCGATATCATAGGGATTCTGTAGTGTGATCTTGAACGTAGCGTATTCATCAGCCACAAGTGTCTGGTTTACCATCTCATCTGGTTTCTTTAGGAATGGGTTGTAGATAAAAGGGTCAAGGTCTTGGGATGCACGGCTAGCGGTAGCACCAGGAAGGATACTCTTGGAGTGAGCTACTGGCGTTTTGCTGTTGAGTGAGGGCTCAAGCTTGATGCCTCGTACAAAGAATTCATCCCAGTACTCAGCTGTTATGTCATTGTAGCCCAGCCTCTGCACAAGATTTGCGGTTCTCGATATGCCAGTAGCTAATCGAACTTGCTCGTCTCGGGTGATCATAGGTGAGGCATCCTCTCTCCTAGGTCCTGGAGCAACACCGGAACCGGCTGTTCGTAACAGATCACTCGAGAATCGCAAAACACCATCAAAATCCGGAAGTGCTTCAGAGAAGTTGATGCAAGCCCTTAGAATGTTAAGCTTGACATCTGGAAATCCGAAGAAGCGCGCCGCAGACTGGCCGCGGATCCTAGCAATCACAGCTTCGTCTGAGTCATCAACATCTTCGTTGTTCTTAGCACCCGCCTTTCTTGTCAAATCAAACCCAACAATGCCGTAAGACTTGCAGAGAAGGGTCATCAGAGCTTCTATGCCCTGTTCGACGTCACATTCTCCAATCTCTAGGGCCATGGAGCCACTGCTTGATCCACCCCCTCCTGAGGTCAACGACATCAGTCCGGCAGCAGGATGAATGCCCATGTCTGCAGCACCTCGAGTTCGCGCCTCAACAAGACCACCGATAAGGACAGATACCAGCTCCCGAATCACCATAGCCTTCTTTCGGTGAAGTCCCAAGGGTCCTAGAACAGTTGCTATGCCGCTCAGAACTGACGCTCGGTCAACAGTTGTAAGAAGTTCCGAAGCGCCCGCAGGGAATGCCTTGAAGAGCATCGCTCCGATTTGTTGTCTGGAGGGTGTTACACCAAACCGTGGAGGCGCAACGTATGGCTGCTCGGGGACAATCCCTGTGGCAATCATGGCCAGAGATTCTCGGTTTAGGTAGCCATTACATAGGTGAAGAGCTGAGTATATCTTGGAAAATCGAATGTAGGCCTCGGACATGGGTAATGGAGGGAGGCTGTCCGATGATACCCTGGAGTATAATGCTATTATACGTTCCAGAAGCTCCGGTAGCAGCCATTGGAGATTTCTAAGATGTTTTGGCTGATCGGGGTCTTCAGGAGTCGGATCTGGCGTTTGCTTGTGCGCTGGCTTATCCGGGAATTGGATCAGTACTGTAGGCACATGGAACTCGATGTTGGACCAGCCAAGAAGGAACAGGTTAACCAAGATCAGTTCCAATGCTTTTCCATGCCATAAGTGATCATTTACAGATCGCGCAGCCATAGCACCATCGCTAAGCTCCTTAATCGAATCCGTCCATCGTCCAGCCTGAAGAAACATGGAACCAACGACAACCGCAGCTCGGCCTTTGGTCCTTAACCTCCACCGGTCATTCACACCGCCCGAACCAAAGCCCTGCGTTGATATCCGATCACGGCTAGCAGATCGAGAGCTCTCTGTAGTCTCTTGCAGGGCAGGCTGTGAATCTGGTGTTGATCGGTCACTAGCTGGCGGGCTCTGACTATCCGTAGTGATGGGTGGATTCGATAAGCTGCTCTTTGGAGGTGTCGATGACAACCCTGGTGTTGAACTGCTCGAATGAAGTCCTGGGCGGGCGTTGGCTGGCATAGACATGCGGGCCTGTGTCTTGTCCATAATACCGCCCGCTGAATTAGAGCGCACGGAATGTCGTGAAGAAATACTCGAGCCTCTCCTAAGCAGCCCGTTCAATCCTCCTTCACCGCCCCAGGAACCACCATTAGTATGTTTTGAAGTAGACGAATAAGGCACGGGGGACTCGATGTTGGTCATGGCCTCGAAAGACTTGGCCAGCGTTGTCATCTCTGCTAGGAGAAGCGAAGAGATGTCGCACATAACAGTCCTTAGCGTTGTGACAGTGCAGTTCTCAAGAGGAGGAATATCGACAAGGCCCTCGGGCATTGGAATCTCGGTGTCGTGAGGGTTGGCATAATCGAACAGTAAGACTTGGTGTACCAGAGCCTTGGGGTACATGTCGCGCAGGTCTTCTAGCTCCTGGTATAAAGCTCTAATATTCTTCTCAGTCGTCGTCGGACCTGTACCGTTTATCGACTGTCGCTTGTTGAAGCTCTTTTGGTGTAGTTCGGTGCCATCTGCCAGAGCTATTATAGCAAGGGGTTCTCGGTATAAGTCGAAGGGCGTCAGGGCGAGGTGGGAGGGGGGAGGAACGTGAGTAACGAGATTGTATATTATGGCACCGTCTGGGTACGCCAGAGGCGAGAACATGTCTGCGCAAGCTATGTCAGCGCCATCTTGAGCAGTTGAGAGCATCCCTTACTCCTATTAGGTCGGCCATCAGCGCTGATGTCGCGGAGGTGGACGACATGTTCCTTGTTGAGTCGCTCGACGAAGGAGGCGAATCGGTCTGCTTTAATCTGCCCCAGAGGTAAAAGAAGTGTCTTCACCCTCGCAGGAGCGACGGGGGCTAAAGGATCCAAGCTCATCCTAGCATCTGGTGTTTTCTCAACATGTCCGCCAGCGCAACGTGGTTGGTGTTTTAGTCGGTGACGTCCTTGGGGGCGTCGCAGGGTTCTTCGTTTGGTGTAAGGTGATGTTAATTACAATCGCATTGTTGTGTCCG
The DNA here is from genome assembly GCA_013186775.1 of Fusarium dlaminii. Lineage (NCBI taxonomy): Eukaryota > Fungi > Ascomycota > Sordariomycetes > Hypocreales > Nectriaceae > Fusarium > Fusarium dlaminii. The sequence goes on from JAAOAL010000040.1 coordinate 290,728, forward strand.
CGTCGCCTCTTTGAGTTGTTGAGCTGAGCTTCTAAAGATGAATGTCGCCTTTAATCGCCGGATCTTGAGCTCAGTATCGTACACCTGTCGCATGCGGCTAGGAGCTGCTGTATGAGGTAGCGTACCCTTACATGGGTGGCCGGATCAGGTGGAGCCCCAAGGACCGGAGTCGACTTTTTGCGAGCCGATGACATTAATGCAGAGCATACCAGTCACTTCAAGTCCACGTCAACACTTCACATACTGTTACTGTTTTATGGCTGATGAGAATGCTCCAAAATGGGTATCAATTCTTTCATGGCCAGCACTGAAACCCCGTGCTATCCCAAAGGCCTAGCTCACTAAGAATCTCCTACACTCCTGGGGTATCGCGATTCTGGCCTCAAGCACCCTATCCAACTTTTGCCGAAATACAACTAACATATAAATGCTTAATACTATTCCAATGAACAGATGTTCGAGATTTACGTCATCACATTCAGCCAACTGATGATGGCGGTCCTTGGGGACTTTGCTCTGACGGCTTTCTCTGCCTTGCCTCGGCTTGCAGCTCACTCTCAAAGGTATCAACAGACAAACTCGCTTCTACAAAATCTTCAAGCTCTTCGGTAACAGTTTTGAGCTTCTCCTTTACTGCCACAGCAGCTTCGTGGCCGACAATGTGTCGTGCTGGGGGGTTTTCATGCCCACCGATCGCTGAAAGAGCATGAACGGTCTCCATGACCAGTTTATCTGCTGCGCCGGGCGGTAACTTGGGGTAGCGATGTAAAATCTCACCAGGCGCTGCATCTGGTTCGAGGGAAGTACTGGCGGGGGACATAGGTGAAGGCCCATAGTCAGCTGGTGATGACGGGTATGGCAGAGCTGTATCCGGATGAGTGTTGAGAACGTTGGCGAGAATGTCGCGAATGCTCGGAGCTGTTTCTGAATATTGATCATACGCAGCCATCTGCGGCGCAAAGGTGAGGCGATTAGTCAAGGAAAGAATCTCCTTGTTTGGCTGTACAACGGTAACTTTGATGTTGAAGGGCGCAATCTCGTACGCAAGTGAGTCGCAAAACCCTTCGAGAGCCCATGTCGCAGCCGTATATATCGACATGCCTGGTGTGCCAATGTGCCCACCGGTACTAGTTAGAACGATGATGTGTCCTGTGTGTTGAGACCGTAGCTGAGGGAGAGCAGCTCTTATAAAGTTGACCTGGGAGAAAAAGACGGACTCGAACTGGTCGCGAACGAGATTTTGTGTGAATGGAGTTGTCGATAGCTCCTCTACGGTTCCCACGACAGCTTAAGAGTGATGGAGTTAGTAAAAAGCGTCACCTTGAGCCCTAGAATGCAGCCCCCAACATACCATCGGATTTACAGCATAGCAGGATATCGATCCGCCCAAAGACTTGCACAGCTTCGGCGACAGCAGCTCCACAGCTTCCCATGGCAGCCCCATCACATCGGATACCGCGTATACGGTCCTTCCACCCCTCACGATCCTTTCTGGAGCTCTTACACTCATTCACGAGCTCGCGAAACTCGGCGCTGCGATCCTCATGATCGATCTCGTAGGGCGGTAAACATGCGACAACGTAGTCGCCATGTGATAGCAGTAGCCGGATGAGTCGGACGGACAGGGGGGAGAGAGCTGAAGTGAGGAGCCATGTCCGCGGCGAATTGTGCGTGGCTGTGGAAGGGTTGGAGTCAGCGTCGGCCATTATAATGGCTTGTACATGATTTGATAGTGTTTTGGTTGCGCCCCGAGCAGTCAGTGGCAATTATCGCTTTTTCCTGGCTCTTTTCAATGTCTTTGATTATGTAACCCAGAGGCACAATCTCCAAAAAAGTTGCCAACCTCAGCAAGAGGAATTGGTCGCAATTGATGGACTATGCCAAGGTATGAAAATAGAGTGAAATGCGGGAGAAGTAGAAAAGTGTGGAGTCGTAAGGTAGAGCTTAGCTGAGCTTCCCTTGAACAAATTACATCATTGGGGATGGAGATCAATGGGAGAGCGTATTGAACCAAAACATGCAACTTTGAACGCCTGATCCTTGACAAGCTCGAAAATCACAAGACAGAAACAGAAAAGACGAGAAGCTAAAGAGATTAATGGCCTCTTTATACGGGAGGAAAACAAGACGAAAAAGGAATACGCCGAAGGAGCTGAATGCCAGGGATGGAAAAGCTAAAGTTAAAAGACAAAGTAAAATAAATAAAAATCGATAGCTAACAGCGCAAGAGGGGGAAAAAAAATCTGGGGACTTACGAAAGGAGGGGTTCGGTATTGAGTGGCTGTTATGTCGTGGGGTAATGGTAAATGCCATGTCGTGAGCGCCGCGCGTTGGTGTTGGCCGTTGTGGCCCCAGCATGGTTATCGTATAAGTCAGTCAAATTGACTGATATAATAGAATGATTGGCTCTGTGATGAGACAAAAAAAAACGTTGTTTCTGTTTGTCAATGTCTCTATTCTCTTTCGAGTTGTGATAGTCTTTCTTCTTCTGGACATGAACCAGAACCTTTCAGGCGAATAGCTTCTTAGGAAAACACCCAGAAGCCGTATAACCTAAAACCTCAACATTGGCGAATAGTAGAATCCAAGGTTGATGCAGTGGATATGGTTTTCGAATCTCCAAGAGTCAGTTCTCGACCGCCATTAACCCGTGTAAGTCAAAGAGCGGACCCCAAATTCGATCAAGCTGAAGGCTAAGATGCAGCTACCATGCACCTAGGGTCTCGATATGGCCGATTGGATGATCAAGAAATCGGTCAGCACTTTTGTCGACGCAAGCTGCACTCGTGTGGAGTTTGGTGAACAAAAGAGCTTGGGGTTGTCGAGTGTTGGTCGCAGTGGGCGCGAAGGATTCATATAAGCAGTAAGAGTAGTAGTAGTGACTTTAATGTTTTGAGGCCATAGGCAAGGGCATGAATGAACAACGCATATATAATTGCAATGGTGTTTCTGAGATTGGATGTCAAAGTCGTTGATTGGGTCCTTGTAGGGCTGGTGTAAAAGTGAGACTTTCCAAAGACATCCAAGACAACGAACAAAACATGTAGAGAATACGAAGAACTGAAATAGGAATTCAGGAACTAATAAAAGAACAGACGAATATTACTTGTACTTGTTTCTCTTTTTGGAAACAGGCGGGGGGAACGAGAAAACAAAGAGGAAAGAAAGATTGAGGTGATTTGGTCCATACCTCTTCCAATGCCCCATATTGACGACAGGGCAAAACATCTACCATCCATGTAATGGCCTGTCATGGCATGGATATGTACAAAGTAGCGTAGCGTGAGTTAAGGTAGCCCAACTTTTGAAAGAGGTAACATTAAACCAAACTGAACCTAACCTAACCTAACCTACTAACCACCAAAATAGACTCCGTAAATACAGAGAGTTACAGAACAAACTTCCTACCTTCAACGTCCATGCTTGTCTGTCCTGTGGGTCCAGAGACTGCATTGCATCGCATTCGCATTGTATCGCATAGCATTGCCCTCAAGACTGACTTTCTTGGCTGTTTGGGTGATCAACAAGGCTGCAACCGAGACATCCGATTAGAGAGATACGATTTGTTACGTATCGTCACTGTGACAGTTTGTGTCTGTGTCCTATGATGTCTCGTACAAAACCGACACACGGACAGATGACAAGTTTGGCCATAACGCACTTACATCCATCTAATGTACGTGTGTACCAACATGCAGAGGGAATGGGGGTTGATGTGGGCTTCTAAGAGACATGAGGAAAACCCAAAGTCACGCCAGTTTCATATGTTTCCGATACGCCTGCCGCTGTCATAGGGCAGAAATAGCTTCTAACCCCTGTCGCCTGAGGGTTGAAATAGGGAGGGATCTTTGAGGTGTGAGGGCGGCAGACGAGTCAGGTAATGACAGGGAATTGGAGGGTCAGAATCAAATTCCAAATACCGGGCCCTGAGGTGGACTTTGGACTTTGGACTGGTCTTGGCTCTGGGGTACCTACTACTATACCTACCTGGGATCTAGAATCTCTAGTTTTATCTTTACACAAGATGTTCCTCGTACTGCATGAACATCAAATCACACGACAGAAGACGTTGAATCTATATCACCAAGCGTTTCTTATTTCATGCAACACAGCAACTGCATACTCTGCCGCCTCACTCTAGCTCTTCTCTCTCTTGAATCACGGTCCCTCAAAGAAAAAACACATGAAACGATGAAACGCCATCTCAAACTCACAAGCCAATACCATGGGTAGACCCTTGTCAATTTGGCCTACCAGGGCTTAGCCTCTTTTTTTCCTTTAATGACGACGTCGCAAAAAAAAAGAACTGTCCTCAACTCGTCTTATCCAGATCCTCATAAACTCATTCTTGCAACCCAATCGACCCTCAAAAGGGGTTGTCGTCGGACAATTCTTTCCTCTCCTTGACTGATAAACGTGAAATTGCCGATCCCACCAAAGTTCGGCACCACCACAACATGGAGCGAGACGCTACTGTCGGCAGTGGCCCTGAGAAGAGTTACCGTGACGTCCACGAATAGGAGGGTCAGCCTTGGCCGTTAGAGGCCTCTGCCCTGTACCCCGTAGCTGTAAGTTAGTGCCAAGAAGGCCTAGAACCTCCGGGTTAGCTTCCATGAGGGGTGGGAAATGGTGCTGATTGGCTTCTCGGCAGTGGGCGTTGGCTTCTCTGAGACAGGGTCTTCTGCTTCATCTCAAAATCAATTTCTCACTGCATGCATTGATAAATGTCTGCTAATAAGCGCCCTGTCGGCTGTCAATTGTCATTATAACGCCTGCAGTAGGCGGTAGGTAAGTATTTCCCCATGTTGGATAATCTCGCAAAACATTATAACACTAGCACAATACAGTATAACATAACCCATTTACCCTTGTCAACGTCTCACGGTTTATTCTCTTCGGTCCGATCTCGCACTGGCAGATAATGATTGACATTTAAATCACACAGGAACACATATCACAAAGCACAAACCCCACACAAACTATCAACTCCTTAACCACGCTTGCTACGACAGGGACTTTTGCATACAGGACCTTACAGAGTTTCGAACCAAGAGAGCTCGAGCCCTCCTTAGTCCTAGACTCCTAGACAATCATGTCCAGAAAAGGAGCTTGTCGTCCGTCTCAACACTTCACTTCACTTCGATAACCTTCTAAACAAGGATAATTAACTTTGCTGCAGTAACCTAGACCTAGTCATGTTCAGACTATCAGCATCCCATGACTGACTCTTGGAAAGCATCCTTCATAGGAAAGCTTCCGAGCACAGATTGGCACACCTCACTGTGACCTGCTGTTACTGGCCTATCGGGTCGATTCCACTGCACGAGGATAGGTGATACGTGAGATATTGGATGTTTGGTATCACCGTCACACAGACCGTTGCGATCTCGAAGATATACTTTGATCTTGAAACGCGGTCCGTCACTAGCTCGTTTCCCTTTGAGATTCACGTGTTTTCTCCTTGATTTGTGATAACATCTTCTGCATAACTCGTAAGGACAGAGCCAATCGGATTATTACAACGTGTCGGCAAGAACGTTAGCAATTGAGGACACTCTCCGGATAATTTAGAAAGTCAATATGTGCGTGCCGCAGTTAGCTTGGTAAGATTGTTGCATTTAACCGGAAGTTTCTTTTGAACCAACCAGGCACAGAAAGCTTGCTATATCCTTCTGATGGTGATAACTCATTCAGGTATCGCTGAAACTTGGTACATGTGCCCGCAGACTGCTAGGTATACGGATATCATCCCTCACACTTTACTCCTAACGAACAGCCAAACTCATCAAACTCGATCTTGAATTAGATTTCACCCCCTGATCACATCTTCCTTTGTCCACCGATTCATTAAACCTTGGCGTTTACCTTAGTGCTTGGTGTTCTTGATGTCGGCAACTTCCTCCCGGATGCTGGGCGTGCGGGCGCCTTCAGGACCCTCGGCATCCAGCTTGCTGTGAAGGTCGCCAACACCAAAGAGCTCGTCCATCTGCTCCAGACTGAGACCCTTGGTCTCAGGAACGAAGAACCAGACAAAGATACCCATGAGAAGATCGAAACTGCCGAACATGAAGAACATACCCTGTCAAGTTTTGATTAGCCATCTCAAACTCATCAAGACGATTGTATCGAATACTTACGTAGCCGGCAGGCCCCATGGTCTTTTGCATGGTCAGGACAGTTCGGGCAATGATGAAGTTGAACAGCCACTGAGTAGCGGCACCGATGGCGACATTCAGAGCTCGAAGACGGGCAGTCGGAATCTCAGAGACGAGAATCCAGCAGCAAGGCCCCCAACCGAACTGGAAGAGAGCAGCCCAGAGGTAAATGCACACAATGGCAACGTATCCAAAAGCAGAGATGCCTTGACCAGCAACAGGAGGCTCGACACGACCGTAGATACCGATGATGTACATGGTAAGAGCCTGAGCAGCACTGGTCCACAGAAGACTGCGTCGTCGACCGAGAGAGTCGGCACAGAAGATGAGGAAAGCAGCACAGCCCAAGACCTTGACGATACCGTAGACACCAGTCGCAAAGAGTGAGACGGTTGTACCAGTCATACCGAGAGACTGGAAGATCTGAGGAGCGTAGTAGTTGACGGCGTTAACACCTGTCATTTGTTGACAGATCATGAGCAGAACAGAGATGATAGCTCGCTTTCGGTTTCCCGGAATGGTGACGAGTTCCTTCCACAGAGTTGAGGCAGAGGCGTCGCCGGTCAATCGCTTCTCAGCTTCGAGCTGAGCAGACATCTCCTGAATCTCAGCCTGGACATACTCGTGGTCCTCGGGAAGCCTATAAGAAGCAATGTTATTTAATGGTGTCTGTTTCAGTTCAAAATTGACTTACATGCGAAGGTCGATGAGAATAGACTTGGCACGTTCCCAGTCATCCTTGCGTGCACACCATCGAGGGCTGTTCATTGTTAGTGAATATTTCATCTTTATGTGGAATCGGCATGTCCTACCTTTCAGGGGCCAGCAGCATGCAAGTGATCAGGAGGCTAGAGTCGATCAGTCTATAGTCTTTGATATCACAACGTTGATCCTTACACGGCTGGAAGAGCCTGAAGAGCTAGGGGCAGAGCGTAGACCGTGGGAGCCTTGAGATGGAGGAGAGCACCATAGTTGACCCTGATGTTATGTCAGGCTGGCTTCATAAAACGATATCAATAGTCTAGCTTACCAAAACGAAAGCATGACACCAGTCACGATGAATAGCTGATAGAAAGCTATACAAAGTCAGTAACAGCCCCCATAGACTCGTGAAGAAAAGAAAAAGGGCTTACAGGTCAAACCACCACGGATAGCTCGAGGTGCACATTCAGACACGTAAAGGGGCACCAAGGACGAAGCAGCTCCGACACCCAGACCGCCAACAAAGCGACCAACGTACATGAGGGGAAGAGATCCATTAGCAGTAGAGGAAGCCTGAAGAATAACGCCGATAGTGGTGACGATACCGGTTCCAACCAGACACCATCGTCGACCATACTTCTCAGTAAAGTACGAAGTAAAGAAACAAGCAGCGAAGCAACCAGCCTGGAGGGTAGAAACAATGTTCTGGTCAAGTGTAACCTTGGCCTCAGGAGTATAGTTGAATCGCTCCTGTGTGGCCTTCATGGCGAGGACACCGCCGATAGCTCCAGTGTCCCAGCCGAACAACATGCCTCCGAAGCATGAGCCGGCGACGATGGCGAAGACACGCCAGTTGTAAATCTCCTTGGGGTCAGTCTTCATCGCATCATTGCGAATGACCTTCTTGAGGATGCCTGCGAGACCCATGGTTGCGGTGTTGCAATACAACTATTGGGGGTAGTTGAGCGGCGATAGCCGAGGATCGTTGAGATGGGAGTGGGCTCCAAGCTAAGAAACAATAGAGGGTATGCTTTAAATTTAAGCTTGTTTCCCCGGATTTCGAGTCGAAACAAGATGTGGAGCTATCAATATATTAAAAGGCAAGCTCGAAGGTCGAAAGGCACCAATAATTGATTGTGGTGTGATCTCTGAAGAGGAAATCAGAATCTCGAGGGGAGCTCGCAGGATATTAAATGATCGTCCGGCTAAGGTCCAGCGTTGTAGTCGACACGAGCTATCAAGCTCCCCTAGACACTCCAGACCACCACCACCCGAAACTGATCGTCCAACGACCAGTGACAGCCAAGTCTGGGGTCACATCAAGACGACTCTCACCCCCAATATCGGCGCATCGGCCTTATTGGTGTAAGATAGAAACTCCCCATGTCAATTGCACGGGTTGCTGAGGAGGGTTCGATGCGTTGCCTGTTTGTGCAAATTAGAGGCACAGGCTAGACAGACAACGCAAACTCACGTCCGAATGAAACCACAACCCTTGTCAATATTCTGTTTCGCATCGATATTACCAGCACTCGCTCAAACTATAGCCCTACCAGCTCTTTCGACGCTCGTCCAGAGGTTCAAAACACCATCTGTCCGCGAGGCTCGACATAGTGAGTATACCAGTCCGAAGCGGAGACAATAGAATAACCATATATCCGTAAGCGCATGAATTAGTTCGCTTAGTCTAAAGATCTCGGCGGATGAAAAAGTCCACGAATCGACGTTCACTTGTCGTCGAAAAGTGGCTGCGCTATCAAGCGCGGAAGAAGTAACGTACCCCAATGTTGCGAAATACCCAGACGCCGCTGAAAGGAATCCGAGACGAACTTTGGGGGTACTGTAGATTCATCCAAGATGTCACCGAGCCCTTGACAACTCACATGCGGGCGTCTTTGATCATTCTCGCCAACATGCGGGGGAGTGACAGAAACTGCCGCGTGAATCCTGGGGTTGTGGAGAAGCTCCACTGATAGCTCTCCATCTGGGGCGTCAGCCGGCTGAAGTCGATTGATTGAGGAATTGGTGTTGGGAAGAGTTGTGATCGTCTTCATGATCTGATACGTGGAATTGAGTCTCTCCGGCGGGGATCGCACATGAGTCTAGCCTCTAGACAACTTAAGCTATGGGTGAATGCGGAGCTTTCTTTTAAGGTTATATCATGTCGAAGTGAACGAATGTGATCACCTCAGCCTCAACAGCCAAGCTTCTAAGACTGATCAATCTACTCCAGAAATCATTCTGTGCCAAGATTTGGGACAAGCTGCAGGCCCCCCGCAAAGCAGGCATAGACGAAGCGGGGAGCAGGACTTCAGATGAGGAGAAGATAATATGATGATTTGATTGATGGGATCTTTCAAATCCCGTGTCCTCCGTCTAATTCCTTCCACTCAAGCTTACCTCTTGTCCTAACATTTTGAGGTTAAGCATTCATCTCTTTCTCTAGCCAGCCAGGAATGGGAGGAGTCTTGGTCCATCCATCGAGATAGCTTTCTTTGTTCACCCCAACCCCCGAGGGCTTGGCATATATAGCAGAGACATACCAGACCGACTCACCAGCTTTGATAGTATGTTGCAGAGTTGGAATTGTGCTCCTGCTCTCAACCAAGTTCGAGTTCGGATCCGCATTAACCAGCATAGCCTGACGTTGTTCGGCCGGCTCTAAAGCTTTGATGCCGACAGCGCCTTTCGATACTGCAAAAGCCCCCGACTTTCCGCTTGCCCAACCATCGGGTGTCTTAAGATCATAATTGCCAATGATCTTAGGATATGTTCCCTCGTGCTTTGTATCATCGTACGGTCCAAGATATCGTCCGTTAGTTGAGTTGACATTGGAAATGGCAAAGGAGCCATCTGCTGTCATGACCTCACGACCACTCTTGATGTGATGAACTCGAAGATGCCAGTTGGGGGTTTCTTCTTGTGAAGGAATCAAAATGGTGCGGATTGTGACATCTGGGAAAGGCTTCCAAATCGAGACGAGAACTGGGGTGCCCTCACGGTCCTCGATCCCCGCATACTCGCAAAGCCTTCGGGTCTTCCAGTACTCGCCCCCATCATCCGAGAGCCCCAGTTGCGATGCCAGTGCATACTGCTCCAGAGAAAAGAGACCAGGGGGTACCGAATATCCGTATGCACTGCTGTAAGCAAATCCGCCGTATTTGGCATGGGTTCCTTTCATTGGGTAGCTGCAAGCTTGTCCTGACGACAGAAGCATGCAGTGGCCGCCAAGGTAACTGCTCTAACATCAGTATCACATGGATGTACATATAAGGTAGTATCTACCTCATAATATGGCCCGGTTGGTTCAGAGCCTTCGTCTTGGGGATTACACCACTAGTTGACTCCTCATCGGATGTCCAGAAAGGGTGATCATCTGGTGTTGCCAGGCACATAAATGCTAGGCATGCCCAGTACTAGGAGTTCTCGTTAGCAAACTTGTCATAAGCTGTCAATCTATGTGACTCTTACAGGGCTTCCGGGGCTGTTATAGTTCTCAGCCATCTAATTTCGTTAGTTGTCGCCAACAGCATAATCAGGGAGTAACAATACTTACATACATATTTGGGTAAGAATACCCAATCGACAGTGTACCACTTGATGTCCAAATATCACCTTGGGTCTGCCACCAACGCAAGTGACGAAACACAACTCCTTTCACCATGCCCCAAGTCAGTGGTGCAGGCAACTCAACATCGGCATGGGCCAGCGCTCCCCAGAAAGAAACCATGGCAAAACGGTAGCCTACGCTTCGACCGTAAGGAATGGCTCTGCCTTCATCGTCAAAGTAATGGATTAAATCCAGAGCTACTTGTTGGGCCCGCCTCTTGAATTCTTCTGCCCGCTTTGGGTCCTCTTCCCCTGCTAACTTGGCGTACAATAGCTGAAGTAGCTGAATTGCAAAACTTGACGAGTAATAGTCCATTTCTGGCGCGTGTCAGTCAGGGCCAAGAGATTGCGACCTCAAACTTACGATGGATGCCTTCTGGTCCATCGTTAGACCAGCCCCCTCCCCGATAAAACGTTTCGAGGTGCTCAATGTCACTGTCAAGTCTTTCCTGGGAGAATTTGCCGCCGTTCTTCTTCAGCCCCAGGTTGGCAAATACACGGAACCATAGCCAATTAGTGTTGGGCATACTGCAAGACGATTAGCCAGCGAATCATTGGTACATTGTTCGGAGCTGACTTCTTCTCATTGATCGAATTTCCTAGCCATGTCTCAACATTACTCTTCTCCTTGTCAGAGAGGCTACTCCAAAACTCGGGGACAACAGCCAAAGCCCAGCCTAACAAATCGTCAGATGTCCATCATGATGAGACTTCGTATGGGGGGACCTACCTAGGGGACACATCTCGACCATTCTTTGGTCATTGTCCTGAGGATAACCCCAATATTCGGGGTTTTCTGGATCAGTCCCTGACTTGATACCCTGAATCCACCATTCCTTGCCTTCGTAATCACCACCACCTGCCAGTAAAGCAGCCAAGCCCCAGAGTGGACGGCATATTCCTTCGACTTCTGAAGCAGTCTGGTCGAATCTGACTGCTGTTGCACCGGGACACTTGACTCGGGCTTTTTGGGGAGAGAAGAATGGCTCTAGAGGATCAAGAACGGTGCGAAGGAGCTCTTGAACAGATGCACGATCCTTAATCTCAACCTTGGAAAAGGGATGTATCCCATTGTATCCAAGACAAAGGGGTTGGTTAGGTGCCATTGTGTTTTATCGAATAGTATAGCTTGAAGTTAACTGCCAAGATTCATTGAGTGGCAGAGATAGAGCAAAGGATAAAGATGAGATATATATATTGAAACTGAGCTATTAGCTTACCCGCAGCTCATGTCACCTACGGGCCACGGCACCAGGACCACGCATTTTTTTCCTCTGTCTTTTGCTTTTATCCGTCCATAGCGGGGACCAAGCTCTATGTTCATGGCCGGGTTTCCGTGTTGATCAGTGAGGGGTTCGATGCGCGTGGGATGGTTGACCCCCAAGAGTTTGGGGGTTCTGAGCTGATATGACGATTGACTTCCGAAAACGGAGCTATATAAACTTAACTCAATACCTCGGCAACGGGCAGATTTTTTTATTTATTTTTTTTGGATAAAATGAAAGAGAAAAGAAAATGAACTACAAACTTGATAGCAAATGGCTTTGGTACCGCAAAGGCGCAGGAGCTGCAAGAGTGGCTTACCCTAGACATCCACCATGTCACTTTGAATCTTCTTCAAGGCCACCATCAAGAGGCAACTTGAAGGTGTTTCAAATGAAATTTCTATTAAACGCAATTTTTTCTCTTCTTTCAATCTCGATGCTCGTGGAGCTTTTGTGATTCTGCTCCATTCGTCGACCAGCGGCAAGCACAAAGTCTTTCCTCTAGCATTGCCCTTTTTCAAGACAGTTTGTGCTGTAACATATCATCTTTGACGTTTCACAACTATGGCCGACAAACATGAGGAAACTATAACTGTCAGCATCGACAGAGGTGAATCAAATGAAGCACAAAAGAACGCACTGCCATCGTCTCCCCTCTCCTCAGCCCCTGACCATGAGCATCATGGTACCCCGACCATGGCAGACCAGCTGCTGGATTCGCCTTCGACTTCGCTCAATGGTCAAGAAAATACCCCAGAAACGACCTCTAAGAAGATGGCCAAAGGCAAGCGGAGGGTCCTCGTGAGAAAAGTACCGAAAAAGTCGAAATGGAACGCTGATAACATTCTGACGGATCCTAAATCACCCCTAGCTTCAGCTGATCTCAGAGTAAGGCACTCCGTCTTTTGTAGCTTGGTAAGACCGCTAACGAAAACAGAGTATACTGTCGAATCCGATGGCCTGGGATATTCTTGACAAAGAAGAGAAGGCGGAAATCCTGGCACTGTTCCCCGATTCCCAGCACATTCTAAATCCTGGCACGGACGATGCCTGTCCTGATTTTGCATCGCTCATGAACGATGACAGTTTCCGCTACGATTGTGCTGCTTACACAGAAAACATCGCCCAAGGCCGGCATGATTCTGAATGGCTAGCGCATGCTTGGGCAGCTCACGAGAGACGTAAGATGGGCGATTTCGACGAATTTCTGGACAACAAGTTCAGAGATGAATGGGATGTCGAGCTACCACCAGAGCTCAAGACAAAGCGAGGACCTGCCGTGTCAAAGGAGGCAAGCGATGTCACAATGGAGGATACTGAGCCAGCGAAGAATGAAAGCGACAAGAAAGACGACACCGAAATTGACTCTGAGGTTGACGAACTTCAAAGATGTAACCCGACGCACGAGGGACCTATAGCTGTGGCTATTGCACAGCGGAAAAGCTCTATGATGGAGATTGATGGTGACGATACGAGGGATGAGCTTGCTTGAGGATAGAATCTGCGGGTAAAGAGCGAAGCAATGGAATTGGGGCGTTATTATTCATCCATGATATAACTACGCCGCAGTTTGACACGGGATGAAAACTGCTTTAATTTTGACTTCATTATCATGGCTTGAGGTTGCAATTATAGGCACCTGAGTCTAGTGTCCATCATGAAAGCGGGAGATGGAGTGGCAGATAGACGGATGACCCACTGAATTTTAGCAACATCCACCACAAACAAGATTCAGGCGCTGATGAGAATATTTCATCTTCTCAGCCTTAAAAAAGATATATTCGCCATTTTAACAGAGCGGACAAGTTAACCGACTTCTTTATCGTGACCACCCACCAACGATATAGCGCTTATACAAGCCTCAGAAGTGCCCTAACCTACCATGGCACCAACCTCGAATGTCCATGCTCGATCGCACAGTCTGCTGCTCTTACAGAAACTCCTCAACCTTCGTGACGGCGCAAGTCCTCTTACTCTCGTGATCGACAATCTCGAACAACCTGCGCGGCCAGTCCTTAGTGAATTTATGTCAAGAGCAAAGGTATTAAAAGTCCCTTAAAACATGAGAGCCAGTATGACTAACCTGAAAAATCCAGATTGCAAAGACACAGGTTATCTTATTGTCGCTGGTAACACTGAAGAAACCACAAGATGCAGATGTCTTCATAAAAGCTGCGGGGAGAGATCTCCAAACTGTTCGCAAAGACTTGTTGAATCATTATCCTGCTTTCAACCCTCTTTTGGACAAGGGAAAGCCCACTCAAAGTAAGCCCAGCAGAGTCATGATCTGAGGAGGTCATCTCGTTACTAACTATCTCAAGGGGCCGTTGTGATTGTCGACTCACTAAACGCCTTAGCCTCTGCCGCTCCTCAGTCCCTGGCAAGCTTTCTCTCAAGCATCATCACGCCAGCCGTCTCTATCGTTGCCACGTACCATGATGATGTACCCATAGTACTACCGAGGTCGTTTAGCGAGTATGAACCCCATCCTTTTACTGTACTATGCCACCTCGCTACTACTATCCTGAGGCTATCCAGTCTTTACCAAGAGATTGAGCGCCAGAAGGCTCGAAACAGGAGCATTCAGGAGCCAGAGTGGGGTCTGAACGAAGATCGTGAGGGAGTACTCGTCGGTCTTGGAGAGAAGGGCAGAGATCGGAACGAGGACAGCAACGGAGTTGTTATTAATATGGAACTACGGCGACGAAGTGGAAGAACTGTTTCAGAAAAGTTTATTCTCAGCTCCAAGGTATTGGTTACAGCACCACAACCCGGCAAGGTGTGCTTGCTTACAGACCACCCAATGTTCGCAGCACCAACGGATAATGGAGAAGCCGGCGAAGGAGAGGACGAACCTGAGAGTACATTCAATCTGGGGCTCACAGAGAAGCAACGAAAGGATCGAGAGGGTATTGTGTTGCCATACTTTGATGCGCAAACGGACATTGGTGCGGGAGAAGGGGGAAGAATTCTTTACGAAATGGGTAGAGAGGATGACTTTGACGATGAAGAGGATGAGATATAGAGACGAGAAGCGACTTCCATCATATAGAATTGACGTATTATGGCCTTTGACCTTTGCTGTTGTAGAGTCATGATGATTGACTTTGGCGTTTATAGGCTCCTAAATGATCTTCAAGTTATAGAACCTATCAATTACTAATAGCAGGGATGTTTGACACAGCCAGTCAGTATAGAGTTTACTTTGCAAGAATACTACAAAATGGGTATTTCTTGATGAAACACAAGAATATTTGAATGCTGAATTTCATCACAAATTACCATCTTGAACTGGAATGACAAGTTGGTTCGTTATCTTATCAGCACGGAGCTCGCTCTGCCATGCGCCAGCTCCACTGACCATCGATCATACACATACAGATCCTCCAAAAGCCAAAACGATCAAACTGCGTTATTGCAATCCAGAAGCTGAGATAATCTCCTATAAGAGACTCAAATCGATCGCCAAAATAGTATTTGACCATTCTTGGCGTGGCTCAGTCCCGTGCCCCTTCGACGTCATCCCTCTATCGCCTGTCTTTCTTGACACGTAGTGGTAGCTGAAAGTCTTCAAGCCAAAGAAACAAACTACTTCTAAACCGGCGCAATTTTCCCCTGCTACCCAGCGCTTTAACCACAAACCACTACAATGATCTACTCTACGCAAATATCAAGGCTTGATGGTAGGTTAATATCCTCTATATCACCATAAATATATATATACTAACACACTACAAGGCCTCATGCTCTGTGCTTCAGTCGATGATGAACAGGTACTTTCCACAACTCAGCTTTACCGCGACTTGATGCTTACGAACCCTCTCAACAGGCCGAGTCTACCCTCGCAGAGACCAAGCAAAACGTGCGCCAGGTCCTCCGCAAGCTCACACGCAACTCCGAGTCCCAGGCCTCCATCGAGACCCCCAACCACACGCTGCACTACCTCATCGACTCGGACATCGTCTTCCTCGCCATCTGCGCTCCCTCGTACCCTCGAAAGCTTGCCTTTACCTACCTAGCCGACCTCGCACGCGAGTTTACAACCACCTACCCAGCATCCCAGGTCCACTCGCCTGCTCTGCGACCCTACGCCTTCATGGAGTTTGACACCTTCATCTCGAAGACAAAGACCACCTACGCTGATTCTCGAGCCTCGGCTAACCTCGATAAACTTAATGATGAGCTGCGCGATGTGACAAAGGTAATGACCAAGAACATTGAGGATTTGCTCTACCGTGGAGATAGTCTGGAGCGCATGGGAGAGATCAGCTCGAGGCTGCGTGATGATAGCAAAAAGTATCGAAAAGCCGCGATACGTATCAACTGGGAACTGCTTCTCAAGCAGTACGGACCCTTCGCGGCTCTTGGGTTCATCATCATCTTCTTCCTGTATTGGCGGTTCTTTTAAGAAATGCAAGCGAGCTGTTTCTGTTTATACATCTAATACCTAAATCTGGCCACTTGTACTATACTCTGGGAGTGTGCAATTTGAGAGCTACGATTCAACATTTCAGGGGTATATGAGACCCAAGCAGTGTCCTTATATCAAGAGGGTGCTGCTGGGTTGTGTACTTATATGATCATTTATGACTAAGTTAATTCGTCTATCCACGCTGGCTTTGGCAATTCTTGCTAAATCATAACCTCAATGCTGCTCCTAAACCATGCTGTCGCACCTAGGTCATACCGTATGAAACTCCAAACTCCAGATGTCATCTGCTCTACCCAAAATCATCAAGGAAAACACCATATTTTTGTTAACAAGTCCCAAAACCGATCGCTTACTCTCAACTACATCACTATGCAATTATCTGAAGCTGCCTGTGTTTGAGAGGTTGGCGCCGTAACTGTATGTTGCCATTCAAGATGTTCCTGAAACGCCTCCATGTCTTCGTAACCCAAATCTGGTCGATATGCATCCTCGTCATCATACTGCTCTTGAGGTTCTGTTGATTCCACTTCGCAGTATGGACACAGTAAACCGGCCTGCCAATCCCGAGGCTGTGGTGCCATATGATTTGCGATGGCTACGGGTGCAAATACAACCTGCTTCTCTTGATGTCCAGACAATGTGAACGCTGTTGCTTGCCAGTGAGGGTTATCGATTGTTGGTGATAGTGTCAATATTGGAGACGCGGCGGCTTCTTGGAACGTCCGTATCGAGGGCATATTCTCAATATCCTCCCATACTATGTGACCATCACAATAGTCGCAAACGAAAGCAATATCTCGATCGCCAAATCGCTTAAACGACCCAATAGTATTGCATAAGCGTAGCTCCTCTCGATATCTTCTCGAATACTCGGCCTCGTCTGGCACGGTCTTATTTAACGTCCATTGTCGCTGTTGTCGGTAGACGAGGAAAGCTCCCAAACACCTTGCCGACCCTTCTTTTTCCGAGCTATAAATTCGACGTGCTGCTCGACATTGTGCTCTGTGTAATTTTCGCTGTAAAGTATGTGTTTCGCGGACCCATATTGGGTTGATTGGGCCGCCTGAGCGACTCCAATCTCGTATCTGTTCTATATGAGCTGTAAATTGAGCTTTGAGAGCTCTCAACTCCTCGATGGATTCATCTGACCAGTAAGTCAGTAAACAGATCCGTCACTCAACTTTGTAGAAGCCCAAAGCCAATGGGAATGCCTGAATCGGAGAATACGTACGTTTTCGGTCGGTTTCGTAGTATATCTGTCCATTAACCAAAGGTGCCAATTCTTGAAAGTCCTTCTTGGCTTCGTCCAACGCAGAAGCAAAGGCATGTACTTGCTCATGCTCGTCCGGTCCCCAATGGCTCTTGTCGGCCAAACTGAGGATTCGCAATCCCTGGGATAAAAGAGTCGCAATGGCCGCAAGCAATGACCCGACCGAGTCAGAGCTGCTCATGATTCGGTGTCGAGGATAAGGTTTGCGATTTCTCCCAAGTATTGAGAGGGCGCGGGGTTGCGTCGAGGGAGGATAACGTAAGCCCAAAGTCTCGTGAAAGGGTATAATTCGTAGTAGAAAAAGCAATGGATTCGAAGTGGTAGAAAGATGTCAATCACCGGCGTCGTCGCGGGGCGAGGGACTGGCGCGATTGGGGGCGGCGCATGAGGTTTCGTCGGCTCGAACCGGACTCCCCCGGCTCGAGAGAACGGGAGGTTATTGAAGGAAGCTTGACGGGACGATAGAGGTGACAAGAGCTCCAAGATAGGGCGCACAGGAGTGTTCGGCTGTGCTATTTATTTATTTGGTTGTATTCATGTAACCAAGCAACCGAAGGCATGAGGCTGAGCAATTGGTAGGTACGTAATGTTTGTAGCACTTCTGTTCAGGGTCCTTTCCGTTATTGTCGAAGTGACCCTCGTGAAGACGAGGCTGTGCAGGCAAAAATACTGGGGGTTTCAAGGATTGATTCTTCAGACCGTCTATTGAAGAGTTTCAGGGGATGTAGAAGGAGGAAATATGGTTAAAAAGAGAGTTGTCTCTAGCTGCTTAGGTATGACTACCTACTAGGTAGGTGGCTTATGTACGAATCGTGGACACTGAGGTGAGTACTGGGTACTGGACCCCCAAGTCTGAAACTGCCAGCTTCCATTGATACACACGCTGAATCAAAAAGCTGAGGTGAGCTCCTCCGCAAAATGACGGAATAAGGAACAGCACTGAAGTCCCTTGTAACTCACCCGCTATGACGCCCGTTAGTGGGCCATAAATTGCAACGTCCTGTCGGGTGTCCCGAGCCTAGAGACCGGGGTGTTAACACCTATGTCCTATCATCCAAATCGATCATTCGAAGCTTCGTATATTTGTAGGGCTACGAATCAGAAGGCATACACCAAGCCAGTCCATCAGTCAACTCGATCCAAGGAAAGCTTATCATCAGATTGTCAAAGATTGTGCCTTGGATAAATGCAATCACAGTGACTCACCTCATATGAATCATATTGTTTCATTACACGAGTCCTGAAAGATCATTCGTTGCACACAAATGGTATTGATTCCTATGTATCTGATATTCAACTAAAAATGGCCGACTAGAACTACAACATAGATATCAAAGTTATGACTGTGAAGCAAACCCGACAGTCTAAACCCAAGGGCCTTTCCTCGGCTCTTATTGCCGTCTGCAACTCACTTCCGCTTCTTGGCCTTGCCAGTATCCGCGCTACTTGTCTTGGCTTCGGCCTTGACATCCTCAACCAGTTTGTCCTTGGCCTTTTCCTTGGCCTCTTTGTCGTCGACAGCCTCGTCCTCTCCACCCTGGCCAAACTCGTTGACACGGCTGTAATCGATGCGGTAAGCCCATCGTTGGTAAAGATACACGAAGAAGATAACATCGTCGCGAAGAGTGGCCAAACGGTGCAAGAAAGGCATCTTGATGGTAAAGGCAAACAGATCGTCGATGAAGGTGTTGAGAAACTTGTACATCATGGCCTTGGCAGGCATATGGGCGACACTCTTCAGTCGGTAGTTGATGTACAGCGAGGGAACCATCATCAAGAAACCGTAAGCGTAGACAGATCCCACCAAAGTAGTAATGATGTAGGAGTACCAAGACTTGTGGGAATCATAGTAGAGAGAGTAAATGCCATATGCGATCAGCAGAGGAATGCCAGCAATGTACATGTACTTGAAAGCAATCTCATCGTACTCCTTGGTCTTCTCTTCAGTCTCGGTCAACTTTTGCTTGTCCTCGAAAGCGATAGTGTAAGGGAGGAAAGATCCCGGTCCACCAGGACGAATGCGAACGTTGACAACAGTGGTGATCTTCCAGAACTCAATGACGATACCAACGACCTGAGATCCCAAAATCATCCAGCTAGTGTTCTGAGAGTTGTCGAGGAGGTACAGGAAGATGACAGTTTGCATGAAGACATTGGCCAGGATCGAACGGACTGAGATACCGACGTTGTCCTTCTTCTTGCGGTAGTGGGCAATATCGGACCCGAACGCGAGAGTCTCGAGAATCATGTGCAAGATACTGACTACAATGGTAACGCCGAGCAAGATTGGGTTGGAGTCGAGGAACACCTCCTTGATCATCTCGATCTCGGTGCCGTCACCGCCACCAGGAAGCGAACCACCAAATGCTGCCTGTCGAGCAGACTCCTTGGAGTTGGTCTCAAGCGTAGACATGAGCTGAAACTGCCAGCTGGCCAGGTTGCCAAGATCAATACGAAGGGGAAGTTCCTTGACGGTGTCGTTGAGGAGAGTCATCTGGTTTGTCAATTGCCAAAAAGTGTTGACGAACAGAACAGGGTCTATCAATGTTAGTTACCATGTCATTGGCAGATAAGTTGTTGCTACGTACAGTACCAGGCGTGCTGACCAGAGCCATCTCGAGCACCAGTAGCCTCAAGGCGCAAGTATTGTCGCATCTGAGGGGCCATCGTGGCGAAATCCTTGACACCCAGATCGGGGACGAAGGACAAGCTTGCATTAGGATGATAGTAGTTCGCGATGATAGGACCAGTGGGCTCCTCCTCTTCGGGTTCCTCCTCATGCTTGGGGATATCCTCGAGCAAGTTTCGCGTCTTCGCAACCTTCTTCTTGGGAAGGTATTGTGTTAGAGGCCAAGTGAAGTAGTAGGCTTTGGACGTATCATATCCAGGCTGCTTAGGATCGAGATTACTTCCAGGAAGGCCAATGTAGAAATGCCCCCAGAGGGTACCATTATGCTGGACAGCTGGAGGAACTGTGAACTTCGTCTCAATCGTTCGCTTATCGGACTTATTGCTAAGATGGAACTCCTTCTCTTGTAGTACAAGATATTCGTCGGGAACTTGCGAGATAGGCGCTGGGTTGAACGACTGGGAAAGCGTTACGATAATATCGACGTGGCTATCTTGAGGCCAGATGGGCGCAATGTTCTTTGGGATATTACGGTATGTCGCGCCCTCGTTGAGTTCCTTCGGGCGAAGCTGGAAAGGAGGGATACCCTCGACATTCCCAGGGACCGTAACGGCTTCGCCTGTCTCGGGATTGGTGACTGTAACTCCTCGTTGGTCCTTTTTCAAGGCCAAGTTGAGGGCCGCATTGATGCCAAAGTAGATGGCGCCGCCGAGGAGAAGCTTGTTGAAGCTGAAACCCTGGATAGAATCGATGTTAGTGTATGGCCATGATGTGAAATTTGCTTTGCGATGACTTACACTACCACCACCGCCACCTTCCTGTTGCTCGCCATGACGAGGAGGCAAGACTTGAGCTTCAGCCATTGCGTCTGCTTCGATTCAATCGTAGAGAATGGCAGAGGTTGTGCAATGGGTTGAAGAAGACCTGCAGGATACTACCTTGATACTAGAGTCAAGGTTGTTGGTTGATGCACCTGAGGCGACGTGTTTGGTTGGTCAGGGTTCTGAGACCAAGGATGGAAATTGGAAATCCCCTCGCAGTCCACTTCAGGCTCCATGATAGTTGACGTTGACGTGCTGTGGGCACGAACGAATAGCGATTGGCCACCTGAGCACGTACCCCTGTACCTTCTACTGCGGCAGCCGTTGTCGGCTCGGAGATTGACCACGTTTAAAAGATGCGTCCACTAAAAGAGTTTAAGATACAGTGCATCATGGGGAGATCATGGCCCCGCCATTGAACGCATCAATGATGTTCAAGACAATGCTCACGATGCGAGATTCATGCTAAGCCATGCTGGGAATCGTCCTATCCTGCTAGAACACGCCTCATGTCCCGGTGACCAGCTGACCTCAGTCATCAATGCCATTGTCCAGTGACATATCTCGTAAGTGGCAGTTTGTAGTGGCCCAACTTACATGGATGCATGGAGCACGGCCGCAGCACCTCCGAAGACGTGGCTCCCGTCGCTCCATATCAATAGCCCGATAGGTCGTTGACAGATGTTTGTGTTGGTCAACGAGACTAACTTGCTTAACTAGTTCCTGGACTATTCATATGACTGGTATATAAACACTCGTAAACTTTTATTCTCTTGACTCTTTCTTGTTTCTATTTCCTTGTTGAATCACGATTTATGCTCCAAAGTTTGACTCATCTGGGATATTCTTAGTTCAAGTTGAATCCTTCAGGGTCGCCACATAAGACTCACCGAAACAAGAGTTCTATTGATAACCACCGTCATTGTTCTCACTTTATTATATATAATAAATAGTCCTCCTCCATACGAACTCACCTCTTTTTCAAAACTTAGTCGAATCCTTTCAGAGACAACCTCTTTATATATACTATCACACACAACCTACAGTCCTTACAACAAATCAGCAAACAACCCCATCATGACTGCTGATAGCACCATCCCATCACAGGCAGCCGTTGCCTCACAGAACGGCCACCCTCGAACCAAGATTTGCGTCTACTGTGGTGCTGCTCCTGGCGCGAGTCCTGCCCATCTTGAAGCTGCTCGTGCTCTTGGAAGAGCCATGGCTGAAAACAATATTGACCTAGGTGAGTCACATCAGAGAGGCGGTCCGCCAGCGATGGATACAATCGCGGGCCGCCGACCGCCGACCGCCGACCTCCGGGTATGACCCCGTCATGGCTAACACCGGACAATAGTTTACGGAGGTGGAACTGTCGGACTCATGGGCGAGGTGGCAAAGAGTCTCTGCGCAATCAATGGCCCCGAGTCTGTTCATGGTATCATTCCTGAGGCTCTGGTCAAGTTTGAACGAGATGGCACCTACGGCACTATCAACGAACATAACCACATTGTACCCGAGGAGTCTGTCTATGGCCGCACGACAGTTGTCAAGGATATGCATACTCGAAAGAAGCTCATGGCCGAGGAGGTTTTTGCTGGTGGTCCCGGCAGTGGCTTCATCGGCTTAAGTGGCGGATTTGGTACCATGGAGGAAATTTTCGAGACAACTACCTGGAACCAACTGGGAATCCACAACCGCGGCATCGTTCTACTCAACATTGAGGGCTACTGGGACGGTATCGTCCAGTGGATGGACCGGGCTTCTGAGGAGGGATTTGTAAAGCCTGCCAACAAGAACATCCTGGTTAACGCCGATACTCCTGAAGGCGCAATCAAGGCTCTTCGCGAGTACAAGGTTTCAGATGCTATCTATCAGCTTCAATGGGGCAGCCAGTAAGTGATTGGTTTGAGGCGCTGGATCTGGATCCGGGTTTGAATTTGGAAATCGGAGGCAAACAGGTGTTTTAACGGTGTTTACGGATATTTCTTCGTTTCCGCATTTCCAGGATAGGATAGACTGGCGCTCCATGAATAGACGGACTGATGACCCAAGCCATTTGTTCTGTTGCGACTGACCAGACGTGAGACCCATGAAAAGCTGTTTTTGCAGCATGTAATTGTACATGATCTATTTAGCTAGCAACCCGACGCCACGTATCCGCTTCATCATTCGTCACATGTTTAGCTGTCCACATCCATGCCCTCACCGTCGCCTTCCTCTGCACCTCCTTGACCTTCACCAACGCTCTCGATCCATGGCTGCACCTCGAATCCATCGTACAGCTTGAAGGGCTCGACCTTCTTCTTGCCGTCCTTTGTGTTGATGCCCACTACGCCGACCGAAAGGTTCTCTACTGTAAGTTCCTTGTCCTGAACCAAACTCTCCTTCAGAGCCTTGAGACCGTGCTTGACCAGCTCCTCCCTTGAGCAGTCGGCGAACTCGTTGATGTTGCGCTCAAGGTATGTTCGAGCCATTTGACTTCGTGCGCCAATGGCAAAAGCAAGCATCTCCTCTGTCATGCCTGAGGGCTGGAACTCGAACAGGTGGGGACCGCGCTCGTCAACACCGGCAACTAGCAGACCAACACCGTAAGGTCGCTTTCCGTACATTTGAGTGTTCATCTGGGCCTTCTCACCGATCATGTCGACAAGGGATCGGAGGGGAATGGCACGGCCGTAGGTGAGTCGGTGTCCTAGACACTGCTGCTTCATGAAGTTGGAGAGGACGCGGGCATCGGAAGTAAGACCGGCGATGGCGATACCAGCATGTTCGTCGACAGTGAAAAGCTTCTTCTGGTAGGATGAGAGTTCCTCTGCGTTCCGCTATGAAGGTGCGTGTTAGAAGAATGACTTTGATAGCTCCCGTCCGGGACTATGAGGGGCAGGGAGATGGTCGAACCTTGACAGCACAAAGAACAGCATGGGTCTTGCTGGCAATACCGACGACGACTGAACCTTGCTTCACTGCCTCAGCAGCATATTCGATCTGGAATATTCGGCCCTGGGGCGAGCTTGGGGAAAGTCAGCTTGCTCAAGGTGCCAGGATAGCTAACAGCTTAGGTGACGTACAATGTAACGGAATCGTTATCGTAGTTGTTTCTGAACATGATGAATTATTAGCTGCTCTAGCAGCGCCGCGTAGAATGTGATCGGTGAGATTGCGCGAAGCAAATATCGTTATGCGTGGGGGTTGCGATGGAGAGCTTCGTTGAGAGGTGGATTTTGGGCGTTGGTTGTTAGTATAGGTCGGGATGGAGTTGAGGTGGTTAAGCACCAGGCAGCTCAAGCTTCGTAGCCTGGGTGGTTGCGCTGGGACCTGCAGCCTTCCATTCTGCCGTGGATGACCCGCCACACCGCCTGCTAAATCGGATAGCTTCATGATAACATTGGGTCTTTGAGGCTCTTGTTTTCTCTCATCACCTCTACCGAACTCTGCGTCTCCGTAAGAAAGGGTCAAGTTAAATTATGGAATCACCGAGTGGCGTTACGTGTGATATATCCTCAACCACCCGGCTGACTGCTCGCGCGTCCCCAATCAGTGTCTCCTTAAAGCTGACAGTTCCGTGCTGATGATGCTCTGTGATTATTTGTGGCAAGTTTGACTCGTTCGCTTATTTTTCAGCTGGCGGAGAAGCTTTGCTGTAGTGTTTTCAAGCTTCTTGACGAGAAGGGTGATTTGTCCCTGCAAGGTTGCATATTGTCTTATTGGATGTGACCCGATGAAAGCATGGCGAGACTACGCCTGAGTTACGTTAGAGAATCAAGCGACGGAGCTTATTTGACTTGAATGCCCTGAAGGAACTGCAATTCCAGAAGAACACAATATGTTGAAAAGCTCTTAGGTGCTACAAGTGTTCAACCAGAAAAGCACACTGCCATGGTAATAGTTGGCAAGAGAAGTTGTTGCTCCGATGTGGAAACCTAGTAGGATACATCTGCCTCATAAGCCATTTGCTGCTACTTGGAGCCATTACTAACAATATATATTAATGATGAGCTTAATTAAACCGTTGAAGCATATTGGCGGTCGCGGCCTGAAGAAGGAAAACATATTCCCTTACTATAAGCAAGCTCTATTGCGGATAATGGCCTGTAATAAACGTTGTCTACTAAATAGTTAGTGCATTACCTTGATTGCACCAACTTGGTCTTGGAGGGCCTCTGTTGTAGAAGATATCTGTTTTCAAGACTTTGATGTTCTCGTGTAAATAAATGCAGCTCTCATCGAAAGGTCCTGAAGTTACTGCCGCTCTTTGACAATCCGTGTTGGACTCGTCAGGCATGCCCGGTAAAGTATTTTCTGAGGCAATACACTTCAGAACGCAATAGCAACTGGCACAGCCTTTCATATTCCAAATATGACTTGATCGCTCGATGGACGTTCTAACATCTGTTGTGCCAGTCTAGTAAAACCCCCAATTGGTGCGGAGCCACCACATTGATGGCTATTTTAGCCTCAGCGAATAACGATTGCAGTTCACAGCCATCACGGTTCACCAATCTGTTGAATTATCGAGGATTTGAACAAGACCTGTCCATTCTTGACTGCTATACACATACCCCTCATTTCTTCAAATTTTGTTCCTGTCATACCAAACTCACCTTCTCAGAGTCATACGTTGAATATCGGATCCCTCTTGTGGGCATTTCTATTGGATGACTCACTGACTTACAGTAAATACCCGCGACTTTTAGACAACTCCAATTTTCATCCTCTCGCATATTCACACTCTCTTCTCTCAACGCAACAACATCATGCCTTCCAGATCTGAGATCACATATTTCGGCGCAGGCCCTGCTCTGCTGCCCACAGACGTCCTTGAGAAGGCTGCCCAGGCTCTCATTGACTATGAGCATACCGGATTAGGTACGGCCAAAATCTCATAATTCGCCGTGAACGTCACTAAACAAATGACAAGGTATTGCTGAGCACAGCCATCGTTCAGAGCTGGCTACAAACATCATCAACGAGGCTAAGGCTGATCTTGCCTCTTACATTGACATTCCCGAGGACTATGAGGTTCTTTTCATGCAGGGTGGTGGAAGTGGAGAGTTCTCCGCTACCTTGTACAACCTTGTCGGTGCATGGGTGACAAAGAAGAAGGCCCAGATTGTTGCCAACCTCAAGGCTCCTGAGGACGACCCTCGTGTAGAGCAGGAGCTCAGGAATGCAGTCGAGAAGGAGCTCAAGACGGATTACATTGTCACTGGTGGCTGGTCTCAGAAGGCTTCTGAAGAAGCTAAGCGACTGCTTGGTCCTGAGCATGTCAACATTGTCGCTGACGCCCGCCAGATTAACAATGGCAAGTATGGCAAAATTCCTGAGGAGAGCACCTGGAACCTCTCCAAGGAAGCTGCTTTGGTGTATTATTGCGACAACGAGACCGTCGATGGTGTAGAATTTCCTGCTTTCCCTCAGTCCTTGACCCCTGGACCTGACGGCGAGGGCCCTATTGTTGTGGCCGATATGTCCTCCAACATCTTGTCGAGGAGAATCCCTGTCCGAAACTTCTCAGTTATCTTCTTCGGCGCCCAGAAGAACCTCGGCTGCACTGGTGTCACCGTTGTGATTATCAAGAAGAGCCTTCTTCCTCCTAAGACACCTCAGCCCCCTGCCGCACTTCTTCGGCGACTTGGACTTCCTATTCCTCCTATCATCTTCTCTTACGAGACTATCGCCAAGAACAACAGTCTTTACAACACCCTCAGCATCTTCGAGTAAGCGCTTCTATAGGACACGTGTGGTACATGTACTGACCAGAATTAGTGTCTATATTGCTGGCCAAGTTCTCAAGAAGTCACTCAGCACCTATAACAAGGTCGAGGGACAGGAGGCCGTGTCCGCCAAGAAGGCCGAGCTCATCTATGGTGCTCTTGACGCTCACTCCGATGTGTACAGAGTTGTTCCTGACAAGTCTGTTCGTTCAAGGATGAATATCTGCTTCCGAGTTACCAAGAATGGCGACACTGATGGCACGGAGAAGGCTTTCCTTAAGGAGGCCACTGCGCAGGGTCTGACCGGCCTAAAGGGTCACCGAAGCGTGGGTGGTATTCGTGCCAGTAGCTACAATTCCATTCCTTTGGAGGGCGCTGAAAAGCTTGCCAAGTTCATCGAGACGTTTGCTACCTCTTAGAAAAAATGCAATCATGAAAAGTTTGAGCTGGATGGTTTGAGGATTTTATGGAATTGATCAGATGCGTGTACGACATCAAGGATAAAAGTCAACCTAGATGGATGTTGAATTCAACATGCTCCATGAGAATAAAGAATAAGAATCAAATAAACGAAATAAAATAAAAGGAGCCTCTGCTTAAACAGATTGTACTGGTGATGATTCTCTACTAGGTAGTTTATGTTAAAACATCCACCCTGACCCTGATGGGTGAGTTTCAGTGGATTAGTGCACTATCAGTTTGATACGATCAGTGGGCCCTGAGCGCTATAACATAGAATCAACCTTGTTAGGTTTCCCTCTTGTTTATGTCTCCAACCAGGAAATTTCCGTCAATACTCATTTGTTTCTCCCGAATACAACGTCTATCGTCTTCGTTTCAAGAAAACCAGAATATATAAAAATTAGACAATCTTGAACATCTCACTATCACTCATTTCGCCGATGCTGAAACGCAGTCTCTTAAGGAGATTCAATTGCAAAGCGAATCGCTCTCGAGTCTTCTTATCGTCATTCCATGTAAGGAAGTACAACGACGAAAATTTGACACAACCTTTGCGGTATTCTATTGCCTCGTCAACAAAGCCATTCTCACATCAGTCGTGGCATGCTCAAAACTCTGAATCTGTCTCCGGACTACCAATCATAGACGACACCATCTATGCTCTATCAACGGCGCAGGGTCGGGCCGGTATTGCGGTAATTCGCATTTCTGGCCCATCATGTCTTGAGGTAAGTGTCATACAAATTACTATATATACAGTATCTAATTTTGGGTTGAAGGTTCACGAGGCACTTTGCCCATCAAAACCATTGCCAAAACCAAGATATGCAACGGTACGGTCCATATATGACCCTCAGCATGCCAATAATGAGCAGCTAGTGCTGGACTCAGAAGCTCTTGTTCTTTACTTTCCTAGCCCCAAGACTGTAACTGGTGACGATATCTTGGAGTTGCACGTTCATGGAGGATCAGCCACCGTAAAAGCTGTGTTAGCAGCCATTCCGAAATGTTCCGCTACACATCGTATTCGATACGCAGAGCCTGGCGAGTTTACGAAGCGCGCCTTTTTCAACGACCGCCTCGATCTTGCTCAAATTGAATCCTTGAGTGACACCCTGGCAGCTGAAACGGAACAGCAACGTCGTGCAGCTGTGCGAGGCAATTCAGGTGTTCTTGGACGACAATACGAGACATGGAGAGAGCAGCTCTTGTTGGCTCGTGGTGAGATCGAAGCATTGATCGACTTTTCCGAAGACCAGCACTTCGACGAGTCCCAAGCTGAATTGTTACAGAATGTGACTGCGCAAGTTGCCAGGATGCTACACAGCATTGAGCTGCATGAGCAGGGAAGTCAAAGGAGTGAGCTTTTGAGGAATGGAATTCGTATAGCGCTGTTAGGGCCACCCAATGTTGGTAAGAGCTCGCTTATGAACCTGATCGTTGGGCGCGAGGCATCTATTGTGTCCGGTGAAGCAGGCACAACGCGAGATATCGTCGAGGCAAGCTTAGACATTCGCGGCTATTTATGTTCATTTGCAGATACGGCAGGATTCCGTTCCAAAGGTTTCCAGGTGATCAACGGGGCTGATAGTGGCGCAATTGGGGCCGTGGAGGAAGAAGGTATACGGCGAGCAAAGCAACGAGCTCTGGACTCCGACCTTGTTATAGTCCTAGCATCCGTGGAGGATGGTCAGGATGGGCCATTTCTGCAATACGACCAAGAAACGCTCGATCTCGCTGCCGGGGCAGAGGACTGTGTTGTTGTTGTTAATAAACGAGATGCAGTTGGTGAAGAAGAATTTGAGAAGCTGGTTCAAGATTTCAGAAAAACCGTTCGAATTCGAGCCCCCAAACTAGCGGCGGCGGAGTTCGTGTCCGTATCGTGTAAGGAGGCTCAGGCAGGGACATGGGAGAGCAAGGATCCTGGTGGTATCCAGGCTGTGATCACCAAGCTCGTGGCATCCTTTGAAAAGATGACATCCATGCCTGTCGATCTTCAGGATCTGCTAGGCGTTACAGAGCGTCAGCGCCAACTCCTGGTCAAGTGTCGTCGACACTTGGAGGACTTCATGATGGAGGCTGCCCCTGAAGAGGGCTTGGATGCCGATGCCGTGCTCGCGGCCGAGTATCTGAGGTATGCTGCGAATTGCCTTGCACGGATCACAGGGCGGGATGAGTTTGGAGATGTTGAGGATGTACTGGGTGTTATCTTTGAAAAGTAAGTTCTGACAAATTTATGTATGAGATGTCTGACAAGATGCTGATTTTGAGACGTGTTAGATTCTGTGTGGGGAAATAAGCGCGTGGCAAGAAGACTTCAACGATGAGAGATTGGTAGGAGAGTTGAAATATATTTTCCATCGAGGAATATTCTATAGAGAGCAGCTGGTCTGAACAAATTGAAAGACTTAACGTTGGGCCACCTGGGCCTGGTCTAGGCGGTTATGAAAAGAGAAAGCGAAAATAAATTTTGAGATGAGAGGATAAGAAAATTAAAAGCAAAAGGAAACCCATGCTGTATGCTCGCTTCTATGCCATGCCATTCCATGCCAACGCTGTGTAATGCTATGCTTCCGTCTTTTCCAACTCCCGCTACGCGATGCCGTGCCTGCAACTTGTTCCTCCGAATACCAATGCTGATGATGAAAACAAAACAAAACTCCGTTCCATGCAAATGTTGTTGAAACTAGTATCTAAACAGAAAACTCCGTTCCATGCTTGCGCTGTCGCTGTGTATGCTTTTGGGGAAGTGACTCAAGTGTAACAGAGGAGTTTACTCCTCGTCATTGTCGCTGGGACCATTGTAGCCAGAGCGACCCTTGTTGCCCTTGGAGGAATCATCATCTTCAGGGCCGTTGTAGCCAGAGCGACCAGAGTCTCCCTCCTCGGGCTCGTTGTAGCCAGATCGACCACGGTTGTTTGTGGGCTTGGAGTCAGAGTCGTCGCCGTCCTTGTTGTAGCCAGATCGGCCGAAGGATCGGGTAGTGGGAGCAAATGTGAGAGTGAAAGCAGCCATTGTAAATGTTGTAGAGTAGAGTTGAGTTAAGTGAGACTTTTGGGTGAAGATAGAAGTTGAGTTGAAAGAGCTGAGTTGCTGTATATAAGTGTTGAGTTGTAGTGTAGTTGTAGAGTGTAGATGAAATTGGTTGTTGATGGTGATGAGAATTCTAATTCAGAGGAGGAGGACATGGACAGTTATATAGAAACTGAGTCAACTATAGAACGAAGCCAAGGGTAACTAAGTACATCGCAGATAGGGATTCTCGGTAGACGGTGGAAGCGGCTGACTCTGACTGACGCCTGTTCGTTCGTTTGTGTTGTCGTATCATGACGATCAAGCACACCCTTAGCATGGGGGCAACAAAATAGAAACACACTACATAGCGTATCGTGCTAGGTAGATTACAGCAGTGCCCATTATTCCGCCCTTGCCATGAATGCCATGCCATGGAACCTTCTTTCGCTTCCGTCAGTCTGCGCCATGTCGCCGATGCTGACAGGGGATCCATCAAAGCCGTGAGTGGTGGAGGACACCATCGTAGGGCTGAGGACAATGGGTTTATGGGGGACCGGACCTTGCAGTTACAGGGGTCTTTGTCAAACGGTATAAGTTAATAAGTAGCCACGCCCACGGTACCCGGGGTAGGGGTCGGGTCGGGGTGCGGAAGACCCGGGCCGTATCCAGTCAAGTCGCTGCGTATTGTATTACTGAGTGAGTGAGTCTTTTGACTGCCCGTTTGATGGGCTTACGGGGCTTGGGCAGGGTATACGTTATAATAAGCCACAGCCTCAAATGAACACCCCTGTCCATGTAATCAATCATCCTCCACGGCTCTGGCCATGGACCTGGACCTGGAGCAGATGCAGAATAGATGCATCATGGTAGTTTTCTTTTTGACCCCCAACAATGCAATTGTTCAAGATAACAAACATATCAATGAGTTTGGAGAGTTGGTGTGGAGACGGAGCTTAGATACGTAAATACGCACCTCCAATATACTGCATAGTATTCGTATTATCATCCCGCCCATACTATTTCGCACTCTTGGTACTGTATCAATGTCAAGACAATTGCGGATTTGCAACGCAGAAACGTCATCAAGGCTGACAAATGAGGCCGTGTGATTCCAATTCAACCAAAACTCCGACTACCTATGTTCGGAGTCAATCATGGAGTTTAGGAGAGAAGAGACACGGTACGGACGGAGTTGACAAAGAGATTCCAATTAATCCCGGTTGAAATTCGTCGAATGTGCCAACGTGTACTTGACTGCATGCGCGTCCCATATCGCAATAGGCACAGAGAAGAAGCCTCCAAGGTGCAATTTCTCGTCACATGGGCACTCTTGATAAGTTTAAAAGGTTGCCTAAAAGACGAGACATTTACATGAGGCATCACGATAGCGAATAAGTCAGCAAATTGCACCGTTTATTCTGTCATCCCGCTTTGTCATCCCGCAAATGGCGGATGCAGCCACAGAAGCCATGACGCGACTTCCCCATTGGCGTGCATCGGTCAAGCCCGTGTTTCCGCCTACCGAAGGAACAAACTGCCCCAGATTCCAGGGCCCTCTCCCCTAATCATCATCATCACCGAAGAGTCACCCTCTGCATATTCCGCCTTTCTTACTAAACATGAACTCTCTCTCTTATCATGACTCATCTTGCACCGTCAATTGATCATTGAAACCAACAAAAGAACCTTGTCAGGTTCCCGAATATTGCAGTTACTCAATCGGTCTCGTGGGGGCAGAAGAATGAAACGTCACGTTCGAATCGAGACAACCTCAACTTACACCACGCGCACTGTATCACCCACACTCACACCCATGAGGTAATCGTCGAACAGCCCCTTCTGACCTTACTATCACTCGCACACTAGCCTATTGGGTGCCCGGGACTCCTTCATTCCGGTCGGCACGGCATCTGGTCTTACCCGTCAGTCAGGTTCAGGTTCAGGCCCTTTCGCCGGCCAGCGCGGGCCTTCCCAATCCCTTGGGACCTAATTTCTGAGCATCCAACTCCTCTCGATATTGAGACTCGACGGGGGTTCTCGATTCTCACTGAGATCTCTGGTACCGCTTCTCATTGGCCAGACCCCCAAGCAGCCATCTTAAGCGCCTGCTGTGAATGACCAACGAGCTGAAAGGTCGAACTATTGACGCATTTGCTCCCAAGAATCGCCAGTGCTACGCTTGTTCTATCAATGGAAACATTTCGCGATCGAAAATCACATTTCAATCACATTATGATGCCCGTCTAGTCTCGAATTCTTACAAACAGCCGCAATGGTACACCGACCTCACCCGCCGCATGCATATACCCTGGTCGACTTTAAGCGCCTTAAAAATAGAAACAACGCCGGTATTGGTCAATTGGCGCGCTGTCGCTTCATCTGACTGTTTTCGCTACGGTAGCTCGCTGCATAGCCCCGGACAGGCTCCAATTGATCCAATCACCAGGCTTAGACGGTACACTCACCACCACGAGGCATTACCCAGGAAATCAGCCTTGCAACCTAGACCAGGCTCTTGTATTACTGTTTCTACCTAAGACCTAAGACATGAACCATGTTTCTGCCGTCTCGGCTACCTCTGAGACATTACGGATATAGCTTTCCAGATCCTTGCCTGCTGTTTTGTTTCTGCTTACTCCCCTGAGCCATGTCTCGGGAAGGATTGCAACGCCTGTCAGGTGTATCGGAGGGTTCCCACCAATACAGGTTGCAGCCTGTTCACGTTGAAGCTATACACAATCTATCAACCCCATGCACTCATAAACTTAAGCACTCAAGCAATTCTGGGCATTTCTAAGAATGGCTGCATCTACGGATCTGCGGCTTATGTCTCGGCAGCTACTCTCGTCCCGGAAGCAAGCCGGTAGACTATGACTGGTAACCAATGCAAAATCGTGACATTGCTAGAAACCCGCTGACGTTCATTTGACTGAACGCAAGCACCCTTTCTTTTTTCGACTTCATCGACAGCCTTCGGCCATTTGAATAAGTTCCGCCGACGCCACTAAGACGTTGACAGCCTGCCGACCCGCATGGCGCACATACCAGTCACCGATCTGCATCCATTGAGCCATCACCAGGCACCAGGCATCAAATCACAGCCATCCGTCGCACAGAATTAATAAAACAGAGTTTGGAGGCTCTGCCCCTGAATTGCCTAATATGGTAGAATGTTTCGATCCCTGTTCCCAGCCTCATAGCCCCCAAGCTTCACAAAGCCTGCATGGCTTGAGGATGCGGTACGAGCCGTGGGATTGTTTTACGATGTATGTCTTGGCTGTGACTAACCATTGACCAATAGCCGGTATGTTTCAATTGGCATATCACGATACACATAACACCTTTTCAAAGCAGTCCTACATTGCCTTGTTACATTCTGTCCCATTCACAGCTCGTCCTTGGCATGAGCCTCCTGACTAGGATCTTCCATAGCCATGATCTTGACGACAAGACTGGTCCACCCAGTGAAGTGCTGTGTTCGCTGGCCGGCACCCGTGTCGGGGTTGTACTGCTCCCAGGCGAAGCCTGTTTCTTCCCAACTCTTGTACACGGTGTTAACAAGGTTCTTACGGAGACGCCTGAACAGATCCTTCGCTTTACCCCTGTAGGGGCCTTCCTGCGAAGCAACGTTCTATATGCACATGTTAGTCTTTGTACTACTTCGCCAAGGGACATCTGGGGGAAACCCTACTTGTAGTTGAGACAAAGCCAGGTAATTGATGGGCATCCACACCGGGCTTCGCCAGTAGTTCTCGCCCGTGGCGTAGAACTCATCCTGTTTACTCAAGCTGCGAATGCCGTGGGGGCTCCAGAGGTGCTCCTCGTCACCGATCAGCTCAAGAATCTTGCCCAGCTTGGGGTCTTCAGCCTTCATCAGGCCGACCAGGAAAGGGAACAGGGAAATGTAGCCCTTGTGGCATACGAGCGCGTGTTCCTCGTAATCATCGATCGTTGCGTCACAATAGCAACCCTCCTCATCGGACCAGTGGAGATCATTGAGGTTGTGCTCGATGCCGTCCAAGTTCTTCCTATACTCATTCACATCTTCGGCCATGCCGAGGGCGTCTGCGATGTTCATCAACGACTTTGTCATCAGCCCAACCCAGGACATGAGATCGACGTGCAGCTCGCCCGGTGAAGGGGGCTGAGGTCGAGGATAGTCGTCCAGGCCACTGGTGAGGATGTGAGTCTCAGTACGGCCCCTCCATCTGTATGCTTCTTTGGTTGAGTATGCCTCACGGTCATAATTCTTTATGTCGCCTCGCTGAGTTTTGCGGAACCAGTCATATTGTTGTCTCAGCAGGGGGTACAACTTTCGAAGATAGTTTTCGCCGAGCTCGATATTGTCGAGGTGAGCAGTTTGCAGAGGATCGGCCCCCAGAATACGTTCCTTTGCCTCGCTCTTGGTTCCGTTTGATGCGCGAAGACGCTCCATGAAGCCCTCGATGATAAGAAAGAGGGTTGGGGGGTTGGCATAATGTGGAAATTGCACTTGAAACTCAGGGGGGACTTTACTCCTGGCCTCGTGACCAAGAATCTGTTCGCGCGCGATCCAGCCATCTTCGTCCATAGTGTTGTACCAGCTCTTGACAATTTCAAGTGTGAGGTCAATATCCCAGTCGGCAATGGGAATCAGGTGAAATCCTTCATCCCACAGAAAACCGCGGGGGAAAAAAGGGCGAGAAGGAACACTAGTGAAGAGCTCATAGGGGCCTTCGAGTTCTGGCTGTGTGCGGGCCTTGGCTTGCGCGGCCTCCTCCCAGAACCTGTCGTTCTGCTCCTCATACTCAGGCGCATACGATCGATCAATTAGCTGGTGACCATGGAAGTACCCTATGCCGCCGATGAGGTTCGACAGCATGCTCTTGCCAAACTTTTTGTACTTCTCCTCCGTGAAAGGCTCCTTGAGCTTGAAGGTGTTGGCGAAGCGCTCGTTGAAGATTTCTGAAGTCTTCTCGATCTGTTCAGTAACCTCCTCAGAAGTAAACTCCTTGCTTCCAGATCCCGATGAAAAGATGACATCGAACTCGAACGGTCCCTCGAAGGTCTTCTCGACTACATGGACGTTGCCTTTTCCAGGCGCATGGGCAATACGGTACACCTGCCACGGTGGAGGCGGATCCGCCTGGTCAGCATTCTGCTGCACGGGCGAAACGGCATCTTGAAGTTGCTTGAAGACAACGGGCTTGCCCTGCCAGGTAAGGTCGGCTGGGACCTCAGTACTCGAGACGATGGTAGTGTCGCCATGTCGATCTTCCAGAAACTTGTGGTCTGTTGAAGGGTGCTCTCCGGTACCTTTTGTGATAAGAAGCTTGTAGTCTCCTAGCGCCGTTGAACTGCCCTTAAGAGTAACATCGTCTTCGAAACCATACTTGGTACCCTCACCTTCAACAGCAAGTTCGCCCTGACCATCCTGGGCGATGTAATAGAATAGCATAGTCCTGGTGTTTTTGGGGGCACCGTCTCGCAGCTCGCCCTTGATTCGGGCAGCCCAGCTGCCACCATGGTTTCCACCGGGGATCTTGACAAAAGTAGTCGTCAAGTCGATGTTGTTGCCCTTGTCGTGAATGGACTGCACACCGCCTATGCGGGCATCATACTCATCCCATCCGTAGCCATGCATATCTTCTCCCTGCTCGCAGGTATATCTGAAACCTTGAAGGCAAGTGTCAGAGCATTTAAATCACCGAGGTTGTTGTCTCACTTACCATTCTGAATATCATGGTAATTGTCGACTTTCCCCCACATGAGCCCTGTCCATAGGCCATCTGGTGTTCGCGGTCGCACACCAAAGTACAAATTGGATTTGTAGGGGCCCCAAAAGAGGCTCTGGTTGTTTTGACGGCCGATTTCTGTCGTCAGCACAGAAGATGCATCGTCTGCGGCTGAGGCACCCAGAGCGAGTGTCGCCGCAGACACCCAATGGGCAATTTTCACCATACTGACGATGAAAAGTGCTTCTCACAAGCCTCTAGAAGAGAAATTGAGATGAAGATTTATTGGAGCGAATCCCAGAGAATTCAATTCCTCATTGGGTGAGTTTGTGTGAGAACAAACTCCAGAGAACACGTAGGAGTAGCGAATTGATATGACGACGCAAGGCTGAGAGTTGGAGAACGATCCGGGGTCCACGAGAGCTCGGGCCAATGATAAAGCTTCATCAGCCACAGCCACTTAAAGCTCGAACCCCACTTAAAAGTTATCTTGTTTCAGCCTTCCTCTTTCTAGAACTTGTTGGATGCATTTTCGAACATTCTTCACCCAACACTGTCAATATCTCAACCTCACCAGCGAATTCTCCGACCCGGAATCAAAATCTACAACACACACAATGGGAGACTCTAGGCGAAGCAGACGACCCGATAGTCGTCAAATGTGGGACGAATCCGACAGACGCGATAGGCGTGGGGGACATAATAGGGACAACGAGCGCGATCGCAGAGGATATAGGTCAAGATCACGCGAGCGCCGTGGATACAGAGATCGATCGAGATCGCCCGACAGGAGACATCGAGACCGAGATGGTGATAGGAACCGACCTAGGGATAGAGGCCCGCGCCATCACGATGATCGAGACAGGAGGGATAGACGGAGAGAGGATGCAGAGGATGCGCCACCAAGACAGAGACGAGATGAGCGTCGTGAAGATGATAGAGACAAACGAAGTATGCACCAACACCCATTTCAACGTTATGAAAATCTAACTTGCCACGCAGGCAAATCTCGTCGCTCAGCCTCACCACAATCACGAAGTCCTACTCACGAAGCACTTCCCACGCGCCCTCGTCCCGACGCAAAGCGCCCGGCACCAAACATGTCCTTCAACGTCGGCTCTCACGCAAGCCGCTCACCACCACCGCCATCACGCGCGCAGCGTGGAGAGGAAAGCCACCGCTCAGAAGAGGGCCAGGCTTCAGAGGTTGAAGAAGATCCTATGGATGCAGAGGACGACGATATGGCCACTATGCAGGCTATGATGGGCTTCGGCGGGTTTGGAACGACCAAGAACAAGAAGGTTTCGGGCAACAATGCTGGTGGCGTGCACAAAGAGAAGAAGACGGAGTATCGTCAGTACATGAACAGGAACGGGGGATTCAACAGGCCTTTGAGTCCATCACGCTGAGCGTGCTGGCTAGATGGCGTTGATGCAGTACGAGTTACGATCTCCGTGAGGACAACTGGCACTTTTAAGGTTGTGCCGTAAAAGGATTGGCGTTTGGGTAGATTGGTTTTGCTGCCAAACGAGCACAGAGGTATAATAATTGTGTGGAACATCAAAGTTTACAGTATCTTGCATGTGTAATGCATTCTCAGCCCTACTTTCTCTTGTTCTTCTATCGCATTCCTCTTCACGTCAATACATGTTCCGGGCTTAACTTCGACCATCCCAAGGCTGTGCCTATTTCTTCAGCTTTTGCGGCAAACCCCTCCATTTTCACGACCCAGCACGCACAGGCTTCCGCAGAATATATGCACCGGTCTCGCCATGGCCATCCTTGCGACATTCTTCCACTCTTTTGAGGGTGTAGTACTCAGTATAACAGCCATTCACATAGTCCTCACCACTTTGTGGAACTGGATATGTCGACCCGCTACTCCTACACCAGAAGAGCTTATACGATCAAGACGCGAAAATCATACCGGCCGATCGGTCGTGAACAGAGTTGCTGGAGCTGCTTCCCGGGCAGCCGCTGGCAAACACCCTTACCGTAGGCCTTGTCATAGGTGGTGGTGGTTTGCTATGGCCTTATGGCCAGCCCATGGTGGCCGTCTTTGCCGTAAGCCTCGTCGCAAATGGTGGTGGTACATTTTGGCCCTGTGGCCGGCTCGTGATGACCCAAATCGGTGGTTCATTCTGATCACGGCCTGGTCAATTAGTATACTCACCTTCATTTTCTTCTTGCGAGAGCTATTTCCGGACATTTATCAGGGTCATGTTCGATTCTTTACGAATCTCTCGTTTCTGGCACTCGAAGTCGGACGCGCTGGTTACTTCTACCATATCTTGAAAGACTGCTCTGTTCTGGTTCAAGAAGTATGCATTGGTCTCATGGGTCATGTCACTGGTGGTTTCTGCCGCCTCGGCAGTCTATTCGCCGTTCCCCCGACGAAACATTGAACAAGGAGCGACAAGGAAAGTCAACGGAAATCTCGAATCATGGGGGGGAGAAGCAATCTTGTGTGGAAGAGATTTCGGGACAGCTGAACGATGAACAACGCTGCCGAGGTGGGTTTGGGTTACAAAGCCAAGGATGAAAGGGGCACAAGCACCCATATGCGATCGGTCCTGAACAGCATGGTAACCGACACGCTTTTTGGGTTATATCAGACGGACAAGGACTCGCTCAAAGGCAGAACTTGTGTTGAAATACGCTAGGTTAAGCCACTCCTAGCTGAGTCAGGGTACTCAAGTTGTGACTGTCACTTGCGACCAGTACTGCAATATCAAGATCACCATGACACACAAATTGTTCAAGTACTCTCTCTTCCACTGTATGTGTTGGTGTAGACATTACGTATAGCGCGTGCAATACATACAAACGCGATCTTTCCACTCCTAAACAGTTCCCAACACCATTGGTATGCATCTCGAATCACAAACACCGCCCATCCATCTCCTCCTCGTGCCTGTACCATACCATGCCATGCCATGCCTATGCCTTTTCCCCTTGCTCTTCTTCTGGGGCACCGTCACTGGTAGTCACTGCTCTAGGTGTTGGAACATCATCTTCTATAGGCGCTTCTTCCTTCGGCGGCTCTTTGGCCGCCTCTCCTTCTTCTACCTTTGGCTCTTCCCTGGGTTCTTCCTTTTGTTCGTCGGGGTTCTCTTCTGACTGATTTGTAGTCGCCCTTTCTCTTCGCCGTCTTCGTAGCCTTCTCTCTTCTTCTGCTGTTTGCCGTCTGGCTTTTCGAAGGGTTTCTCTCCTCTCGGGATCGTTGTCATCTGCGCCATCACCACCGCGCATGCCCTGTAGAAGAGCTGCTGCTCTATCGGCAACGTCATCTTCACCTTCACGAGGTGATGAGAGGCCGGGGCTGAGCACTTTGCTGTCGTCTTCGGTGGGCTCCTCCTTGTTCTTGAGGCCAGCTTCCACTTCTGGGATTTCGTCGAGGTCGGGAATCTTTTGTCCTGACGCGACGCGGACCTGGTGACGATCCTTGAGTCGCGCACGCCTTCTTCGGTCTCTCTGGTCCCGAGCTTGCGGCGCAGCTGCACGTAGCTTCTCCAGGAGGGAGTCCATGGCGCCGGTATTGGATGGAGACGTGGGTCCTGCCTCGGCGTTGGCGTTGGTAAGTTTGAGTTGTGCTGTGTGCTTCCGTTTCATTGACGCCTCGTTACGCTTCCTTGTCTCTTCCACCTGCACGTTCTTGTCACGAGACTTCTTCCACTCTCCCACGAACAATGCCAACTTGGCAAAGAAATCTCGGCGGGCACCATCGTCTGCGGGGTCCTCGCCGTAAAATACCATGATGTCTTTGTATGTCTTCATCATCTCTTCCAAGTACAGCTCCATCTGTTCGGATTTTCTTCTGGCTTCCTT
Source organism: Fusarium dlaminii (assembly GCA_013186775.1). Classification (NCBI taxonomy): domain Eukaryota; kingdom Fungi; phylum Ascomycota; class Sordariomycetes; order Hypocreales; family Nectriaceae; genus Fusarium; species Fusarium dlaminii. Next base: position 330,348 of record JAAOAL010000040.1, read on the forward strand.
CATAATGCGTTGGACGATTTGGCTCACTCGGTCCTGGGGATGAAACTGTTTAGGGTCGCTTAGGTTACCAGAATCCAACGACATTTGAATGTTTCGAATATTGTCGATGTATTTCTTCGCATCCGCCTGAAGTTGTTCAATGTTGATCTTCTGCGCTGTCATAACTCCGTTGATATCATCTGCAAAGGTCTCCCACTCAGGGTACTGGTTCCGTACAATACGCTCCACGAGATCGGCCAATGTTGACTCGTTCTTGTCGTCCTTGACCATACCCAATCTTGCAAGAGAGCTGAGCTTGAAACCACGTGCTTGCTTGTTCGCATCGTTCATGTAATTACCAATATCCAAAATAAGGCCAAGTACGTTCATCAATGAAACGGAATCGCGTAGCGACTCAGATACTGTCACAACCTGTCGGATCTTCTCGTTAATCTCTTCGTACTCTTGCTCAAAGCTTCTAGTAAGAGCAAGGGCCCTCATTCGACTCTTCCAGTAGTGGTGCAACTCAAAAGCCGTGTAGAGGTAAAGCTGATCTTGTCGAGTGAGCTCCGAGGGATCAAGTTCACGGTCTTGAGACTTGGCATCAGGTCCAGTCCAGTCCTTGCTGTACGGTGCCATTTGCTTGACTGTGTTGTCGGGGATATTACAAAGGTCGTCCTTCTGCAAAAAGTCCATCACTACAGTGTTGTCTAGAATCTCTGGATCGCAGTGAATGATCATTTGAACAATCTTTTCGACAGAGTACTGTGAAAACTTGGCAAAAGCAATTTCTGTGCAGTATTAGCAGGTAAAGCAATTGTGCATAAAAGGTATGCACTTACCATAGGCCTTGCGGAGATCAGAAGAGATGATTTGCTTCTTGTCATCCTTCTTAGAAGAGCTTCCTATACCAATCTTCTTGATCTCCTTAGCCATGAACAGTTTCTCAACCTCGTCGAGAATACCCTTCTTGCTGAGCTCCTGATACTTCTCCTCTCGGGCTTCGGCAGAGGGTGTATGGGCTGCCCAGTGGCTGGTCTCAGGGGCATCGACCTTCTCCCAATGCAGGGCCTTGAGCTTCTTCTTGGGACGAACCACGGGCAGGCCAATGCTTGGTACAGCCCCGAAAGCGGGTTGTCGAGCCAAGAAGTGCCCGGACATAGCACCAGGCAAAGGAGGAGGTGGTGGAGGGGGCATACCTCCAGCACCAGGCAACGGAGGCGGTGGTGGGGGAGGAGGAGGTCCACCGCCTGGCATCAGCATGCCAGGCAAGGGGGGTGGAGGCGGAGGGGCGCCAGGGATCTGGCCCGGCATAGGGGGAGGCGGAGGCGGAGGAGGTGGCGGCGGAGCTCCGGGTATTTGACCGGGCATCGGAGGAGGTGGAGGTGGGGGCGGGGGCGGAGGAGCAGCACCAGTGACTTCGATTTTGGGAGTTTCGCTATCACCTGGGGGAGTGATGGGTGATGAAGTCTCCATACTGGGGTGAGAAGGACCGGTAGTATCATCTTCAGAATCACTGGCATCGAACTTCTTGACCTTGGAACCAATCTCACCAAGCAAGCCAGCTTGCTGCTTGGGGTCTATCGTAGGTCGCTTCATCTCGACAATTCTGGGCTTCTCGAAGATGACACCGTCCTCGCCCTCAGTCTCGTCGTCCTCATCGATCACCTCACCATCAGAGCGTCTCTTAAGGGGCTTGCGTGGAATCTTGGTATTGCGGTGGATGCTGCCCAGAACACTGTTGGTGAAGTCCCGAGGAGGCGTACCACCACCAGGAGGTGTTCCAGGTCTGTCGTCCATCTCTTCGCGCAGGGCTCGAAGACGGTCTGAAGGCCCAACAGCGTCTCCCCAAACACGTCCTTCAAGCTTGTATTGTGTCTTCTGCCGTTCGATCTGCATCTGTAGCCGCTCCATGAGGCGTTCGCGATCCAGGATGCCCTGCATACGAGCAGGGTCTTCAGGGCCGGCCATCTTGCTGCTGGTGCTGGCGCTAGCAGCGGCAGCGCTTTTGATAGCCTTGGAAGCAGCTACATCCTGTGCATCTCGAAGCATGAGGTATAGCTCTCTTGTTTCCAACTCGTATCGCTGGGCTTCCTTGGCTCTCATAGTTTGCATACTGTCCAATTCAGCTTTGAGTCCGTCTGCCTGTCTTCTTTGAGCATCAATGAATCGAGATTGTTCGTCCAGTTGCTTTTGTAATTTGGCAACCAGTCCATCAGCACCCAGCTCAAGCTGAGCCTTCATCTCATCACGCTCAGCCATCGCGGCCTCAGCGATTTGTCGCGACTCCAGAGCCTCATCCTGGGCTTGCCTGGCTTCTGAGTCTGTATGCAATTTGTCAAGGAGACTTTGAACCGTGAAGTTGAGACTCTGCTTGAGATCCATGTTCGGCAGTCGCCGATCCATAGCAACGTAGCTAAGCATGGAATCGACCAACTGGAACATGCGTAGGCGCTCTTCGCCATCATTTGCTCGGATGAGCATAAGATGCTGCAGAGCCGAAATGAAGTAGTCGTTGGTCTTGGTGCCATGAAGACGCTGCTGAATAGCATCGGCAATTTGAACGGGATCAGTTAGATCCTTAACCTCGCCTTCGACATCGTCCTTGATACTGCTATTCTCCCTCTCAAGCATATCCTCATAGTCAATGGCTTCGTTTGTTCTGAACCGTTCAATCTGCTTGTCCAAGAGTTCGTATTGGAACTCCTCCATCTTCGTCAAGATTCGCTTGATACCACATGCTGTAAACTGGGCTCGAATGTGTATCCTCAACTCTAGATCTCTCTCAGGCGAATCGATAATCATGTTGACGAGCATGAGAGTCGCAACGGCGTATTCCATAAGCAGGTTCTCCATTCCAATACCTCCAGTCCTCAGTTCTTCGCTGGCACCGACCAGACTTCCCATCTTGCCCCTACCATCAATGGTGACCTCCACCAAACGCATCCAAGCATCGAATCGGCCATTTTCCCCAGATGCTGTCTTGACCTCGTCCAGCGCCTGAATCACCTTCAGATGACCTTCGGCATTCTCTCCCCAGGTGCATAGGAAGGTTATGATCTCGCTGACAAGCTTCCGTGTGGTGAGACGAGGAGATATAAGAGAGCTAGCAAGGGCCACCATGACCTTTTGGTGAATCAAGGCATCGTCGGCGCCGAATTTGTTGTTCATAAGCGCCTTTACACACTTGATAATATCGTATTCGCGATCGAGGTTCTTGTCGATACGGGTGTTATCCTGGACTGGCCCCTGTGCTGTCCTGCGGTTGATCTTAAGCAGCAAGGTCATCAGAGCGACCTGTCCCTGACACTCAACGAATCTCTTGACCCAACCAATTTGTTGTGTTCGCAAATTGACTTCCAAACTTCCCATACCTTTCGTGTCAAGGCGATCCTCCATAACTCGCCGCACATACCATTCAGGAGTGCCTTCTTCGTCTGAGTACGTCGTGATATCGGGAGTCGCGGTATACTGGTTCGGGCGTGCTGTTTGTCGGCGCTTCTGCTCGCCTTGCCATTCAGTAAGTCGATCCTGATAGATCAACGTCCACTTCTTCTGGGCGGGGTAGGCCATCATTTGTCTCCTAGCCTGCTCAGGGAGATTGTGCCATCCTCGCTTCTGCATCAGTTGGAGGAACATCTGCTCGACCACGTTATCGTCGTCTGGTTTTGGGAAATAGAAACCACCCTGTGGATCGCTTTGTCCTGGAGGGGGGCCAGACGGAAATTTGGTAAACCGGTGAGAATCGCGGTTTGAGTGCTGAGAAGCAGCATAAGAGCTTTGAGAAGAGGCACTAGGCATAGCTACATTTGGTGAGCGTGATATCCTCCCATCAATGAAAATTGTGTTACCTGAATGAATGCTCAGATTATCAGCTGAGCCCCGAGCATTAGATGACATATATGAGTCGTATCGAGGGTTGGGAGGATTATTCGAGTGGGAAGAGCTGCCCCTGGGCGGACCCCATTGCTGATATTGGGTCTGACGGCCCGTTGAAGCCATAGTAACATTGCCATATCCATATCCAAGAGGTTGTCGCCCGGGGGAGTGGGCACCAGACTGTGCCGACGTCCCGTCCCAGCTCGGGTATTGGTGAAAGTCCAGGCCATTTTTGTTTAGGTGGTGTGGAAGAGGTTCACGGCGCACTGGCATCTGCTCGCCTTTGGGCAGATACTCGACAGGTATGGGAGAGCGTGATCCACCTCCAACGGCATCGTAGGGTATCGACGTAATTACGCCCGCCATCTGGTTGATACCGCCATCAGACGATTCTGGGCGGTCCAACGAAATGGCAGACGACTCTCGTTTGTGGCGCGAGGAGCGGAAACTGGCGGCATCGTCTGCGGGGTATCTCGATTCTTCGGTCAAGCGCTTGTCTTTGTGCTTACTTCGTGAGAATAAAGACCGGCCGCCAGAGGACTGCCTCGTCTTGTCAGACATGGCGACGGCGAAGGCGACGGCGGTAGGTGTGACAGAGCGGTCGTGGCCGCGACAGTCGTCGAAGCGGAGGGTTTAGTTTGCGAATCGTATTTCGAAGATAGTGTTGGTGTCGATCCGGGGTGTACAGTAAGGGAAAAAAGGAGGTGCCAGGGTTTCGATGAGCCCGTGGAAACGTTTGCCAACGGCTACCAAATTGAACACGTGAAGTTGGCGATGTGCTGGCCCAGGGCCGCTCGCTTCATCGGGGGCACGATATCGCCGTTGAGGAAAATATTGAAGTTATTCGGGGTCCAGAGCGTCAGTCGAATCGGCGGAAGCGCTATGGGCGGTCTTGAAACCTTGGTCGTCTGGAGTTTGGTTGAATGTGAAGAAACCCGCGTAGATAGGGAGGGGGTATAGAGTAAGGTAAAAGACAAAGAAAAGGCCTAAGCTTAGGCTTTGGATAGATGATGCAGACGGGATTATTTCAATGAGCGGTGCCAGAATAGAATAAAACAAAATTAATTGAATTGCAACCCGAATTAAGTCGAAATGGTGTGAATAAAGGAGCGTAGCGTGTCACTGCACACCTGCAGTCGGGTGTCGTATAACGTTAGAGTTAGGTAGGTCGTGCAGTGTGGTGTAGCAGTGTACCAGTAGCAGCAGCAGCAGTATCCGCAGTAGCCAGCCCAACCCAGAGATAGGAATGACTTGGCTTCCAGTGGATCCTTCTATGATCAGGGATCTGAGGGGTCTGTCAAGATGAATGCGGATTGGTTCATTTGTTTACGGGGATTATGGACCTAATATTGCTTAGCCGCCGCTTGAGCTCAGGTTGAAAACGCGTGCAAGACCCAAAGCGAGATATATAGATTGATCCTCGATGGATAATGTAGTAAAATTATTATAAAATCGCTACGCTTAAATCAGCGAGTACAGTTATATCATAATATTAGTGAATTTCCTTCGAAATAATATTGTATAGCATGATCATGCATGGATGCTCATTATGCCCAAGCAGCCCTGTGACTGGTCTAAGAGACACCTTTTTAGCATCGACGCCAGGCGGGGAGTTTTCTTTAGCATCAGGAGATCTGCCAGGGGAAGTGGACTCTGTAGATTGAGGACGCGCAGATGCATGTCAACCTAGAAAGAACAAGTCGAAGAACTTGGAGCGTACCTATTAGAGAGAGCCCGGAGACAGCCTCGCTTACAGAAAGAACCTCTCATCTTCCTTAGAGTCCCGAGTGACAGAAATAAATCTGTGCATAAGACCCTCCCTCCACTGTTAGTGATACATCTAGAGACCAAACTGCTTATGACCCAATACCAGAGACTTGGGACATTTGAGTTACCTTTCAGTGAGGAGTCGCACAACCAAAAGTCGTACTGGGATCAATGTATTTCACTGTGATATGGTGCAATGAACATATGAGGTCTTTCAGCTGCGAACCAATCTCATCATCGTATAAATGGTTCATGGCTATTCTTAGTTGGGGTTTTCAGCTGCGCCAACGTGTAACAATCCTCGAACCATGAGATCAGTTACACGACCATTCATTTTAACTCAGTACCAAAAATAAGTAGCAGTCTCTTCTTTTTCAAAGTATCTCTCTTCAAGAAGCTGAAGTAATAATTACTCATAGAATCACGAATTTGTCTCAAGTTCCCTACTACGACTCTGAGCATCTCTATCCTTCGTCTCAGAAAGATCGGGACCCATGTGTCCGTCCCCTGCGATCTCAAGACAAAAGATCTTTCTGTATTTTATTCTTGATTCTTAAGCGAGGTCGGCTGTCTCAAATTCCCCATTCCGTTCACTGCCAGTTTCTGATTGCCGTATGTCAGTAGATGAAAGGTCGAGATAGCATACCATGGTGACGTGTCCCATGAAGATGGAAGATTATGCACATGTGAACAACAATACGCTAAATTAATGGCGCGCTCTGAAGTGCCGGTGATCGAGATAATAATGCAGTAAATGTGAGGTTACGATGGATCAGGTGACATTTATTCGTAATGAGAGAGTTGAAAGATATCTACCTACCGACCTAAAACCCCAGAGTCGGGTACTAGGTAGACAGAGAATTATTAATGACTACTAACTAAGGTAAGCAATATGAAAACTGTTATACCTTAAGGAATTAGGGGAATATGTATTGCTGATTATTGAGATCGTTCTAGAAAAATACTGTACATGGCCGTCAGTGATGATGGACCCGACACTTTACCCCCCTTGCAAGTCTGAGCGCTTCTGTTGGCCCGCCCCTTTTAGCGGGATCTTCGGCGTCGTCACCTCCCGCTGGGCCCTTGTGGCTTCAGCCACGTTTCCCGCCTCAGGGCGATCACGGCAACCTCCAGCTTCAACATCGTGACATTTTCGGCCTCGAAACTTGCTGAGCCGGACTGCAAGACTGTCGTCTTAGATTCTGATATATAGAACATGGGTGCTACCATGTCCGTTATCAAGGTAACAAACACATCATGACAACTTACTCCTTTGCTCCTCTCCTACTGACATCCACATGATCGCTACTAGACGCTCATTGTTCCCGCCGTCATCTCCTTGATACTCTTCATCCTCCTCACTTACGTCCTCATTCCCCTCTGGCGCCGATATGCCCGCTACAGCCAATACCTACCTCTAGACACACTCTCGTCCCAAACATCGTCTCTGCGACAGCGCATAACGTCTCGAATAGCCACTTGGCGCTCCAATCGCGCAGTCGCATTCGCATCCGAGGACGTCTCCGATGATGGGCTGGAAGACGATGACGGAGAGGAACTTGGGAGCGTCGACGAGGATACGTGGCGCCAGATGGAGGCTGATACTCGTGCTGCACGGCCAGACAACACCAGGCGATTAAGTAGAGAGTAAGTGCTGCTGTTAAGCAACCCGGAACCTTTGTTGCACGTCCCCCCTCTACAACAGTGACTAACGTCAGGTTTGCAGTCTTGAGGAGGGTTTTAGGGACGATAGTGACGATGAGCCAGACCGGCTTGCAAGGAATAATTTTAGGTCATAGTGTTACAATTTAATAAGTTTCTTGCGCCCTTCGGATTTATGAAATATTTTACATATATGGATGGATGTCAAGCAGAACACATCTGTGAGGCGACAGCAGAAACAGTCAGTTATACTTAAAGCTTTGGCATGCTTAGATTAATTTAGGAGAAGGTATATGTACTTGAGCATACCTTCAAGTCGGTAGTTTCATTAATATCATTTCTCGAATTAAACTAAGTATATCCCGGGTTGCCTGGTCTATCTCGCCGAGATCTGGAAATGGCTGACCAAATGAATTTAGAAATACTGACCGACTCTCACGCACATAGTATTCTCCAGTGCTAGAACATGACGTGCAGCTTATTATACGACAGTATTCTTCATGGTCCCATGTGAGTTTGAATCAACAGGTTGTTATTCATTCATCGCTTGTACCGCTGTCTGCTCAATAATTAAAAATCATATCGCTAAAACTGTATCGCTCTTCATCCAAGATTCCAAAATCGGACCAAGTTTCAAGGGCACAACCAACAACGAAATATACAGCCATTATTCGAAAGTGGAAGAGAAAAGCTCTGGTCCTTGATGCCACCCCCATAGCCAAGTCCTCCGCACGATACAGAAGCTAGAATGTGATCATGAGGCTGTTATCTGAGCAACTTTCTTTTTCCCCTCTGCCTTCGCCTCTGTTTCTTTGGCTGACTTCTTTGGAACATGCTTCGGTGGATCAGGGAGAGTCACTACTTCCTCGGGTTCTTCCTTAGTCATATCTCCCCCAGGACCAACATTGGTATTCTTGTCGATAAAACCCGGTTCTGATTCTGAGGCAGTCTTGTGCATGGGCAATTGAGGCACAGTGCCATTGGCGACTGTGGGATTCGTCCTGTTCTTGCTTCCTACGGTGCCATTGGTTGATGCGGCTCCCATGGCAGATCTGCCCGTCTCTCCTGGTGTAGGAACTTCGAAAGGAGGTTGTTTATCGACTTCAGGTAACTTCCACGAAGTCCGAGCTTCATCAGGAGTGACCGGATCAGGGTCGTTAGTGTTCCCGACTGCTGGAGGGATTTCAGCTGTCTTTTGCTTTTTTGTTTCAGCCTGGCTTCGGCTCTCTCTCATCTCGGTGCTTGGTTCTGGGGGCTGGTTACTCTGCTCTTGCTGACCCGGGAGGATTGCAATCTCAGGGGCACCAATGCTTCGTCTGATGGCGTTTTCTTCCTGAGGATCCCTGTTTGCCGGGTGCTCTATGACGGTATTCAGCCATACGAGTCTGCGTGCCTCGCATGCCTGAAAATGCTGTGTGCGAGATGAAAGCCATTCGTCATCCAACAATCGGTTGACCCTAAGGAACTTCCATTCGTACCAGGCGCGCTAGGCCTTTCTAGCACGAGAAACCATACTCTCTGGTAGATAGGTATATTGCCTTGGCAATGGCGATGGGATCATTTTCTTGGAATATTCTTCCTTGTGGTTGATCCTACTTTGGGCGCATGGATCAGATGAACAAAAACCACATTTGAACGGTATAATTTGGCGCTCTTGGTCCTCGTACCTGGGTTGGGGAGATCCGAGTGTTGGAATAGCAAGGTGGTCACACTCGTGTCGAATGGGGATACAACCCCCCATTGGACAGTAATGCTCCCCTCCAACTATGATAGCATCGCTCTCTGGAGTTCGAGACCTTAGACGTTCTGTCAGGTAACTGTGCAAACAACGGTGGCCAAATGCATGACCGCAAGGAAGATAGACCCGAGTCTCGCAGCCTTTCCAGTTGTCAAAATCGCTGACAGAGTCATGCAGTTGCGTATTGCACATGACACAACGATCCGGGCCTGAATCGGGGTACTTCACCACTTTTGGATCGCGAGCCCTGGGATCTTGTCTCCCCAAATTTACAAAACCTGACGGATCTGACGGTCCGCGCTGGTGGGCAGGAGGTAGTTGTCGTACACTACGAAGAAAGAAGTGTCTTTCCTCATTTTTTGTATTTCTTCGACATAAACGTCCTTTAGCTTTGCTCCAGATTCGTTTGAAGAGGGGTTTTTTTGCTGTGTTACCAGTATTTCCTTCAACTGGGACTGAGGATGGAGCCTCGACGGGATTTTGAACCTCGGGGACTCGTGAAACAGGAGGCATGTCTCCGCGCCGCGAGTGTTGCCTGGAAGACTCCGTGACACTGGGTGCTTTCGCAGTGTCCATGCTTGAGTGGTGAAATTGCTCATAGCGTCTGGAGTAATGAGCGAACGGACAATTAAGTGAGAGTTTGGATGTAAAATATGGTAGTTGTGATGATCTTGTCGATGTGTTTTGATGATGATGATGCAGAAGAGGAGGGGAGTTCTAAATCAAAGGGGTCTGTTTTATAGGCGCGTATGCTTGCTTTCCTCGATCGAGCGTTAGACACACTCTCCTTTCACTGTCTTATTTGGAAGGAGCCTTCTTCTTTATTGTCGTGCAAATGGTTTTTTATGCAGAGGAGGCAGTCTTAATTCCCCCAAACGGGAAGATATATTGCTCTCTTAACACCATTCGAAGGCGCCATTGTCACATTGGGGCTTGGCTACCTATGAACCTGGGTAAGTTATCGTGCAAGTAACTGCTTCAATATTTTGTAATTATCCTACCTTAGGAAGGTAGTACTAGGTAGGGTAGGTACTGAGGTAGGTCTCTCATGTGTATTTGTTGTAAATACCCACGACCTACCTAAGGTAGGCGTTACTGTTTTATATATATGTGTGTGTGTGTGGATTTTATATAAATCAAGATAAAAAAGACTTATAAAACATCCAGGTACAAGTTCGTATAATTTTGGCTAAGTTAATATAATATGCCTCCATATAATGATCAAAATTCCTACCATTCTATATATCTCGGTGATGGTGAAGGCAGCCGCCTAGACCCACAATTCACGACTTCCAGCCTTTACATCACCTCGTCTAGTTACATGGTAGGTACGGCGTACATCCATAACAATCCCATCCCTTCCATTTACTTGCACCATTTCTATCATTGCGACTCCTCAACATGCGTTTTCGTACAGAGCTGAAGAACATTCGCACATTCGCAAGTAAGTCCTTCTACACACATTCCTAAGCCTTTCTATCACTCTCTCTTGCTCTTCTTGGGTACGCTTTGCTAATCCTGATCACAGAGCTTACAGCTGCACTTGGCTCTCTTGAGAAGATTGCCTGGTTGCGCTTGAGCGATGATACTGCACGATTCACCGTCATCCCAGACATGGGATCTCAAGTATGGGCGTATGTGTTCTTCCTTCTTCGGCTGTCTTATGTACTTGCTCATAAATATCAAGGTCTCTTGCCATGGACTTCATCTTTGATGGCTATCACATTCAGTCCGCCGAGTCAGGCAATACTATTAACTTGGAGCTTCCTCTTCAACCACTTCAACGCGCCCTCAAGTCTGCGCTTAACAGTATCTCTGCTTCCTTACGCCTCACAAAGAAAGACGGTCTGCCAGTTCTTTCAATGACTATCACAACAACTACGTCAGCTACCAACCCACCGGGGGCCGCGAAACCTTCAGGAACAGCCGCTGGTGATGACCCATTTGATGACGACGAAATGTTTCAGGCAGAGCACCTCGAGACTTCGTTGAGACGAGAACATGAGAAGATCATTACGCAGGACATACCTGTGCGTGTCCTCCATCCCGAAACGGTTGAGACTATCATGCAGCCTCGAGTACGAGAACCAGACGTCCACATTCAATTGCCCCCTCTTCTTCAGCTCAAGGCCATCTCAGACCGCTTCACCAAGCTTGCTATGGCCTCCAATTCCGGCTCTTCTGCTAATACGAAATCACCAAAACTTGAGCTTAGCGCCAACATGCACGGTGGTCTACGACTACGGATCGCAACCGAGACTACAGATATCTGTAGTGTGTGGTCTAATCTCGAAAACCCAGAGCTTGACCCCGCACAGCTCGATTGTCCCGTGGAGGAGCATCCAAGTACCAAGTTTCGAGAAGGTGGTCCCAATCATTGGGCGACCGTACGTGTCGATGGTAAGGACTGGAGCCGTGTCCTTAGTGTTGGTCGCTTGGAAGGCAGGGTCATTGCCTGTTTTGCTGACGACCATGCGTTGATTCTCTACGTCTATGTGCCCCAGTACGATGATGCTACAGCGGATGACTCTGTCGTAACAGTGAGTTTGCCCTTTGGTTGTCCTCAGTCCCATCAATTATGTGCTAACAATGCCAGTACTATGTACAGTCATATAGTATGTGAAACACATCCAGATGAATGGTGACCTTTCATGTTTCAGGCGTTGGACCTGGGTAGCGATTTCTAGAACGGATTTTGGTATTAAGTCGGGCGTTCAGTCAAAAGTGCATATCTGTCAAAGCACACGGTAATTGAAAAAAACATAATTCAACGGCAGAATTCTTCATCGTACTATCGTTCTTTGTCGAATATCTCCTCGAGTCGTGATCGTATCTCGATGGTAGCATTAGGGTCTATTCTCTTCCTGATCCAAAACATTACAACTCGTCCGCTTCCTCAATACTTTGTGTACACTCGCTGCTATAGCCCCAGGCCAGCGCTCCAACAATTCAAACCATCACAGAAATACAAGACGCAAACAATAGTCTAACTATTAATACAAATCGATTCGTTCCTAGCACGAATCCCCACAAGAACGCCTGAAATTGACTTGGTACTTCAAATCCAAACGAATGACATCTATTCGTGCCTTACTTGGCCATGACATCGACATATCGACCACCCTTTCGTGGCTTCTTCTTGTCACTAGCTTTGCGAGGCGCCACGCTGAGTAAATCATCGATGCTGCTGGCATTGCTCATGCCTGTCGTTGGCCGACTGGGTGGTGCGCTGGCATTGCTAGTGTTGGAAACGGATCGAGCCATAGCAGGGGGTGCGAGGCCCAGACTCTCCGTCGATGCCTGCTTGGACAGTTCTGGTGTTCCAGCTCGAACTTTGGGAGGCATGAGGGGTGGCGGCGCACTATTGCTCGTTACCAACGGTGGGGGAGTGGCAGTGGGAGGCGGGGGGGTTCCAGAGACAGATCGAGGGCCAGCCCTGGGGGGAGGAGGTGTAGCAGTCTTGGCAGGTGTGTTTTCGGCGCCTGGCTTCTTATTGACCCATCGCTTTAATTCAGGGTCGTATACAAAGCTGCTGGCCTCACCCAGCTTCGCCCGGATAGGCTTGCCAGGAGAAGAATCGCCAGACGAGGGCTGCTCAAGAGGTGCTTTCTTGCTACCTCCGAACCAGCCACCGAAGCCCCAGCCCTTCTTGGACGACTGCTGGGCAGCTGCACGCTTGGCTGTTCAACTTGTTAGCCATGTATCATATCGATAAGAAAGGGAAACTCACCATCCTCCTCCGCAGCCTTGCGGAACATCTCGTCGTTCTCCCGGTCCTTCTCCGCCTTGGACTTCTCGGCAGGTTTCATCGAAGGGAAGTCGTCGTCGTCATCATCCATGAAACTCTTCTTAGGTTTGGGCTGCTCGTCGTCATCCTCAGCAGTGGACTGAGGCTCATATGATGGAGGCTCATAACCGTAAGGCTGGAATGAAGGCGGCTCGTAGCCGCCACTACCGCTCTCTCCAGTATTATGCTCACTTGCCTGATCAGGCGGGTTTGGGGACATTTGAGGCGGCTCGTATCCGTAACTGAGAGGCTGGAACCCCTGTGACGAACTATCCGCAGGCGTCTCATCTTTACCCATTGGTGTCGATGCTGGCATTCCATAGGGCTGGTATCCAGCAGGAGAGTAACCCTGCGTAATTTGAGCAGCTGGTGCAAGGCCTGCCGGTCCACTAAGGCCGGCACTGGTCGGCTCAGACTGAGGAACGGAAGGGGTGTAGCCTTCACCTCGGTCAGCTGAGGCAGCACCAGGGTAGGAAGGTTCGTATGAGTTAGGGGCATATTCGGTAGAACTTCGTCCAGGTGTGTACTGAGATGTGGGAGAGTAAAGGTTCGCGGAAGCAGCGGGCGTCGAAATATTCGGCGCGTATTTAGATGCTGCCATGCTTGCCGATGGTTGAGCAGGTGTCATGCCGAAGCTAGGTGACTGCTGACCGTAGACGTCAAAGTTAGACACCGACGGTGAACGACTAAACTCTCCAGAGGGGCGGTTAAACGGTCCTGCCTCCCCAGTACCCCCATTGTTTTCCTCGTTATCATCACCTGCGACGAACTTATTGAATCGGTTCCACATGCTATCCGAGACCTTATTCATGCTTGGCTTGGAAATCCATGAGCCACTCTCCTCCTTCGGCGCTTGCTTCAATCTCAACATGAAGTCCTCAACAGCAGTCTCGAGAACATGATGATGGTATGGCGATCGCTTAGTTTGGGAGGACATTGCTGTTAAGATGGCATCGCAGTACTGCATTGCCTTGTCCCGGTGGCCATACTCAGCAAGAGTCATTGCATGTTCAAGCTTGTAGGCAGCAAGATGGGGTGTGCCTGCGGCTGCAAGAGCTCCTCCTGCAAGAGACAGGCCATACTCATAGACCTCGCTGAGCTGGAGTGCCTCTGTTTCCTTGGCAAACTGGTCAGACTGTTGCCTATGATCAGCTCCAATGAGCACGAAGTTGGCGTTGGGGTCGTCAAGACCACCGAAAATAGACGCATGGCGGCCAAAGATGAAGCAAATGTGGGCGGCCTCAGCTCGCCCATAGCTAGAGAGAAGATTTCCGAGGGCATTCAATCCTTGGATATCATCGGTGCTTCGGTTGCTCAGAACAAGAGAAAGAGTCTCTCTCCACTTGTCCAATCCGTCGAGTGTATCCTTGGTAGGTCCTGAGCCCCCGCCAGTGGACACCAGTTGAAGACCGGCCCGAGCATGAACAGGAACTAATTCATCCACGCAATCTTCAAGGTTTCCGGAAAGAATCTTGTACAGTGCAGCCATAGACTCGTTGGCGTGACCAGGGTAGTTAACTTCTTTACGAACGAATTCCTGTGCCACGCGTTTGTAAAGATCGCCTTCCACGGTATGTGAGATCAGCATGGCGTGACCCCAAAGTCGTTTATCAACAAGAGCCCAAACAGCCTTGTCCCGATCGCCCCTCAGGAGATGATGACGAATCTGATCCATGGATGAGACATCGACACCGTCGGCTTGCATTGAGGTAACCGCAGGTACTCCAGTATCAAAACTAGTAGCGGCAGGGAAAAGCGCATCATCACGTGCGGACGATGCATTCTCACCAGGCGAGAGGACATCTCGGACAGCTGCTTCCACAGTAGGGTTACCTTCCAGTATTCCATCGTTCTCAATGAAGACACGCATAATCTTCCATAGGAGTAGACGCTCGACAGCCCTCTTGGCCTCGAGAGAGAGTTGGGAGTGGAAAGAGACATCAGGAAGATCTTTTTTGAGTAGCTCAATTCCAGCACTGAGCCATCCGATGGTCTCTTTCTTCTTTGACTTGCCCCTGAGAGGACCTGGGAATTTGGCCACATGCTCGTGCAACGGCTCAATGTCCTTAACACTCTGGACCTTGACTTCTCCTGGTGTTCTCACAATCATCGGAACAGCCTGGTTCACGCCATACCGAGGAACGCTCTTGGGAAAAGAGGTGACGACAGTACCGCCAACGCCCCATGAGATAATAGGCACTCCTTTCCATCGCTGAAGCTCATCATGCTCCCGCCCGTCAGTGGGCGCAACCATGTTCATTGTGATAGACTTGCCGCGAGTACGGACAGTTGAGACACCAGGGGCTGGGGCCATTGGAGCAGTGGGAACCACAGGAGCATAAGGTGAAGGGGCTGGCTTTGCGCCAACTGGAGAGGGATAGGAGTGTGAGTGAGCAGACGAAGGTCGGCGTGCTGAGTCTGACGACCTCTGGGCCTGCTTATGGCCGAAGGATGCGCTTGGCGATTGCGTCTGAGCACGAGGAGGTGGTACAAAGCCAGCCTGCGCTGTTGGCGGGGCATGGGGCGCATATGGACCCGATTGCTTGGGAGGCGAGAGGGTAAGTTGGCCAGCATAGCTTGGAGGGGGTGGTGTTTGTGTGGATTTTGGAGGAGATGCAGGGTTATATCTCGAATCGTAATGAGGTATGGCATGAGTAGCGCTCGCAGATCTAGTGGGAGTCTGTTGCTCATCCTCCTCATCGACCTCACGTGTGGGTGGCAGAGAGGAAACTCGGCTCATCCTTGGCTCAAAGTGAGCACTCTCAGAATAGGTCAACGGGCTTGATGTCCTAGGCTGATGTGGGAGCACAGGTCCGGGGCCAGCAGTTGCCACGGCTCCGTAAGAACCGTGGCTCTTGGGGACGGGAGGTGCTGGTGAATAACGACTGTTTGCAGGAGCTGGCGGGGCAGTATGGCTTGTACCAGGTGCAGGAGAATATCGAGAGGTGCTTGTCGAGGCGGGCGGAGGCATGTGGTTGGCAGAAGTGGTCAGGGCAGCATAAGGACTGACTCTCTCAGGCGCAACCAGACCAGCACCTGGAACAAGAGCCGGCTGACTGGGGGTTTCGCTGTACGATTCACCAGGCGTGACCGCTGTTGCAGGAAAAGGTGGCGGAGCCATATGGTTTGGCGCCGTGGGTGCTAATGGCGAAGGGATATGTGGTGCGTGAGCCATTGGGGGCGCGTTTCGCGCCGGAGATAGAGCTCTCTGGCTTGTCCGTGAACTAGGCCGTGGTCTAGATGTCATGGGCAACTCCTCAAAGAAGTTCTCCTTGTGTTGCACACCAGGAGTTGTGGGTTTGGGAGGTGCTGTAGATTGGTGGCTAGGAAGGCCATGGCTAGAGGAAGGAGGAGTGAGTCTCGTTGGGGGAGCCGGCATGCCAACGCTCGCACTTCTAGGCGGAGGTTGAACCGGAGCATGAAGCTGATTAGCTTGGGAAAGCTGTTGCATGCTCGCCCTCTTTCGAGGTTTCACCAGGTTGGTGACAAGATCGGTAGGCAGGTCATACGGTGAGTGGTAACCTCCCTTTGACTTATCCGCGAAGCTTTGCGCCTTGGACATCTCAGGACGTGCTGGCGGAGGCTGGCCGTATTGAGGAGCTGTACCGAAAGGTGTTACAACAGGTGCTGGAGTGTTGTATGCCGAAGTTTGGGGAGCAGCAACCGCGGGAACTGGCATGCTGGGAGCATACGGAGATGGCGCTGGGTGAGGAGCTGGTACCTGCGGCATATACGGATTGGAGCCAGAAGGTTGACGTGAGGTAGGGGCAGGCGCCGGAGCTGGAGCTGGAGCTGGCTCCTCATCCTCCAAGAAACCTTCATCATCACTTCCAAAGAAGGCAGCAGGGTCAACTTGTTTGTCATCTCCCGCATTCTCTTCAAGCAGAAAATCGTCGTCTTCGTCATCGGCGAAAGCTTGTTCCCATTTTGATGCAAGGTCTTCCTTCTTAGCTGGGGGGGAGTCGGGTGCTGCAGCAGCTAGGTCAGACGAAGCAGGTGTTGGCGCAGGCTGCGCTGCCTTTTTGTCCTCCTCGCTGTCTTCATCGCTATCCTCGTCATCATCAGTACTGTCGTTCTCCTCCTCCTCGTCTTCCTCTTCCTCTTCGGGGGTTCCCTCAAGTGCAGACTTGTTCGAGATGGCGCCTGCGTTCATGGAATCCAAAACCTGCATCGTCGATTTTCGTTCCAAAGCAGGGGCAGGTTTTTCATCAGATGCATGTTTGAAGCCTTGAGCTTGACTGAAGAAATCATCGCCTTCCACGGCTTCATCGTCGAACGAGTCGCCTAAAGTGTGGCTTGGTTGTTCACTGGGAACCTCATGGTTTTCTTTCTCGGGTGGGGGGATAAGTAGCATCCCTTCTTCATATCGTTCATCAGAATCTTGGCCTTCTGGACTCTTCAAGTCTCCACCAATAGATATAGAAGAGGAGTGTCCTCGCCTAGGTGCATCTAGCCCATCTGTCGTCTCCTCTCGCTGGTATAGCTCCTCCTCTGCATCCGCTTCCTTCTCGGTTTCCTCTAAAACGTCCAAGGCCTGATTGGAAGGAAGAGGCTGTTGATCCTCTACTTCGGAATTTGTGTGGGCAGGCGGCACAGGTGGGAAAGAGTTTGTTCGGTCGGTAGGTGGCATGAACTTGAAAGGGTCGGTATCAGTGCGACTCAAGTTCCATTCACCTTCTTCCTCGTCTCCGAAGCTGATTTCGTGAGACACTGTGCGAGCGAATGACATGGAACTTGAGTGCTGAGATACAGGTGCCTTAGGTTGTGAGGCAACTTCGAGTTCGGTTTCTTCGAGGGCGGTTTCCTCTTGTGTTTGGTTAGGGACTGCATCGGAAGCTAGCCAGTCATTGCTATCATCACCGTCATCCTCGTGTGAAGGCCAGGCGTTGGCGGCGCCATCTTGTTCCGAGTATTTTTTATCCTGTTGTGACGACACGTCTGGACTTGTAGGCACATCGGCTTGGACGACCGCGTCTGGGGTTGTAGATGACGTTGCATGTGCGGGAGCCTCGGTGGAGCTGGTAGGATCGGGATGGTTTGGCATCGTGGCCAGATCTGTCGCTATTGGCGATTCAGAAGCCATCGCGAAGCCGATTCGGGCGTTGGCTCGTAGGGTGAAAAGGAAAGAAGTGCCAATAGCAAATACTTTTTGCAATCGTGTCAGCGGAACGGTTTCAGTACAAAGGGGCTACTACCGAGCAAGCTAATCTGCGCGGAGCTAGGACGGGAGCTTTGCGACTTCAGGGGGTTGAGGGGCTTGTAACATAAGGCAAACCAAAAGCCGGGAGAGGAATTTCGTACTTAGTATACAAGAATCAAATTGTGTGTTGTCGCGTTCAGTCAGAGTCGCCCTTTCGCCATGATCATCTGGGTAACGATAGAGGCGTTTGCTGGAGTTGGAAGGGAAACGTTCTGGAAGTACAGTACAGATCTCTCATAAGTGCAAGTTGGCATGAACCAAAATATGGGGGCCCAGAAAGGCAACTGCCACCCGTTCGGCGCCGCAGGTTGATGATGGATTTCTGTACTAAGAGGTCCTTAATTGACGAGAAACAGTTGGATATTTGCATTACTTTCAGATTTATAGGCATATAATTTAGAATACCACTAAGCTTTTCTTATTATTTCTTGAGATTTCTTAATAATTAACATTTATTTTATGGAATAGCAACCCATTCCAGAACCTTCATCCCTAGTACTGTTTTCTTTCAGTCACCTATGCACCTTGCATGGTGTCTGGAGCTCGCTGAGTCCTCTACCTTACCTTAGTCTGACCATATGGAACCGTGGATTATCCGCCCCTCGTCTGTCTGACTTCCCCATCAACGACTGGAATCTAGACCCAAATTGAACATCTGATGAGCAGATACGATCAAATTTACTTCACAACAAGGTCATCCCTGGCCACGGCTGGGAGTGCAACCCCTGGGCGTAGTCTTGGCTCATTCCTTACCCGAACTAAGACAACAGATCTAATCATGGCAATTTCAAATTCCATCCATTGGGTTATATAGGCTACCCTGGAGGGTTGAATGACCACTATATTTTTTTAATGCATCAATGTTGAAGGGTATTATCTATGCTATCATTAACGATTATAACTTTTAGTCCTCAAGTCCAAACACATAAGCACGTCTAACTGTCCAGAGCCTGTGCCTCACACATCTTTCGATACAATCCACCCTGAGCAAGCAGCTCTTGGTGAGTTCCCGCCTCTGTGATTTTGCCACCCAAGAAAACACATATCTTGTCAGCGTCCTTGATTGTGCTCAAGCGATGAGCAACAGCAATGGTAATGCGATCTCCTTCCTTCGCTGCTTCTGCCAATGCGCCTTGTACAATCTTCTCGCTCTCAGTGTCAAGTGCACTTGTAGCTTCATCAAGGAGAAGGACCTTGGGATTACGGATAAGGGCTCGGGCAATGGCGATTCGCTGTCTCTGTCCTCCAGACAGTTGCGCGCCGTTTGATCCAGCCTGTGTATCGAGACCTTCGGGCAAAGACGAGACGAAGTCCCACGCATTGGCTGCGCGGAGGGCTGCCTCAATCCGCTTGTCAGGAACCGAAGTGGCAGGGTCCTTACCTTCGGTCTCTGGATCATCGACACCAAGAGCAATGTTTTCTCGTATCGTACCCTGGAAGAGAGTTGGCTCTTGTTGAACCAGACCAATGATGCGGCGGTAGAGGCGAGGGTTGAGAGTGGGAAGTGCTGAGTTAGCAATGCTGATTGTGCCGCTTGACGGATCATAGAAGCGTTCAAGCATAGCTATCATAGTTGACTTTCCACAGCCTGATGCGCCAACAAGCGCGACAAATTGTCCAGGCTTGACATCCAAGTCGATGCCACGGAGAACGGGGGCATGAGGTCGAAGAGGGTACGAGAACCGGACATCATCCAAAACAACCGGACCTCCAGACTTGGGGCCGTTATCTCGATTCTTAGGCGTTTCTTGGACGTTGGGCTGCAGCTGATTGAGCCAGAATATGTAGTTGGCAGCGTTGACTCCCTTGGTGATACTGGTTGAGAATTGGAAGAGCTGAGCAGAAGCCTGACCAGAGTAGAAGACTCCTAAGAAAGCGACAAAGAAATTGTACATGGAGATGTCGCCATATGAAAGAAGACGGCAGCCATACCAGAAACCAAGAGCTTGAAACCAATACTCAATTGATTGAGTCAGAGCAAAGAAGACCATGATACGGAAAAGGTCGTTCTTTGATCCAGTAACGGCTTGGTTCAGCTCATCAACATACTTGTCCAAGACTGACTCCTCAATGGCCAAAGAAGAAACGGTTCGAATGGCAGTGATGGCCTCAGAAGCAATTGAAGCGCTGGTAGAGTATCGTTTCGAGGTATCCCGGTCCAGCTTGGCGTCGAGGCGAATCTTGAAGTAACCGGAGCTGACCAAGGGAGGAAGGCCAGCGCAAACGACCACCAGACCCAACTTCCAGCTGTGAATTATAGCCAAGAGACTGCAAGCAGTCAGGTTGAGAATAGCAATGAGGATGAGGGCCACGTTAAAGCCCATCAACTCGAGGATCGACTGAGGATTGGAGTCAACGCGACTGGCCAGAGCACCAGTGCTGTTTTCCTTGCGGTCAAAGAACTGAAGGTCTTGACGAAGCATATCCCGGAGACTCTGCTTGCGAAGTTTGTGGCTGAGAAACTGAGCGATGGTGTTGGTAGCATAGCCAAGAGCAAAGTACGACACCAACAAACCGGCTGCGAGAACGATGAACATGCTTGCGTAGAAATCGCCACGGTCTCTCATCCTGTCACCAGTAAGGGTGAAGACCTCGACGACGTGCGCAAGCAGAATGGCCTGACCGGGGAATGCTGCAACAGCTCCTAAACATCCCGCAAGAACAAAGAAATACGACCAAGCAACCTCTGGGCTCTCACGAATCAGACGATAAACGACATAAAAGATGCCCATTTGTTTGTGGTTGTCATAGTTGCCAAGCTCTTTGCCAGCTTCGAGACACTCCTGGACGTGGGTTTCGTATTGGGTAAACGTCTTGCTAAGACCGAGCTCTTCCTTGTCTCCTTCAGGGGCAACTTCCTCTTCTTCGTCAGTCGAAACATTGTTGGGGTCATTCTCAACTGCAAGGTTCTGAATCTTGACGAGTTTAGCGTAGGCACCATCTTGAGCAATTAGGGACTCGTGAGAGCCCTGCTCGATGATAGAACCCTTGGACATGACGACGATGTTGTCAGCCTTGCGAATGGTGGCGAGCTTGTGAGCGATAACGATGGTAGTGCGGCCTTCAGATGCTTTGTCGAGTGCTTGCTGAACGACACTCTCGGCGTGAGGATCAAGAGCGCTTGTAGCCTCGTCAAGAAGAAGAACCTTGGGCTGCGATACGACACTGCGAGCAATAGCAACACGCTGTTTCTGACCACCAGAAAGTAGTCCACCTCGTTGTCCGATTTGTGTGTTGTAACCTTCTGGAAGTTCCATGATGAAATTGTGAGCAAAAGCCATCTTGGCAGCCTCCTGGATTCGTTCCATCTGTTGTTCAGCAGGTGAATTCTCCCACTCAGTACCAACTAAACCGTGCTTAATGTTGTCAAAAACAGAACCCTCAAAGAGAACAGGCTCTTGCTGAACGAGCCGGACGTTTCGGCGGAGCCAGTTGAGGTTAAGCTTGTCAATGGGACGACCGTCCAGTTTGATAGTACCAGATTTGGGGTTGTACCACCGCTCAATTAGACCGACGATAGTGCTCTTGCCTGATCCTGATTGACCTACTAGTGCCGTGACTTTACCAGCAGGGACGTTAAGAGAGAAGTCTTCAAGCACTGTGACACCGGGTCTGGTGGGATAGGCAAACGAAACATTCTCAAGCTCCACGTGTCCAACTGTCTCGGATGGTGTCTCGCCATCCTTGGAAAGGGGGTCGATAGCTGATGCTCGGTCGATGAGAGTGAAAAGCTGTGCTGCACCAGACATGGCACGGCTGAAGTCGATAGTGTACGGGGTGAGCTGGGTCAGCTGAACAGCCGCAATGACAACGGAGAGGAGAACCGTGAAGATGACGCCCGAGCTTTTGATTTCGCCAGTTGAGAGCATACGCACACCCTGCCAGAAAGCGAGTCCGAAACCGAGGTAGATGATGGTGTAATCGGCAGAGAACATGAGACCAAAGAGAATGGAGATCTTCTTTCCAACGGTGTGAGCTTCCTCGAGGTGTTTATCGAACTTGTCGACGAGTCTAGCTCGCATCTCAAAGGCGTGAACAGTGCGCACGCTAGCGAGGATACCCTCAGCGAGCGAGTTGGCTTGGCCGTGAATCTCGAGGATCTTGACTTCGTGAACAGCCTCCATCGTAGCAACAACAGTCATGACGATGATGGTTGCCGGAGCGATACATAAGCAGATGAGAGTCAGCTTCCACTGCACGACGAAAGCGACAATGAAGGCAGTGAGGAAGGCAGCGATGCCCTGAAAGAAGAGACCAAGTTTCTCAGCGATGCCGGTTTGAATCAAGCGGCCGTTGGAGGTAGCCTGCGTAGCGATGGAACCGCCACTTCCGAAGTCATAGTAGGCAACCTCTTGTCGAAGAGCAGCGCGAAGGTACTCCTTTCGAATGTTGCGTACAATACGGTAAGAAGAGTAGGTGAGGAAGACGTTCCAGATGTAGGAGAGAACGAATCGACCAATGCCAAGGTACACAAAGTAGAGTCTTGTATGAGCGTTAGGAGAGACTTGTGGGGATATGGCTCTGAAGGACTCACGCTAGGTCAGCAACCTCTTTTCGGAACTTGCTAGGTTGAGAATCTCCAGAAGTAAAGTCGGTGATTGTGGTGATGAACTGTCCAAAGATGAGGTTCTGGAGAGCGATACCGGCACCTGAACCTATGGCAGCGATGAGAGCAATGCCTTGCATTAAATACTCTGTAGGACCTGCATATGTGAGGATACGCTTTAGAGTGTTAGTATAGTATCTACCACGGTATGTATCGCTGTTTATCACCTTGTAGTCACCCCAAGAACCCTCAATTTCTCCCTCTTCTCCAGGACTGGGAGCATCGCCGCCCTCTGCGTTGACAACAGCATCTTTAGGAGTTGAGGTCGCATCGCTTCCACCCACGACCTTTTCATTTTCCTTCTCGCTGATACTGGGAGCCATGGTGATCTGCCGCACAAATTGCACCAGGCGATCCCGACGCCTAAAAGAAGTGAACTGGTGTGATCTGGCGCTTTGATATAAAGTCAAAGAACCAGGCCAGTATATTCAGGCTTATTATAAGCCCTGCTTAAGGAAAGAAAAAGATTGACGGAACCAGAAAGGAGAGGGAAGAGACCATGACTTTTACCAAGGGGATAGCGTGCTTTTGAAGAAAACACCACCCGAGAACTTTTGAGAGATGAACCCTGGGGGTGGAGTGAGGGTAGACCAGATTTAGACGGCAACGAATGGTGATCCTTGGCATTTTAGCTTGTGTTTTTTTTATCAGATCCGCATGTAAAGTGGCCCAAGTGGGTCACTGATTGATAATGGATATCTACGAAAACTAGCGATGCGATCACGGAGGTTGAGGAAGAGTTTGTGTATTTGCTGAGGTGTCTGTTTTTGATACTGTTATTGAGTAAGAGGCCCTTGGCTAGCTCCTTATTTTCTTTCTATAGTAAATAAAATCTCCATCGTCTCATTTCTATCGAGGCAGTCCATTCATCCATTGAGGTAATATGCCTGCCATGCATTCAGTTGAACCAGGGTCTTTCGGAAATCATGCCTCATCTCATGGCTGAAGTCTTGGCTTAATATTAAAAGGGCTCAAGTCATCATAAACGCTTGACCATAGATAAATCTTGATATTTCACTGCATTATTTCCCAGGTGAGACTGCATCATCATCTAAACGCAAATGTCTTCGCGTACCTCGAGATGGCAACCTAAACTTTATCAACTCAGAGATTAGATGAGACCATGATCATACATAAATAATTAGCTTCCATCTGAATGGAGACCCTTGCCCCGAGATATTCTCTCTTCCCATTGGCTCTTTCGGATTTACGGTGTTCTCGGGAGCCGCAAACTCGAGTCTCCACATCCGGATCCCATCCTCAACGGTCTCTATTCTTCCGGACCCCGCGCGTTCCGTTGAACCTCTCGAGTCTTTGGTGTGAGTCGTGTCAGTCTCGTTCAAAACGCCATGTGAGTTTGGTTGCTTGTAGTGCGTGACTTTTCCCATAAACATTTTCCTCTGTGGCATTGTTTCATTGCATTGGATCTCGTCTGTATCTGACCCCTCACTCAGCTGTGTAATTCCCTGGCTGGAGCCTGTCATCCACACAAACGAACGGTGCCCGTGATTCCCGTATTTAACCTCATGGCTGAAGATTCTCGGGCCCAGTTGGACGATGGCCCTGATGAGGGATCCGATGGGCCCCAGAATCCCTCTAACCTGACCATTCGACGAGCAGTTAGTACACAGACCCTGAAGCCCTGCCCTGTCCTCTCATCTCCTGTCTCTATCCCCACGTCCTCATCACTAACACTGCTTAATCTTAGTGCGATGCATGCCGAACTCGCAAGGTATGTACATATCAATCTAATCAACATTTTATGCATATCACTCCATCAATGCTCCAGTCATTAAAGACCACTAGCCACAGAGGCTGTGGTAAAGAATGGAAGCCATCGTCAACATGGTCCTAGCTCTCACTTGAGATTATTTTCACTCAGCTCAACAACTATAGCTAAATAGTAACATCAATCTATGTAGATCCGCTGCGATAGGAATTCGCCCTGCTCTCATTGCATCCACGCCAAGATCCCATGTACACACCATGATACTGGCCCAAAGGAGAAGAGGACCCGTATCCTCCTCTCAGCCCAATAGTAAGTTGCCCTGAGTCTTTTGCTTTTGATACTATCCGACCACTCACTGCTTTGGTTTGCACCAAAAAGTGAACCGTACTGACGGCCAAACAACCATGTAGTGAGAGAAAGATCGACATCATTGACCGTCGTCTCGAGGCCCTCACCGAGCTCATGCGTGATATGAAGATGAACATGTCATCTACAGGCACCCAACCCAATCAGAATCACATGCCCAGCTCTGATGTTCCTCGTCAATCCCCAGCTCAGGCCTCGAGCTCAACACCCTATGGGCATCTCGCTCAGCAAACTGCAGACAGCCCGGTCATCGAAGGAGAATCTTCCTTAGCCGCTCATGGTGAATTTGCAAACGAATTCCTCAAAAATGCTGTTGGTACAGAGTCTTTACAGGGTGCGAGCCTTGAGCTACGCGAGACCCTGGATTCACTCCATCACATCGTCAGCTCTCTGAAGCAACAGACGGCTGCCACGGAGATGTCATATCCCCATGCTAGGCAACTGCCACGTCCAAGTCTGAAGAACAACGAGCTACCTCCAATTCAAACAGCCGTTGCCTTGATACGAGAATGTGAGAGTCAGTGATCTGGACCCCTCTTTCGCTATCTTGAACTAACCAACTTCAGCTGAGAACTCAGAAGTGTCTGCCTGGATAAGGGAGTTCTTCTCTATGGAGAACTTCTCGGGCATGTGTCTTCATGTGTACTTCTCAGAAGATGTCTCAGAGGCTGATTTCATCCTCGTGAATGTTGGCCTGATGTACATGTTCATGGATCGTCAGCAGCGTACGACAGACGCAAAAGTGCAAGAAGAGTGCGAGGCCTACATGAAAACACTTCGCGAAAACACCGAAACGGCGTTGGCAAACTTGCCCTTTCATCTGCCTGCAACCTCAAACATGATTTCTGCCCTTCTTCTCGGAGTATGTCATCCTTGATATTTCTTATGATACCATATACTCACATACTTTTAGGCATTTTATGCTATTGAGATCTCAAAGCCATCACTCTCATGGACTTTATCATGTAAAGCCTCCGAACTATGTCAGACTCTAGGTTATCACCGAGTATCAACCATGAAGAATGACAAGCCGCGTGAGGCTCAGCGCAAACAGTTTCTATTTTGGAACACATACTTCATAGACAAGAGTCTCTCACTCAGGCTCGGTAGGGCTTCTACTATCCAAGACTGGGATGTCACTGTACCTCTTCTTACCTCGAACACTCCCAATGCCACGCCCTTATCAGCCTTCATTTGCCTCTGGGTCGCCACAGCTCGGTGTCAAGGACACATATATGAGCTACTGTACAGCCCAGACTCTATGACACAGTCCGATGATGTGAGGAGATTCCGTGCTCAAAAGCTCGTGAACGATCTGAAGGATATCTCAAGGAGGAGCAAGGAGCTGAGTGTGAGAACCCAAACCGTGAATGTTCGATATTTCAACCTCTAACGTGTGCTCTGCAGAGATCCCGCGAAAAGGAAGTCAAGACGAATCTTGGGGAGTACTTCTTCGATTTCATTCTCATCTCTGATGACGTTCTTCGACTTTCACTTCTGACTCTGATTTATCGAGCTACGCCTGGGCCGCCCAACTCCAAAGTGACATTTATACCAGAGTGTATTGAGGCTGCACGTGCAACACTACATCGCCATCAAGATTGCATGGATCTCTTAGGGCGGGATAATACTGTCTATTTTCCTTCTTACGTCCATTGGTGAGCACATATACTTACATGATATCTTGAGATAATGCTGACATGGTTAGGACATTACTCTTTGCCCCTTTCATTCCTTTCATCGTTGTGTTCTGTCAAGTCATTGAGACCCAGGACCAGACGGACCTTGCTCGTTTGCATAGCTTCTGCACATCTCTTGAGACGACCATTCAGTTATCAGATGCAGCAGCGAAAACATATCGCCTGTTCCAGGTCCTCTATACAGTAGCACTCCGATACATAGAGTTCCGGACAAGTACTCCTCCAGCCGACCAAACACAGGCCAGTGCTGAACTCAACAACTATCTCGCCGCTCTCGGATTTCCACCAGCAGGTCTGAACAACGGGGTTCAACAATCGACGCACATGGACCCTAGTCAGGCTGGTGCATTCTCACAACCGCTCGGGGATATGAATATGCTTGATGGTGCCGATGGCCAGAGAGGAGCAAACACGATGATGTGGATGGGAAACACGGCGCAACTTGGTGAATGGTTCAATAGCAGTCAGCAAATGATGGAGTTACTGGAGGAGCCCAGTTTCACATTCCCCCAGTGAAATAGATAAGGGTTCGGACAAATAATGAGTTCATAGATAGTCAC
The DNA here is from genome assembly GCA_013186775.1 of Fusarium dlaminii. Lineage (NCBI taxonomy): Eukaryota > Fungi > Ascomycota > Sordariomycetes > Hypocreales > Nectriaceae > Fusarium > Fusarium dlaminii. The sequence goes on from JAAOAL010000040.1 coordinate 357,321, forward strand.
TCTCATCCATTCTGGAGACTATACATACAACACCACTCAGATGGGTTCGGCATAAACCAAGCATAAGAGCCACTTCACCCCTGTCTCGCTAATCAAGAAAGTCCTACGATAGAGTTAAGTAGACTCATTTTAAAAGTCAAAATAGAGTGTGGCGTTTGTTGAGGTGCAACGGTCCAACGTTGATGTTTCAGACAGTCTAAGCGATGTACAAAAATATTCAGACGTTTTTTTAACTCTCATCTCGAAAGCCTCAGTTCCTCGGACGCCCCTGAATCGGGCACAAGCATGGGGGAGCCCTCCATTTCACCCTCCAAATTCCCATGTCTCTCAACATCATCCAAAGGTTGTTTTGCAGCTTGTGGTTTCTTGAGCATGACGACACCAATAGCGCTTCCTAGAATAAGAGTACATCCTGCACCACTAATGAAGTCCATTCTGTGTCCAAAAACCCATCTATCGAAGCTGGCGGCGAAAAGCATGTGTGTATAAACCATGGAATTAGCACGGTTTGACTTGTCAGCCCCGAGGCCTGCCGTGAGGAGATACTGCATGATGAAACCCAGAACCCCTAGGGGAAGCAGGAGTACCCATTGCTTGACTGTGGTTGGGGTAACCCATCGTAAACCTGGCTGCTGAATATCGAGGATAGGGGCAAAGATGAGCATGGATAGAGCGATGAAAGTCGAGATGATACCAAAATAGTTGACTGAGATGAGAGGATGTGCTCGTTTTCCGATGGCTCGGAGTGTCGTGAAGGCGCCAGCTGCTCCTAGAACACCGAGAAGGGCTATACCAACAGCTATCAATCGTTCTTCAGGGGTGGCTTCATGGTCAATACCTGGTATACCACTAGCTTCGGGCGGCTCGGTAGTCGAGTTGTCATCGTCAGAGCCCGAGAATAGTGAGGCAGGTCGAGCAATTAGTACAACACCCAGCAGAGCAACCAACGTGGCCAGTTGCTCGATTCTAGTGAAAGGCTCGCGAAGAGCAAACCAGCAGATAAAGCCTGCAACACCAGGAGCCAAGAATGTGATAACAGTAGCATCAGCGAGTGAGATATACATCATCGAATACCAAACGCCAAAAATACCCCAGAAACCACTTGCTCCTCGCAACCACAAAAGCCACCGAATCTCTTTCTTTCCAAAGGGAAAGTCGGGGGTTTTATTCCACCACATGTAAGCCGAACAGAACAGTGTTGTGATGGAGTGTCTCATCAGTAGTGCCTGAACAGGATGCATGCCGTCGCCTTCGAGTTCGACTAAACGAGCACTGAGATTCATCAGTGCCCCAAAGAATTGTGATAGAGCAACGTAGGCAGCGGGCTTATTCTTTATCCAGAACTGCCTCCATTTCGACGGCGGAGTTTCGACTGGTAAATCGACTGCTTGCTGTGAGAATTGTCTTAGAGGTATTGGCGAGGGGCATGGAGATGGACTCGATGACATTCGGCGAAAGTCATCGAAACTCGAACTATCAACCTTTGAAGACAAGAGGTTTGGCGATGGCGAAGGTGGTAACAAATGCTGATGCGATTCATGGGTATCCCCAGGCAACAATTTGCTCTGAGGAACCTCCTCATACGACGGAGGAGTTGGATTCATTGTGTAAGATAATAAGAAGCTATTTCTAGTCCATGAGGTTGTCACGATCAGTCAACGACGAGATACGGCACAGTAAGAAGAAAAAGCAAAGTCACAGCTGAGAAGCGAATAGAAATGTTTTGTTACAAATAGGTATCTAGGTAGGTAGGGGAAAAGCTCCGGATCGACGACTCTTTGAGCGTCAACCATTGATAACCAACCACCCCGCAGCCGAAACCCACCGATCATGGATCCTCTATTGCTCTCTTCTCTCACATCAACCAACCGATGAGCCAACAAGAGCAAGTCTCTCGCAGTGGGGGTGGAGTTTACTACTAGACCCTTGATGACGAAAGGGGAGCCTCCTGTTTAGACGGTCTAAGCTGAGTGAGAATCAGTGGTTTTCAGGCACCCGCTAGTTCTCAATATTAGTGAGAACTCTTTCGTTTGGTTTATCATCAGTCATAAAGAGCAAAGTTGGCAAAAATGGCTCGGGCACGCGAGCAGAAAGAAAAGAGACTTGAGTGGCGAGGGCCTCAAAAGTCAGCGAGTGGGCGCTTAGAAGATGATGCTGATGTGACTTGGCCACCACTTGCATCGTCTTGGCTCTGCAACTAGAAAAATTGCGCCCTATCTCGCCCCGATTTCGGTATCGGTTAAGTCGGCCGAGGATGAAGTTGTGAGGTCTAGTAAAATGGGCTGAACGGATGATGGGTCTGGGAATAATATCTGATGCGATTCTTATTTCCGCTTTAGTACTCATTACCCTCATTACCAGTAATTTGTTAAAGGATAGGTAAACTCTGCCTCGATCGTGGACAACATTTCATTATATATCTTACACAGGTACGATTATCTCCAGGTTCCAGACACATTGGCTATACGATGTCTGGTAGGTAGTTCTATGCCATTTAAGCTTAGTATTATCAACAAGAATACAAACGGTAGACAATTCAACATATGCAGGGCCCAAATATTAGATTTGAGGCTGTTTGGTCTGTACGAAATGCGCCATGACCGGAATCGACAGGAGGACTACGGCAGTTCCAGTTACAAAGGTTATGCTGCGGATCTCCAAGTCGATCCAGCTTAGCCAACTGTTTCAACAGGGGAGTCATCCAGTGTTATTGTAGGAGATACAGGACGGTGAGTTCTCAAAATATTCCCGCATATCAAATCAGGACGCAAAGTTCAAGAAGAGCCTTCTCGTGCGCTTAAGGCCTTGGGCCAACTTGTCCATTCAGCTACAGGTTCTGAGCCGCGGTCTTGTTTTCGGCGAATAGTACTCGAAGAATAGTACTCGAAACCTATAGCTGGTTTGAATAATGTGAAGACAACAAGTTCCAGCTTCATCAGCATATTGCCATATTCTTGACCACTTCTCCTGGACCAAGTGAATCAAGGTTTCCATCGGCAACTGCATGTTTAGTGTGCTCCAACTCATCTCGCTATATCGCCATCTCCTCCATCACTCCCATACCCTTCTTGGTTTCATCGATCACTTTAGTTGGTGACCCCTAGAGTTATATTTCGCAAGGACATTGCCGTGTAGTTCCATAAATTGATATCACTGCATCAAAAGTCAATCTGCGACTGTTGGTCTGAGGAGAGAAAGACTACCTAGGCATAAGTGAATATGCAGAGCCAACACACTATGTTGAAGGTGAGTGCATTGCACATATGACATTCAGGTCGAAGTAAGATATCTGTGAGATTCAGGAGCCTAACATGACCCCATACTGAGTTAACCGCGAGGCTATGGATCGCTGAATACCTGTAGACCTTCAGTATGTGCGTCCCATTGGATGCAGCGCTTACAAGCCAGTCGGCAGATCCCTTTCCATAATATTTACACCTCTCTTTCCCGTCGTTTTCTATCAGGGCGGGGCCTTTTACGTCTCAGACAACTCTTGTTCGCAGTCATTGCATTCAAAATTCTGGTTCGTTCGTTGAATCTTCGTGGGTGGTCCCAGACAGCATCACACTTCAGACTCGCAATCAAGACACCTCTGCAACTAAGGTCCCGAAAATTGTAGGTCTCGTGAAGGATGTCAGTGACATTGATCTTGGAAGCGAGCACTGAACCGACACCCTTGCCCATACATCAACCACTGTTTCTTTCTCACCGCATTTAAGTATTGTCTACCCGATTATTAAAATATACGACGGTAGAACTAGGACTCATGCAATGGTTCTTGAGAGCTACTGTGACCCCGCCAAAGATGTAATCCTCCCGTATGATCGCCGGTTTCTAGTATCAGTGCTCCATGGTAAGTTCATATAGATCCCTCGGGGATACATTGGTACATATAGAGTTCTTTAAGCTCGAAATGGGTCTATAGTATCCCTGAATCGTACTTCAGACCCAGTCACTCGTTTATGTATGCCAATGAATATCAATGGATAAAGACTTCAATTTGGCTCGGTAGCTACTGGTCCGAGGAAGTCGATGATCAAAACCTCAATATTTAGTGCATATAGACATTAAGTCATGAAGATGCCACGAGGTTTCGATTGTTAAAATGCAATCCACCCAACGTCATGAGAATCCTTTGATTTATAGCATGTGTCTCTGCTTGGTCCCTGACTTTAACTCCAACCCAATACACGATAATATGCTCTAAACGCCTTCCCAACCCATAACAATATCTCTGTAGAACGCCGAAATAGAATTAAGTGGTAGAACGCCAACCGTAAATTTCTCTCAACGCTTCTTACCCAACGCATCGAGCTCCGCTTCAGCATCATCGTCAGCTTCACCTAACTCCTCCTCGACCCTTGACGTCGCGGCTCCCGCTGCTCCTCCTGTTTTTGTATCGGATTTTTCTCGCTTCTTCTCTTCATCCGCAGCATCCTTCATGATCTCGTCCTCGCCATCGCGCAAAATCTCACGAGCCTTCTTGATCTCCTTTTGCTTCTCGAATACCTCTTGAACTTTGCCCAGGAACGCGGGATTCTTACGGAACGCGAACTCAAAGTCTTCGTATTTGATCTTTTGGCGGCCTGAATAATTAGCCGCTCGTGTCGCCTCGAAGGCGATGGATTGCATGAAATCGGTGAGGATTTCGTCGAGTACCCGCACGGTTTCTGGGAGTGGGTTTTGAACATCGCCGTGTGCGTAGAGTAGCTGTGCCACTGCCATAGGATCAGCAAACGAAGATCTTGAGAGCGAACGGGAGACGACGTACACTCTGCATGGCTGAAGTTCATCTTGCCGACATTCTTGCCGGCACGCGCTCGAGGTTCCATGATGAATGTGGTTACTTGCGCCTAACGCGCTTGAAGCATGTAATGAACAAAAAAGAATAGAGATCTGGCTCGAGAGATAAAAGTTTCAATAAGATCGCTTCTAAAAATCGAGGTTACGCAGCCTCGCGATAGACATGTAGTTGAAAATACCAGAAAGATTCATGTGCTCAGCTCAGCGCAGCCTTGCGACAGCTGGAGGCTCAATCTGGGGGGGGGGGGGGTTTAGGGGGGTCCGTAGCTCTGTTGGGGTTATTTCCAGGTACGTCACCCTGAGCTTGAATCCGTTGGAAACACGTCGCGGCTCCGGCGAGTCTTTACCCCCTAAGCACAGCTTGTCGCATGTGAGAAGGCAACGTTGAGCTCAACACCGAAGTCTACGAACGAGATATACGATCTCAATACTTCTTCACCATAGTAACAGTTTATCGAGGCGTCAAAATGGTATGCGCTGGGCTCTACAGCGGTGAATCAACGCACTAACAGTCACTCTAGTCCGCCCTCTTCAACTTCCAATCTCTCCTCCTCGTCCTCCTGCTGCTTATATGCACGAGCGCATACGTTCACCACTTCACACCTGGCATCATGGATCGAAATAAGAAAGGGTACGGAATGCGACTCACGCCGTTATCGTGGAGACGGGGCTGACAACACTAGATTCATGGGCATCTTCTGGAAATGCGCGAGGATAGGAGAAAGACTGAGTCCATACATAAGTATATGCTGTGTCCTCATGGCTGTACGTTATACCGCTCCAGATGACTTTGAAAGAGCTGACCATATTCAGGTTTCTATCCTCCTCAACTAAGCACACTACCACTAATGCCACGTTTTTGTTTTTAAAGATATCACGACTGGTCAGGAGTTGGATCGGAAGAGGTGACAACCGGGTGGGAGTGTTGGCGCCGTTTACCAAGTGTACCAAACCTCATATCACGATCATGAAATAATTTCCCCGTTTCTCTTTCGCAAAATATACCCTGAGAGAGTCTTTGAGAAATCCCATCCCGGTATATGCTTGCGTCACACGCCCAAGGCTTGTCACACAGACAGCTAATCTCTGAAACACGGGAGGAAACTCTGATTCAAGTACCTGATGTGTTTGGTCAGATCTCCTTAGGAGAGTATTGCAAGAAGTATCACAAAAGTGACACGAAATGTGATGATGATATCTGGAAAGGGTTGCAACTCGACAGGCTCGTCACTTGAGGTACCTTTGGTGCCACATAACCTCCACTCTCGAATTATGCGCGGCCCAAATTGTTTGTCAACGGCTTGATAAATCTCAGATATCACAAACGCCATTACCATATGCATGGCAATCTGATCATATTAGAGGACACGGACGGTATTGGCATTGAAGGAAACAGACCAATCTGTCTTTGTGTCTTTGGTGGCTCGTACTATGAACTCAAGTGGTTGGTCTTACACTGTTACACAAAAATAACGACAAAAGAAACCATACCCATGTACCAGCGTAATGGGTCAAAAAGGAAAATGAGGGAAAAAAGCCACACGCTGTTCATCCCATCTGCATGTTGATTAAGGATGTCACATCGGCAGTGATGAGAGTTGCAACATGCATACCACTGAGCCGCTGTTTTCATGTCTGGCCTAGTGTTGCTGGCCGACCATTACTAGACCATTCAATAAAAAGCAAACATGTATATGATTGGCGTAGAAGAAGAAAAGAGAGGTAACAATGTGAATCCGGGGTTGGATAACGATAAGCTTTCAGTGTCAGATTGATGTACGTACTACAATGCCAATTTGTTGAGATTCCTTCAGACATTGAAATTGTTGTTCTCAGAGTGAGGAGCAATCGGATCACTACGCATTGGACTGGTATGTTATGCTGAAATAACAACAATGATCCAAGCCAGATGCACAGTCCTAAGACACAGGTAATGAGATGTTATATGCCATCCTGCCATCCTACGTCGCCATGACACACACACACACACACTTGCAACTTGCAAGGTTGAGGACCACCATCAATGGTCAAGACAGTACTGCCCGTAGTCAGTCATTAGCAACGCCCAACGCCGTCATATACGTGCGACAGAGGCGTAACTCTTGCATGAATACGATTGCACACCGAGCACGGTCGTACACATCCATACACGACCCAGACATCCCGCATAACAAAGGGAATCAATAAGTGGTGTGCTGACCGACAGAGTATCAAAACCTCCCTCCCTCCCATACCAAACCATGCCATGCCGAAATGCGGGCTTCCGCCGCTCCTTGTCCGCGAGGCTTGGCCTTAGGGTTAATAATACCACCACTATCGCCGTGCCGTGGATCTGCTCCGGCCCCGAGCTTCTAGCCCCGAACTCGGCCTGAAGCTTGAGGTGGTCCCCCAGTCTGACTCGCTGCAACACCACCTACTCAATTCGTAAAATGAGCTGCGAGGTGAAACCAGCACATCGCCTTCGCAATGAAACTCCAGTCTTGAAAGCTAGGCGCCTTCAAGTATAGGCCTAGGAGACCCCCAACTACAGAAAAAGGGGGACGTGGCACACATGTACGAAACGAGCTGACCCCATAAGGAAAGAGTCAACGGAAAGGACGCTTGATGTGGTTGGTGTATACAATTAGCCATTTGGATGGACGCAGACACCGCGTATGCAAGGCGAAGTTAGGTGATTCGAGATGGTGATAAGACATTTACCGGGAGGGAGGGAGGGCTTCTTCTTCTTCTTCTTCTCCCCAAGCAGGGACAGGTGCTGGAACAAGGTGGCGACATGTCCCTGACTTAAACCATCGTTTTTGGTCTCATCGCCCTGCATCCCTCACTGCCTGACTGCCTCAAGAGAGGCATCGTGGGCCAGGGAACCAACGTTAGCCCACATACCTGCTGGTTTGAGCCAAGAATCAATGAGTCGCTGGCTTCAGAGTTAGTAGACGGGGAGTTCTTTGCCTAGCATAGCACTATTGCCTATCCCGCTTCGCCAGGTCTGGTTCTCAGTACGTAGGTGGCCAACAATTTTGGGTTTCGCTAGACCCGTAACAATGAGGAGAGAAACAAACAAACAACCTTTCATTAAGTATATTTGTAGAGTATTATCGTTTTTCTCTCCCTGCGACCATCAACCCCGACTACTTGGAAAGCCGTCTCAATCTTTTTCATTTCCATCGAATGAAGTGCTTCAAATATGTTGTAATTCGCCAATGCCCAGACGGGAGGAAACCCTCCATACTCTCGAGAATATTCTGATGTAACTTTTGCTGGGGTTATACTGATTGCATCCTCGCTATGTCCGATATGGTGGTTTCCGACCTGGGCTGGGCTGACGGAACGGGACACCAGGATGCCGCCGCATGGACAAAATGAGCTGAACAAGGGATTGAGGCGAAGCAGCTGATGGGCCTTAGTCAGAAATTTGAATACTGTATTTCCTCCATAGAATAAATAGAGTTGCGTACACGAAGAGCATTCCAATAAGAGACGGCATCTCCGATTCAAGTTTGGCGCGAAATGCCATGATTTAGATTTCAGATTAGCGACGTGGAAATGAATAGAACATTGTTGTTACATTGGTGGTGCAGCTGGTGATGCAGGCCTCGAACTTTTTTCAGTCAGCTGATTCGGAAACCTCATTGATGAACCTGCCGTCTGGTGGACAAATGTGGTATGCGGAAAATGAAAGTTGCGATCAAGTCAGCCACGAGTTGTTGCACCAGAGTCTGAATCCGAATGTCACTGCACCTATTGCTACGGCGGTGAAAGAATCCCATCCATTTTCATGGCTTTGCAGTAACCTTGGGCAGAGCAGCATTGCAGCCAAGTTTTGGGCTGTACTTCAAACATAGGTGCATTGATGCGTTGGCCACTTCGTGTCCTGGCGGATGGTGATGTGGTTCCACACCGATGATGTTTTGGCTGTCGTTTCTTGCTGTAAATGATGGAGCCTTTTCTGCTTGTTGTCAATCCTGACTCATAGAGAAATTTCAATACCCTGGCAGTGTGGGCAAACAGGAGCCCAAGCCCAAGACTCTGGGCCTCAGTTTGCGAGAGACCATGGCGTTGAACAATAATCAGGGCTTGCACACAATTCTGATGAGAAATGAACCGATGTTCACGTCTGAGCTGATGCACGCTTCGTGGTTACCCTTGTCAGACAAGGACTCGACGAGGGCCCGTCCTCAAGATCCTCCTACCAAACACACCACAACGACACCACAACCATCCGACGCTCCTGGACTTCCAGGGCTGTACGCGTGGAGAGCTTGATAGGCGCTGGGACTTGACTAGATGATCGAAGCGTGGGTTAACCCTGACAACCTGTCTGCCCTGGACATTGTCGAGATTGTTCACCATTCGGTTCACTATTACCCAAGGTCCCCAACAATATGATTGTAAACATCCACCAATCCAGGTCAATGAAGCGGATTATTCAGTGCTGCCGAGGCTGTTGTGCACCGTACATATTACGAGGGTTCGCACATGGAACATATCTGTACATCGAAGGGATAGCTCAGATTAGTCCGTACTAGAAGGGCAGTACCACCAGGCTGGGATGCACTAGAGATAATACTGGCCAATTGGCGAGACCGAGATTGGTGAAATGCCTTCGCCATGAAGCTGGCCACTTTTCGCACCGAGGAAGGCTGTGGTACAACCTCATATTGAGCGCCTCGGCGAACTTTGCGTTTTTATCTATTGTGTGAGACTACCTGACTTGCGTTGCAATTTCACAGCGGTCTGTGTCGACCCAACTCACCGCCCGGACCCTCTTATGCCCGTCATCATGATAGAACAGAACATGTGCTATGCTTCACTCTTCTCGTAACACTACTGCAGCGACGTCGTCCTGCCCGTGGCGAGGCGCAATCATGCAGCGAAGCCAGAATGATCCTGACAGAGACCCAGAAGACACGGCATTTGTGGTGGCGGCGGTTGGCGGCATAAGCGCATACCGTCTGCGTAAAAAGATTCTGTCTGGCTGAGGTTGAGGATAGACTGCCGTCACAAATCCAAACACTGCCACAAGTTCCATGATTTTTGCTCTTATTAGTTAGCATTCGGATTGCTTTGTTGGCTAACATGGCAATCAATGGGACATCTGGGCCAGCCTGAGCTGCAGATTGATTCGTAGCGGCCGAAGCTGGGGCGGCTCATTAGTCGTGCCCGACTCCAACTCCGCTGCAATATGCACGCTTCTGGTCCGTTTCTAGATCAGCGGCGGCGGTGGATGGATCTTTATGTGGCCCGCCCAAGAGCGTGCTAGTGCGATGACGATGACGGATGGTCCCTGGCGTGGAGCCCGTGAGCCCTTGTGCCGTCCCTTTTTGGAGTTGTTCCAGGCGTGAGCAGTGTGGCGTGTTGAGTGCTATTGTAGGCAAGGCAATCCATTGGTCCCGAATGACCATTCTCCCCTGGAATCGATGGACGAATCGGCGGGCCAAGTTTGGCTATCCCTGACCTGTTTGGGTCGAATGTTCCTGGGACTCGATCCGTCTTCGGCAAGTGGAAGTCTGACCCTGCTTTGTTTATTTTTGTTGATGTTGGGTTTCCCTGCGTCTCTGGTATTATACCCATGGGCTTTTATTGTAAGTTTAATGGCGATATTGAGAATGTGATTTGCCTTGCATCAAGTGGTATGAAAGGCGGAAAGTATCCGCATATCAAAGGGGCCTCCCTGTTTGAGGCTTGGTGTAGGCAGGTACTTACTTACCTTACCTTCCAAACTTACCCGTCGCCCTGCAAGTGGAAGGAGCCGTTATTATCCCTCCAAACCTGCCACACACACACACACCTCATCAGCCAAACTTCCACTATCGGTCATCCATCCCAACCCATCGCATGCTATCTCCATCTTCATCTCCATCTCCTCCCGCGGATCCCATGAATGACATCCATGGCGAATCCACTTACTCCGTCTGCTGGAAAGGATCGCGCACTGTGCCCCAACGCGTATCTTCACCTCTTGGATGAGTCTGTGGGGCCATCATACGTCGCTCCGCTACGTTATACAGTGATTACCGTGGATTTGCAGCGCTTCTCGTCATGGCGATGGACTATATCGGCAAAGACTTTCATATCTTGCATTGGGAGCGACAAGCATTGTACACACTGTACAGAATAGAGCAGATTTCTCCCATGTACAGTTTTGCATCTGTCACTTGCAGAAAATGAAGACTCGTTTAAACAAAGAAAAAAACAGGACATGGTGAGCCCCCGTGATACCCCCCCTAGACTGAGTCAAGTAGCGTCTGACCTTTGATTCCCTACTCATCTAACAGAGACAGGAAACCGAGACTATAGCAGCAACATGGCTCAGATCCGAATATTGGAGGGTCACGTTGTCGCTGCAGTATTAAAATTGCACTCCAACTCCCACACTTACAGGCTTGCCCTAGGTTGGGTGTTAGGAATCAATCTGAATTTCTCAGCTTGGTATTGACAGCTATCGACTCAGACTCGAATTCCCGTCTCAGTGGCGGTACTTTGAGTGGTGGCTACCGACAGTTTGACTCACTAGCTCATCTAAACATCGATCGCTTCAGCTGGGTGTTAATGCCACCATTTGGGCAAGAGGGCATCTACAGAAGCCACTGTGTTTTCCACTGGATTCCAGGGGCGACAGCCCCAAACAATTCGCTGTTTTAGTTGCATCCAGTGCAACTCCCTCGATAATTGCCTGCTGTACGGCTTGCCTGGCCCAGGTGTCCTTGTGGATCTAATTGAAGCCACACGCCCCTCCTACTCACAGGGACCTCCACGCAGATGCTATTAGGTTACTCCCTACACCCTGTAGGGGTCATTCTGACTACCCAAAGATACTTTGGTCGATAGTTACCTGATTTTGCCTCTGCGTCTAGGCCCACCGCTCCCTCCAAACTTAAGCCATGCCACGCGATTAAGATGAATCCGCGCTTGGCCTCCCTTAAAAAAAAAAGTCTAGCCTAAGGAAGGCTGTGGCATAGTATTACTATTGACTCGGATCATGGTTTTGATGGATACTTCTGTGTCTCGTAGTCCAGCTCAGTCTAGCCAGCTCCGTCTAAGTGGCTCCCCTACTCGCACCCCAAACCAGGATGTAACCCATATATCAAATATCCCCGTCTCCCGTCACTATCGTCCCCTTTTCTCTCTTTCTTCCCGTTCTTGATGTTTCTTTTCCTATTTCTGTTTTTTCAAACATCCGTGTCTTGGATATATACAACAAGACGACTTTGAATATTCCCCATACTTTGTTCTGCATCGCAATATAGATTGTTGCCTATTGCACTAGCCACTAGACACATTCACTTGGTCGAAAAGCAACTATCCGCGAGAAGAAGAGAATACAGACAAACCAGGACAGCATTGCATACAACCGAAACGAACTGCGAGGCGACACACCGAGAGAACATCCGTAACGAAGGAAGAAGGGATATCATCTGTACGGTCACACAGCCGTAATTGGGTGCACACAAACCGACGCTGTCCGCTGCAAGTTCACTGGATCCTTGTAAGTCGACCGCATAATCTCAAAACCACCAGTCTGCGACTCGCTCGCCCACTGTTCCGCCTACTGCTTGTCACTCAAGGCACAACATCTGGCCGATGAATAGTTCTTAGCCGAGTGCATCTGCAACTGGCCGTATAGTCGTGACTGCTTGGTTTCATCCTGAAGCCCATGTCATGCCTTTGCTAGAGTTCTTATTATAGCTAACACCTACCGCATCAGTTCAATTGGAAAGCTAGAATCAGTTGGCAGACATTCGACTCAATCACTGAAATACTTGGAGGACCAAATCATTAATTTATCATCAACATGACGGCGGATCAAGGGTTTGGAGGCCCGGTCGAGCGATCGAGGCGGAGTTTGTCAACCTCGGGACCTGGGCCTAATGGCGAGGGAGAGACAAGACCTGAAAAGGAGACAGCCAGAAAACCATCCACAGACGAGAAGGACGATGCTATAACTACCTCCCAAGTCTTGCCTCGCCGATACGATAGCCCTTCTGGTACACCAGCCCCAGTAGCTGCACCACTGTCACGAAATCCTTCCGAAATGTCAACAACATCTAGTCCAGGGCCTGAAAGTCGGAGATCTCCTGCCCCATCACAGCCTTTGGAACCTCCTGTAACGAAATCAAGTCTAGGAGAACTCGAGGTTTCCAAGATCATCAACAACCCCAAATTGAGGCACGATATCAACTTTGATCCTGAGCTTCATTTCAGACCTAATGTGGAGGGAGACAAGGGCCGAAGAAAGCACGATCGTGCTAGTATTTTCTGGACAACACTCAAGGAGGAATTGGTCGAATTTATTGTGGACCGAGACAGTTTTTACGCCAAGCATGGCACAGGAGACGATTGGTGCTTGCCAAAGCTTCTCAAATCTGTGAAGGAGATCATCCAAACCCTTGTGCCCCAGCGCGACCGACAGTTTCTGGATGAGGGTCTAAACGTGGAACTTCTCATGCAACAGTTCCACCGAGGCATTGCTGATTTAGAGAAGCTTGCTTCGTGGCTCTCACGAGTCCTCAAATCTCACTGCGCACCAATGCGGGACGAATGGGTTGATTCGATGTACAAGCAACTCAGCAACGGTAACAGCAACAACGATGTTGAGGAGCTTGTCAACGGCATGCGAAGTTTGCTCAGTGTTTTGGAGGCAATGAAACTCGACGTTGCAAATCATCAAATACGCTGCCTTCGACCCGCTCTCATTGAAGAAACAACAGCTTTTGAACAGAAGTTTCTCATGAAGAAGCTACGAAATCGCAAAATGGATATAGGCGATGCCAAACCATGGTATCAAGAGGCTGCCCGAACTTATCCTAACGGTGCCGGGAAGATGTACTCTTGCTTTGGAGATATGGGGGTTTTCTTCGAGGGAATTTCGCGGTCTATGCTCCCCTCTGCCGGTGAGAAGCCTCTGCCTGGTACTTTCTTCTTTGACGAGGACCGACTTGGACGCGTTCGATCGGATATTCTGGATGCCATCAACCTAGACGTCTGCATGCGCATGTATGAGGATCTTGAGCGGATCGCGAAACTCAACTCGCCTCCCGCTTTTGCAAGCGCTATGTCAGATGACCACGAGTTCAACTTCAATACTCCTCCTTCGAGCTCAAGACCTTCCAGTGTTACACTGAGCTCCGCAGATTCAGCTTCGTCATCACCACGCTCCTCTATGGTCCTTCCCCTCTACCTCAACTCAGAAACCAACGAAGCCAAAACAAGAGCCCGAAATCTCCGCGACAGTCTGGTTGCTCTGCTTCAGCAGGCACCACACGACCAACATTATCACGAGAAGTGGCGTTCAATGGCTCCCTCAATGGCTCTGCAGATCTTCCGATTCACCAACGCCCCCATGGACATGCTTGTCCCCTTTGAGGAGAAGCTTCTGGAGAACGTTTGCCGCATCTCCTCCCCTATCTACAAGGAGATGGAGGAGGCGTACCGCATTCGCCTGCTTAACGAGCTCGCCATGCGCGTCCGCTACTTCAAGGCTCTTTCAGGTGTATGCTTGTTCTCAATTGCCACTGGTAATCGCGTGCCAACAAGCAGCCGCAGCCTAGATGCAGGACGAGACCGAGACCTGGATGCAGCCATCCGCATGGGTCAGCAAGAGGGTGGCATCGAAGATATTGCGACTCGTATCGCTCATGTGGGCGTTGTCCACTGGAGGATATGGGCACGTATGGCATATGTCGACGACGACGACATGTCTATGGACTAATCAGCCCGCGGCGGAACAACATCATGTATCCCTTTGTGTCACCAATTCGTTATACCCACATTTACCTACTTTTTAATGTCGATACATGATTAACTACGCAATATCGGCTGGACCGCATTACACACACTGGCACACAACGCACACGCAAATATGCACTTCCTGGCCTGGAGCCATCTGCTCTATCTGCCAAGGGAGTACAGATTTTTCGAGTCAATATTCGGGTACCTACCCAAAAACATACACTGGTCGGCGGCTCTCTGCATTTATTCAGTCATCACTGCATGTTCTGCACTTTTCATAAGATATGCTTGTTTTATTTTAACCCAGTCTGCGTTTGCTACTGTGGCGTTGCATGGTGGATAGTCTCTGTTTTATTAGGGGATCAGTGAAACCGCCCCCCTTTTTTTATTTGATCGAATGGCGCTTTTGGTGTTGTGCATTGGAATTATCGAGTTGTGGTGACACTGACGTCGTACGGGCAAGCACATGACCTCTTCGGCTTCAGGCTGTACAAACATGTGCACAGCTTATTCACATTTAGATCAGGCGCACATATCTGACTTGCTCATACTGGAGATTTGTTTCTTGAACATACATGGCGCGCTTATATGGCAAATAGACTAGACAGAGAAAGACTAGAAGAAAATCTACATGTTCTGCAACGATTGGTCCCCATCTATGACTGTTTTGCTGGGACTGGCTGAGACTTTTGGTGGTAGGTTACACTAACAAGGTGTTGTGTAAGTCAATTTAATTGTTCGACAAGACTTAACTATTCCCTTGACTTCCAAACAGTTTTTGTCAGACTTGACCTTCCTTACAAGGGATAACGTAAGGCCATAAATGCAGTAACATACAGAATGTGAGACTGATGCCACATGATGCCTCCCATATGACTACCACCACATGTGACTTGCTCACAGTATAAATGAATAGTCTGCAGTTCAATATGTCGACTGCCAGGAATGGAAGTTGGCCTTCGTAGTATTTGTATGTATTCAAATTTCCTTTCCTTCCAATCTTACCCATAAATGTACTGAGCTTGGCTTATTTACTGGTATCACCTCCTGTATCCTCTTCCTTACCCGAGGAGAATTCATGCGGAAGGGTAATTATAGAAATTGAAGGAAGTCAGCTTATGTCCTGTTTTATCTTCTTTGTTGCTTGCTTTTGCCTTTACTTTTGCGATCTTGGTCGTTATGATAGGTAATCGAGTTGAGTTCAAAGGAAATACAGGATCCCCATTTTGGAGTCTGCTTGTATCATCAGTCAGATTAAGGTGGTTTCGTAAGGGGGTTTAGGGAATAAGGTCGCTGAATACTCGCTGGGAGTGACCCATGTCCGTATCGATATACTTACCTCTCTGTATTGGCTTCCTGTGCTTGACGGGTCTCTTCTAATTTGACAGAAGGCAGTTTCATCTTTGTCTAGTTCTGTCTGCCACGCCCGTTTAATAGGTAATAAACTCATCAGACGCATTATGCAATGATGCAGTGCGGGCAGCTTCACGAGAGACGGTTAGCGCTTATTCATCCATGGCGCATCAACATGACAAAGGGGACGCCAAAGTCTCGGCATTTCATACCATGCTCACGGAAAGCTTCATGATGAGGCAGCAAAAGCGTGATCATCGAATGGTTAATCAGGCCAAGACTGCCGTCTCTTACTCAAAGTCTCCCGGTCACTGCCCAGGTCCTATATTCTATCAACAAGGTCCCTCCTTTTGCTCCCGACTTTTTAAGAATCATGGATTCATCCAATTCACATTAACTCTTGAATCCCCTGCAAGAGCAACTTGCATATTTTGCTCCCAGCCTTAGAAAAAAATGAACTGGTATCTAAAAATCACCAAATCTAACTTGTTGCCGCTCAAAGTATCAACTGCAATAAAGAAAACCCCGGCAGTCAAGATTGGCCACGGCTTCCATAGCGACGGAGCTTAATATACAACCCTAACATCTCAGGGGCCAACTCATTGAGGATTCAGGGAAGCTCTGGCAGACCCCTGATCCCGCTTGAATTTAGCAAGCTCTTCCTCCAGCTGGCGTGCTCTAGCACGTTCCTCCTGTTGATACTAGTTAGTAATTGCTCCATGTACAAGACAACCTGAAATTTTGCAACATACCTTGAGGCTCTCTTGGAACTTCTTCCTCTCTTCACGCATCGTGGCCCTGAATTGCTCACTCAGCATCGAGGCTCCTCTGCCAACACCACCATTTGGTGGGATTGCCTTAAGTCGTTCGCCATCAAGATCCTCTTGTAGCTTGGTGATATGCTCACGGGCCTTCTCCATATCTGCTTCGAGGCGCTGACGCAGTGTTGCAACCTCTCCTTCAAGAGTCTTCTTTGCCGATTGGACATCCTGAAGCTTGTTCTCAAGCTCTATCTTTTCTCGTTCGGCACTTAGTGTCTCCCTTGTGACCTCCTCCAGCTCTTGAACAGTTCCAGCCAACTCATTCTTTAGCCTTGTGAGCTGGTTCTGGAGCTTCATCACCTCACCACTAGTCTTGATAGCTGCGACATCAGCGGCCCTCTCTGCACGGGATCCATAGGCTCCGTCCAGTTCCGCTTGGGCAATCGTGAGCTCCGTCTTCATCTCTACGAGGTTCATGTTAAGAAGCTCAAGTTCATCCTCCTTATCTTTCAGCATCTTCTTTTTGGTTGCAAGCTCTTCCTTTTGGCCATCCACCCGTTGCTGCAAGGACCTGGCATTGTCTTCTGCCATTTGCTTTGATCGGTTCACTTCATCGAGCTGCGCGTTAAGAGCATCGATCACTGAATCGACACCAGTCAACTGGTTGCGGGTATTGTTGCTTGAAGACTCGGCAGCCGACAGCCTCTCTTCGAGTTGTTTGATGTCAGACTCGAGAGATGCGATCTTGCTGTTTCGCTCCTCAAGTTGAGCCTGAGCAGCCCCCGCAGCTCCAGCAGCTCCCGCCAAGTCTGCTTGAAGAAGTTCCATGTCAGACTCGAGATGAGTGACCCTTGCATTTCGGTCTTCAAGGCGGGCTTCAAGGTCATTTGTCTTCTCCAACTCGGCCTTCAGTGTAGCAATCGTCGCACTGTGCACCTCAACCTGGTCTCGTAGAGTATTGACTTCTTGAACCTCGGTGTGAAGAGTAGCAATCTTCGCGTCCCGCTCTTCGATCTGTGCATGAGCAGTATTGGCCTGCTCAAGCTCGGATTGAAGCGCTGCAATCCTTTTGTTCCGTTCCTCGATTTCACTCTGGGCTGTCTCCAGGTAGTCCAACTCTGCCTCAAGGGCAGTGATCTTGTTTTCACGATCCTCGATTTGAGACTGCGCGGCAGCTGCCGAAGCTGCCGTGTTAGCAAGGTCGGACTTGAGTTGGTCGAGATCCCTCTCAAGCTTGACGATCTTCTCATCCCTTTCCTCGAGTTGAGCGTGAGCTGCACCCGCCGCACCGGCAGCGCCAGCTAAGTCAGCCTGAAGACGTTTGACGTCTGCTTCCAGCTCGGCAGCCTTCCTGCTGCTACCCTCAGCCTCAGCCTTTGAGGGGCCAGCGTTGTGCGCAACACTACGGGCACTTTCGAGTTCTTCGAGGGTCTCTGAGAGCATTGTCTGAGCAGTCATCGCATCTCTTTCAGCGCGAGCCAGTAGTACTTGTGTCTCATCCAGCTCCTCTTGTTTCCTCGCTAGTTCTTCATCCTTCTCGGCGTCTGATTTGTTATTGAGTTCGCGCTGCTGCTTGATCTGTCGCTTGAGCACAGACTTCTGATCCTTGAGTGTAGTGGCCTGAGAGTACAGCCACTGAACACGGTTGGAGAATCCGGGAAGACTGAAAGCCTCCTCAATATCGAATTCATCGTCAGAAACTTCTTCATCCTCATAGCCTCTCTCCATGCGAGCCCTTCGACGCTCCTCTTTCTCCTTCTTAATCTTGGCGAAGCCTGTCTGCATCATGTTCCACAAGTTCATCAAAATTCTCTCAACCTGGTCACTGTCCTGCTTCTCTGGTGGCCCGGCCTGAGCTGCCTGAACGGCGCGTTCTAGCTCCGAGTCGGCGGCGCGTAATGCATCTTCAAGATAGTCAAGCTTCGTCTCCAAATTGTCTTGTGGTGAATGAGGTACGGCCGGGTAACTCGGATCCACTGTCAGGAGTAGATCTCGTACTTGCTGGTTTAGGGATTCGATGCGTTTCTCGAAAGCGCCGTCAGTCTTGATAGTTTCACCAGAAGACTCTTCCTGTTCGACCTCGATGGCATTGAGACCCATTTCAAGATAATCCAACTGGTTGTTGAGGAGCTCTCCTGGCTTCATTCCTGAAACCCCAAAGGGGGGATCATAATAGTCTTCATTCTTGGAAGGATTGAAGCGAACAATCGCATCTCGCAAAGAGCCGTTCAAATTCTCAAGCCGAACCTCCATTTCCGTTATCGACTTGACCAAAGAATTGGCCTGGCCCTGTAGGTGTAGATTTTCATCCTTCATCTTCTCCATCTCATCTCTTAGCTGATTATGTTCCCGAATCGGGGATTTAAGGGGTATCTCTATGGGTTGTTGACGGGGTTGCCCTCTCGTTGAGACTCCATTGGCTTGGTCGTAATAGTCATTATCGTTGAAGTAGTGCTCGTCTCCAGCGCGATCCATACTGTTGCGTGTATAAGTATATAGGCTCTCCGGGCTGCCAGGCATGCCATTAAGTGGTTGAAGTGGAGGAGTGAGATCCTTTTTCTTATTCGAGGCTTTGTGAGTGAGTTGAAGAATACCAGCAGTATGTTCCAGTAGGCGTCTTTGGGGCTCCATAAGTCGCTTCTCAAGGTTGAAGAGCTCCGCCGCCAATTCTTCGCATTTCCGCTCGCTCGCCTGTCTTTCCGCCTCGGCTTCCTTTGCACGAGCGTGATCACCGCTATTACGACCCAGTAGACTCCTTCGCTTCCCATCCAGTTTTCCGGGATTATATAGTCTCGCCATCGAGATTGCAGCATCTCGGTATTTGGATTGAATGGTCAGGTTTTGCCGGGTTGACTCAACACGCTGTGATAAGGACTGGCTTTGCTTCTTGAGATCGTCCACCTCTTCTTGCGACAGAATCGTATACTCTTTGCTATCAGAGAGGGCTGTTTCGGTTAAGAGGTGTACCTGAATCGGGTCACGGAGGTCGACAAGCGCTGAACTTTGCGGTCGATCAGGGTTCATCTGTACACAATAAAGGTTAGAAGCCGCAGGTCTATTAGCCTCCACGCCGGTGGACAACAAGCGTACCGGATTATACAATTGATTATCCTTTTCAAAGCCGTTTATTATATCGCTGCGGTAGCCCTCAACAAATATCTTTCCGCGTGGGCTTGGTGCTGGTGGTGACATCCTATTAGAGCCATACCCATACGGGCTGCCCTCTCGCGCGTATGCACTCATGGTTTCGACGAGCTTAGGATCGTGTTGCGTAGGTTATGAGGACATGGGGTAAAAGTCGGACTGAAGCAGTGCATAAAGATATCAAAACACCTCCATAGAGAACAGTGAAAAGGCTGGCAAGTATCCAAAGTTTGGACAAAAAAGTGGTTGACCGGGATCAGTGTCGTGCCGCTGGGTGAAGCTGAGCTGAGCTCGTGATTAGATTGGATTGGATGTAACAAAGGGGCTTTGCGCCCAAGAGCCGCTGAGGCTGGAAACCCGCAGAAAATCGACAGCAATTCAACAAAAGGTCTCGGGTTATAACCTCAAAGAAAGAGTCCAAAAGTTGTGAGAAATGATGCAAATGCTGGGGACAGAAAAGGAGAGGTCGGGACTGACCATGAAGAAAAGGAGGCCCATCGAGAACCCGAAGAGTAAGGTAACTTAAGTTATCGAGTGGGACCCTTGTGAAGACCTCCACTGAAAGTTGAATTACAGCAGTTGAGCTAGTGGTCTAGCCGAGTCAGGTAGGTACGTACGTACCGTACCTGCGTAGATCCCTTCCACACGTGCCAATGGACTTCAGTTTTCAGGGGTTTCGCGGCGGCTGGACACGCTGGGGCAAGGCGCAGGAGGGGCGCACCCGCATTACTTAAGTAGGCATGGGTTTGGCAGCGCTAGGCTTCATAGAGCTCGCAGCTCTTTAACGATGCACCAGTAGGAATGAGCCTTTGTTTCGAGGGATTGTCATATTAAAGAGAAAAATAGATTAAAAGTTTTGTTCTGTTTATACAATTGATCCGTGCATGAGGAAACATGGTGATTTTGTAGAGGCTGAGCTGACGTGTCTAGAATCCTTTATTTAGACCCCAATGCTCCCTTTTGACCGTGGCATACCGTCATGTTGCGTAGCATTAATGGCTGTGCTTGATGGTCCACGCAGATATGCTGACAGTCGATGGTGGGATCGTGGCTGACAACGCCATGGATAAAGTTGCTGTTAGCATTCTCCTTCGGCGCACGGAAGTCCGTTAGTTTCGACAACTCAGAGATGCATTCTATTTACAGAAAAGGATATCCCTGCTCTGAAGATCCCCGAGACATTCAAGGGATGTCATATGCTCACTGGGCTGAAACATCCCCCAGGAGCCAAGGTATGCTCTTCAATATTGTAGTCTCCTATCCCGCAATTTTTCGGAAGCCATTGGCTATTGCCCAATTGTAACAAAGCATAATGCTAGATAGTGCTACCATACGTACCGACCACTAAAGCACCTCTCGGACTTGATCCATGATTTGTTGCCCCATCGTTCTCCGGCGCTCTGCCTGGCCCTCCGTTGAAGCCTGAGCTCCGGTTGCAACAGCAGTTGTAGAGTTCTCGTCCTCGAGTCGGCGTCGAAGGCCTTCAAACTCGGCACTTCGTCTATGAGAGCTTAGTCCTACAACCCAGCCCGGCACTCGCCAGCGCACGAGGGCAGCCGGAAGAAGTCCTTCCCGCCACGAGTATCCAACAATCCATCCAGTGGCTGCACCCAGTACCGAGCCTGGCCATTGCAAGAGTGCGAGATGCAACGCAATGGCGTACTTGTAGGACTTGTCCGAGAACGTGAGACCAACGAATGGTCGGTCCGTGGGAGGTGCCTCGGACGTGGCAACTCGATACTTGTACATGTGCGGAACCATGGCATGATACTGAGCCAGGATAGCAAAGATTATAGGAGTTGGTCCAGCCGGGATGTAGTTGAACCATCCAGCAGCGAGAGGCCGCAGCACCATCGAGACAACAGGCGGTATGATGGAGGTGATAAAGAAAGTGACAGTCAAGAAGGACTGCACACGATGCTATCAGCAGTGTAGAAAAGAATGATTCATAAAAGTCACTTACAGCGAACTTGCGAGAACCCCACATTCTCTCAACGATGCGAAGATTGTATAACGACATGGCAGCAAAAAGTACCTCTGTGGAGTTGACATAGCATAGCTGGTAGGCCAAGATTCTCCAGAACTGCCGGTATCTCCATATGTGTGTATCGATGAGAATGTAGAAGTAGTGCTTGACGTCAAGAACACTTGCAATGATAGAGCCAGCTACCAGGCCGACCACACCAAGCCGAGTGACAGGTGTATTGGTGAAAGACATGATGGTGAGGGGTTGTGTCGAGATTCAACGTGACATACTATAGGAATAAGCCGACCCTATCTCCCGTGTGAAGGCGAGGAGTTTCTATCAGATGCAGTTGATATTTGATTTAATGCAATTGATGTCGAACCTTGGCCTTAAAAATGGCTAGTGTTTTTAAAACAAGAGTGAAGCTATAGATGCAGCTCTAGGAGCTACCTATCCGCAAGGTGGCATTAACTATCACGTGCAGCTTCGGGTAATTATGGATCGCCCCGCATTGCCGTTGAATAGCCCGCTGACGTCGTTTCGACATCGATTTCTCATCCAATAACAGAACAGATCTTAGATGAAAGCGATTGGATACGATTTTCAACTTGACAGACTGATCTACAACAGCAGGGCTGGTGAGGGAAAAGCAATTGAGCACCAAATCATTGGTAACGTATGGATCCTCGAATCCTGGTTTCTTACCGAAAATTCAACTCTCGTCTCGACCGTACCTTCAGAACCTAGAGCTCTGTCAATGGAGGTGGTTCCGTGAAAGACAAAACAGTGAAACGACCACCTCAGAGCATGTCTCCAGTGGAAGCCTTTTCAATGGCCATGATAGACAAAATAGCAAATTATCTATTGTATCTAGTTGATATCGATCCGAATGATCAATTGCTGTCCTTTATCGTCAAATAGTATCCGAGCAAGGCGGAAATGAATGGGCGATGCTGGCCGCGGATCCCAAATGCTCACGTGATAGTTCAAACCATAAGTAGATGCGCTACCCTGTATTGATAGTGATCTCTCAGGGTCACTCACCTCTTCACGATGGAAAGGATTATGTGTGTTGAGTAATTAATCCATTCCTTGGTTGTATCAAACCCCGATTAAATGATGGTATCCGGAGTCTTGGTATATGGGATGATTGATTTATTTACGCTAGTTTGAATGATCTTCACTTTATTCGTAAAGAAGCTCCGTCTGGGCTCTCTTAAGAGGAGAGTAGCTTGTAAAACCGGCTGTACTCATTCATCTTCATCCTTGATCAACCTCACCTCACCCTTACACCGAAAAAAACACCCCCTCCACCAGCGGCTCATGCGGATACGAATAAAGACTCTATCTTGTCGACACAAGCATCGAAACTTGTGCCGATCTGTCTTGGGCCCAAGACTTTATCGCTCTCTCCCCCGATCTTCCGCTCCTCCTCGAAGCCCCCAGAAACAGGGCATTAATCCCGATCACGCCCTCCACTATCCGTCACTACCACTCACTGCCTGACATCCAATCCAATTCACTATGCCACTCGCCAACTTTGGCACCCTGGTCCTCCACCATCTCGTCTTCGTCGCGCATTTGATTTATTTTCATATTGCTTTCTCGCATATGGAACCTAGTGCCCTCGTGGCTCTCTATTGCATCTCCAAGCTACTCGCCCGTCGCGCCGACGACATTGACGGCCCTCCTCCAGAATGGCCCCCGCCAGTGATCCAATGGTAATGGTGGCCGGAGCCGAGCCGCAGCCTCCGTCTCCGTCTCCGGTCCCGCCATCGGGATCGACGTCGGCCCTGGCTACGGGCTATGAGTCTCCGTCTGAAGAGAACCCACCCTTCTTCTCCGTCGCGGCCTTGGCGCCAGCTGCTCCAGGGACGGCGCATTCAAGATATCATGTCATGCCGCGGCCGGCCTTGTCTCAACGGCCATCGTATATCACTGCTATAGCTCCTGAGCATACTAATGACCATGCCCGTCCAGGTCGATTGCTCAACAATGAGCCTACTCTCACTTCGAATAGCTTGAACCATGTCATCGCAACAGCCGAGAAGGGCCCCGGAAACCAAAATGTTGGCATTCGAGATCGCATCGCCTGCTATCAATGGACATATTTCACTATGGTATATCAACGTCTCGACTTTCCCTTGTCGCTGACCTCGCTAACTCTGGGATAGACCATGTCGACTGGAGGCGTTGCAAATATTATTTACTCATGTAAAAACACATTCGCCGATGTTACGTCCTAGAAGAAAATAGCTAACTCTTGCCAGTGAAATGGGAAGCACCTTGGCTGCGTGGCATTGGCCTCTTCTTCTTTTTCCTCAACATTGTCCTTTTTGCAATGAATTGTATTCTCATCTGTACAAGATTCCATCTGAGGCCTGGGAGTTTCGTAAACTCCTTCACAGACCAAGTTGAATCGCTCTTCATATCAGCTTCAGTAGGGCTCCCTCCTCTTATGGCATGCTGTTAAAACTAACAACAACCAGTTGGTCTCGTAAGCAATAGATAACTATTATCGGGGTTCAAACATATTCTGACAAACTCAGTATTGCTGTAATATTAATCAACACCTGCCAATATGGTATTCCGTACACCGGCATATGGCTGGTCCACACTATGGAGTGCGTCTTTTGGGTTTACGCTGCCCTGAGCGTCTCTCTCAGCGCATTTCTATATCTCATATTATGGTCTACTCTGTATGCTCAAGTTTACATGCTCTTCTGACCTGGCTCGCTGACTGTCATGACCAGAATCTTCCCCGTCCATACCATGACACCAACCTGGGTCTTCCCAGCATACCCTCTGTTACTCAATGCCCCCTTCGCAGCAAACCTCATCGCGGCTGCAGATTCAGCTGGTCACAAACTATCAACCAACACTGTTGCAATGGCACTCGGAGCCACTGCTATTCAAGGAACCGGTTGTCTGATCGCTTTCATGATTTCGTCGGCCTTCATATACCGCCTTATGACGCAGAAGCTCCCGCGGGACACGCAGAGGCCCGGCATCGTACGCACGCACTCTTCTCCTTTCTTCAACGTTGCTGACCCTTACTAGTTCATGTCTATCGGTCCATATGGCTTTACCGCTGCTGGCATAGGTACGTTTTGGATGCATTGCAACATATGTATCATGTCTGACCACATCAGCTCAACTCGGTAGCCAAGCAGACTTGGTGATACCTCCAAACTTTCTTGACAACCCTCAGTTTGCCGCTATCATTAAAGTCATCAGCATTCTCGTCAGCCTCTGGCTCTGGGGACTTGCAATGTGGTTCTTCATTGTTTGCGTCGGCGCATTGTGGAAATACGCTCTTTCCGGCCATCATTTGCCGTTCCAGATGACGTGGTGGTCTTTCGTTTTCCCTAATACGGCTCTTGTATGTAACCCTTTTCACCGCAGCACTTCTCACTGTATGCTCAATGGGTTTCCTCTAGGTTACTGCTACCAGTGTCATGGGTAAAATATTTGATAGCAAAGGTCTGCATATATTTGCCTCCGTCATGACCGCTGCAATCATCATCATCTGGGCCCTTATCTTTATCCGAATGTGTTGGAGTCTGAAAACGAGAAAACTTCTGTGGCCCAAAGATGTAAAATAGAGCATATCGGATTGATTGCAGCATGTCACCGTTTTTGTGCCATTCTCTTTCGTCTCATCATAACAGTCTTATTGATCAAGATTTCAGCAGGTCTAGCATATCTGAGGTAAGCAGGTCAGCATAAACCGGCGTCACGTATCTTTAGCATAAGGGCAGTCATCTCAAACTATTTATTCAACTTTCGGACAATGCTTGATCCAAACATTCAGTGGCATGACCAAGTCAGCACAAAAGAAAATGCCTTTTATTTCCCTGACAGGAACTCCAAAATCTTCGACAATGCCGTCCATAAGACCTATCCTTGTCATTGCGCGCCTCTCATGAAAACAACAACAATAGAATGATCCAAGTAAAGATATCTTGATTCGCTCATGGGAATCTGCAAACGCCGCCAAACTCCATTAGCAATACCTCTGTACTAGTACATACAACCTCTCCTGCGGTCTCCAAGATAAATAACAATAAGTGAAAAGCATTGTTACTTTATAACTTCGCCTTGACACCTTCTCCAGCTGTAGCCTCGAGATTGACAGTTACCTCGCCTGTCTTCTCCCCGTGGCCGAAGAAGATGACTTGAACAGTCAAATCATCACTAAGAATCATCAGTGATATGCTACTTCATACTAATGTCATAACTTACCGGTATCGTCGCGAGAAAGGCGAAGGCAGTGTGAGCAAAGCGCAGACCTGCTCGTCGTTGTTGCCACCAAGGGCGTTTCGGACAAGGTGTGTAGCAACATTCTTATCCTTCACGGTGAACCGATCCTTAGCATCCGGGTCAATACCCCATTGCTGAACGCGGATAGGGGTTTTGTTGCCATCAGGTCCGGCGGTCTTGCTCTCCTCAACGGGTAATGGTGTTTTTGATGAGCCAAAGATCTTGTTCCATGCAGCGTCAAATTGTGAGTTGGTTCCAGACTGTCCCTGAGTCTCAATCCATTTGCCTACTAAGCCAACAACCTCTTCATTGGTAAGCATCTCCCAGAGGCCATCGGTTGCCAGGACAAGGAAATCGCCATTCTCGGGGTGGACCTTGGTAGTTGTAACGATAGGCTCGGCGGTGACATAGGGAGGAGTCTTTAAAAGAGGTGAAGGGCTGCGACCAAAGAAGTTCTCGCGTAACTTCCAGGCAACATCTCTGCTCCACTTGTAGACGGCGTCTCCAAAGGCGCGACTGGGCTCTAATCCACCAAGAACACGGCCATTTCGGATGACGTTGTCCTCCCCAGGATGCTCCTTGCGCATGCGCTCAACCTCCTGAGGGTTGCTACCCGTCTGATCCTCTGATAGAGCAGTGGCTGTCCACTTTCCGTTCCCTGCCCTGCGACCAAGGACTGCGCGAGAGTCACCGGTGCATGCAACCCGCAAGAGGTTGCTGCGGCTGTCATAGAATGATAGCAGGGCACACGATCCTGATAGAGCGGGCTGTAGAATCTCGGCTGCGACGGTCTTGGAACCGCCCTTGAACACCTTCTCCACGCTCTTGTGGACGATCTCGTTATCCAGGTTGTTGAACCCAGTCTTGATGGCCAGATTTACTGCGTCCTCAGAAGGAAGATCGCCGGAAGCCTTCTTGTAGGTTTCGTTCAATTCGCGGGCGACGTAGTTAATCAGGCTTTCCCTCAAGGTTGCGGAAGTAGTCCATCCCCTATGTCGTGTGAGTCAACACCCTTTTTTTAAACTATGACACAAGCTCTATCACATGATTAATACTTACGAATGGCCGTCGAAAACACCCCAGAACATCCAATCGCTGTTATCTGTCTCGACGGAAGATCTGCTGGGGACTTGAACAATCTTCTCGGCGTGATCATCCTCGATTGGGTCGTTACTGGGCAGCTGTACCAGGTCGTAACGTGTGACACCCTGTCCTCGGCTGACGGAAAAAGACTGTTCGAGGCGACGAAGCTTCTGCGTTGCTTGGTCGGGTGTCAACATTTCGACAATGCGACGCCCGTCGTCACTAGTTGCCTTGGAGATGGGCCCCTCGCCAACAATGGTGCCTTGTCTAAGTTCGTCGGCGCCCACTACGAGAACAGTTCGAGTCGGTAATACATCCGCTGTCTGAGTCGAGGCGAGGCTAGTCCTAGAGCCTACGACCGAGCTGGGGGTTTCAGAGCTGTTGAGAGAGTACCAGGCGCCGAATCCGACAACGATACTGGATACCAGCGCGAATGGCAGGCGACGAAAGTACATAGAGGACCTTAGGGGAATGGCACCTGCAGGGTTGCGGCGAGCGCTTCGAGCGTGTGCACAAGCCTTGGACCTTGCCTGGGCGAGAGTGAAGGACGAGACGGCGAAGCTACGACGAGGAGTGCGGGAGAGGGTGCGGACGGTCGAAAGTGAGGTCGTCCTTAAGGTTCTCACTGCGGCTCGATTCATCTGGACGACGGCGGGGGAGCTTAGGGCCAGCCTGGCAGAAGATTGAAGAATTGACCTATGGTTATGAAGAAAAGGCAGAAATTTTTGATCTCTTAATATCAAAAAAACAACTAAAATAACCGATGACAAAGTAGACAAAGTCAAGGGGTAACAGAAGCACGTTGATACCTAGTGATGGATGATGAAGGTGGATGAAAGCTAACTAAGGTAATAGTGGATCTGCGCGCTATCTTATCGCGACCATTCCCCTCTGAGATGGTAATTATAGCCTGAGGTGAAGCTTGGTCTTCAGTGACTGCGAAGATCGGAGCTTGATGTTTCTGAATGAATATTTAATATCTGCATGATCTGACTTGTTTGCCTCTTCTTTGCATATTCATACACAACATCTGCCTAGACCTTCCACTGCGATTTATCCCGAGCCCTCTCACACTCTCATAGTCACGTCTCACGTCTTAGTCTAAACGGTCAGCCCCACGTGAGCCAGTGCGATAGCAGCCGACCTGAGCTTAACTTACCTCAGTGTATAAACCGACGTCTACCGAGGCTCTCGCTCTTCACTGCTGTTTCAGAGGCTCTGCGCTGGGTGACCCTAAGTCCTGAATAAGTCAAGCCTTGACCAAGGTAGCAGTCGTGTGAGCTTTAAACCACGGATTGTCCTCTCACATGTTAGTGAGAACCCTTGCACATTATCACCATGTACCTAGTTACACTCTCTTGATGATATTGAACCCTCATGTCTCAGCATCCGTGTTCATAACTAATTGAGTGCCTGCAGATATCAAGATTCACCCAATCGATATCTCCTCCAATGGATCAACAACAGGAGGCTTCATCAGCCCAAGGGTCACTCACGGGAGCTGACCGCATCAGAGCTCTGAAAGATGAAACTGCTATCTTCACTGCATTTGACACATACCCGTGGACAAAAGATAAAAACTTTATGGTAACATTATATCACATAATATCATATGATCTATAACTCGGTCACTGACTTTAATCCCAGTCCGGTCTCTACGCTATTCTTGGCGAACCAGGCCAGCAAAACCCTCAAGCATCTCTCGCAGATATGGCTATCCACGCTCGAATATTCTACTATGCTCAGCGCATTGGTGTCAGCATTGAATTTGGCGCCTACAAGGCGTGGCTTGCCAGTAATCCTGACTATCAACCCCCAGATGTTCTGCCTGAGGAATATCGTCAGCGAGACGTAGCCAATGCTTCTCCAGTGCCGGTCCTAGACTGGCAGAAAGCTGCACCAAAGACAGATCTATACGTTGATCGAAAAACCGCTGCTCAGTCTGGCTCACAAGATCAACCAAGTTACCCAATGGCATTTGCCGAAATGATCAAACTTATCCAAGAAGGCAAGCCTGTGCCTGGTATCCGCCAGATCCCAAACACTGTTGTCAGAGATCCTGTAGGTCCAAATCTGAGCGGCGACTGCGCGCCTACGCTAACTTTGATATAGGCTGTGAAGCCAGTTGGAGCGAGAGCTGTTCCCAGAAAGCCGTGGGAAAAAGATACCACAGTTGACAAGCCTGCTCTCCCAGATCTACCAAAAGCACTCGACACAGAATTTCCCCCAGTACAAGACGATGGGCCTGTTTCTTCGGCAGCTAGGGCTTCTTAGTTTCCAGAACGCCATTTACAATATCACATAGCATCAATGGCGTTGGGAGTAGCGATCGCTGGCAAAAATACACTTGATTCTGACGTTGGGCGGAACAAATCACTGAGGTACTATAGATATGGCGACGTACTATCACAGTATACGGGAGAGGCATAAGTTATAAGATAATAAAAGCATCAATCGTTTATTAAAAGGTGTTTAATAACTACCGTAACGACCCGAGTGCTAAAGGGAGACGCCGAAACCCAGCATCCGCATAGAAAAACAACATACAAGTTCGTGAACTCTCCCCGACCTCTAAGGGCATTCTTTCGGATCACCATCACTCATACTCGCTGATTGACTGAAGAAGTGTGGCTCTAGTATCCCATCAGGCGCGTTCCCGCTCACCCTTCGAGTAGCAGCCTATGAGCGGTGGGATAAGAGGACCAGTCCTGCGAGGGCTGCTGTGGTGATTAGCATCTGCCATCTCCTCCATATTGCAAAATCGATAACCATAATGTGTCCAATGCACCCGAGCAGGCTGTAGCTAGCTGGGCGTAGGATGACGTGTGATCTGTAAATTACTTGCGTTGGGAGATGTTTCTTAAGAAAGGTCGACATATTCTGGTTTGTTGCGTGATCTTGACGAGTGGAATGATTGGTGATTCAGATAGGGTTCCTTGACACGGATGAAAAAAAGAATGAAAAGAAAACAAGGGTAGAATGGGGAGGCTCTGCATTTCCAGCAGGCAGATGTCCTCGTCGATGTCAAAGATCGATGGGCAAGGTAGAAAGACTTTAGCGGTAACCATTGTTGTAGCGCGGCCCAGGTCCCATGCGTCCGCCCATCCCAGGGCCAGCACCAGGACCAGGACGAGTTGCGACCGCGTGGTTGGTACAAAGCATACCAACTCGGGAGCCAAACTTGGAGCCTCGCAGTGAAACCATGTGCTTTCGGATGTGGGCAGCAACGATTTCGCGATGCTGGGGAGAGGCATTGTTAAGAATCCACTGAATGAGATAATTGCCGTATTGGTCACTTGCAATGTCAATCAGTGGGATGCGAGTACGGTCACGACGACCTTCACAGACTCGGTCCAGGTAACGACCAAGGAATTCTGCACCTCCAATTTTGAGACACTTCTCGACGACCTTCGAAGCGAACTGATCGGTACTGTACTCAGCGGCGTAACGAATAACATGGTCAATAGCTCGACTGCGATCCGGGGGAGCACCGTGTTCACAAATATGCTGGATACACCAGTTGCCAAATTGCCCATGGGCGACGATATCAATGTTGGCAAGGACTTCTTCGATACAAGGGCGCTGTTGGTACGAGTCAGCCTATAATTTTGAAGATCAATGGGTTGACTTACCTTATCCTCTTCGAGGCAGTTTTCAAAAATGTTCTGCACGACAAGACTACCGGTCTCTCCCAGGGCAACCTCATGCCACATGCCCCTCAGAGCGTCATTGACAAATTTCATGATCTGTGGGGGTGACTCTGTCCAACGCAGCTCAAAAAGCTTCTGCCAGACGTGGCAGGCATAACGGTGAATGACCGTCTCAGGGATTCGACGAAGAAGTTCATGAACCATGATAGCCTTGAAGTTTTCAGGAACAGAGTCAAATGCCTTTTGAACAACGTGACATCCGAAGGGATCCATAGAGAGATTCAGCGTGTTGCCCCGAATGGCTTCCGCGATGTTGATGACTTGGTCGGGTGTCCCATGCTCAAAGCATCGCTGCACCAAAAAGTTGCCAAAGCGATTGATCATCAATGGATAGGCCTGGGCGACGATCGCGTCGACAATTTCGAACTTCTGGTCAGCGGTTCCGACCTTGAGCTTCTGCTGCAGGAAGATGGAAGCTTGTTGGTCGTTGTTGCAGACGATCTTGTCAACAATGTACTTCCAGTTGCAGTTCACGTTGCGATCCAAAAGACGGCGATAATTCAGCGGCTCTGTCGGAGCGAGGTAGGTCTGGTCATCGGGCGCCAACACCTGTCTCGGGTTTAGCGTTCTGTGTGAGTACAACGCAGGCAAACCAACCTCATTCTTCCATCCAGAACCAGTGGTAAACTCGGAGGCGTGAGGTGAGAGAGGTGTTCCAGCAGGGTTGGGATACGGTGGATACACACCCATAGGACCCAATCCTTGGGGAGCATTCGACGGTGCTCCAGGTGCAGGACTTCCCATGTAGTCGGACTGATTCATGGGACTATTAAATCCTCCTCCGTAGCCAGGTCCGAATGGTTGAGGTGAGTTGAAACGGCCCTCGAAGCGGTTTCCTCGACGCCCGTAGTTCGATCGCATCATCTCCGTATCTGGGGTCAGGCGTTCACTTCGGTATCCTTCCATCACGGGAAAGGGCGTTCCGGTAGGTTCAGAACAAGGTTGGCTGAAGACACGCCCTCCGAGCCATTTTCCTGGGGTTGGTTCAATGACTGGTGCCTGGACTGTGTTGGCAAAAATTGGCTGATTGCCCCAGATCTCTCGGGTACGATTGAATGTCGAAGCGGACATGGCGTCACTGGTGTCAGAGTGACTGTCGTCGGGAGGGCTCCAGGTATTCTCGCGAGGGGGATAGACTGGACCACGGGTTCCGAAAAGGGGCACTTCGGCTGTGGTTTTCACAACGCGTGTCTCGGCTAGTTCTTGATCAAGCTTCGAGATTTCGTTCTGTGCCTGGGCGAGCTGTAACTTCAAACGCATTACTTCTTCGCTCTCGCTACGAGCTTCATCCAAGGTGGCACTTGCAGGGCGCGTGGTAGGAGCTGTGCTTGGGAAAGCATCAGTAGCAGGCGTGACGGGAAGAGAGTTGCTCGAAGATGCATGATCAAATGCTCTCGCATACTGGTTGGTTTCATCCCTGAGCTTGCTGGCATCGTTTTGCTGATTCAAGGCAGATTGCTGCTCGGAGAGCTTTGCAAGGAGTTTATCCACAGGGTACACCTGATCGGTGGTCGAGCTATCATGGCTAAGTTTCATCTTCTAACACGGTCAGCAACTTGCAAATTAGACATCCTGGACAGACGCTTGATTTCACCTTTGGAAGGCCTTGATTCGCCAACTTCGAAGTGGACAGAGCGGCGATGTTCTTCTTTGCAGGAATGCTCTTGCTAGCTTCCTTCTGCGTCCGGAGTTAGTAGGTGGTTCTTGAACGTCGGCAAGAAGAGATTTCATCAAGGGTGAACTTGATCAAAGAATGTTGATGCGAGAGAAGTCTACTTACCGAACCCGGGGCGAGTGGCAAGGGATTTGAGTTTTCGGCCTGCACACTGGCAGCGAAGATGGGGACAGTCCGTTCAGGAGACACCCCGTTAGACCCAGCTGAGGACATGATGTCGGAACAATTGGTCCAAGCCTCGACGAAGTGGTTTTGGTGATGTAACAGTCAAATAAGAATTGTAGATGACAGAGTGAGCTCTAGGGAACACACGATGAGATAGTGAACGAGTGTAGATGTGTCAAGTTTGTGGTCCAAGAAGGAGTTGATTGTGAAAGGAAGAGAGTGTAGAGGGGAGAGAGTGAAGAAGAGGAAGAAAAGGAAGAGAGGATGGTGGTGAAGGAAGGGGAGGTTATTCACTGACGCAGACTTTTCCACAGGGCCAAGTAGGAGGGAAGTGCGGATGAAAGAAGCGTAGAAGCAAGCGGCAGGTGCCAGCAGCCGACAGTAACAGCCTAACCACCAGCGTTCCTTCCACTTTTATTGCAAGTGTCAGTCGCAGCGGGCACCCGACTGGCAGTGGAAGCAAATGGGGGCATATTACGGAAGACTATGCGGCTTTACAGTGACATGGCACCCTGAATTCTCGAATTCGTTCGAGCATACAGGTAAGTCAGTGTTCCGAATCGTGTACCTACGATTCAGTCTCATGAGACAGATCGATATATGCAGGAAAGGCTCCGCAACACATGGCGCACATGCCGACTTAAGCTCCCAACCTTGGACTCGTATCGAAGGTGCTCGGTATTCTAGCTGGAAGTCCTTGCTTCAGTTAGAAGTGAATGTCAATAGGAGCTGAGGTAAGAGCGAAAGGAATAAACCAGATGTCAGTCCTTGACTGCACGGGACACAAGGCTGAGAAAAGGCTTATGATCAAACAGCTGTGGTATCAAAGAACTCACCAGCAACCTTTGACACAGTTTTTATTTAGCGGAGTTGGGTTGTGTTTGCAAATGCATTTATTACCTCAGTGCAGATCATGTGTTCTTTGGCCGAGGCGTCACTGTTAGGTTATTCAGGAGTCATGCGAAAAGTCTTCGAGTTGTTGGAGTATATCTACAGTCGAACAGCCCACTAGACTGAAAATCTAGAGGCATAGCACAAAGAGCAGAAATTTCGAAATTTGATTGATGTAATGGGTACTGATACAAATGATTATACATACTGCGATAGAAGGCCACTTGGAGATATATTGGCTCTTACGACCACCTTTATCCCTCGACCAAACTTTACGAGTCGTACAATTGGCGTATGGATTGGCACATCGTTCAAGACTCATGATCCATGGTAAGATGTCTCTTTGCCGCCAGGGCCAACATTGGAAATATCGTTGTCATTATTGTTTGATTTATCGCTTCTTGCCAGTGGGAGCTGTAGGGTGTTAGTAGCTTTTCCCGGCATGGTACAATCGACATACCTGGAGGTCCCTTCTTCTTCTTGGGTGCACTCTTTCCGCGGAGCTTGAGCCTAGAGATCACGCCGTCAGCACTTATGCATATCTTCGAGGTTCCCAATATCTAGCTTACTCCTCAATGTACTCGAAGCGATCCTCCTCGCCCTCATCCCAGGTAGCCAGTGTCGGTCCGAACTCGCGCTTCAGATCCTTGATTGTCGCTGTCTTTCGAGGATAGTAAGCCGCCATGGCCGGTCCTCTTAATCGCTGTCGTAGGACCTTGTTGCCCATGCGTACGCCTTCGGGGTTGTATGAGGTGGCGAAGACCTGGCATTGCGCCTACGGAATGTCAATAGATGGACTTAAATCACATCATGGGAAGTCTCACCTTTACCAAGTCTAATATACGCGCTCGTGGGACACTCATTGTAGCGTCTTTGGCATCGATCGTTGCTCCTGTTAACTTTTTTGAAGCTTGCCTTGACGTCTGATGTGAAGTTGAGCAAAACACTTGATTGGCCAGAGCGAGGGTCTAGTGGATCACTTAGAAGAGTGCCTTGAGACCAACCAAAACTCCGATATCTCCACTCCATTGAAGATATTTGGCGCCCGCGACTAGATTTACAAGTTGGAATTCGATCAGATATCACATAAGACGAGTACTTGGGTGATTTTCTGCAGAATCAGTTATTGCGATTGATATTCTATTGTTAATACTCATAAAGTGTTTATAAAACTTTAGTAATTCTTCTACTTGCTGGCTTAGGTAGTCTTAATAACCTGGACAGAAACACTCTAAAAGAGAATGTATATAAATTCAGAAATTAAGATCGAGCTTCCATGCAGTCCCTTCGCCCAAATTCCAAAATTATGTACAGTACCTTACTCATGTGGGCCACAGAGACTAAATGTTAATGGCACGAGTGTCAGAAGACTTAACGGCCTGGAATTAGGGAGCGAAAAATACATTGAGAAAGCAACTTATGTAACTGCTTTAGAAAGCTAGTACTCGGAAATGATCCAACTGCATCTCAAATAGGGCATCTTAAAGTTGTCCAAGAATTCTTATCACTTATGGTTCAAATTTCAAGTTTTCTGCCAGCTGAGAACTTTCATAGCTGAATTGTGGGTCTTGTCCCTAAGATTGGATGGAACATCGAAAACACAGGACTTTATCTTTTTTATTCGCGTCCTGTCATAACAAGAATCAATAATGTCTAAAAGGCCGAACCAAGATGGCCACAGCGAGGAGGATGAGCCACGCAAGCGCGTGCAACTTATTCCAGAAAAGCCTCTTCCGTCTGGCACTATTGCTACTGTCGCTCCTGGGGTGTCGCGCTGGACCGTGGCAGACATCCCTCCATGCCTACCACCTCTGCCACCGATAAGCCCAGAACTAGAGGAGCAAGTTTTCAGACATCCTGGGCTGGGAGGGCCTAACTATGAAAGGTTGGAGTGGTATGGTGATGCGGCCCTGGAAATGATATCCACAGAGCTGGTCTTTGAAACTTTTGAATACCTACCCACCGGACGAAGTAGTCAACTTCGTGAACAACTGGTCCGCAACCTCACGCTCTCAGATTATTATCGACAATACGGCATGCAGCATAAAACAAAGATTCCCACGCATATGGGCTCAATGGTGGATTTGATTAGTCGAAGCGGGAGAGACAAGGAGACGATCAAGATCCAAGGCGACGTTTTCGAAGCGTACGTTGGAGCAGTCGTCAAATCAGATCCCCACGGCGCCGCGAATGCCGTCGCTTGGCTCAAAGCACTCTGGGCTGGGACAATCAAGGACCAAATCAGGCAAGCAGAGCAGCATCGTAAAAACGTATTGAAAGGCCAGCGATTTCTGGCTCGATCCTCTGCGACTACACCACCCACGGAACAGACAGTCACTACACAAGCCAAACCAACTGCAGAGTTCAAGGCGCTGTCGTCGAACAAAGATCGCCTTTCTCGAGCAATCGTCGTCAGGGGCGTCAAACTTCGTTACGAAGACATGCCTTGCAACAAGAAGGATAAAAACCTCAACCTCCCCTTGTTTACTGTTGGCGTCTATCTGGATGGGTGGGGAGAGGCCGGGAAGCTGCTAGGTTTCGGGACGGCTCTCGGGAAGAAAGAAGCTGGTGAGAGGGCAGCGAAGTCTATCTTGGAGAATAAGAAGCAATTGAAGGTCTATGAAGCTAAGAAAGAGGCTTGGATAAAGGAAGCACAGGAAAAGGAGCCAGCTGCTCAGGCATAATGCTGACTGAGAGAATTCTGGAAACATGAAACCCGGGTCACGATGAGATTATGAACACATCGCATAGTTCCTCAAAGCATGAAGTAATTGCCATTTTATAACAAGCTAATTTTCAAACCCCCAATAATAAATATGAATAACTCTATAAATGAAGAAATATATATATATAATTAAATACGGAGGTATTCAAGCCAGGAAATGTCTATCCGGTGATCAGTTGGCGCTCAACTCTAACTAGTAGTTGTTTTATGCTGTTGTGATCATGAAATCAGGCCGAGTTCCTGGGCAAGGCCCTTTCCCATGTGAAATGACCCCAGGCCCAGACACAGGAGGGTATTGAGGGGAAGCTAGTTTACTTTACCCCTGGGGAACCCTTTTCTAGTGGAACCGGCCCTGAAAGCACATCCCCCGTGCCCGTGTTGGCGTGCCGTGAAGTGCGCCGAGGTCAAACATTTGCCGATAAACGGGCCTCCGCATGCTCTAGGAGCAGATCTCCATATCTTCATCATCATCCAATTGCTTCTGATCGCATTAACTCATCTTAGTTCCAATGACACTCTTATTTTCTATCCTAATGGAGTCATAATACACGGCGACTAGACTTTTTTCATTGCCTTCTACGTGTAAACTAATTATTCATCTCTTTATTTCTTTCAGGACACCCGTCACTTCACAATCAATTGCGAGCTTGTTTTCTCTCTGTGGGGTTCCGTTATCTCGGCCAACAAGCCGCGGTCCGGACGGCTCCAGGTCCGATAAAGGACCCCAGATCGAAGGTTGAGCTTGAGCTCGACGCAATCGCCACCACCTCTGTCGGCCGCAATTTGCGAGTCGCGAGCCATCTTTCTTCATAAAACATAACCGCCAATATGGCGGACTCAGTAGGTATGCTGCATTTTTCAATTTGCGCCTAATATGCTATACCACGGTGGCTGACGTGATGATACAGATCGCGTGTTTGTACACGCTCTCAATACCGTCAAAAAGATACCCAAGACTGGCGCATCGAGACCACCTCCAACCGATCGACTTCGACTGTATGGACTTTATAAGCAGGCTATGGAGGGTGATGTCGACGGTGTAATGGAACGTCCAACAGCCGCCTCCGGAATGGCTTCCGACGATCTACAGCGCGAAAAGGACAAATGGGATGCTTGGAATCTGCAAAAGGGACTAAGCCGAACAGAATCAAAGAGAAGGTATATCGAGGCGCTGATAGATACGATGCATCGATATGCGACCACGCCGTAAGCGCTCTCCTGAAGCCCAGCCCAGACCACGGTACGATCGGGTTACACTAACACAGTCTCCCAGGGATGCCGAAGAACTTGTGTCAGAACTCGAATTTGTCTGGAATCAGATCAAGAACAACAGCCCAAGCTCATCATTATCGTCGCCGCGAGCGAATCGATCGGCCGGTGCATCCCAACCATACGAAGACGCTGCGCAAGCAAGCGATGCCGAAGGCCCTATGAAGGAGATCAGACCGATGAGCGAGTACGACGAAGCGGAACTCCGGTCCCAGAAGCAACTAGAACTTGAGGACGATGACATCGATGGAACGCAAAATCACGATCGAGTTAGTGGCCGGTGGCAGCGAAAGGTCGAGCGTGCCCTGACAACCATGTCTGCCGAGGTAGCTGCGTTACGAGAACAAATTACAACAGGTCGAGAGTGGCGGGCAAAGAAGGAGCGCAGCTTTCCAGCTTGGGTGAAGTGGTTTGCCTGGGTGGTTGTGAAGCATTTGTTCGCCGACTTTGTCATTCTGACTGTGGTGTTATTATGGCTAAGAAAGCGCAAGGACCGTCGCCTAGAAGATCTGGTAAGGGCAGCTGTCAGGCTTGTTAGGGAATATGTTCGAAATGTGTTGCCTTCTCGGGGGTGATGGTTTGGCAGTGTACGATCCGACGACAGCACTCCTCGAGGTCATTCAGCATGGTAACGATGATCAGGCTTATATCACCAGGGAACAACACTGCCTCTCACTATATTGGGTGGTTGCCATGGCTCTGTCGAACTGTCATGCGAACTTCCATGGCATACCTTGGGCCACGAAGGGCACATAACTCAAGCTGGGGGATGAATAAGGAGCCCCCACTAGACTTTCTGTCGGGCAACTAAATGATTATTGCTCTCGGTGTATAATCATAAGTATTGGGCGCTTTATGGAGTATGGGGTTTATCATTGTATTTGTAACAAGAGAAGCGTGGTTATTTTGTATTTTGGAGTATGTATCAGGTAGATATTGGCATACATGGATGGCACTTATTGTAGAAATTCTGAAGCCATTTATCAAGATGAGTTGAGACTTTGTTTCATCATGCCTGAATATTGTTTAAGTCTAACTAAGCCAAAAAAAGAAGGGTCAGATCAACAGACAGCCTTTGTACCGTATTTTCACCTTCGCTTCTGTTAGGTAATGTTGCCTGCCTGTCATATGCAGGTACAATCACATCACAACAACCCTCCAATATTCGCCCTCCACCAACCCACTCACCTCTAACATCATCAGCCTCAGTGCAACACCAACTGCACAAACAGCCACAAAGTTTGCCATGTCTCATCTTCCATTCCACTAAAACACTTGAATAAAAGCCATGGCGCAACTTCCTCGACCTACCGCGACCGTTGACCCTCTGGTGGGGATTCCAGACCCTGAAGGTCATCCCGTCATCCCAAGGCTGATGTCATGCGCGCCGGCCATTTTCTGCCCTATCGGCGAGAACGACAAACTCAAAGATTCTCTCAGCTCTTCCTCGTTCACGAAGCTTGATTGCCTGCAGAAAGAGCTCGATGCTCTGAATACTCACGCAGTCAAAGATCGAGAGAATTTCCTCGCCCTCGTTGTTCGCGAACGTGAACGCATCTTCCAGGAAGGGCGCCGCTTTCAAGCCCTTGAAGAGCTGCAAGGCGGCCAGGTCAACCCAGACGTGCCACTCGGCCTTACGTCCCAGGAACTCGGCCTCATGGTCGGAAACATGGAAGCTCCAGCAAGGCCAGGTATTCCAAACACGGAGAACATCCCGAGACCAAATCTCGACTCTTCTAATGCTCGATCATTGCGCGAGCGCCAAGCTTACGAGCAGATGCGTAATGTGGTTCATTTCTCGCAGATGGCCGCGCATCGTGAGGCTGAAATCAACCGTCACCGCGAGCTCCTCGAGGCAGATATCAAAAAGGAGCAGCTAAGGCAAGACCAGGAGCGTCGAGTCAACTAGAATTCGGCTCGTTCACCTGGACAACAGCATGCCATACCTCAAAGCATCAAGTATGTCAATGGGGCATCAGAAGTCAACCACGACAAGGAGATGTACATGTTCCTCGCGAACCCGAATCGCAAGCGAAAGTTACCATAATGAATCATTTGACGAGGTGCACGTCGTAGTGAAGGAATTAGGTATTCAACTCATCTACCTTCAGCCTCCGTCCGACGTTCTATATGTACAGATGCTACGAACTTCCCAGACGCATAAAAACAAAGCAAATATTTCTATTCTTTTGCAGCCACCACCTCATACGCCGTACTCGACCTGGCCCATGGGCTTATCCTCCTCCATGCCAGGAGCCATAAAGTTTGTCCTAGGGTCACCCGTAGCCTTAGCTGCTGAGCAGCGAGCCATTGTGGGAGAGCTAGGCATAATGTTAATAGGGAAATTCAATAAATTATGAATCGATATCACATACCTTCGTGAGATAACATCGGTGAAGTAAAAGTTGTCGATAACCTTCTTGAGAGGTGTTCCAGTGACCTGGGCACCCTTATTCTGGTCGACGAGCTGGACCTTGCTCAGAGCAGGGAGAGCGACGGGCTCGACAACGTCATAAGCAGCCAGAGCAGGGCTGATTTCAACCATACGGTCTCGGACCATGGCAACATCGTCATAAGGAAGAGGAGCGCCAAGGAACTCACTGGCAGCTCGGAGAATCTTCCAGTCAGTTCGAGATGCACCGGGGAGGGAGGTAGCAGCTCGTGTCATCTGGACACGGCCTTCAGTGTTGATGTAGGTACCAGCCTTCTCGGTATAGGCAGCACCGGGAAGAACAATGTCAGCAATCTGAGCACCCTTGTCACCGTGGTGACCCTGGTAGACAACAAAAGCGTCCTTAGGGATATCCGCCTCGTTCACCTCATCAGCACCAAGGAGCCACACGAACTTGGGCTTGGTCTGGGCAACCTCAGCAGAGGGAGTGGTGAAGCCAACTTCAAAAGCACCAGCACGAGAAGCCTCACGCTGGAGAACGTTGTAGCCCTGCCACTCCTCAGTTCGGAAGTTAGAAGCATGTTTATCAACGAAAGCACCAATGGTCTCGTAGTATGCCTTGGCATCCGCGTGATCAGTAACACCAGAGCCAACAATAATCATAGGTCGCTTGGCGTTCTTAAGAGTCTCTCCAAAGGGACCAGCGAGAGCGGACTTGAGAGCAGCGTGGTCGGTACCAAAGTGCTCGAACTCGAATGTGGAGTCCCATGTCTCGCCAACGACACCGATCTCAAGGTCGGATCGGAGCCACTGCTTTCGAATACGGGCATTGAGAACGGCAGCCTCATGTCGAGGGTTGCTGCCAACAATTAGGATTGCATCAGCCTCCTCAATACCCCAGATCTGAGAATTGAAAAGGAAGTTGGATCGGACATCAACACCGTGGGCGATGGGCTGACTACCGGTAGGGGTATCGAGAGCCAGGTTCTCGGAGCCAAGCTTGTTAGCCATGTCCTTGGCGACAACCAGAGACTCGACCTCAGTAAGAGCGCCAGCAATAACCTTGAATTCGTTACCCTGAGGGTTCTTAATCTGATAAGCACGACCAATCTCGGTGAGAGCCTCCTCCCAATCAGCAGGCTCGAAGCGGCCCTCACGGCGGACCAGAGGCATGGTCAATCGCTGAGTCTTGAGGCCGTCACAGGCAAATCGGGTCTTGTCGTTGATCCACTCCTCGTTCACATCGTCATTAAGTCGGGGCAGAATTCGCATGACTTCGAGACCGCGGGAGTCGACACGGATGTTGGAACCAAGACCATCGAGAACGTCAATAGACTCGGTGTGCTTCAACTCCCAAGGACGAGCTCGGAAAGCGTAGGGCTTCGACGTGAGAGCACCAACGGGGCAGAGGTCGATAACGTTACCAGACATCTCGGAGTCAAGGTTCTTCTCGAGGTAGGTGCCAATCTGAATATCGTTGCCACGGCCGGTGGAACCCATCTCCGGAGCTCCGGCAATATCGTTGGAGAAACGAATACATCGGGTACAGTGGATACATCGGTTCATCGAAGTCTTGATCAGGGGGCCAATGTTCTTGTCCTCCACGGCTCGCTTGCCGCCAATCTCGTGGAATCGGCCTCGGTCGGCTCCGTAACGCATGGACTGGTCTTGAAGATCACACTCACCACCCTGATCACAAACCGGACAGTCGAGGGGATGGTTAGCCAGCAAAAACTCCATGACACCCTCTCGGGCCTTATGAGTCAGAGGAGAGTTGGTCTTGACAACCATTCCGGGCTGTACGGGCCAAGCACAAGAGGCAACGGGCTTCGGGGCCCTCTCAACCTCCACCAGACACATTCGGCAGTTACCGGCAATCATAAGCTTCCTGAAGCATTGTCAGCGATGAATCGGTCGTGGGAGAATTCGAGGGTATCGTACTCGTGGTAGCAGTATCTAGAGATAGTTAGCTAGGCTATTCAAACTTGGCACGAACCATCTTGACATACCGAGGGACTGTTGATCCCGCCTTCTCGCAGGCTTGAATAAGAGCAGAACCAGCTACAATTCCGTCAATAGGCGCCCATGAATACAGCCAAACAACCCATCATACCTTCAATCGAAACCTTCTTTCCATCTAGCAACAAGGTTAGCCTCTATATCGTTGTCAATGGCTCTATGCACAAAGATGCTCACCAATTGTCAGCTCCACCTCGGCCGGGCGCTGGCTTGTCGTCGCGAAGGTTCGCGAGACATTGACCGCCCGCCGACTCGTCCGCCAAGCCGAACGTGCTAGAGTATTTCGGAGCATCGTGTCGCCTTGACGGAGGGAAGATGAAAAGGGTTGCAGGGTCGCTGGCGGCGAATATATGCTCAGTCGTTGACGTCTTGAAAGGGAACCTGCTGTTCGGGTGATGGATTTAGTGGCGCTAGTCCGCGATTAATTTACGTTAATGCTCATTGGTCAGTCTCGATTTCTTTTTGCCTCAGGCCACAGCACTGGATCCTATCTCATATTTTGCATTTTGCTGCTGGAGCTTTTTGAATTTTTCTTCTTCTACCAAATTAATTGTACACGGGCACACTTTATTGTAGGTGAGCTTGCGCAACAGATCTGCTCCGGTAGAGCTGTTGCTTCAGTCGAGTCTTCCTCTATCTTGTGCTCAAGATCAATATTCACGCCGTTTATGGAAGCATGGAAGAGTAGCCAATCTCCATGACCGCTGCCTCTTACCGCCGGTCGTTACATATCACCAACCAAATGCTTAGAGTAGTTGTAAATCTTGCATGAACCGAAAAGTGTACGTGTCTCCATTTTGGGTCTATGTGGTCATCTATGAACTGCAGCTGCATTGCATAGCTCGCTCGGTCTTTGGGGGATCATCTGTCCATCGGAGCTCCTCATCCTTATCGCCATTGTACGTCTTTCCATCGAATGTCTCGCCATCCCAGCGATCTTCAAATGGATTGAGAGACATGTGCATAACGCGGTTCAGCACATCTCGCTCACCGTCCTTCTCAACGCGTTGGATGAGCTCATCAAGGATCCAACCGCGAGGAACGAAGTTGGGGTTCACTCGCTTCATCGCCTCAATTCTGTCACTGTCTGTAGATTCTGAGACGTCCTCTCCCTCATCCTTCCAATCTTCGATGATACGCTCGCGCCAGCTTTCAAGCCAAATCGCAAGACGCGCTCTGGCATCCTCTTCGGAGATAGTTGTTGGGGGGCCTTCTTTGTGGAAGAACACAGACGCCTTCTCGTTACGTGCTTCTCCCGTGGCGATATCCTGCAACTTAATCTTGCTGAGACGACGAAAGAAGTGGTGAAAGTCAAGTTCTAGGGCCTCCAAAGTGTCGAGAGCCTCGCTGAAAAGGATATCAAAGTCAGAGTCCTTGTGTGTCTTCAGACCCAGACGAGCAGTCATAAGTCGTTTGTACTCTGCGAGGAACACTGCCTTGTACTCTTCTCCAGCCTGTGTAATAAGCTTCTCGGCCCTTGCCACTACTTCAGCCTCTTGCTCTTTCGTAACGCCTTCGTTGACAAAA
Source organism: Fusarium dlaminii (assembly GCA_013186775.1). Classification (NCBI taxonomy): domain Eukaryota; kingdom Fungi; phylum Ascomycota; class Sordariomycetes; order Hypocreales; family Nectriaceae; genus Fusarium; species Fusarium dlaminii. Next base: position 400,796 of record JAAOAL010000040.1, read on the forward strand.
GTTGAATCGTCAACATTGGCGCCTGCACCCATCAGTTCACCGATCGCCTCGCCAAAACGAACGAGGTTCCACCAGATTATGGTGGGTTGGTTTCTGTAACTATAACGAAGGGTGTAATCATCATGATTGGGTGTATATGCAGGATCAAAATTGTCCATGAAAGCAAATGGACCAAAATCTATTGATAACCCGTAGATCGAGGTGTTGTCCGTGTTCTGTTCTGGGTCAGCAGGGTTCCTATTTCGAAGTTATGAACAACTTACCAAAACACCATTCATAAACCCATACGCTTGCCAGTGGGCCACCACTTTGGCATTGCGCCGTACAACTTCACGATAGAATCTCGTAAATCTGTTCTCTTCAGAACCATTGCCTCCTTCAATGGTCTCGAAAGAAACTCCACGCTTGGGGTCCAGTGATTTGACAGGCTCGTCAGGGTCTTCAAGTCGACCTGGCAGCTTATCCCAGCCACCAAATACGTCCTCGGCGATGTATGTGGCCAGTTGTCTAATAAGCTTACGGTCTCCTCTAGCTCGAAGGATATCAAAGTTACCAAGACGCAACCACGACTGTGCAAAACGCAGAACGATGGCGCCCGGCTCGATCGTCTCTCGACGAACCTTTGAATCTGGTAGAAGCGTAAGTGATAGAGCTCTGGTAGTGGGGATCTTGAGGGCATTGAGTGCTTCCGAGACAATGAACTCTCGGATACTGGATCGTAAGACCGCCTTTCCATCAGCGAAACGTGAGTAGGGTGTCATGCCAGCACCCTTGAGTTGAAGCTCATAGCGCTCACCAGAGGCAGGGTTGGTGGTCTCAAAAAGAGAAATAGCTCTGCCATCGCCTAGTTGGCCAGCCCATTGTCCGAATTGGAAACCTCCGTAGCATTGAGCCCAGGGATATCCGCCCTCGAGCTTCTCTTCATCCCAGCCATATAACTTGTTCCCAGCTACTAGCTGTGTAAAGTCATCGGTGGACTCTTCACCAGACTTGATTCCCAAATCGCGCAACGCAGCTGGGCTGATGGCCAGGAGCTCCGGATCCTTCTGCTCGGCAGGCCGGACCCACGTGTATACGGCATTGCGAACTTGCCGAGGTGTAATCTGATCTCGGGGGGTTTTGTGGGAGTCGGCAGGCGTTGGGAAGATGGAATCGGCGGGAAGAGATTCGGTAAAATGCCATGACTTGGGAAGATCCGCAAGTGTCGCGCCTTCGTAGCTGGACGCCGGCGGTAATGCGCCATTGACATTAGAAATATGGGCAGCCATTTGCTTGAGTCTTGGTAGATGTGATGCTGGTGGTGAGCGTGGGACAGCTCTGCGTAGGGCGTTGCGACAGAGCATCAACGGCGGGACGTTGTGTTGAGGGAAGATATGGGTTTATAAGGAATGTGTAAGGATTTGGAATCATTTATGTAGACATTAACGAAGGCGACATTTCAATGGTTCATGGCGATGTGACAGTGTTTTAGCTGACAAAAGTGGCAATTACTGATGGTTATCATCGTCTATCTTGACATCACCTCTAGTTTCCGCTCCGGAGCCTCGGTGCCGCCCCACGATCCAGATCTGACAGGACTGACTCTTCGGTAAAACAGGCCCCGGTTATTCGGACGCATGTAAGACGGAACCGGGCCGCCATTCAACTTCATTTACACGATGTAAGAGGGTATGTGGAATCAAAATCATTACGATAAATCAATGAAGTTTTTAAGAGCCTTGCATTGGCCGATCACTTGATTGGTCTCATGTTGGCGAGCTACCCTGTATCTTCTGCCAGTTGCTTAACATGGTGCAATTACAACGACATGAACATGGTTCTGGTGTTCTTAGCATATTAAACTCGAAATACAAGCTGAAAGGCGTCTCAGTTGGTGGCTGCCACTCATAATCAGTCCCGATGGGCTTTGATTCTACGAGCGAATAGACCTTATTTTATCATTGACACAGCTTCTATGAGGAGTTCGGATCATCCGTATAGAAACGCCTCTCTATCGAACTCCTGCTCCCCCAGATCGAACTTTTCAAAGGGCGTGAAGGGGATGTTGTGAGAGGCCAACTTCTCCTTTTTATAGATAGCCCGTCGGCAAACTTAAAAAGCCGAGACGTACTTCAGATTTCGGAACCTTCCATCAAAGTTAAGTCCTAAATTTAGGAGCTTATTGAGAGAGATTTTGATCATTATATTGACTGTAACTCGCCCAGCTAAAACAAGTGATTATGTCTATCTGACACGAGACGACAAGCAGACCACCACGTCTTCTCCTAGGACCTATCGTTTTCATCAAACTTGTTCCTCCAAAACCCACGGAAATGCTTCTTGGCGCCAAGTCGAGAGATCTCGGAAATCTCATCCTGTGTCAACTTGAATTTAGGTAGCTTAGCCAAGTATCCCTCAAGTCGCTCAACCTTGTTGCTTGTTGTAAGCGCAATGATGTCTTGGTCAATGACCCATCGAAGACCGACTTCACTTTCTGTCACGCCGTACTTCTCAGCCAATTCTGTGTAGAAAGGGTCGACAGGTCCGCCCTTAGCAGTAACAATAGGAGTAAGGGGGGCGTAAGCAGAAACAGCAATGTTGTGTTTCTTGTGAAAGTCAACAAGATCGCCGTGCTGGAGATACGGGTGGTACTCAATCTGATTGATAGCAGGCTTGATCTTGGCGGTCTTGAGAACAGCCTCAAGGTGAGACTGGAGGAAGTTGGAAACACCAATAGACTTGGCCTTGCCAGATTCCTTGATCTGCTCCAGCTCGGCCCAACGCTGTTGCAAGTCCTCATCGGTTTCGGCAAACCAAGGGCCGTGAATCAGGTAGAGATCTACATACTCCAGACCCAGCTTCTGGAGAGAAACATTGAAAGAGTCAATAGCAGAGCCCTTCTTCTCGGCAGGGATCTTGGTGGTGACATAGAGCTGTTCCCGAGGAACACCACCAGCCTTGATAGCTTGCCCAAGCTCCTCTTCGTTGCCATAAACTGTAGATTTGTCAGATGTGGTCACGGCTTGATACTTTGATCTGCTCACCTTCGGCACCGTCCAGATGACGATATCCAGTCTTGATAGCCTTGGTGGTGATATCGACTACATGCTGGTCAAGTCCACTCTGGGGATCTTTCTTGTACTGAGCTGTTCCCAAACCGAAAGCTAGCTAATGATTGTGAGTGATGTTTCGTGTCGAGGATGCTTTGGTCTGTTCATGGTTCTCTCGGAATGAAAGAGGATAAACTTACAACCGGAATCTCATTGCCGTCATTGAGTTTGTAGGTGGGGACATCCTTTGTAGCGACACTGCCCATCTTGGCGGTATTTCTCAATTTTGGTGAGTGAGGAATGTGTTTCAAGTATGAATTAATTAAGTCTTTAGAAGTTCAGAGTCTAGAGCGAGAAACTTGGTATGAAGAAGAGTGATTGCCGCGGATAGCATGTACATTGCCGCATTGGTTTAAATAGGTGGTTCCCCTTCTTTGTACTGATACTTGATCTCCTCCCCCACCCTCGGGTTTGATATGGCGATTTGCGGCGGGACAATTCCGTGATTTATAACGATATGTAGGTAAGTCACTACGTAGCGAGTATTGCCGTATTATTAATATGAAGTGGGTTGTAGAATTCACGCAATTGTAACCACCAGTAGCGAGTCCAGACGTCTAAGAGGTTGCTCTAGATTTGGCTGGGCACACCCGATAGTAGATTATATAATATTCGGACCTTGTTCCGAAATATCCTTGAGAGACATGTTTTCATATGGTAATAATGCTCCAATTTCAAAACACTTACAAGTTATTAGATTCTTATCGCTGGTATGTATTCTTTATCCTGCCCATCTTGGGCGACTACGTTTTGCTTTTGAGTTGCGCTAGGCTACCTTAGTAGTTTATGTCACTGTAATGCTGCGTATGCTCAATACAGAAAAGACGGCGGCAATTCGTTACATCAATGACGACTGAATGTGTACAAAAGGCGTGACCTTATTTGTTCGTGGTCCGTCTTGCAAGGTGGTATGCTATGAGGGTAAACTATACGTATATGATAGTGGCTTGCCGATACCGGCTGCGCAACAACCAACAAACGAAATATATATACATAAACTTTGGAGATCACAATGCACAACGCTATACCGGCGAACTGTCATCAATCATCATTCACAGCTCATCGTCAGATTCAGTGTCACTCCCTGCAGGAGCGGGTACAGGTGTAGCTTTTGTCGATTTCTTTGTCTCGAACTGGAGAGCTCGCGGTGGCGGCGGTCTTTCGCTCTCTTTGGAAGCAGTCTTTCCCCGCGAAACAGCGTCTGGTGCTTTGTTCTGCTGAGGGGGTCCTGAGTCAAGTCCATCGTCATCCTCGTCGCTATCACCGGATGCTGTCGCTTCTGTGGTGTTTCCAGGATCCGTATCCACGGCCTCCTGCTTAAGGTCGACGCTCATCGTGTCAACAGCGTCATCGTCGTCTGATTCGTCAAGTCTTCTTGACGCGGGAGCCTTTCTTTTCGACGCTCTTGACTTGCCAGCTTGACGAGTAGGCTTCTTTGTTTTCGGTTGCTGAACCGAGGCTTCGACAGCCTGGGAACGCTGAGATTGACCCGCCATGCTGGGATTTGTTGATAGTGTATTTAATACTTGCTGCTGCTCACGGATTTTGAGCTTCTTCTCGTTTAGGAGATCCCTGAACTTCCTTAGCAACGCTGTTTCATCCTCTTCTTTTGCTTTGATTAACTCTTCCAGCTGTAACTGGAGCTGGGCCACAACAGCCTCCGACTCGGAGGATTTTGCCGACAGGTTTGCCGCAGTTTGTTTACTTGAGGCAGAGGACTCGACCGCTGCACCACACCAATCGAATAGCTCAATGGCCTCATCTGGATCATGATCGAGGGTGATTGAGCCCAGACGTTGCTAAAATGGTTAGTAAGAAGACCATGTTTTAGAATGGCATCATGGTCTTACAGTGATACCCTGTATGTCCTTTCGAATGGTGATTGAGATAGACTTTTCGCTCTGGACCGTGGCTGTGGCTTGAATATCTGGAAGGGGTTCCTGCTGAAACAAGTCTTCGAGAATCCGCTGCCATTCGCTCTCTGAAGCAGGGCAATTCTTCACACGGAGAGACACGACCTTATCATGTTTCACTATCAACAAAGTCAGATTCAGGGATCAAAAAGGTGATCACGTTCGCGCCAGTGCTGGAGATTGCAGACAAGGGTCTCCCAGATTGCGATGTTGGAGGGAGGGTAAAGGAATGACTTACAGGATGCGACATAAGGTTCCTCTCCTTCAGTGCCCACCAGCTTCAAATCAAGTTGTTTTGAACCCTTGGATGTGGCTTGCAAAAGGACAAAGGAAGATTTGTCGTCACTCCGGGGCAACTTGAGGACTCGAGCTTGAGAAGCCATTGGGTACGATAGGTCTCGGTAGAAAGGGTCCAGTGAGACTCGTGTGGTTGTCGAGACCTGGGGTTCAGATTGAGGCCGGTGGAATGATGCTAGATGACGGGGCGCCTCGGGAAGAATCTTTGATGGAGTGTTTTAACTCCCTTGCCAAAGAAGCAAGTGAGACACGGTATACGGGCCGAGGAGATCAACGTTTGAAAGTTGGCTTGTTTGAGGAATGGGGGCTTTGAATCAAGTATCAAAGCACGTACGTATCCGTTTGGAGCTATATAAGCAGTCTTAGCGAGATTCGACCGTCGAGGGAATGTCTGATTAGAGAAGAGTCAAGAATGAAAAAAAGAACGATGATATTGATGAGAGTATTATATAGAGAGCCTCAAACTGGGATTTGGGTCTACTCCGTCAGGTTCTTTGTTGTTGTGCAAAATGGTTTGTTGGTGGTGCTTGGACCATTTCTCTTTGAGCGATCTGTGAAGCTCTGCTTATTTTTTATTTATAAAGAAAGGGGGCTTGGGCGTAGCTCAAAAGATCGTCCCACAGGCAGGAAATGATAAGAGAAAGAGGAATCTTTTGGTGTTGTTAGAGTTTACGTTTCTCCATGTTATTTAATAAGTTGATTTAGGTGTAGGCAGCCGTTCCACTTGGAGCCATTCGCGGAATGCATTCATGTACAATGAAGCGGTTGGCTGCAGGCTGCAACCCATTTTAGGCGAGGCCTATTCAGGGCAGCTCTAGCCTCTAGGCCCCTCTGAGCCACATGGATGAATCCGCTTCAGGAACTTGAGTGCTGCGAATCAACCTCCGCCAGTATAAGCTGGGACCTATAATTTTGGCCTTGTCCGGATAGTTAGTTTACAAAGTGTTGATCCTTTTGAGATTCTTTATCTCAGTCTATCAACAGCATACATACCATTGTAAAACTCAATATCGATGAAGTATGAAAAATAATGTTGGCGTTCTCCGTAACCGTGACCCATTCCATAAGTCTGAGTCTGGATGTATCAGTCTCGTAAAAGAGCCTGTGGATATTTATGTCTTGCAAGATGCATCTTACAACTGGAACATTTACTAGCGGCCTTCCCTCGACGAGCTTCAACTTCAGAAATCTCAGGCATGAGATCGTGCCTAGAACTGGCTGGTGGAGTGAGAAGCCGGTATATAATCGAATACTAATATTTTCGACGAGACATGTTGGAGGGAGGTTAATCTATGCGGGACAGTGGTATGGGGACGAAGAGATTATCATCATCATAATAGCCAGGGGTGTCTATTTATCTGTTCATGTTTTTTAGCTTTGTGAGATCACCAAAGATTGTCCAGGCACGCCAGGCACAAGATATGGAGGCGAAAAGCTTGGAAAACAAGCTGAATTAAGCTGACGGAGCTGGCTCTTGAGTCACCAGCCACCAAACGCAAACTGGTGACGTCCTGCGAAGAAAACTTCGACTTGTCGCGACTATGACGCGTGAAGGTTTGGCCAATCGGGCGGTTCCCCTCGCTTCAAACGGTTCTGCTTCCACAGGCAAGAATCTCATTGTTTTCGCAGCTAAACTTGTTTGTGCAACGGTAGTCACGTGTAATCACTCCCAGATTCTCAAACCTGCCTCCGAATTTTCCTTCAAAGGTCTGGTCACATTCTGGTCCGTCCAGGAGAGACCTTTTCAGGTGTAGCGTCTGAGCATTCGGGCGTAGTGCTTAAATAGCGCAGTAGCCAAGAGCTGACCACTTGTCCTATGTGGAACCACCTCTAGCGATAGCAGTGCCCAGCAACTGATGACTACAGTGGGCACGTCCCTTAACAGTTAGCGGGGGCCACCTCCAGCCACGCTCAGAGTTACCCCCCAGCCTTCCATTTCTCTACCAAGCTGGAGTTGACGGGAGTGGAGTGCGTTGTGATTCACAGAGCACCTCACCTCAGTCACCCACCAAACCTAGAGCCAAACTAAACAAACCAATCCACCTCATCCACCGCCGACCGCATTCCTGACCTTTGCATCCTGTCTCGCACGTCACCCTCTCGACCATCAAAAAAATCCTCACCTACAGATATCAAATTCGGTTTCCCTCTTCGAACGAGCTTTTCCTGTGTCGATCTTGGTTTTTGTTTGTCCACCCGCTCGCAATACACGGCGACTTGGCGACGGTTTTCTTTGTTACTATTATCACCACATTTCGCTTCGCTTCTCCTCACACATTTGAATACTTGATCAGCGACTCGCACAAAGCGACTACAAACGCATCTGCAGCATTCACGAAGCCTTTTTCCTACGATTGTCGATTTTTTTATCTAGTTTCCTTGACGCAGCTTTCTCCTCAAACGTCACATTGTCACGCTTGAAGGATATGCTATTGTATGCGGGGAACAATTACCATTGACAATAATGACTACCCGCAATTGACATCGCGTCCCCAACAGCCAGGCCAACCAACACGATTTGCCAAACCTTGGCCTCAGCATATAGATTGCGTACTATGCACGACAGCACATTCATTACCATGGAGCCCTTGCGACTTAAGCCCAGACAGCCCGTCGAGGCCGACATAGAGAATTGGGACGACGATGACTTCGTGGTAGAAGGCGACGATTTATCCTTCCGCAGCCCATCTACTGCCACGAACAATCCTTCGCGACCATCCTCTTCAAGACGACGCGATTCTGGGTCATCCCACTTCTCATTTAGATCTGAACTTGAAGGAGAAGAAGAGCAACATGTCCATATCCCGGGAGATGACGAGAAGTCAACGCTGGATGCCATCGCCGCAGCCCAAAGTGCCGGCATCCCATTACCATCAAATGTTCCATCTTCTGCTCTCATGGGAGGTACTATAAAACGCCTTGGTGGACGAAAGATTCGCAAGATCATCCAAGACGATTGGGAGAACGACCTAGAGATTCCCGACTCCTCACAGGGCTTGAAGATGAAGAAACCAGAGCAACCTAACTCTCCCGAGACCTCGCGACATGTCAGCTTTGGATCTACACATACTAGCCCTATGAGCTGGGGCAACTCGCCTCCTACTTCTCCCTTTGACAAAGTCAACCGACGTGAGTCTACTCAATCAATTCAGTCTATACAAAGCATGCAGTCTATTCAGTCTGCCACTAGCAGTCTTTCTGCCGCCATAAATCTGGATAGATTTAAAGATGCTGATGACGATAATGACTTTTTTGGAGACGGAGGTGATACTATTAGAGCCTCCAAGAACCGTCAACTTCCAAAACCCGTTTCTTTTATCACACCGCCTACTCCTCAGAGAGAAGCCAAACCCTCCAACCCGGAGGATGATTTTGAGATGGACCTCGAGCTTCCATCAGACGGAAAACTTAAACTTTCCACCAGAAAGGAGATCCCCAAGACACCTTCCAACCAGTCAGAGGATCTGGACTGGGGAGAAGGAAGCTTGGGCACTCGATATGGTGGTACCAGACGAGACGCACGTTCTGCCCGAAGCTCAGCGGCTTCTGCGCTTAGCCCAAGTGTGTCGAGTTCTATCACTGCTGAAAGTGAGGATGAAACCTTTGATGGACTTGTCCTCCCTCCAGGGCCTGTCAACTGGACTGAGAGGCTTCAACAGAGGCGGAAGAGTCGATCGCCCAACCGCATTTCCGAAGAGCCTATTGTACCCGCAAAGAAGATCCCGGCAGCTGAAGCCGATAAGCCTGATTTTCTTGACGGTCTTGACCTCGGCGAAGGAGATGTCTTTGATTCGAGCAAGCTCACTCTACACAAGAACGTCAGAGTCAAGGAAACACGACCGGCGAGTCCTGCTCGACCCAAAGCGGCAGTGTCGCTCACATTTACACACAAACCACTCAATTCAACTCGGATACCTCGGTTGAACCATCATGAGCGAACACACTCAACATCGTTGGAGCCTGTCTCCGAGAGCGGTGGCCCTATCCCACAGCGCACTCGTCGCTCTCATTCCAGATTGGGTCACTCATCCCAATCGTCCATCGTCAGCCTGCCAACTCCCACTACAACCTCGCCATCTCATGGACTGCCGCCCACTCCACGCAGGAGGGAAGTTAATCTTCGCACCTCTACAAATTCACTTCGAACTGAGCCAACAACCACTAGTGCTCAACTACTTAAGCAGAAACGCTCCTTACCTGCAATTCGTGGACCGGCCAAGCAGCCTTCCTACCGTCATGAGAGACCTCCTTCAAGGTCGGAGAATAATCGACCATCGTCTGGTGTGAGGCCAAAGACTCCCACAGAACGTCAGCGACATGGCGCGACAGATAGCCCGGCAACCGTCCGCAAGTCTCACCTGCCATTTCTGCCTGCCGGTGCTTCTCAGTCGCAGTCACAGCACGTTGCTACAAAGCAGACTCGCGGGTTCCGTCGACATGATTCAGACAATTCTATCGGTTCTATTGACCTACGCCCTAACTCTCGTACACTTTCCCGATCGACAATGCGATCACCCAGTCCGAACCATCGTCACCGCGCCACTGCCGATACTTGGGAGCGTTTGAGCAAGCCAAAGAACAAAAAGAACTTCGGCGATGGCCACGAATTGGACGGCTTTGATGATTTGCCCACATCCAAAGAAACTGAGACGAAGTACCTGAAGCAACCGACTAGCTCAGGACCAAAAGTTGCTTTGCGTAACAAGCTGTATCAAAACGTTCTGCCAGACAGGAACACTACCATGTCTCCATCAATCCCTCCCACCCCTCGACCATCTTTCACTCCCCACTTTGCTCGTGACACTGCTGCAAGTAGAATTGCCCGGGAGACTGCGCTGGCTCAACGGGGCCCTAGCAGTGGCCCGTTGACGCCTCTAAGCTCCCAGCGTGTCGCTCACCTTTCCTCGCGAGGCAATCTGACTCCTACCATTCCTCAGTCAAACATTCGATCGAGGAAGCACAAGCGACCACAACAGACCAAGCCACACCTAATCTCAAACTTGAATAGTGGCAAAGAGTCGAAGAGTAAGTTTACCAGATCTCGCGTTGATACTATCGCTAACAAAAAACAGTGGTGAATGGTATGTTCTACAATGCAGACACATACAGATGGGAAGGCAATGAGAACGCCCTCAATGTTTTTGAACTCCCTGTACAAACACCTACTCAAGCCGTTGTCTCAAGCAATACCCGCGAGAAGGAAACGTCGACACCTCGTCCTGCACTCATTACCAATATTAGCGCCACCAAGGGCGTTCAAGTTGTCGGTGGCATGGTTTTTGATCCACAGAACATGTGCTGGCTTAAACTTGATAATCCTGCTAAGCCTACCTCTGAGACCAGCGACACTATGGATGGCTTTGACGCGCTGGACGACGAAGACGTTTTCAAGGATATTCCTGACTTGGAAGATAACGCTGCTGACGATGAGGGCGCCCAGGGTCGCGTTAGCGACATCAAGGACGAGTGGCTCGTCGGCGAAGAATTTGATGTTGGGCCTGAATTCATCAGGCGACAACGAGAAGAAGAAGATCGGTGGAGAAAGAAGTGCGAGAAATGGATCGGCCGAGGACCCAGAGATCGCGAAACTTGGCGTTGGACGATACGCGAGCTTGTCTCACAGTTTGACGATTTGGCTATGTGAGAAAACTCGAGCCTCACGGCTCTTTACCCTTCTTCGGCATCACTGTTAAGCAACAACTTGTAATACGCACACTCACCATGCTGAGCAATTGTGGATACACACAATATGGCAGAGTCACCTACACGATTTATGGAATAAACAACTGATTGTCATGAAAGGGATTACGGCTGGATACCCTGGGTGGTTTGGGTCGACATGACTCACTCTGGTTTTTGATATTTTTGTTGCACTATTTTTTTTTTTTTTTTGCCAGCGCCAAGGGATATTGATGACGACCATGTACTATATGGCAAAAAAGCGTTGGGCTGGCTTTGGGTTCTGGGGAATGATAGAAAAAATGGCGGCCAGCGGCAAACCCCCTTACGGCTGGGAAGCTGGGCTATTTAATGACGAGATGAACTTTACGACCTGCTTTATTAGCCACAACATTCTTTTATTCATTTCTTTTGTGGTCTAGTTAGATTTTATATCAAATGAGATGCTTATAACAAAACGAGAATACCCTTGCAGACGAAACTGTTGTCATATGAATCGACTCCAAAAACTTTTGTTTATTATCTAGCGTATAATATGAAAATCCCTCTACGTGAACAACACTAATAGTCGTCAAACCCATAACCATTTTTAGAACAAGAAACTCCCGAGAATGGTTGAGCAGTTGGTATCTACTTCTGCTTTGTGATCTCCTTCTCCTTCTTTGCCTTTTTGCTGTTACTTTTAGGATCAAGACCCCTTCGGCGCATGGCATTCCTTCGTCCCTTCTCCATGTACTCCTTATCCTCCTCCTCATCCCAGCCGCCAAAGTCGTCGTCGGGCTTCGTCTTGCCTGTCTCCTCATCATCTGTGGCGATAGGCGTTCTGTCGATGACCTCGTCTTCATCAGCGGGGCCAGTTGAACGGTCACGAGCGTTGGAGGCGTTGGCGGGCGTAGGGCCGATCTTATGGAACTTGGCAACGAAGAAACCGTCCACGTTGTAGGTATGAGGGTAGTATCGACGGGTGTGGCGCATAGAGGGGTCGAACTTCTTGCCCATGTAGCTGGTGAAGCCCTCCTTTCCAAATGCGAGACCGGCATCGACGAGGCGAACATTGGGACGACGAGAGAGGGCGTATTGAACGACCTGTTCATTCTCCTCGACGGTGACGGAACAGGTTGAGTAAACAATGTAGCCGCCCGTCTTAGAGCTATGGTTGACTGAGTCAATGGCGGCGAGAACAAGCTGCTTCTGAATGTGGGGGAGTTGCATGAAGTCGCGCTCTGTCTTGTTGGTCTTGACACTAGGATCCTTTGCAATAACACCAGTTCCAGAGCAAGGAGCATCGAGAAGAACACGGTCGAAGCCACCCATAGGCTTGGGGAACTCACGGGCATCGTAGTTTGAGACAATGACGTTGCGCGTTCCAAGACGGTGAATGTTACCGATAAGACCCTTAGCACGAGCCTTGTTAGGATCGTTAGCCACGACGATACCGGTGTTCTTCATCATGGCAGCCATGTAAGTAGTCTTTCCACCGGGGGCAGCGGCCATATCGAGCACGCGCTCGTTCTCCTGGGGGTCGAGAGCCATGCAGGGCAAGAAAGAGGAGGCAGCTTGGAGAATATAGTGGCCGGCAAGATACTCAGGAGTAGCACCTAGGGGTACGCTACTCTCGAAGACCTGGAGACCAACCTTGGACCACTTTCCGACGGGCTCAAGAGTAACACCACGGTTGATAAGAGCCTGAGCAAGATCACGACGATGAGTGCGCAGAGTGTTTGTGCGAATGACGACAGGACGGGCCGACTCGTTAGCCTCAAAGAAAGCAAAGGCCTCACGAGGGGTGAAGAGGTTGAAGAGCTTCTCAGCGAGATACTCAGAGTAGCCATAGTAAGAACAAATATCCTTGATAAGTTGTGATGTGTACTCGACTCTTGAACGACCTTCCTCGGACATGTTAGCGAAGTCGTCTAGGACGCGGATGTTTTCGGTGATTCTTGTTCGCAGAAGTTGCAGGTCGGGAGCTAGGAGGGCGGTTGTCTTCTTTGAGAGCTCATCGTCGCTGTCTTCATCGGACAGAATATGAGGCTTGTCGCCGTGGATGTTGGTCTGGAGAGCCTCTTGTGCTATCTCAGCCTCTGCTTCGGCAGCTTCCTCTGCCATTTGAGCATCCAATTTCCTCGAAAGACCCGCAATGTTGGCGGCTGTGAGCTTCTCCTCCGCGTCGGACTCGTCCTCGTCCTCAGAGAACATGGCTTTCGTGTTCTTGCCTCCAGCGTCTTCGTCAGAGTCGAATACAGAGTCATCATCGTCCGAACCGAGGAAATCGTCGCCGAGTCCGGCGCCGCCTCCCAGATCTGAATCGTCCTTGAGATCTTCAAGGTCAAACTCATCGTCCATCTCCTCATCGGACACGTCCTCCAGCGCCGGCGCCGGGGCCTTCTTGTTCTTCTTCACCTTGCCATTGGCCTTTGGCTCCGGAGCAGGCGCCGCAGCTTTTACAGGCTTGGTAATTTTTGTCTTCTTGTCATTCTTCTTAGCGGCGACGCCATTTCTCTTGGGCTCGATGACCGTCCTCTCTTTTGTGTTGGTCTTTCGCTTCTTCTTCTCGGGCGCCTCGACGACGGGATCGACAGGTAGACCGGCCTTGCGCTTAAGTTTTGCAAAGTGTTCCTCGGAAAGGGGTTGAGGAGGACCCTGCTTCTTCATACGACGTCCGACACCCATTTTGAAGTGAAAAGAACAGTAATTGAAAACTTGTCAAGAAATTAGTTCGACCGAGATGCAAAATAGATCTGGTCTTGGTTCTTGGGCCTAGGAAAAGTTACAATAGATCGCGCCCCACCGAAACTTTTTTCTGCGCGACCTGCGATTACCAGGGTCCGATAAGCGGCAGAACTTCGTATCGGATCGCGGAAAATATGCCTTATGTAATCGTTTGTGGGCAGCTTGAGCTTGTTCTGTTGAGTGTGTTCAATGACGTTAGTTGATGAAGCTGGCTAGTACCTACTATTGATCAGGTCCTATTGTTGCGAGATAGAGGCTATTAACATCTTTACTATACTTCTAGAGCCCTATATATTCGAAAGACACTCTCTACTATCCTCCAACTTTCTCGCCCCTGCATTCATTATCGCCGCTCAACCCCGCCTCCGTCGAGCTAACAGTCTACCACAACGAAGCCATCATCATGTCTGAAACCGCTTTCGCCCAAACATTTCTGGCCTCGCTAGAGTCGCGGCCTATCCGACTCTCTGCCGACCATGTCGAAGACCCCAAGACTTACCCTGCTCGGCCACCTGTATGGACTTTATACTCTTCCTCCAGAACATATGCTAACACCAGCTCTAGTACATCATCCCCCGCATGCCCAAGGCCATGAGCAAACCCAACAACCTCGCTCCCGGTTCCGAGCGAAGCATCACCGTGTCACTCAAGTCACTTCGCAACCCTCCTCTGAGCATCAAGCTCACTTCTCAACCTCTAGACACCTCAATCCTGGATATCAAGGCCAACATCGAGAAGCAGACAAGGATACCCGCCGCTAAGACTAAGTTGTTGCACAACAAGAAGCCTATCCCTGATAGCAAGATTCTCAAGGACCTACTAGGCGAGACGGATATGTCTATTGAGTTTACGGTTATGGTTATTGGAGGTGCCGCTGCTATTCCACCAGAAGAGCCTGAGGCCACCCCTGAGGCCCAACCCGTAGGCGCCCAAGCCTTACAGACGGAGGCGTTCTGGAGTGACCTGAAAGGATTCTTGATGCAACGACTAAAGGATGAAGCCGAGGCCGAACGTCTCTCTGAGCTTTTCAAATCAAGTTGGGAGTCGAGTCAAGCAAACCCATAGAAGGTGACGATGTTTAGAAGCAATGAGAGCATGACAGAGACACTCGAATAGATAGATGATAAAAATGCCAATAGTTGCCACATACGAGCATGCGGTTTTATTTCCCGTGGTACGTACGATACATGGTCAGTGTCGGCAATTGTGCGAATTTAAGTCTCGCCCCCAGAAGCAAACTCGCTGGTTTGCGTCCCTGGAGGAAACGAAACATTTCATGGTCCCCGCGCGTTTGTTCCACCCCCTCACTATGCACTCCTACTCATTTGCTTGTTTTGGTGTCTCAACTCTTGAAACAGCCATAGGTATGTTCAAATTCCATGTCCACCCGCTTCTATATGGGAGCGCGGGCGGCGATTGGGTAGTCGGTGACAGCGCGCTTAACCAGCAAGACCCTTGCTGACGGTCTTGAGGATGGAGTCGTATTCGATGTCATCAGTGTCGTTGGCCTGGAGCTCGGTGGCAATGCCAGTGAGCGATCGCTTAAGAGCCTCCTTGGAGGAAGCGTAGATCATCTTGGGCTGCAGTTGGGTGTTAGTGGGTGCCTGAATGAGACGCATTGCCAAGCACTATCGTGTGTCTACGTACCTGAATACCGGCATCATCGGGAGACCAGGCGATGAAGGTGATCTTGTTTCTGTCCGATTGTCAGTGATTTGGAGGTATTGAATTGGGCCACGTGCAGCCCGGGGGAGGACTGCATACCGGATACCATCGCCGGAGGCCAGGCTGTACTCGAAGTCGTAGACGGCGTAACGGGGACCCTTGCCAACCGCGCCCTACAAGAGATGTTAGAATTGGTGATTCGGCCTCATTCTACATTCGTCGGATTGGCATGCGTACAGTTCGGCTCTTGGAGGTAGCGTTGACGAGCTTCTCACGGAAGTCCTCCCAGTCGCTGTTGTCGGAGGCGTGCTCGACAACGATCTCCTTGTAGTCGTCGGAAAGCTTGTAGACGATGTACTTGTACTTCTTGTTAAGCTTCAGGTCGTTGAAGGCAGTTATGCAATCCTGCGAAACGGTGGCACTGTATTTCGAAAAAGCAAAGTCTAACGTTAGCGCTGTTGTCTTAAATAATGCTGTCTAGTTGTTGCGTGTTTGCCCCGCGCCAGGCGTCATAATCATGGTCGAGGGGGAGGGGAGATGAGCAGCGAAGCGAGGCTCGGCCGCGGGGAAATGAGGATTTTATGGGCGCGCAGGGATCAAATAGCTGAAGAGGAGAGTGGCGAGACGAACCCGGATTGAGACTATGAATTATCATTAGATTCAAGGTATTTTTGGTGGCTTTATAAGGGAGCTTACCATGATTGCGGTCTACGTCAGGAGACGGGATGTTTAGGATGAGGGGTGGATGGGCTGGGGGGGAGCTCTGAGTTAGCTATAGACCTCAAGTACAGGCTGTAAGAGGATGAAATCTTGGTTGAGGGTGGAGGAGAGCAATAGGCTCTCGGCGTACGTACAGAGTGGATTGAAGTGTAGGAGAGAAAATCGACAGTCTCACGATGCAGAGCGAAGCGAAGCAAAAGGACAAAGTCGATGGAAACGGGCGTGAGAGTGGGTTGTATCTCTTGGGTTAGTTCAGTTTAGGCGGTAGAGAGAGAGAATTGCCTTGTATTGTCCCATAGAAAGGCGGGGCCGTTGCGGGAGAAACTTGAGTCGAGTCTCCCCTCTCTTGGTGGGGGTTGCCTGTAAGGATAGCTTCACGTGACTGGACAAGAGTGTATGTCAGTAGAACATTACCTATAGGTGAGCAACTACTTAGTTGAATACGACATGACTTATACTGATATCTTTCTTGGCTTGCCTATACTAAACTCTTATCTTGTATAGGTATGCAATGGTATCTCTCAGTTACGAGACTGTCTGCTGTTGGTGTCTGTTCTTGAGACCGCGAAACTCACCCTTGTCGTAACTCGTCATCTCTTGTCTGTTCATGCAATGAACCCCTGTTCTATCTCGGCGACTCGGAGCTTGCCTTACACAATCCTAATGCAAACAATCAATTCTCACCATCAATATAAACACATCAGCATGTTACTCATAGTACTACCAATGTAAAGTCATATACAAGATACGAGTCAGGTGTTTCAATGTTTTTCATTCTTGCCTCTCTTTTTAACTTTTAGTATCTCATATCTTTTCATGCTAATGCTACAATCAATGCTATAATACATGGCTTTCGAAATCTAGCCTGAAAATCCGTAAGGGGTATGAAGACAAATGTCGTGGTCCGACAACCGATAGAGAGGAGATGAGCTTGCAAGACCACTTTACCCGTCCCAAGATAACACGCAAACCATTGTGCGCCATTCATCCGTCCAGCTTTTTTAGTGATACAGCACAACATAAAGTCATATCATTCCGTCTTTTACATCATACCTCCCATACCGCCCATTCCACCCATGCCACCCATGCCACCCATAGGAGGACCACCAGCTCCCTTCTCCTCAGGGGCATCAACGATGGCAACCTCAGTGGTGCCCAGAAGAGAAGCAACACCGCTAGCATCGATGAGACCAGTGCGGACGACCTTGAAGGGGTCAAGGATACCGGCGTTGATCATGTCAACGTACTCGCCCTTGGAGCTATCGAAACCCTTGTTGAAGTCACCAGCGTGCTCGTCAGTGAGCTTACCGACAACGACGGAGCTCTCAAGACCGGCGTTCTCGATGATGGTTCGGGCAGGGCGTGTGATGGCGTTCTTGACAATGCTGACGCCTAGCTGCTGGTCGAAGTTGGCAGTAGGAACCTCGTTAAGAGCGTGGGCAGAGGCCTTGATAAGGGCAGTGCCACCACCGGGCAGGATACCCTCCTCAACGGCGGCACGGGTGGCGTTCAGGGCATCGACGAATCGGTCCTTCTTCTCGCCGACCTCAACCTCGGAGGAGCCACCAACCTTGATGACGGCAACACCGCCAGAGAGCTTAGCAAGACGCTCCTGGAGCTTCTCCTTCTCATACTCAGAGGTGGTAGGGTCAGCAATGACGCCACGGATCTGCTCACATCGCTGAGCAATGGCGTCCTTGCTGCCGCTGCCGTTCAGGACAATGGTATCCTCCTTTGTGATAGTGATAGAACCGGTAGAGCCGAGCATATCAGGGGTGGCCTTGTCAAGCTTAATATCAAGCTCATCAGTGAAGACAGTACCGTCGGTGAGGATAGCAAGATCGCCGAGGATGGACTTGCG
Organism: Fusarium dlaminii; assembly: GCA_013186775.1. Lineage (NCBI taxonomy): Eukaryota > Fungi > Ascomycota > Sordariomycetes > Hypocreales > Nectriaceae > Fusarium > Fusarium dlaminii. The sequence goes on from JAAOAL010000040.1 coordinate 418,750, forward strand.
GTTGTCACCGAAGCCAGGGGCCTTGACAGCGGCAACCTGGAGCTGGCCACGGAGCTTGTTCAGAATACAAACAGCGAGAGCCTCGCCCTCAATGTCCTCAGCAATGATGACAAGAGGTCGTCGCTGTTGGGTAGAGACCTCAAGAGCGGGGATGATGTCCTGAACAGCAGAGATCTTCTTCTCAGAGAGGAGGATGAGAGGGTTCTCAAACTCGACCTTCTGGGACTTGGTATCGGTGATGAAGTAGGGGGAGACGAAGCCACGGTCGAATCGCATACCCTCGGTGACCTCGAGCTCATCAGCAACGGTCTTGCCCTCCTTGCAGGTGATGACACCCTCCTTGCCGACCTTCTCCATAGCGTTGGCAATCATCTGGCCGATGTGGACATCACCGTTGGCGGAGATGGTAGCGACCTGAGCGATCTCAGCGCTGGTGGTAATATCACGCTTGTTCTTCTGGAGGAACTCGACAACGGCCTCAACAGCAGCCTGGATACCGCGGCGGAGGTCCATAGGGTTGCAGCCAGCGGCGACGTTCTTGACGGTCTCGGAGAAGATGGCACGGGCGAGAACGGTAGCGGTGGTGGTACCGTCACCGGCAACCTCGTTGGTCTTGGAAGCAACATCTTGGAGGAGCTTGGCACCAAGGTTCTCGAACTTGTCCTTGAGGCTGACAGCGCGGGCAACGGTCACACCATCTGTAATAAGTTAGTTGAAGGCTTGGGAATGGTCAATGAGGCCTCTACAAACCCTTGGTGATCTTGGGAGATCCAAAGCTGGACTCAATGAGGACGTTTCGGCCCTTAGGACCGAGGGTAGTAGCAACAGCCTTAGCGAGGGTATCGACACCAGCGAGGAGAGCAGCACGGCCCTCAACACCGAACTTGAGCTCCTATACAGTGAATTAGTATACAATTGGGATCTTGTGACGTCGTAGTATCATCATACCTTGTGAGCAAATCGGACCTGCTGGCTGAGGCTGCCAACTCGGTACTTGGTGGCCGCTGAGGAGAGGACGGAAGCCCGAGCCCGGGTGCTCAATGCGCGCTGCATGATTGTGGAATTAGGAAGGGGTATATGGAGAGAATTACAAGCAAAAGGAGAAAAGAGAAACGCTCGTGAGGAATTCGACCTGGGGATGTAGGACGGACGAGTCAGAGTCAGAGGAGGAGAGGATTAGAGTGAGGGAGACAAAAGGTTGATATGATGGCGACTGAGAAGCTCTCAAAAAAATGGAATCGTCCCCGTCGCTCGGAGTGTCGGTCTCGGCAAAACCCAGCTGCGAGGCTAGTCCCGATACGTACTAGCGCCACCGGCCATCGATTTCTACACCTTTCCAACGACGTCTGTGAGACTCGCTGCTAAATGCCCTGGAAGGCCTGAAGATGGGGCATTCGAAGGCCTGGAACTCCTATTACCGGCGCCATAGCCGAGGACGGCATACAGAACTGGCTTTTGACGGATCACGAGCGGCTTTCGATCTCCAGACCGAGACTCTCAGTGCAAGCTTGCTCCACGGTGAACGACTCCACTGCCCGATGTTGCATGACAAATGGCCCATCTGGGGTTCGCTCGTTTTCCATGGGGCTGAACGGTGTAAGCTGTCTGGATAAATCAAGTGAAGATACTGAGACTGTGTTTACAAGAGTTGTGTCATTAGGTATCCTATACTCATAAGATAACTGGCACTGAATAATACAACTTTCAAAGATTGAAACTGTCTCACATATCTAACGATATAATGTCTTCCAATTGTTCAATCAGCTTGAGTTGGCGAGGAATATCGGAATGACTATCCCAGACAGAAACTCCAAGCCAAGGAAGACAAAAGGACAGCAACTCAATGCCTTTTGATTGGGATATTGAAACTGACGTGGGCAGTGAATAGTTGAAGTCAAGAACAGCCATGGTATTGACAAGTGTCACATGAGTCATCATCGCATTGGATATACCATCTAAGATAAAACAACCGAATCGTGGTCAAGACTAATCAAAATTTGAAATCAATCGAAGTTCTATTGGAGTACAGTCAACTCAATGAGCAAAGCAAGTGTCAACCAGACCTTGTCACTACATGCATCAAACTGATCAAATGTATTCCAGCCCAAGACGGTGAGGTCTGCTACTACTCTGTTGCTCGTTCCTCCAGTCATTCACGAAGAGATGCGCTGACGCTTGAACTTGCGCACCATACGGTAGAGAGATGATCGCTCACTTCGTTCGGTCCTATCGGAACCAACAGCGACGGCCTTCTTTTCCTGGGCCTCTTCAACCGGGGCGCTGATGGTTTTGGCATCCGGCTGTGGGTTGGCGATAGCCATCTGCTGAATTTGAAGAGCTTGCTCAATGAGCTCGCGAGCTTGTTTCTGGGAAGCTTCCTCAACAGCACATCGGATGGTCTCGGGGAGTTGTTTCGACAAGTCGACGAAAAGCTGGTTGGCAGACGCGAGGATTTGGGCGGTAGCCTGGTTGTTATAGATCTGAGGCTCGATAAGATTACTCAAGTGAGTGACGGAAGCATTCATGGCCCTGTTTTGCTGCTCTAGAGTATCGGTCTGCTTCTTGAAGAAACGGCTGTGTTCCCGAAGGCTAGCCTTGTGATTCAGAAACATGCTGTGCTGCTGCAGGAAGAGGTCATTCTGCTGGTCTGCATGTAGCTGGAAGAGTTTGGTTTGTTCCTGGGTCTGGTGCTGAAAGGCATCGGCCTGGTGCTGGACGATATCGGTCTGGCGCTGGAAGACGTCGGTTTGCTGTCGCAGGAGACTGCTCTGTTGTTGAACAAGACTGTTTTGTTGCTCAGTTTGTCGCTGGAACATGTTGTTCTGCTGTCGAAGGAGGCCGCTTTGCTGCTGGACAAGCCCATCAGTCTGTCGTTGGAACATGTTATTCTGCTGCTGCAATAGGGCAGTCTGCTCTTGGAAGACTTCGCCTTGTTTCTTGAGATTAGAAACGTTCATGCGGAGGGGTCCAGTGGCATCGGAGATGCCCTGTTCAATAGTATGCTCGACTATAGAGCACATGTCATCGTGGGGGTCGATGAAGTCCTGCTGAGCAGGGTTGGTGACCTCACGACGCTGGATTATGGTGTTGCTAGCGTTGTAATAGCGCTGCTCAGCTTCCACAGCTTGAAGGTAGTGGTCAACACGGCGGGCGACTTCTTGATCAGTCTCACGCTTGAGAGATGCCTGACGAACCTGGATGCCGAGTGCAACTTGTTCGCGGAAGTGGATATATGACTGAGGAGCAGGAGCAAGTTGGTTCCCGCGAAGGCGTCGAAGATAGCTGAGCGAGTTGAAGTCTTCGGCAACAGCATTGGCATCGAGAGTGGGCTCGTTGGTAGCAGGGAATTCTCCATTGCGCCTGGCTTCAGCAACTTCGAGGGACATCATTTGGAGCTGACCAAAGTCGTAGACCTGGCCGTTACGCATGGTAAACGCAGAGGTAGAATTCCAGTTGTTGTAAGGGTAGTTGGGAGTCTCTGGCCGGGAGAGGAAAGCCTCGATGGGTGACTCGGGGGGAGTGCTGTCCATGCTTGAGATGCTACGCTTGGTGGAGATGCCACGCCCACCGGAGCTGACAGTCTCAGCTGTGGTGCCGCTCTCACTGGGAACGGTCTTGCGATTGGCAACCATCTTCTCGAGATTGGCGACAACAGGAGACATGGGCTCATAATCAGGCATTGCCATCTCAGCATTAAACTCGGAATCGCTATCCTCGAAAGTGAAAGAGAGCGGAGTACGAGATGGAGCAGGACCCAGCATGATGAAAACTTGTCGGATAACAACGAAGCTCAAAAGATGAAGCAGAAGTGTTGTTGGCTTTGGTATAAGCAAAGATTGAGATGAATGTGCCTTGAGAGAATGAGCTTAAGGTAACAGAAGAAGTGCACTCTACTTACACAAAGAGAATCAACACTCAATTCGTCTTGAGAGTCTTCCAAGAAGAATCAGAAAGGGACGAAGCCTTCGATGAAGTTCGCTGTTGCAAAGAAAATGAGTGTCGGAGGAAGAGCGAGAACTAAGAGTGAGTGTGGGAGAGGGAAGAGAAGAGATATGACCCCCCCTCCATGAGCATAGAGGAGACCATGCATGTCCCCATTCATTAATTGACAGTACCAACTACAATAGGAAATTCTGACAGAATTGCTATTGTTCAATTGATGCTCAAGTGTGACAATAGGAGGTGCGTTTATGGAGTGGGGCTTGAAGCCATCACTGGCAGTACTTGGCAGACGGCAGGAAATGTAAAGTCGGGCTCTATTACTGGCTCCAAGGACGCAAGGAGCTTAATTGAATGTGATGCTCGATCTAAGGTTATTGCCGGCGAGCGTGTCCAATATAGGATGCTTACGATTTGACAGCTGAGGCTAGAAATCAGATGTAAATGGGACGGATGCTCATCCACTCTGGATTCCAAAGGCATTACAAGCTCAAGTCACTGTTAACAGGCGAATATACGAATGTATAGAATTGAGTGTGATCATGTGGATTTAAAAGCACAGATTCATTTCTTTCGTTGTTACTTGCATCTCGTGAGACTATTCCCGATCCATGATCCTGATACCCCAAATCTGCGCATACGCTGTCACATCCTAGTCAGATATCTAGCTGTCCATGAGATCGGCAAGACAAAAGCCATGATGATGCTACTGTTCCAATTCTTCCCCACACCATGCACTGGGCCGTTGGATCTGGCCTTAAGAACCGTCAGAAGCGGGCGCATCTATCGTCGAAGTTAGTAATATCGTGACCGAAACATCGAGGACACATACCAGAGAGCGAGCCAGCAGAATCAGCCGAATCCTTCTCCTCTTCCTTCTTGACCTTGCTCTTGCTGGTAGGGGTCTTGGGCTTCACATCTTCATCGTCTTCAGACTCCTCCTTCTTGGCCTTACGAGGAGTAGCTCGCTTCTTGGCACTTCCCGCGCCCTCGGCCTTGGCCTTGCGCTTGGGAGTTGAGGGGGCATAATCAGCTCCATTGCCGTTGGCGAGGGCACCAGGACGGCTGATGCCGTGTGCCTTGAGCATTCGCTCGTATCGCTTCTGACTGTTGCGCCGTAAGTTAGTATTGATGATGGGGAAGAGGGAGAGGGTAACTTACGCAGCGGCCTTGGAGACGATGCTGAGCTCATCGGCAACAGCCTGGAAGTCAGGCTTGGTTTGTTAGCAGCGCAACGTGAGACAAAAGAGGGAGCTGGACTTACTCGACCGTTGCTGGTGTGTCCGATGCAGGACACAAGGAACTTGACCTGATCCGCAGGTTCTTGCTTGGACATGATGGCGGTTGTTTGAGCTATGAGAGTGAGCGATGAGACCGAGATGAAGGCAGGTTAAAAAGTCAAGACGAAGTGCAGATGACGGGTCCGTTAACTTACAATGTTTGAGACTGATGTGGTCGTCTAGTGTTGTGGTGCGAGTGAGTGCGATGATCAGGCACAAAACTGAGTTGGTGGGAGGTTGAAAGAAGTTATTCGGGAGAGATGAGGCAAGACGAGTCTAAGTTTTCTTTGAGTAAACAGAGCAGGGAGAAAAGAAAAGAGGTACTAGAGGACAGATGTGGCAGCAGGCAACACTTATTTTGGGCAAATATCAACATCAGACGAAGCGGCACCAACCAAACAGTACTCCTCGTGCTGTTTGTGCATTAGCCAGGTCAACAAGCCCTGTGGCACAGACAATTCATATAGAGAATTCAGTTATGAACAACTGGGGCTCATCTGCTGTAGAGTTGTTCCCGCTTGACAGTGTTGCTAGCTGCCAGCTTGATTCCCTGGCATAAACACCATCCAAGATTCAATACTGCACATGGGCATTGCTACGGACTTTATCTGACATAATAAGTATACTGAGGCTTCTTTGACGATCTTGGTCTATGAATATAGAAATGATGGAGAACTCGTAAAAAATAGCAATATTCAGGGGTAGGCCAACCTGGCAACTAACTCATAGAGAACAAACCCAGGCTAGCGATAATATTGCACACAAGATATGGATGAAAATTAACCAGAATTATAGCTCGCGCTGCCATGCAAATTATGGTCTGCGAAGATTCCATCCCAGTTTTTGATGTTGCAGTGCCACTCCACCTCTCGTCGACTCTCTCGCTCGCACAAGAGTGGATGAGAATTCATTCTACAGATTCTGACCAAAATCTCGAATCACATTGTAGCCCGATATTAATTAGATGTGCCTCAATGTCTCAATTTCATTTCAGTGGTGCCTCAGATATTGACTAGCCAGATCCTTTCAGTATTACCCCTAGACTTAATATGAGGTTCTCATGAATCTTCCAAGCATAGTCGACAATACGGTGTCCTCGCTCCCATCGTTTCATCCATTAGTTAGTGTCGTCATCCTCAACCTCAGCCTTGATCTCCTTCTTCTCCTCAGACTGAGCTTCCTCCTTGACATCCTCGTCATCCTCATCGACCTTCTTGGTAGACTTCTTGGAGGGGCTGCGAGCAGCGTTGGTCTTTCTGGGCTTTCTCACAGCAGCAGGAGACTTTCTGGGACTGGAGGTCGAAGTAGAGGACTTGCGAGGACTGGGACCAGCTCCAGCGCCATCGCTGCGCCAGCCATGACGGACGGACATCTGACGGAAGCGCTCTTTGGCGCACTTGGCATCCTTGAGACTGACAGTGTTGGCAACAGCATCCCAGTCGGCGTCAGGCTTCTGAGTCATGTTGTCGAAAATTGCCTTGATGAAGCGGAGCTCACCATCAGTGAGGCCGATGGGGGAGCCATCTTGGTCGGCACTCTTCTTGGGAGGCATGATGATTGATCTGTGGTGAGGTTAGAGATGATCATGATGATATAATATTAGAAAAGTGACATACTGGTGGGAATGAGTGTTTGGAAGACGTTATTTGTGAAAAGTATCAAGCTTGTCTAGCAATGAAAGTTGCTTGCTTCGTGTTGGCAGAAGAGTGTGGTGGAGGAGGAAAGGTTGGGAGGGAGAGGGGTGGGACCGTGGATTTAAATATAGGGAGGCTACGGCAAAAATCCCAAAGCTTGTGCAAGCTTATTTGCGCAATAGTGAGGACAATAGGGTGAATTTTGGCGAGTTGGGTAGGTGAAGTGAATGAGACAATAGCTTGCAGTGCCAGGGCATATGCAGCGAGAACAGGCAGCGAGAAGGGCCGAAGTCCAAAGCTCACACACTGCACACAAAAGAGAATGGATAATTCTGGAGGCCATTGAGTGTACATATGCATTACAGCTAGCAGCTTCCTCTTTAGCACTGCATGATATCTTCATTTGAGCTCGGGACCTCCAGCCTGACACTCGTCAACTGCCACTCGAGCTGTAAGGATATATCACTACAACTTATTTAAGGCGATTCACCAAGGTTTGCAATGAATGTGAGATGTGCTAGAATTTGGACTTAATCGTGTTGTCATCATACTTGGCTTTTTGGTATCATGTTGCCGTAGCTAAGTCCTCAGATCGTATATCCACTCTGAATGCCCCAACTCAGACTATAAGCAACCATAACAGATCGTAGTCTCGACCTGAAAAAGCCAGAAACATTCTCTCAGTTGTGAAATTACTGTTGAAAGAAGGGGAAGTTGGCGGGATCGATGTCATCATCCCCAAGGTCTTCCTTCTCCGGAGTCTTTTCCATCTCACGGTCCTCAGCCTTGATGCCGGCCTTGACCAGCTCGTCCTCATCTTCGTCGTGCAGGAGGACAGCCTCAGCCTCTTTCTTGACCTTTGATTTGCCCTTGGCGCTACGGGGAGTCTTGGCGACTCGAGCGCCAGCGGTCTTCTTGGGAGTCACAGGACCGCGGCTGGGAGCAGTAGTCTCAGTAGAGATGCCGAGCTTACGCTTGACCTGGCCGAAGCGAACCTGTGATTTTTGAGTCAGTATAAGAATTTCAGACGATAGATTTAATCATGAGATGATATGCGGCGGCATGGGCAAAGGAGGAGGATGGCAACTCACCTTGGCGACATCGGCGTTCTTGAATCCAGCCTCAGAGGCGACAGCGTTCCAGTCAACGTCAGCCTTGTTTCGAGTGTGCTTGACAATGCTGAAGAAAAGCATAGCTTCGGCGGCAGTGGGCTCTTTCTTATTGTTGTCGGCCATGGTAGCGTCGTACTGTGAATAGCATTAGTCTGAATACTATTCGCACCTCAGGTAAGTGGTAGGTATTCCTTACCGTTGTCTTGAAAGTGAAAGGGGGTGTATTTGGTTGTTGGGTGTTGATAAAATGGACAGAGTACAAAGCAAGGCTGGTGTGGAGGAGATGAATCTGTGCGCGGACAAGTAAGAGAAATTTATCCCTAGATCTTAAGAAAGAAGAAATTAGAAATTTAGAGAAGTTAAGGAGCTTTAGTAAAGATGCGATCAGTGTTTCGCTGTAAGGGATAAGTTAAAAGAGCTAGTGGGCACACCAAATAACTGCAGCGCACTATAATGGCGAGAACTTGCTCCTGAGACTGAAGCCTATGGTTCTCTTATTACTGTAGTTGTGCTGTTAGTGAGATTTGTCTCTGTTTGGCACTGCTTCTGAGGAGCTATGCCACTGCCAAGTGTAAGTCAGATTAACGAGCTTCTGCCAAATCAGAACGCCAATATCACGACACCTGTATGTAGCTGATACGGTCAATACAATATGAGCATGGACATGCTATGTAGGAATCGATAAATGATTCTCTCAATTAGAATGCGAATAGAAAGGCTAGTATACAACTTCCAGAGCAATAGATAAGTTCCAGCAAAGCAGGCTTCCGGTAACTGGCATTCTTTTCATCCTTAAACTGATGTTGATCCTAGTAGAGACTTATGGTAATCGTCTTTCTTGGATCAAAGTTGGAAATTGTGTAAAGCAGAACCCTGACAGAAGGACATAGGAAAAGCAACCATATCGAAGAAACCATTGTCATTAATTCATAAAGCAAACGCAGTCTAGCAAATCACCATTTTGTACACAAGCAACCCTCTATCCGTGGGGTTTCCATGTTTTCCGTGTGGGTATTAAAAAGAAGTGTCATTGAAATGGTCAGCCCATTCAGAGCTGCAATCTGGCATGGGAGGAGCGCCATTGAGATCAAGGGCAGCTGGGCTCTGTGCATCGCCGAGAGCCGAGTTGTAAGATGTCTCATTGCAGGCGGCGTCAAACGTATGAAAATGGGACTGCCCCATGGTCATGAAGTCATGGATCGCTGGTTGGGCCATGAAGTCAGGGGGACAATCCATCGAAGGACCAAATCCATTTCGCTGTCTGGTGTCTTCGAGTGAAGCGGGATTTATGGAGAGCCCTTGTGGCATATCATCACTGCAAGGAGTGAGGAATCGAGAACTGCAACCAAAGTCGTCCAAGTTGTCGTTGAGGAAAGGGGAGGAAGTAGAGGCGGGAGAGAACTGTGCCATGTATGCATGTTGGTTCTGTTCTTGCTTGATGATAGGACTCTGGCGAATCTGAGCATACGATGAGACGCTCGAACCTGACTCAGAATTTCCGATGCTGTTCTTCTTGGGCTGTTGCGTCTTCCCTGCCTTCGTCACCCGAGACTTGTCTATAGGGCCGGCAGGACGAGTTCTCTTCTGTGGTTGAGTGCCAAGGACTGTGGTTTTGAAACGAGCAAAGCGCATCCTTGCAGCATGCCCATTTGTGATGGGTTCGATAAGAACAGGGTCTGAGGCGACTTGATTCCAGTCGATCTGGGGTTGCCGCCGTTAGGAGGAGAAACAGAGTAACGTTCATAGTAGGATAAACTCACGTCTTTAAGGTTCTTCTGGTTCAAAATGGCTAGAAGAAACCGGGCCATGGCGTTCTCGCTGTTGGGAGCCATCGTGGATAGACTTGATTGGTGCCTAAGGGAAGAGGAGGAGAGGAAGTGGCGTGTGGCGGTGGAGATAAGGCTGTCGAAGGAGGCAGAATGAGGAGAAGTGGAAGGAAGGATATATAGATTAGAACATGAAGTGGAAACTTTAGGCAGCTTTGGCTGATGGATGCCTTGGGTGAGCGTGAATTAGCTTTTCGGAGTGTGTATATTGACCAAAAACAAGGCTGTACGTTCAGATCAAGACTTGATTCGACGGAGTCACTGTTATCGTGAAACCTAATGCCGTGAATTTGATAAAAGGGAATCGGCGAGGCTGAGGTACACTCAGATACAGATCGAGTGGACGAAAAGAGTTATTGATGAGTGGGCGATAAACGATGTGGCAGACGTTGAGGGTTTTCTGGCCAACGAGACGGACAAGGCGGGAATAGAACAAGCCAAGATAGTGGTCTCGGCGGGAAACCCGTCGTTGAAGAGGAGGGTCAGCTGAGCGAAAAGTCTTCTATGAATGCATATGTAGCGTCTGGATTGCCTTTTGAGTACAAAGTTTGGAGTTGATGAAGAATGTGAATGACACGATGCAAAGGTGATGTGGCACGAGGGCACAAAGAGGCAGAAAGAGGCAAGCGGAGGAGGGAAGAGATGGAAAGAAGGAAAACAGGAAGGTATCCGTATTATATGTAGGCAGGTAGTGCCTACCTACTTATGAGTCGTCTGGGCTGTCTGCTAAGATCCAATCCAACCTAAATGTGATGCCACACACACCAACTTACATCCATATACATACACCTACACACCTCCTGTCCCGTCTCTGTGGGGGGACTAAAACCAGGCAGATACAGGGGGTCCCGAGCATCCCCGTACAGGCACAGCATGGATCGTGCAATGTGCCGTAGTGCGCTGCGCAAGCCATTGAGAGGAAATGTCTGAGAATGCTACGATCCATGATGCAGACGATGCTCCATAGTTGCCTGTTCCTCCTGTCGGATCCAGGCGATCCCTCCCGTTGATGGAAATTGGGGCGCGACGAGGGGCTGCGGTCTGCGCGAACACCGCGTAAAGTGGTTGCTGACCCCCCGCTAAACCCACTAAATTTGAGTCTAAGACCGCCGGGCCCCAGCGCACCATGGCCCCTGTCTCCAGGGCAGGGGGTGCTGCAACCACTACAGTTCAGCGGTGCCGCAGGTCCCATGAAAGAATTGCTTCCAGATGACATCTCAAAAGGAGGGGAAAAGTACATGATTGATCAATTGAGACAATGATATGCTCACTCTCAACTTGAGTTCATTTGAGACTGGAATGGATGTTTAAGTTTAAGTGGTTTTGCTCAAAACCGGTCTAGCTGGTCTTCCCCTCTTTCTTCACTCTTTTAATTCTCGTAAGCTGAAGGTAGCCAGCCAACGGCAATTGACAAAAGACAAGTTTTCTAAATAGACACATAAAGACAAGCTAAAGCATATTCGAGCAGGGATTACAAGCCTAGGAATGGGTGAAACCACAAAGTGTGACTCATTGCGCGGGTCACTGACGAATGGTTAATAGCACATTGGGCATACAACACGCAACAACGCAGGGGAAACACCGAAGAGGACCGGGTTGGGCGATTTGGCGATCCATGGCGATAGATATCCAGTTCGGATGGCCTCGTGGTAGTTATACAGGCAAATATTCAATTGGTTAGGGGGATGAATTGAGCTTGAGCTCAAACTTATGGTGGTGTGCAGCAAGCTCAAACTGGATGCATGTTTAAGCAGACGACTACTTTACTTGTGACGAGACAAGAGACATCAGAAAGAGCAAGGATCGGGGTCTCGAGGCTCAAGAATGAAAGCAATTGCAGCATGCAGCCGATCCGCCGAGGTTTGCTTTGCCTGTTTGCCTCTTGACGCTCAGCTGAGGGGTGTAGCCTAGAAAAAAGTTGATGGTCGCAATCCGTCACGACGACCATGAAAAGCAGCAATTCAACAACCGCGAGAGCTTTGGAAGTCGGGAAAATTCTGTAGTATATGAAGTGTAGCTGAAACATTCGTATTTAATAATTATGAGAGCTTTCATGGTCGTGTATAGCCCTCGAATCAATGTCTGGTCGTTATGGAGGGCATGAGATGAAGTGGGTGGAAGACGCGACGGGCGCGCAGCTGGTGGGACCTTGCTCAGACTCATCAGGACAGGAAATGGGAACGAAAGCACGTGAGGGAACCTCGTAACCTGTCTCCACTTCAAGTCATCTTTTCTTGTGCCCCCCCTGAAATCCCTTGCTTCATTTTGTGGCGTAGATTGGCGGGTCCCCTCTGCTACTCGGTTACCAGATGATCTAATGTTGAGCTTGACTAATCCTCTTTCGGTAACCGTTTGTTTACGTTGGCACCATTGGCACCATTGGGGTTGTCAATGTGATTTGCTGGTCTTGCTTTTAGGATACGTAGAGATCTTAAGTTTTCTCATCTCCCTTTGCTTTGCCATCACCAACCACAGAAAAATCTATGATATACATGTTTTGCTTCTTGTTGTCAGTTCTCACAAGCTGATCTAGTTTAACATTTTGAGTTGGTATAAAACTGAGGTACCTTGCAAGGACAAACAAGTGATGACGCCGTCTGCCAAAAGAAAGCATTGTTTCCAGTCAACTTTTGGACTCGGCATTGTACAAATCTAAGCGAGCAGTCGGAAAAGCAAGCATACATAGATAGAACATAACATCTAGAATAAGCAAAGCTCTCGAGTTCATTATCCAATGAATCTCGATTGATAGGTACTTTAGTACTTAAGCCCCCGACTCGGAAACAACATTCATCCGGATCCGAAGTGCCCTTTGTTCTCTTCCCCGGGTAGGTACATAATGTATGCCAAGAAGAAGCTTGGACCATCATTATCCCCCCAACCTCGCGCCTCAGCGGGCTCCCCTTCCCTTAGCAATTTCTACATACACTATCAATTTTCCCATTGATCCAGCCGTTGCCTTAACAGCGTCTAACCATCTACAGTCGCGTTGCCGCCTTGTAACCCATCACTCTTTGTCACGTCGACAATTGCTCTATTTCCGTTGAATTCAGCATGAATAGTAAAAATTGGAATGACAGAGCTGACAAAGACTTGTTCTTTACTATTCTCTCTGTCAAGAACATTGGCGTCATAAGCGGCTCAGAATGGACCACCATTGGTAACCACATGAGAAGTCTGGGCTATGGCTTCACCAATGAAGGCTGCCGGTGAGTACTTATATCTTTATTACCGTCAGACTTGTCTATACTCAATGACTTTGCCATTCTTCATAACGTTATCATCATTTGCTTATCACGATGTATAATTCGTGCTGGTGGTCGTTACGCGTCAAGTTGGCTTATACCTGAGTCGTCCGTTTACATCCACTTATTATCACACAACACCATATTTGACTCACCTCATATATACAAATAACCATACTAAACACTGTCCAACTTCTCAAATAACACAACACTAACATATATCTAGACAACATTTTCAGGGGCTTCGCAGAGCTCAGAATAAGGCAGAGACAGCCGGGCCTAACGGCGAGATTGTACGCAGGAATGATCCGACAATGAATCCGATCACCCGTCGTCCTGGCCCAGGAAGAGGTCGGCCCAGGAAACAGCCTCCTGTTCCTGTTCCTATTCCAGGAGCTGGAGAAATCCCCTCCGATCAGCCCATGCCAGTTGGTATCGTTCCTGGGCCCAACCCCGTACCTCCTTACCCCCATCCTCATCCCCAGGTAGTCCAAGCTTATGGTGTTCCTCCTGGCAATCATCAAGCTGGCGCTCATCTGCCAGCTCAAGCTGCTGCACAGCCTGGCAACATCTCTCCTGCAACTCCTGCCCAACAACTTCCTCCCCCCAGTAACATACCTCAAGTTCAGGGTCCGATAACTTATCCAAGTCCCCCTCGTGCCCCTGACACTCCTCAGGCGCCTGCTCATCTTCATCCTCTTCAGCATGCACAATCCGGTCAACCTGGCCAACAGCCTCAACCCGAGCAGCAACCTCCGCCTGCCCAACAGCTCCAGTCAGGCTTTGAAACTCAACCAGATCAACAGGACGAATCTGAACAGGCTTTACAGCCAACTGCACAGCCTCAGCCAGAGCAAGAAAGCTCAACTGAATACCAATCTCAAGATATTTCCCAGGAAGCCCCTCGAGAGGCTCGTGAAGCAACCGATCCAAGTGCTACATCTCAACATGCGCCGATTGAGCAGAACGACGACAACTCTCAAGATGCTTTAACCTCGGAGCAGCTGCAACATGTCAACGAGGATATCGATGCTGATGGCGACGCCGATGGTGACGCTGACGGCGAAGCGGATATCGATAATGATGAGCCGGCCGCTAAAAGGCCACGGTTAAGTTCGCCTGAACCCCCTAAGGATACCGATATGGATGATGAAGCTGTCTTGGCCTTGGCGGCTCATGATGGGTCGACAGACTTTGCTTCCGAGTAAGTATTTGTCAATGTTTCCATTAATGATCTGCCAACTAATTCCCTTCAGTTTTGCTACATATGGTGAGGCATAGCAACCGACTATGCTTGTAGAATAACATTGATACCACGGGCATTGGCGTTAAAGACTAGGGATTTCTTAAATGACCTTTGCATTTGCAAGGGATGGGATAGAAATGAGCGAGCGAGGACTGTGTTTTTGCAGAAAGAACAATCTTGGTGCGTGTATAATGTGAAAGAAAAAAGAGCTGAGACTTGGCTAGCAGAAACAAGAGCTGGAGTCTCTTGGTTGAGAGCGTACATCATTTCTCTCGGTCATGTCGAAAGTAGTAGTAGATAGGACAGTAACAATGCCGGCCTTGTAGAGTGTTTCTATTGTCACTGGGATCCGCAGTGCGAGGCAGTGCCCGAAACGCAGGTTTCGAGTCACTGCGGTGATGCTCGTGCTGGAACAATGACGGCCGCTACTTTCAGAGTATCTCTGCGCTGTAAGTTTCATTGTTCTCTTGAGGAATATAAATTCATCTCGCAATCGGCTCTACCCAGCTTTCTTCTCTTTCCACCACCATCACCCGTGACATCTGGACTCCCATCCATATCTTCAACTTCAACCTCAATTCTACCAAACCAATCAACGACAACCGATTTTCAACATGCCTGGAAAATCGAGTGATTGGGACAACGCCGACTTCCTCCTCGATCTCGTCGTTGGCCTCTACACTGGCGCTCAGGTCAGCGGGGGCTTGACTCCTCCGGTCAAGTCGTCTATTGAAGAGTATATCAAGGGGCGCGGATATACCACCTCTTTTGACGCTGTGCGGTAGGTGCTAACATTTCCCTAATCTCTCATTTGCGTTATTGCTTTGATTTCGATCGTTGAACTATCTTGTTGCTGTCCTGCGCTTGAGCAAAATCAGAGTGATTCACTTCGAGGTTATGCGACGCTATTCACATTTTTGTGCAAACATGGCTTCATTTTTCACTCCTCTGTTCTAAGCCTTAGGGCTGAGTGAATACAAATATCCTCATGAGGGAGATCATCCTGTGTTACTTCGTCTGCTCGTCTTCTCAACTTCTCAACAACACTGAGCAAGCTGCGTTCTTCTTCATCAACATCCCCCTTCTCTATCCTTTCCCTCCCTATCGTCGTCGCCATGGCCAAACGTCAAGTCATGCAGTGGGATGCCAACGTCCACGAAGACATCCTGATCAGTCTATTTCAACACATCAAGCCAAGTGCTGAAGACTGGAGTAACGTCATGGGTGACCTTCAGCAAAAGGGCTACACTTTCACTGAGGGCGCTCTTCGGTACGATTTCTGACTCCGGCCTCTTTTTTCCTTTGCATATTGGTCACTGTTGTTTTCCCATCCCCCACTTTCATTAATCTCAACTCCTCCTCTCTTCTAATCTCTTCATCCTTTCTCTCATTCCTCCTTCTCTCTCCCCAGATTTCAGACAATTCTTCTCTGAAGCCCTTCTCATCTCTTCCTGTCTCTCCATTCAACATCTGGCATTCATAATTCTCTACCCAAACAAACATATAAACCCTTTCCCTTCATCAAATCGTCCATCATCACCGTCATGGCTCCCCGCGCTGCTGCTTCCGGTGCTGGTAAACCTACTCGAGGCTGGGATGCTGCCTCCCATGAGGATCTACTCCTCGCTCTTCTCGAAGAGATCAAGCCGAACAAGGCTGACCTTACCAACGTCGCCGAGAAGATGCGCAACAAGGGCTACTCTTACTCCTATGACGCGATCAAGTACTTGTCTTTCTGTCTTTTGCACACAGTTTCAAAGGTCAGCAGCTAACATGTTTGTCTTTATAGCCAGCACGTCCAGAAGCTGCGCAAGAACCGCGACACCACCGCCATCCAGAACTCTGGTGGCTCCGAGAATGGTACTCCTCGCAAGCGCGCTCCCAGCACCAAGACGCCCGCCAAGCGTACTCCCTCCAAGCGCAAGGCCACTAAATCGGCTTCCGTCGTCGACGAGGACGAGGATCTTGAGGATGAGAAGATGCAGCTGAAGATGGAGGCGGACGACATGGAGGAGGAACTCATGTCTCCCAAGGGCGCTAAACGTACCAAGTACGTTCGAATTCACCAAGTCAGCTTCCAGGTTCCTTACTAACTGTCTTACAGGTCCGAGCCCGAGGATGAGGTCACAGTTGGTGAGGTCTAGGTCCGAATTTCTTCTACCTTGTGAGTTGATGTCCAAATACTTTCACATATGTTCTCAGCTAATGTACCGACAGGCTAGCTTTCACAGTCAATGGGGTTGGAAGTTGAGTCTTCGATGGCTGATGAACATTGGAGTGGTGATCAACAGGCTCATGCCTATCGCAGAGAAATAGGGGTAAAACTAGGCTAGGATGGTTTCCATGTGCCTTGGATGTTACGATGAGAGGTTTGCCATTTGAGGGCAATATTACGAGCATGTCTCTGCGATGAATTGAAAGATACCACCCGTCTTTTTCTCTTTTTTGCGTAGTCTGCTGAAGTATCGTGAAGTGTTGATGCGCATTTCCTGAGCATCTCATACGCATCTACACTTTTACTGAGTATTCAGCAGAGCCTCCGCTGGGGTCCACTAACAGTTCTACGAGTATTGGCCGAGTATATATAGTATACTTGCTAAGTGTTTCTAATCAATGCCTGTCGCGTGCTCTCCTTGTTTGATTCCGATTCTCGTGACCATTGCCATGGGATGCTTGAAATTTGAACTCTACTGTATATGCGATATTTGTAGATACGTAAGTTATAAAATCCTCTAGATACATCAGATACATCAGTATCAGAATGATATTGACTGCATGGCTGTGTTGGCGTCGTCGGTCATTCGGTTACTAGGCAGAGGAATCAAGCGCTTCCACCAGTTGCACGGCCACACGCAGCCTATATCTCCCAATATATCTCTCTTTTCCTGTCACTAAGACTTTTCTACCCTCTGACTTTTTCCCATTCACTCTTTAGAATCACTCTTTTTCTTCCATCCACCACTCTTCCATCTTTCCCCTCCACACTTTTCATCCACTCCTCTTCTCGTTACATACTGCATCTCCATCCCTCAACCCCAGGACAAGATCCTTTACTCTACATCATAACATTCCCTCGCCTACTACAATGCCTCCCTCTGAGAAGAAGTGGGACGCCAACGCCGAGCGTGACCTGTGCGTCGCAGTGATCATGGGCGCTCAGGACGGTGAGCGCATGCGCTTCAACTGGCCAAAGGTCCATGCCTCGATGGCAGCCCTTGGCTATTCCTTTACCAAGGACGCCATCTCGTAAGTCTCACCATGCTTTCTCATATCTTTATCATATTTCTTTCCTTTCGGTCCTTGAGCCTCTCGACCCTTAGCCACATTCATCACGTCCAGATACTTACTAGCAACAGTCAGCATTTCAGCAAATCCATCATGCGCGACTTCAAAGGTCGACATGGCGATCCTGCCAATAGCACCCCTGCTGCTACACCCAAGAAGGCTGCTACCCGCCGCAAGCGATCGACTCCTGCTAAGAAGAAGATCGAGATCATGGACGAGGACGATGATGCAGAGACCATGGTCGGATCTCCCGTCCATAAGAAGATGAAGCACAAGGACGAGGACGAGGATGAAGATCTCAAGACATCAGTTGGTGTCCAGGGCAAGCCTGGAGGCAGGTATGTTTGACTGCTACGCATGTCCTAATACAAATACTGATCTACTCATAGCCTTTCTCCTGCTGAGAAGGAAGCCAAGTTTGAGAAATGGCTTGCCAACGTTGAAGGCGCTTAGATACTGCTGCAACTCTATCATGAAAGGACAGATATCTGAAGGGTTGATAATATCGAGGCTTTAGATGCTATTGCTAGGGGGCGAGATAATAGGGGGAGATTTACAGCCCTGGAGAGCTGAATTGATAGCCCTCGCAGCATCAAGCTCACTTTGATTCCCTACTACGTATCTCACCTGCACACAGAAAATTCCCATGTAATACGCCAGCTATCTTCTGCTTCTCGTAAATGCTTCTCACGGAAGAATCCTCGTTGCGACTGTCTGCTTAGCGATGCTCACTGGTTGTCCGTTCATAGTCACCCTTTTCTCAAATCCAATCGTTTCTTCAATAGTTTCCTGTTTGCCTAACTTCCGAAAAGGTAAGGCCAATTCTTTCTGTATTCACCTTCCAAAGGCTTTGGATGTTCGATCGATAAGATGTCATTTATTTGTCCTACGTGGAGTCACTTCAGGAAGGATTGTCACTCAATTTCTTGCATAGCTTGATGGACTGTATTTGAGACTAACGTTTGTCTATCGTTTCTTGTTTCTAGATTTTGAATGTGCGTAGTCTCTGAGGTTCATCGTGTGGGTTTCGAGAACGGCAGCGAAATAGTCATACGATTCCGGATGCCTTGGGGCTCGTGATTCGTGTATCAATATACAACTATGGCATATTCTGCATGGTTCCTGGTCTATTTTCGTATCTCATACCGTAGAAGATAGAGACCAAAAGGAGTTTCTCAATAACAAGGAAAAGGGTAGCCAGTAATCAGTTACCGTAAGTGAAACATCTTGAGGCGTAACTTCATGACTCTGATCACAAGAGACTCGTATCTTACACGTGGTTATGTTTATTCATTCGTGTTGACATCAGTCACTCACATGGGCATCAATGACAGACTACCCAGTATAAGTCGAACCAAGCTCTAAATCACGTTGCCTACCACCCAAAACGCCAGTCCAATTCATTGCGTTGTCCTTGTTCATCGTGGCCGTCGACCGTCGAGTCTATTTCCTTCGCTGGTGCCCTTCTTCTCGGGGGCCTTGGTCTTGTCGTCTCCTTCTCCCTTTCTCTTAACGGCACCTCGAAGTGTCTGACCTTGGCCAGCAAAGTGAGGCCTGTTGGCGTTCTCCTTCTCCACTTCCTTATCGGCGTCCGTCTTGACTGGCTTAATCTCGTATCCGAAGAAAAGCTTGTTAGGTGGTAGACGGAGAGCTGCCGGAGCACCATCACGCCTCCTAGGCATTCCTGGAATCTCCACCGTAGGAACAGGAGTAGCTGGCTTGGGTGTTGGAGCCTTGCTGCCCTTCTTGGCAAGCTTTTGACCCTCTCCGAGGAAGTTTGTCACATTGCTTGTCACTGATGGAGCAATGGCGCTGTAGTTGATGGCTTGCGCCATAGTTCCTTGGTTATGTAGCAGACCTCCAGCAGGGACTCCACCTCGTGTGCTTCTTGGGGTGCTAGTTCCGCTTTTGCGCTCAGGTTCGACGTAGCCGACTGGGGGTGCGAATTCTACTGACACGTCGGTCTCGATCATACTGACTCCCATTTTGTCCGTCTCAGGCTTGACGTCGAGAACGGCCACATCATAGACTTCATCGTTGTAGGCGAAATTGAAGACATCGCCCTTGGTCAGGGTGGCAAAATTGCGGAAAGCCTTCTCCAGCACTGCCTTGGGATCACTAATCTCAAGGAAGTTGACGGATTGAGGCTGTAGCTTGACCATCTTGGCCAGCTCCAATGATGTGGTACGGACCTGGATCATGTCGCCAACGTCCATGCCAAGAGTTTCCATCATCTAGTGAGTGTTAGTAACAAGACCTTTCAATAGTACAGCGTCTCCTCATACCCATTGAGGAATGTATGCTCGGCCTTCCTCCGCAATAAACTCCAGCACACCCGCATGAGAGTGTCTGCCTTTCTCTCCGTTGATCAACTCCATGAGCAAAGGCCACTGCACGTGGAGCTTCGACACCTTGTCGAGAGCGGATGGTGGCAGAATTATCTTGGAACCGTAGTTGAGTTCTGGTCGCTCAGCTCCGGGGGCCATGACTAGAGGATAGCATCGGTAGTACTCGTCGAACCGTTGCACAATGGGTCGTCGTCCATGGCGGGCCATGTTGTAGAGGTGGTCGGGGTTAGAGGGATCAAACCCACCGCCGAAGCCTGAATACTGTGTATTTCTTAGCGAACCGAGTTATAAGACGAGGCAGGATGGCTTGCCATGGCGACAATAGTCTGTTGGTACACAGTCGGTTTAGAGATATCGTGGGTGCAGGACTTAAAGATATAGGCGGTCAGGAAGTAAATCGGCTGCCTTGACAATATGCTCTGTTTTCTTACGCTTCTGAGAAGAAACGTGCGTCTTAAGTAGTCGGAGGGAGAAGTGTGGTGGTTCACAGTTGCGAGGTTGAAATGTTTACAGGATGAGCTTCCATCAATGTTCGTTGAAGGTCCAAAGCCACAGGTAACGTGGGGCGTGTGGAGGCTACAGAGGCAGCTCTTGATGACGCAGTTTGGTTTGTCAGGGACTCGAGCAAGGACACTACGGGGTAGGTAATACAGTACTATACCATTCAGCTTAATAAGGCACCTCACTTGTTTTTAAAACATTTAATTCCAAGCTCAACAAAACTCTGACAATCAGTTAAACACATGTGATACTGAATTAAAACCGTGTTATTGCTATTATGCGTACTGGCGATTATCTTTAAGACAGGTACTTGACAAGGCACTGGTGTCCTCCGAAGTTCAGGTACCTGTCAACTAACATCAGCCCAGTGGAGCTGATTGCCCCAACCAGAATAGCGAGTTCTGGAACCCATGCCCAGAAGTTTAAAACATACATATAAGCTCTATCAAGCTTACTTCATCATTTCACTTTGCGTGTCCAATTCAAGCAATCATCACTTTGACTACTACCCCGCCAATCCTCATATTCTTGGCACTCAAGAGATCAATCAACAGTGGCCATGGCGTCACGATATTCAGCAGCGCGCCCGAAGCGCGACGGCGAGAACTTTGCGCGTACCCATCATAACGAAGACGGCGGCGATTCTAAGAGAGTCAAGTTTGACGTACGAAATCCCTCCACGCTTGCGCCTGACGCGCGCGAAGAAGATGCTATCCTTGATGCCGATGTCATTGGTGTATCTGGAGCTACGAAACGTGGTGCTGTCAACCTCGATGGTTATGATAGTGATTCAGATAACGAAACCTTCAATGCACGCGCCGAGAACCGCAAGCGAGGCAAAGTCGACATTCTTGAGCAGCTCGACAATTATGACGCCACCAATCCTGACCCTGCAGCTCCGGGTACTGCGGCCGGTGATGATGATGATGACGACGACATGTTTGCGAACGATAATGATGGGGAAAAGGAGATCCCCGAGGAGGGAGACTTCGATAAGAATGGTCGCAAGAAGGACAAAGTTCGGTTCTTAGATGCGGATAAAATCGATGGCGTGGATAACACCAGCAGAGACAAGGGGGGCATCCGACTCGACGATGAGAGCAGCGACGACGAGGCAGATGTAGACCTAGCCATACAAGAAGAGGGCATCGATGAAGAAGTCGGGGCTGGAGGTCTCAAGAAGAATGCCCCCAAAGTCGAAGCATTCAACCTGAAGCAAGAAATGGAAGAGGGTCAATTCGACCAAGATGGCAACTACGTTCGCAAAGGTGGTGACCCTGACGCCGTACACGACAACTGGTTGGAAGGTCTCAGTAAGAAGGAGATGAGAAAGGCAGCCGCCGCCCATGAGAAGCGTGAGGCTGAGGCACGAAAGCAGCGCCTAGAGGACGACGAGGTCCTCGTGTCGGATTTGCTCAAGACTCTGATACTCAATCTCGAGCGCGCTGAGACACCACTCGAGGCTCTAGCCCGACTCGGCAAAAAGCAAACAAAGCCTAAAAAGATCCCGAAATGGAAGCTCAAGAAGATGAACAAGGGTGCTGAAGGCATGGAAGTTGATGGCGGTGAAAACGTTGAGGATGCGGAGCAAAAGAAGATCAAGGCATCAATTGATGCCATCACAGAAGCTGCAGATAAGCTGTTAAGCCGGGATCATGAGGAGATTTACGACCAAGAGAGGGAGCTCCTCGTCCGAGAATATCGTAAGGAGACAGGAGAGGACTGGGTGGAACCAAAAGCTTCACAGACAAACCAGGATGAGCAGGCGGCGGTGAAGCCGGGAACAATGTGGGAGTTCCGATGGATAGATGGACGCGATGGAAACGACAGTCAAGGGCCATATGACGGGGCCACAATGAAGGCATGGAAGGATGCTGGGTACTTCCCAGAGGGCGCGGTCGAGTTCCGAGCGGTTGAGGAGGGCCGCGAGTGGTCTATACATGTCGATGCTTTTGAGTGAAGGCATTACAACGGGATGGGATGTCAGCCGAGAAACAAACTTAAGGTAGTGCGGGCTGAACAGATATCTGGTGTGGTCCGGCCCTTGTCTCTATCGCAAAATGATTGGCAACGAGCCAGTCTCAGCTTAAAAGGGCACCTGCAGCGGTCTTTCCCATGTTCCGGAGATGGACATCCGTTGGTTCATATTCTTGTGTATGGATGCTCTTACAACCAGTCATATGTGTACAGGGCCAACAAAACGGGCTGTAAGTGGGCGTTTCAACCCCGACGGCATGATGGTGAGTGGATCCCGTTTCACGTCAAGTACTTACAGCCTGCATGGGAAAGACTGCATGGCACAGATAGCTTCGGGTCTGTGGCTCTGAATCTGAAGACAATATTGAAAATCAAGTTATCTTAGATGGCCACATTATCTGCACCTTGGAGGAAGTGGACGATGATCATGAGGGCCCGGCGAGGCTTGGCGCCGACTGGGATATGTTTCCATAAAGGTCAATAGTCGAGAATCATGATGGTGCATGATGGTGCCGCGGGAAGATGACGAAAGAGGGAAACTAAATGTCAAAGAGACCATCAAAGGGTTGGAAAGACCTAGGATAGATGGACATGATAGGGCATAATGTGGCAGGTCGTTCCTGGGGATCCCGAAGTGCGCCGGGAACGGGTGAGGCCGGGCGAGTGGGATCTCGAAAAAAGAGGCTGAAAAGCCGGGGCAGGGAGTATGGAGTAAGATAATGGAGACGTCTGGGGATAATGATGGGGTTGTATGGGGTTATACGGAGGGACGGACGAGGCTGGAACCTACCATGTGCCCTGGCATGCGAGGCTTGAGCCGATCCAAGCCCGTGATCCCGTGATGCTCCGGTACGTGGAGCGGAAGCCGGGGCGGCAGCCGTAGCCGAACGGTCAAGCACCGAGGGAGCAGGAGGTTGACTCCCGGAGACGAACGGGCTAGATCGGAGGAGCAGGGATTGTTCGGGAATGATGTATGTCAGACGTTGCATCTCAGTATGTAAGTGAATTGTAAGGGTTCGGGATCTATTCGGCGACGAGTTTTCGTACGTAGCATGATGAGAGTCTATGTGGGCTTGGCCTTGAAAGAATGTCGATCAAGGTATCTCGGCATTGGTATTATCAGTAGTATTGGGCGATTGGAGTAATGCTAGAAGGATCGATATCATGAACTGATATTGCAATGCGTATGTACATGTATGTCTGTTTGGATGTGCTGTACTGGATGTAGCTAGTCCAGGTCCAGGTCAGATTAGCACTGGATTCGCTCAAGGATCATGGTGGAGGATAGGAAGAGACAGGGCAGGGGTTCGGTCAGCCCAGGTGGACTCGGGTCAGGAGAGGTTCGATCTCAGGTGAGGAATCTCGGTGAGATTTCAAGATAGGTACATACAGTATCGAGGAATATGAGACCATAAGGGTCCGTGGTTTTATGGAATCGTAGGCAAGATATGATAGGGCTCTGGCAGATCCAGGGTCTCCATTTTTGGTGATTGGGAATAGATGCTGGACACACCCAGGGGTCTCGACAAAGGCCCGATGTCAGATAAGCGGATTTTGTTTT
The DNA here is from genome assembly GCA_013186775.1 of Fusarium dlaminii. Lineage (NCBI taxonomy): Eukaryota > Fungi > Ascomycota > Sordariomycetes > Hypocreales > Nectriaceae > Fusarium > Fusarium dlaminii. The sequence goes on from JAAOAL010000040.1 coordinate 442,704, forward strand.
GGCGATGGAATTGACATTACAGATGGCATGGCATGGAATGGACTGGTCTGATCTGATGTGATGTAGTAGTTCTGAGAACGAGAACATAAAGAGAAGCGAATACAGTCGGTCCGCGAAAGCTCGTGGCCTACCAACGGGCCGACAGAGGCCCTGTTTTCGGTGAGTTCATGTTTGAGCTGGGCTGAATTGAGTGAGTTTAGTTGGGCTGTTTTTTGTTCCATCATGATACCTCTCAACAATTGTTACCTCACCGTAAGAGAGGTGAGGGACAGCAGGGTAGCGTGAACCCAGCATCAAGTCAATATTGGCTACCCCTATTGCTCAGACTTTGGAGACATGCATATCTAGCTAAAGCTGGTAAAATTGTCCTTGAGCTACAACAACTGATATGATGGGCTGCATTGCAACATCTTGTTATAATTGTATTAAATCATGTTTACATGTTGATATCGAGTCAATACTGTGACTGAACAGAACCCCCCGCGACTCAAAGACCGAGAACGTGCAGCCCCGCCACATTGCGTAAAAGACGCAACACAAGCTGTAAAAACCCGCAGCTAGACTCGAGCGAAGATCAGGTACTAAGCCTCATTCAGTGTCACCGTCTTGGTGGTGAAGCTTCTAGCTCAATTAAGGTGACTCCAGTATAAGTGGGCAAAGCATTGGATACGTAAATAGGAAATTAAAACATTTGTCGTGGAGATAGGTAGAGGCCGAAGCATATCAAAAGACGAGAAACAAGACACGTTCACAAAGAACTGGATTCATACGAGAAATACCTGCAGCGAGGACTCAGAACCGTACGACTCGTTTGTGATCGGTGAACAGGGCGAACCGAGCTTTCAATATGTCGAGGGACGTGCATTCATCGGCGGCGGCGGCGGCAGCCGTTAACGATGAAACCAAGACAGAAGCATATTATGGGTTGGCAAAGTGAGAATGGATAATATGGCGGCAAATAGGGGGGAACGAAGAAACAGATCAGGCAAGAAAGGCAAAGATCAAAGTCAAGCCAAGCCAGGGATTGCATTGTAACTTTGCGGCGTAAAACTTACAGATCTCATCGTATGTATGTAGCCCGAGATGATGAGGCGTTCATGTCCACTATAACCGGAGGCTCCGGAGAGAGATGGGATTGTGTGAAAACATCTGATCGACAAGTGACGCATTCCCTGGAGGCGGCGATGTAATAATTAATTATCGAACCGCTATCTATCACGGAGAGTTGCACGGTAGAATGCGGTGCCTTGTTCGGCGGCACCTACAAAAATATCAAGGTTGGACGGGCGATGGAATCAACAGAGGTGGCACCGGGCACCTCATGCATGGAGGGGCAGAAAAGATACATGGTTTTGAGAGGGAGGGGCATATTGCAGGGAGGTAGCTTTTCAGGGCATCACCCCACCACGAAGCTCTCGTCAGTGGTGGGGTCTGAGACATGATGAAGCTGAGCGGGCATTACCTAGGACGTCAAGTAGAGATGGTAATAGAGTTGCTATCTATAGTATTATGGATATTGATTTGTAAGTCCAGAGCAAGAATGTAATGCCTTAACTAAGAAGTAGAGTCATACCCAGGAACAAGGCTGTGAATTGGTCATGATGGCCTTGACTGAGCTAACGTTACTTAGCGAGTGAGAAAAAAAAAAAAAAAGAGCTCCCACCCTCTCATCCGATATTGGCCCCTGCTGTTATGATACACTAGGTACTGTACTGTACCCCCCGGGCAACAGGGGTGTATGTTCGTGGGATGATTGATGATGTGGTGTTGGTGGTCTAAAGTGGGTTGGTTGCTAATGGTAGAGCAGAGCATATTCTATGAGAGAGAGATGAGTGAATAAGGTAAGGTAAGGTAATCCAATGTCCGGGAATTCATATATGTACCTGTACTCCCACTCCTGCTGCTCTTCTCTTCTCTTTCCTTTCATTCTCATCATCCTCAGCATCATAGCAACAACTTCCACACTACAAACCTCTTGGTATGTGAACAATTTTACCCCTCCATCTCCACCATCATCTTCAGCACCACCACCACCACCACCCATCAGTGTCATAACATCATGATGATGATGCATTGCTTTGCCTCTCAACTTCTCCTCTTGCCTATCCACCAGCAAAACAGATTGTCATGTCATATCATGTCTGCATTCGATCCAACATAATGAGAAGACGATACGACGACACGTCAATCGATATGGGTGATGGATTGGTTGGCATTGATTGGCATGGATGAAACGACATGGCAGTGGTGTTGCTATAGAGAGGGGACAGACAGACTGGAGGGAGAGGACGAAACCTCTTCCGGGGCATTGAGCTCTGTAATTCAGAGCTCGACTCTCTGTCCCTCTCTCTACCTAGTCTCATCTGCTTGCCCCTCCTTTGCACTGACGTTCCAATTCCAATTCCAGTCCACACCCACTTCCACTTGCTCCTTCCCTGTGGGTGGCTTCCTCAGCAAAAAAAGATTCCCGTTCCACTCAACCTCCGTCATACAGTTATAAATTACCCCACCCCCTCACCTCAACCTCAACCTTCACTTTAGCTCTTCTCTTCTCTCCATCTTGCTTCATCTATCTTCGTCCTAAAGATATCTCATCTGACTCTCTTGCCTAAACAGAAACTACCATTTCTTCTACAATAATCAAAATGGCTCCCATCAAGGTCGGCATCAACGGTTTCGGTCGTATCGGCCGTATCGTCTTCCGCAACGCCGTCGAGCACCCCGACATCGAGGTTGTTGCTGTCAACGATCCTTTCATTGAGCCTCACTACGCCGTAAGTAGACCCCCAGCGAGCTCGTTCGATACTACAAACAACCCTACAATCCACTGCTCGGGAGCTTGTCGCTTTGTCACGACCCTTTAAACCCGCGTCGTGATTCGGCTGGAGCTTGCAAGCCACTGCACAATATCCTCCATAATACGCATCGTGCCGGGACATGAAAATTGCCACCGCGAGCTGTCAACAGCTTCGTGTCCTGGCATGGTACCAGAGAGCAATGCTTCATCTCCCACCAAGCTCCCCCTCACTGCCCCACGCCCCATACAATATCACCTCCAGTTCTGAGCCTCAAGCTAACCTCAACTCCCCTACGCAGGTCTACATGCTCAAGTACGACTCTTCCCACGGTATCTTCAAGGGTGAGGTCGGCAACGATGGCAACGACCTTGTCGTCAACGGCAAGACTGTCAAGTTCTACTCTGAGCGCGACCCCGCCAACATCAAGTGGTCCGAGACCGGCGCCGACTACGTCGTCGAGTCTACTGGTGTCTTCACCACCACTGAGAAGGCCAAGGCCCATCTTGCTGGTGGTGCCAAGAAGGTCATCATCTCTGCCCCTTCTGCCGATGCTCCTATGTACGTCGTCGGTGTCAACGAGAACAAGTACGACGGCTCTGCCGACATTATCTCCAACGCCTCTTGCACCACCAACTGCCTGGCTCCCCTCGCCAAGGTCATCAACGACAAGTTTGGTATCGTTGAGGGTCTCATGACCACCGTCCACTCCTACACTGCTACCCAGAAGACCGTCGATGGTCCCTCCGCCAAGGACTGGCGAGGTGGCCGTGGCGCTGCCCAGAACATCATCCCCTCCAGCACTGGTGCCGCAAAGGCTGTCGGCAAGGTCATTCCTGAGCTCAACGGCAAGCTCACTGGCATGTCCATGCGTGTCCCTACCGCCAACGTTTCCGTTGTCGATCTTACTGTCCGCCTTGAGAAGGGTGCTTCTTACGACCAGATCAAGAAGGTCATCAAGGAGGCCTCTGAGGGTGACCTCAAGGGCATTCTGGCCTACACTGAGGACGATGTTGTCTCCTCCGATCTCAACGGTAACACCAACTCCTCCATCTTCGATGCCAAGGCCGGTATCTCTCTCAACGACAACTTCGTCAAGCTGGTCTCCTGGTACGATAACGAGTGGGGTTACTCCCGCCGTGTCCTCGACCTCTTGGCCCACGTTGCCAAGGTCGATGCCTCCAAGTAAGCGTAGAGCGCTCAAGAGGCTGGAAGCAAAACCAAACCTAATCAGACGCGACATGATGACGATGCCAATCTGCCGCGTGTTTTAATGAAGCAAAGAAATGAAAGGAAGTAAAAATACCAAAATTAAGGGAGATTGTCGGAGGGGATGACAACGACTTTGTTCTCATCGGCTCCAGTTCCCTACTAGACAATTGATCTTAGTATAGCCGTGGACAGAAAAAATAAATAAATAGATCCATCCCTCTTGAAAACGGTTCATGTCTATCTGTGATTAACTTTTGCCCATGGCCAGCTTGGCAAATCAAGCTATATAAGTCTCTTCTCGGTCCTCGGGGAGCCAGAAAATACCAGACCTTGACATAGGGCGATAAAATAAACTTAGCAAAAGGTATCCTAAACTTATCCTAAGCTTATGCTCAGTTACCTAAGTCTTTTTTTTCATTTAGGATCAAGGTCCTGAGTTTTCTTTATCACTCATGTCGAGCGTCTCACAAGATGATCGTACGTCCACGGCATGCAACTCGTATGCCAGCATCTGGGTAATTCATGATATCGGCTTACGTGGTTTTTTCTGGCATTGATCTCGACAGTGTCAGGTCTATGCCGTCAAGCTATTTGGTTCAAGTCCTTTATTTTCGTTCCATGCTGGTGCATGCATGCATTTATGTATGAATGTATGTGTATGCACACCTTACGAAATGGTATTTCCCTGTGAACACACCCTTGCTGTTCCCTTTTTCTTTTCGCCAGATGCTCCTTTGACTCCCTCGTCTCATTACCCGTTGTCTTTCTCGGAAAGCAACCCCTTTTCGGCCATAGAGTACAATAATAGAAAAGAAAATGAGAAAAATCATGTCATAACCGCACTCGCGACGTCCGAGGCGTAAGAGATGAAAATAGATCGCTATCCGTTTTGACCCGGGGATATCATAGTACAAGCAAAGTAAGTAACATTGGTCCTTGCCACGCTCCTCAGCAGGGTGGCAGGTCAGGAAGCAATATGCAAACTCGACCTCGAGTTCAGTGATAAGCACATTTGATGAGATGTGCACAATGTGAAATCATCTCGCTTAACTCGAGCTTCGTTTCAACTGGATATCTTCTATGGCGCGCTCCCAGTGCTGTTGTAGATGCTACTGCACTGGTTGATGGGGAGTTTTTCGGGTTTGGCCTACCGATGACTTATGAATGTGGGATCCCGCAGAATCCATTCTTTCGTCAGCGATCTTAGTATAAGCGTGAGCCCAATAGATTATTCGATGACCCTGTACGTGACACGACAAGGGAAAATGGCTTCATTACCGGGCAACCCTAATGCTGGCTTCATTAGGATCAAACTCCGGTGACCACTGGACATTCTCCTCCTGGCACCAGTGCCGAACAACACGCATCGACGCTTGGCAAACTTCCTCGACGGTCGACCAGGGCGCAATATCAGCTCGAAGACGAGAGCTGCCAATGCCATCGTAAATGCTGTGAACTGTGGGCCAATTCCGATAACGAGTCGACTGGTGGGCAAAGAGCTCCTCCTTAGAAATATTCTCGTAGTTGGCAGATGCCTTGAGAAATTCATCCACAGTAATGGCTTGTAGAATCAAGATAAGAGCATAGATGGGCTGGCTTCGCCGCGAGTCACGGCGTGTCTCGTTTGTTAGATAATCCACCATCTTGATCAGACTGGCCCAAGAGCCTGGATCAGATGGTTTATTTTGTAAATTTCGACTGACGTTAAGAAGGTAGAAGCTCGCCATGAATGCAACAGTGCTCTCCACGGCGAGTGCGTAATATTGTTTGCGACTCGAATCGGCCCCTCGTTTGTCGCCACTACTCGATAGCTTGTTAAACCGCTGATTAGCGACATCGCCTTCATGCTTCAGTCGCCGACCTAGGGTAGAAAATCGTGTGTGTTTGTCAAAAATGGCCCGCGGGTCGGCCTTGTCACGAGCGGCATCTGTGCCATTGGTGGTTGGCCGATCTGATGACCCAACAGGTACAGGTGTCACGGTGAACGAGTCGCCGGGTGTATGAGCCTGCGAGTTGCTGGAACTGACTCGGGACATGGCTGCACCCTTTTTAGAGGGAGTCGAAGGTGGTGGGAGACTCGCAGAAACCGAAGGCATTCGAGGTCTTTTGACGGCTATTGTGTCGGCAGTGTTGTCTGACGACGCAGGGCGCTTCTTCGCCTGGCTGATAGACGGCGCCTCCATGCTTTCAGACCGCTCTCTGCGCTTAGAAGGTAGGGCCAGGATACGCTTGAATGTTTGCCGCATTCTCTTGGATATTCGTAGAGTAACGACCAACCGTTTCTTTTCTTTATTACTGTGAGCATCACCATCCTGCTCCTCTCCATCCTCTCCATCCTCCTCTTCTTCATGCTCGACGGGCGCTTTCCTCGCCGTTGATGACTTGTGGCTTTCTTCGGAACGTTTCTCGCGTGGTTCGTCCTTTTCTCGGTCATCTTGGGTCTTGGACTCCGTTGCTTTCGTTGAAACATTTCTCCGCGATAGCTCAGCCTCCAGGGAGCTTGGTAATGTGGGGGATAGGAGCGCAGGCAAGCGTATTGGAGATTTTTCTCTGGTTGCATCGTTCTTTGTCTTCAATGCCGGGGGTGGGTCCAGCTTCTTCGGTTTCGTTGCTTTGACGGCATCCGCAGCATCCTCACGTACCCGTCTCCTGTCGCCTTTGTCCGTTGAGTTTTGGCTATCCCAGCTTAAGTGAAGAGGTGACAGTAGCGGGGGCACGGACGACCGCGAAGCATTATCTATCTTGTTTGGTGTTCCCTTGGTGCTCCCCGATGCGCCAGGCCGAACGCCATTGATAGAGTCGCCACGTGCGCGGCCAGCTGGAGAAGGATTGCGGGCGGAGGTGCTGGTACTCTTTAAGATACTGCGTCCATTGGGAAGCGACGAAGAGCTGGTAGGCTTGTCCCTTGGTGGAATATCGGATGGCGCCAGAGAATCTCTATCCTTTCTACGAGGGGGTTCATCGCGGCCTGGTCGCGATCGATCATCGTGAGGGCGAGGCATGTCCGGCCTGTGTCGTTTTTGAGATCTGTGGTCATCTTCGACGTTTGATGCACGTTTCCTGCTGTCTGGTGATACGGGTCGAGGTGGAAGGGATGCGGGCGGTTTAGGGGGTAGCCTGCAGCAGAGTCAGTATGGGAGCGAGATCACCCAGGCTAACATGGGACATTCAGAGCCGCATCTTACCTCATGTCAACAACTGGAAGTTCCCTGGACTTTTGTGATTTGGTATCGGGGTGCTGATCCTTTTGTCGCTGTGAATCAAGCTTCCTGATCTCGGGTACAGATCTTGGCTCTGCAGATGCGCGCTCAAGCTCGCGCTTTTTGGCGCTGGGTGGTTCTGGGGTGGAGGCATCCGGGGTCACACCAGACGTCTTTTTGTTCTTGTAGTCACTGAGTGACAGCTTCTTCTTCTCGCCGCCTTTTGCGAGAATGCCCACGTCGCGAGGGACGGGCTTAGGAGGCTCGACACGCATGTCGTAGTAGGATCTAGTAAGAAGTACACCGCGATCGGCTTCCGACACGAGAGTCGAATATTGCAAGCGAGTATTATCCCATTCCTCAATTTGCTTCTGTCGGGATTCGCTAGCGGGGATGTGATATCGCCAGTCTGGGGAGTAAGAGAGATGATGTGGTTTCTCGGGCAGGATGCGCTGTGTGAGCTGCTGAACCGTCTTCGCCGCGGCTTCCATTGTTCATGGATGTCAGCATGCCGGAAGGACGAAGACGGGGGTGTGGTGCGATGCTGTGCAGTGCAGTTGCGATGCGGTGCGGTACGAGGTTTGGCGATCGCAGGTGACGCGCGCGAGGGGTACGCAGGGAGGCCGAGAACGCGACGATGGAAACGCTGAGGAGAAACAAAAATGCGATAAAGATCTTGAAAGCAGCACGAGTCCCTGAAAATGGAGGATGCTCAAATCATGCGTCATTCACGACCGATTGGCAGGGTTGTCGCGATGTGATGGTGGCTGATAGTGGTGGTGGTTGATGCCGAGCGACAAGGCATGGAAAGTGACCCAGTCGCACACGATAAGGGAAGATTGGAGAGTGTTAGCGCGCTGACTGGAGATGAAACAACAAAGCGGCGGTGGATCGGAGCCCAGGAGCTCTGTCCAGGCCCCGGTGAATCTGATTGACAAAGAGAGCGGTGGTGTTTATGTTGTTGGGGCCGAATGAAACGAGAATTAGAGAAATAGGTGAGTTAAGCTGGAAGGGCATGAGCCTGTCTCTTTTCTTGTCCCTTCTTTTGTTGCTGAGGCTAAAAAGCACCAAACGTACCGGGATCTAAGTTTGGTTTGGGTCTTGGTTTTAGTCGGGATTGGACGTTTGAGATTCCCAGTGCAGTGGCAGCCCACCTCAGCCAGGCAGGGCCAGACAGTGACAGTGACAGTGACAGTCGCACATGCAGTTGCAGTGACAGATACTTCATCTCACTGACGTTATGAGGCAGTTGACAGCGGTCAGGAAAGGAAAGAACCACCCGACCAGCCTTAGCAGCGACGATCCATCCGTAGTGGAGAATAAAGAGCGAGACCTGAGCTATGTACCTTAGCCTTGCTCTGTTGTACATGTATCCCATCCAGCAGTAACTACCAGTTAGTAGGTGGGCTTCATTCCCGTCCGTCCCGTCCGTCACTTCACAGTTTCATGTTCTTCTCTTATTATGGCGACTGCCCTTGATCCATTCTCCCCTGGACAGGCATGTCCGTTTATGGCTGCTCTAATGCCTTCTCCTCATGTTTTACAGTTTTGTCCATATCTTGGTATGGCCTGTTCCTGGGCCCTGTTTCTTCTAGCTGCATGCGCTTATAGGACAAGCATCAATTGACGTTACCCTATGGAGTATTATCATTTCAGTATCAAAATCCCAGTTCTAGTAACATATAAAGTGAGGCCAAAGGTCTATAGTAAAGATAATATAATAAGAATGTTTTTATTTTATTTTTAAAAAAACAAATTTAATATATTTATAGTATTATATATATATCTGTTTATTCTTATATTTAACTCTAGTATTATATTTTTACAGCAAAGTAAATGCTCAATCTACTTAAGGTATATATAGTATATTCTATTACTTTCCATCAGAAGCATCATCTAGGTATACAAAGGTATACACCGGTTAATATATACTAGGCGCCCAGTCATGGTTCAATGAACCAAGTACGTAGCAACCTTATCAACCACCCATAGACTAAAGGCGTGCAACATTACCTTCCATGTCTCCGCACCTGGTTTGCGAGAATAGGCTCCCTACCTTAGTAGCTAGTTAGATACTCTCTAAACACAGCTTCAAATGTTCAAGTGTAACGATACGAAGTTGAACCACAACGTCTACCCACCACTCTATAAATTCCTCTCTCTTCCACAACATACACTATTCGTGACGAGCAAACAACTACCCGCCAGGCATTAGCCCAGGGCTTCGGTTATTGCTAGATACTCGTCTGAGTCGTCCCAATGCATTCAAGTTCGAGATATGCCTGTTAACATAGCGACATTGAGGTTCACACAAGTCAATATTATACTATAAGAGAATCCATGGATATATTTTCTCCTGACAATAATGCATAAAACGCCGGATCCGTAAGGGTATAATGCTGCCTTGCCACCGTTATCTCTCTCCTCCACATATTTCAATTGATGCCAAAAAGTGACACCCTGGTTCTCTAATCAAGACCCAGCCCGTACGAGAAATTAGTTATACAGACAAAAGTGCTCAACTGACCAAAAATGTTCCATACAGCGCCTCTATGCCAAGTCTTTGCTCAATGCATGCCGTTGACAACCAAAGGGCTCCCATTAGCTCCCTTGCGTCTCTTGCTCGAGACTTCTGGCGAATCGTGACTTCGGGTCTCAAGATGGCTGACCCTGGTAGCCAGGCTGTCCAGTTGTCCCGCAAATTGAGCTGGCACACAGGCAGCGATTTGTTGAGCGACACTGTCATGCCACTGCTTAGAGCTGAAGTTCTTCGCCCAGTCCGTCATCTGGACCAGCTGGAACTGAATATCATCGATCCCAGTCCTTGAGTCCTTGCGCACCCTTTCAACGTCCTGGGTCATCACAGCAACCATACCCTTTACTGATTTAAGTTCAGTGCTCTCTTCCTCAAGGCGTTTTTCCATGTCGCTATTTATGTCATACATTTCCACCTTGTTTTCGTTGACTTGTTGGCTCAACTCCGTGATTTGCTGGTTCAACTTGTTGTTTTCATCAGCATTTCGCCTCAACGTTGTGACATGCGCATCGAACTCCTTCATGTTCTCATCCACGCTTCGCTTCAGACCTGTTACACGTACATCAAGTGCCTGGATAGCTTCCTCTGACTTCAATGTACGGGCATTTGCCTGGTCAACAGTCTCGGCAACTAACCCAGAGGATATCTGGATCATTTCCGCACAGCGACGTTTTAAAGCATCTTCCAGTCTATCCATCTTGGGAGTGATCAGTTGCAACGTCATGTCCTTCGTCATGAATGCAGGAGCGGGTGTGGGCGTAGGAAGTTTAGAAGACCGTGCATTGACTTCCGACATGGATTCCCTTAACTTTGGTATGTCTTTAGCAAGTCGATTAAGCTCATCACTCGGTGGCAGTTCTTCAAGGCGGCGTTTTATATCCGCAGGAGATGGAAATTCATCCAGGAGACGCCTTATGTCACCAGGAGGCGGCATTTCTTCAAGCAACCGCTCGAGATCTCCAGAAGGTGGGTATTTGGCAAGCAGCCGCTTGGTGTCCACGAGAGATGGGAATTCAACAAGAAGCTGCCGAATTTCACCCGCAGGCGGATACCCTTGGACTTTTGCCTTAAGGTCTTGGAAGTCTTGCAATGACCAGTCGACGGCACTGGCCTGTAGAGCGTCGACGCTCTGCTGCAGAACGTTGGCCTTCTTTTGCTGTTCCTTAACTTCCTTAACCAAAGGCTTTAGAGAGGTAAGCGTTGACAGGCGCGCTTCCTGAGACCCCTGGGCCTCTTGTATTTGTTCCACGGATGATCGCAGAGAAGCGATATCTTCAGCTAAAGATTCCCCTTTCTGTGAGAGACTCTCTACAGCTGATTTTATGCCGGAAACGACATCATCTATTATCTTTTGCTGTTCTCCCTGGCTTTGACACGTGGATTGTAAAATCGAAATATCTTTTTCAAAGGACATTTGCTTTGCCCCATGACTTTCAGATGTGCTTCGCAGCAATGATATGTCCTTTTCAAGGGATTTTTGCTTGACATCCTGGTTCCGAGAAGTAGTTTGTAAGGATGATATGTCGTTTTCTAAAGATTTATGCTTTCCCCCCTGCTTTTCAATAAGAGCAGAATTCTGCTCATGGAGCGACTTGACAGATTTAATGCCTTTCGTGAGCCTGTCTGCAAGGTTTTCTGTCTCTTGCTGGAGCTTCTGCATCTTTATGGGATCAGACTGACTTCTGATAAAGTCTATGGTGCGTCCCTGCATTTCAACTGTTGACTTCAGCTGGTTATGCTCGGCAGAGGTTGTAGAAGTAGCTGGCTGGCTCTTCGTGGCGGCTATCCTTTCTTCCATCGTGGTGCTGACGCCATCGAGCTTCTGCTCGAGCCGGCTGAGCTTCTCCTCCAACATTTGGTGTTGCTGTCGACCTTCTTCGACTTTATTTTCCAGAATTTGAGTTTTTTTCTTCTCGTTCTCAAGGCTGTCCACCAGTTTCTGGATCTCGCTATGATCGGGCCCCTGAGCGCTTGGTAAGGAGTTTTTGAACTTGTTCAGCTCAGTCTGCAAGCAGTTTTCCATCCATGCCTTCGTTGGCTGGTGCGGCTCCAGTGATTGTGGCTGAAGCTCTGCTGGGGAGCCCTGGACCTTCGTCGGCGAAGAATCTGCTCCTTCTTGGGTGTTGGGTCCTATGGAAGCCTGATCTTGCACGTATTGCTTCAATAACGAATCGAAAGTATCACAAAGCGTTGGGTGCAGCTCTTTGAGTTTTTGCTTAAGATTGTTCTTTTCGTTCTCGCATTTTTGGACAGCCTGACGTTGCATCTCGTCCACAGAAGGATATTCAGAAGTTTTAGTAGCCGACCGTTTCCAGTCAGCCCATGTTTTCTTAAGCTTACTATCAGCTTGTTTGTGCTGCATGCGCAGACAGGCTGCATTGCCGAGCAGGTCTATTACTAGTGGCAGGCCTTCAACTTTCGTGGCGCGCGGCTCGGCTGTGGCGGTCGATATTGAACCTAAATGGTGGCATGTCAGCGATACTCTGGTCATATTCTCTCTCAAGACTTGGGCTCTTACCGCGATCACTAGCATTCGTTGACCTCCTGGAAGATCTTTCCAGAGGTGGTTTGCTATGTTTACCGTAAGGCAATGCTCCCCCCTTTCCACCGCTCCTCCCTCGATCATAGTCTGCATCTTTGGAATGAGACGATTCATCTCGGCGGTGTGAGAAACGGTCAGGAAATTCTGATGGGGAGCTACCGGCTGGTCGGCGACCGATTCGATCGTCTCTACCAGCCATTGCGGCTCTGGTAGTGAAATGGAGCCTTAAGCATCCGTCGAAGTGATGGGTAAAGGATTCGAGACAGGACAAATGCCGTGCGCCGTTGGATGCAAATCGAAAGTGGCCAAAGGAGGAGGGCGAGAGGGTATCGCTGCTGAGGACGGTATGCGACCGGAGGAATTAAGGGGACCGAATAAAGACTGCGCTAAGTGAGGTAGGTAGTACTTTGTACCAATGGGACACAGGGCCAAATAGGTACTAAGTTGGGTGATGGTTGGACAAATAGTTGAGTACGGCGGGGGGCAATCGCGTTGATGAATCGGCTGGGTGTGTGAGTACCTAGAGAGTGAGTGGCAACGCCTACTAAAGAAACAAAGGAGAGTTAGAGAGCCTCGGTGTGAAGAAAGAACAAAAGGAGTGAGAGAGGGGAAGGAGAGGAAAATAAAAGCGTGTGCATGGAACGAACGAGGATAGAAGAAGAGAGAAGAGGGAAAAAGCAATGCGAGGCGACACAAAAGCGGGAGCACGGATGTTAAGATAATGTAGTTAGCCGGTTTATCAAGAGAAAGAAAAACCAAGAAAAGACCTGAAAAGGGTCAACTAACTAATAAGGTATGTGTTACAACTGGACCAGCGCTACGTAGTGTGGAGTTCACTTCGTGTGGATTATCATCATATAATATAGGTAGTTACGGTTGAATTCATCAAATAGTGGTTTTGGGCAGCGCAGTTATTAAATATGGACCCCTAATCCTCGCTGAATCACCGCCTAGTCTAGACTCATCTAAGAAAGAGACGCGGTTGGTCCGATGATACGTGCTTGCCCAGATAATTGACACTAATGATTTTAGTCCTATAAAGTGGAGGGGAAGCATCCTCTATTCTCGTCATACAGGACAGCATAAACGAGGACAGCATAGGGCCAAATTATCTAGGTAGGTAGGTACTAAGCTTCTACGAATAATTATTAATTAGGTGACTTAACCGCTTGGCTCCTGGTGGAAGCTTACAGACTCGAGGAGATGTTATAAACCTTTTGCGTTAGTTGCTCCAGCAGCTCGAGCTGAATGGATTTCTCAGGGACTCGCGTGTAATCGCGTCCATGCAGCGCAGTACCGAGTTGTGGAGTCACATGGATTGATGCTCTTCCTTTACGGGCGGGAGTGGATCACTAATGTGGCGGTGCGCATCGAGCACATGGCGCTAAGCGTCAAGCGCTAAGCGATAGCCGCATACTAACAATTTTTACTCGAAAGTTATGCGCAGGCTCGTGCAGCTGTCGCGATCTAGCTCCCAGCCCTGCTCTTCAAGCTTTCTTCATCAAAGTCGTTACCTTACAACTCAATTCCATAACGATCGCTTACGTTACACTCGCGCATAACACGCGACAAGATGGCTGCCGTAAGTAGAATTTACTCGTACCTTCCGTGCAACCAATTGCTTACAGTAAATTTCCATAGCCTGTGATGACCGTGTCAGAGTCCAAAGACCTTCGAGGTCTGAATCTGATCGCAGCGCACTCCCACATTCGAGGCCTTGGTGTCGATGCAACAACTCTTGAGCCTCGAGCTGCTTCTCAAGGTCTCGTTGGACAGGAGAAGGCGCGGAAGGCTGCTGCTGTCATCCTGCAGATGATCAAGGATGGAAAGATTGCTGGTCGTGCTGTTCTCATTGCTGGACCTCCCAGGTATGCTTCCAATCACCATTGCCGTACTGCGTGCATTGACACATGTGAAGCACAGGAAAGACTGCCATCGCCATGGGTATGGCTCAGTCTCTTGGCCCCGACGTTCCTTTCACAACACTTGCCTCATCAGAAATCTTTTCGCTCGAAATGTCCAAGACCGAAGCCCTTACCCAAGCCTTCCGAAAGTCCATTGGTGTCCGAATAAAGGAGGAGAGCGAAATCATGGAGGGAGAAGTTGTTGAGATCCAGATCGACCGCAGTGTTACTGGGAGCGCAAAGCAGGGAAAGCTAACCATCAAGACCACCGACATGGAGGCAGTCTACGATATGGGTAGCAAGATGATCGATGCCATGACCAAGGAACGCGTTATGGCAGGCGATATTATCTCGATAGACAAGTCTTCTGGAAAGATCACCAAACTCGGCCGATCGTATGCCCGATCTCGCGACTATGATGCCATGGGTGTCGATACCAAATTCCTCCAGTGCCCGGATGGAGAGCTCCAAAAGCGCAAGGAGGTTGTTCACACCGTCACACTACACGAGATCGATGTAATCAACTCAAGAACCCAGGGCTTCCTTGCTCTCTTCTCGGGCGATACTGGCGAAATCCGCAGCGAGATCCGAGACCAGATTAACACAAAGGTCGGCGAGTGGAAGGAAGAGGGCAAGGCCGAGATTGTTCCTGGTGTCTTATTCATTGATGAAGTGCATATGCTCGATATCGAGTGCTTTTCATACATCAACCGAGCTCTTGAGGACGACCTTGCTCCTGTGGTCATCATGGCCAGCAACCGAGGCAACTCCCGCATCCGCGGTACTGACTACCGCAGCCCTCATGGACTGCCTCTCGACTTCTTGGACCGAGTCGTTATCATCAACACACACGCATATAACCCTGAGGAGATCAAGCAGATCCTGTCCATCCGAGCCCAAGAAGAAGAGATCGATGTGCATCCCGACGCTCTCGCCCTTCTCACAAAGATCGGCCAGGAGGCAGGTCTCCGATACGCCAGTAACCTCATCAGCACTTCGCAACTTGTGTCTGCCAAGAGAAAAGCTAAGCAAGTCGAAGTTGGTGATGTGCAACGCAGCTTCCAGCTCTTCTATGATCCCGCCCGCAGCGTCAAGTTCGTGGCTGAGTCAGAGAAGCGCCTGATCGGCAACACAGGTGCAGTCGACTTCGCAGTAGGCGGAGCGGCCAGCAACGGCGATGAGAAAATGGATCTTAGTTAATTATAATGGCGAGCACAGCCTGGCGTTAAAAGGGTATTGGGTTGTGAAGATGGTAGACCTGAAGTGAGATGGACATCTGTATCATACTGATTTGGGCGTAGAATGGCATAATACGTAAATCTTCAAAGAGCACTCTCAATAGTTTTACTCTGTATCGACTCCCAGTGCAGCAGTGCTGACATCTCGTTTCAGAGAGGATATTTCCAGATGCGTAGTTGAATGCAAATCTTGTGGTGAACAGAGAGAAGTACTGAGATACGAGGTTTCTGCTGTGAGTACTACATCTTGCAATTGAGCTTCAAGTATCTAACTGAAGATAACATGAGACTTGTAACTAGGTAGGTGACAACAGTAAAAGGCCTAATGTTGGATTGGTTTCTATGAAAAACTATACCTGAAGTCATGCCACAAACACCACCTCTACTCTCTCAGTATCATTCACGGGCTTGGAGGATGCCGTTTCAAATCTTTGGGCAGGGCTGAGCATCAGTGGGCGTAATATTAAAGTGCTTCGAGAAGGGGTCATCAGTTGCAACACGAGGAACATGCTCAACAATACTCGCAATACGCTCGGACTGTTCTGTACCCCAGAAAGTACCGATAAAGGCAAAGATGAGATCCAGCCCAGAAGTGACCTAAAAGAATATCGGATTAGAAAGATTGACAGATTCAGGAGATGATCAACTACTTACGCCTGAGGAAGACCAGACTTTACCATCAATGACATAACGAGCGGGAGATACCCAGTTCACTCTCGGGCCCATCTCCTTCATAGTTGCCCAGGCGTTCTTGTTAGTCGTTGCTAAATGCTCATCCAAAACACCCGATCTAGCTGCAACGCCAGCACCAGTGCAGATAGTCAGGAGCATCTTGACCTTGGGATACATCTTTGCAATGTAATCCGTGACAGCCTGAAGATTCGGGTTCCTCGCGCCAGGGCCACCAGGAACAATAAGCAGATCAAGATCCAGGTCGTCGTTGAATGTGTTGGTTGGGGGTATCGTTGGAAAGAAGCTCGAGTTGAACTTGTTCATAGCCAAAGGGGCTGTGCTAACAGGTTCAAGCGTCTCAGCGATGAGGTGAAGATTGAGTTGCTGGACGCTGAGCGAGAGTATCTGGAGAGGATCTAGAGGACCGAAAACATCGATCATGTCGAGAGCCTGGAAGAGAATAACCCCAACGTTGCGGATCTGAGAGCCCGTGATGTTGGGGATGATGCCTGGAGTTATACAGGTTGGCTCAGCATCGCGCGAGTAGTAAGGAACATGGGCTTTGGGCCTAGTGACAGCTGAGGCAGAGCTGAAATCCAAGAGTGTGAGGCCACTGAGAAGAGAAATCGAGAACTTCATGTTCATGAAGCACCTTGATATAAAGCTCGCGTTAAGATAGGTATGTTCTGTAGTTGACAAAAGCAAGATAAAGAGCAAGGCACACGCATGTAGATTACAGAGACACTCGACCACATATACTATCTGACACATCCCAAATATCGCCAAGAAATCCTTCACTTAATCCGCGACAAATCCTCAATCCTCCATGTTCTACAAAAACCTTCTCAAAATTGCGCTCAGCTTCCTGCAGCCATATGCAGCTCCCCCAGCTACCAATAACAGCCAATCATTCTCAGGGTTTCATCTGATTGAAACCTCTCATAATTCTCCAGAGTGATCAAAAAATCCCTCCTAAACTTGTGAACCAATATCAAGGCCACCATCTTTCTCGTAGAGCTTAGACGACATTAACAGCCTGCAGTATCCGTACAGTATCCGTACTCCGTACAAGGTCGAATAATCGTTAGCGATGGAATAATGCGAAGTTTCCGCTTACTATTAGCCAATGATAAGATCGCCTTGACTCGCTCCAGGTCTTCAACCCTGTTCCATACTCTAGCCGCTTAATCCTTGGACCCCTTGTTTCCATGCTCATCAATTCCCTGATACAACACGTGGTAGGCTTAGGCCATCATCTTGGGCAATGTCACTCAACAAGTGATTATCTCACTAGACTGGTATGGCTTCCTTTATTTCATTCTCGTGTTTCTCGTGTAATCTACCTTCTCCAGCCGCCTCGTCTCATCGGTTCATGACGTAGGGGCCAGTTTCTTACATCCTCGCTCGTTCGTACATCGTTATTAACACCTCTTGCTACTCCCATTGGGTATTCAACCACGCCAGTAAGCTGTCACGTCCAGCTCCTTGAAACCATCTCTCTGTCCCTAGAGAGAGTGTATTTTCCTCCCATGAACTCCTATACGCACCGGGGATGGTCTTCCAATCCCTTTTGTCCTAATAGAAAAACAAACACCGACCAAATCACACGTCTATACACCGATACATGGCACGTATCGAACTTGATTGAGAAAGGGGGCTCAGATGCGCCCTTCCAAAGCAGCAAGTTGGGCGGCCAGTGCCTCATTCCCTTTCAGTAGATCCTCCAGCCATTCCGCTGCCATCGCAAGCATAGTACTCTTACTGAAACCGCCTCCACGAAGGCCCGGAACAAGATCACACAAGTCGTCAAAGCCTTCTTTAATCAGAGTGCGCCGTTTTTGCTCACTCTTTATGTGGTTCTCGCGCTTCTGTTCTTCTGAAAGATTCTCTCTCGACACTTTGCTATTGTTTGCTGCCGACTTGCGACGTTTGCCCCCAGCAACATCATCTGCAACAGCCGAAGTGATGGAACCAGCACGTTCCGCTTTAGGTTTCCGCCTCCGCACAGGCTTGGGAGTGATTGTCTCTTCCTGCGCCTCTTCATCTGGAGTATCCTTGTTATTTCTGCTCTTTCGTCTTTTACGCGGGGGCGTATCAACTTCTTGCACTTTCGTGAGCTCAGTCAATCTGCTATGTGGGAGCGGCCCCTTGGTATGAAGTGGGCTGCTGGGTCGCGTGTTATCGGCGCTTTTACTAGGCTCAAAACATTCAAGAACTTTGAGTTGTTCCTTCGTCAAGGACTCGGCAGTTTCTTTCTCCGAGTTGGGAGTATAGCCTTGAATGCGGTTGAAGTTGGCATCAGAACCCCACTGATATTCGGCAGGCGGTGCTCGATGCTGGCGCTTTTCATGGGGTCCCATCATCCAGTCCGGGTAATGTTCTTGCTCGCTTGCTGCAACGCTGCGTCGATGGTCTTCCCGGAATTCTTCTATGGGTTGGTGTCGTAGGTGGCCTACTGGAGGTCCTATTGGGTGCCTCTGTACCGAAGTATCAATTCCGTTGGAATTCTGACGCTGGTTTGGGCCGTTTTGAAGCAGAGTAGCCGCCGCGTTCAGCACATCATCGGGAGTGTGTCGATGCTCAGTCTGATGTTGTAAATGGGAAGGAGGTGGTGGTGGCGGGGGCATCATATGGGATCCCAATGGTACCATGCCATGGAACTCGTTAAGACTATGGGAGAGTCCTTGAGCCGGCGGCTCGCCAAGTGAAGATCCTGGCTGCTGACCGAATGAAGTACTGGATCCCATGAATTGCGGAGGAAGATCAAGCCAGGTGTCGCTGAAATTAAGCCCCTCACCGAAGGAGGGCATATTGTAATGGTCGGCATTGATATCGTCGAAGAAGGATGTTAGAAGCCTGTTGTCGGTATCTGTCAAGAGAGGCGCTCCAGGTGCAGGCTCCGGCGGATCGTTGATCGGAGGATCTTGATTAGGGTCGAATGAATCTGGTCGGGTTAAAGATTAGCAGACTGGTCTTTGAATTGGTGGATGTGACGCGAAGGATAAAAATCTCGGTGAGCGGTTCACTTACAGCCAAAAGGCATAAACGGGTCTGAGGGCGGCTGCGACGAACCCATCCTCGGAGCGTGCTGTACGGCGAGCATGGATGCGTCTTTTGTAATATGGGTTTTCTGTAGAGCAAGCGCTGTGCTACAAATGAGCCACAGTAGATGTATAGATTTTTGTGATTTGAAGGAGTGAAAATGTTTGGTGGGTGTATCTCGACTCGACGGTGTAAACGGTAATGTTTCCAGAATGGTGTGCTTTTTGTTCGGCATCAAACGTGTAGACCAGGACAATATCAAGCTATGGTCTGTCTGTCTAGCACATGACAGTTCAAACCCACAAAGTTGATAGCAAGTGAGTATGCCTGGACAAATTTCGATTCGCTTCACGTGAAGCGCAAAGAAGTAACTGTTGTATCTGGCTGGAGTCTAGGAGGAAGTTGCGGAGTCGCGAGAGCACGAGGAGGAGCAGATCGATACGACTGTGCTGGTGAATGGTTCGTGAATATATTATAGACTCTGCGATTGTATGTGTGGCATGTACGTTGCTGTTTTATGTGCTTCTTGGATAGAAGACAAGGAAATATGCTGAAAGTCGAGTTTTGTCGCTGCAAGCAAACAGTTGTGAATGGAAGTTGGAGAAAAGTCGTTGATAGTAGAGTTGCAGAGCTGCCTGCTTAAGCCATGGAAGAGAAAGAAGAAGAATAAGAGTGACAGGGGATCAACACAAGAAGGGATTTAGTCTGGACGGAGAGTGCATGTGCTAAAACGTGCATTCGCTGCGTCACATCACACCCGCGACCTAGATGAAGACAAAGAAGGAGCAACTAGGGCCCGGCATCTCTTGCTTCTTCATAGGATGGCTGCTATGCTCTTGACCGGGAAAGGTTTAGAAATTTTACCTTATAGAGGTCAAATAGTAGCGGGCTAGGAAAAGGATGGGAGGGTTGGGATGGATTGGACGGGATCGTGGAGGTGAAGTGGTGGTGGTGGTGGTGTTTAACTAGGCAAAGCGGTTTAGGTAGGCTAAGTTGGAGGAAAGCGGCGGGAGCCCACCGTGACTGTCCTGGGTGCAGAGGAACGGTACGGCAGGTGGAAGGCGGACCGTGAGTGGTAATTGAGACTCAGATGGAAGGTAGTCTTGTTTTTGGGGAAATGCATCCAAGGACCAGGCTTGCACGGCAATTGGACCCATTGGCCCATGTTGAGCACATTTTGGACCGTCTTAGCCATGTGGGGTTGCCTCGGAGCATTAGAAGCACTCAATCTCCAAGTACTTTCTACCTCGACCTGATGCGCTCTAGTCATTAATCCCCCATGTTCCCCTCCCCCAGGTCACTGTGTCACCTGCAACTTTCATCGACGTCGACCAGAGCCTTTAGCTTTTGGAAAAAGCTTGGTTTGAGTATTCTTGGGGGAATCAGATCGTGGGTGATGTTCAGCGAGTCGAGTCTCTACCAAAACCATAAAGTGATCCAAGCCCCCGCGCCTTGTTCAACAATTACCAAAGCTCTTTCAACACATTCGTCGTTACATCCCCCCCGAGACTCCCGGTAGGGTAAGGTACTGCCCGTGCTGTAGGTATGGGTATGGGGGGTGTCCATGGGTCGAATCACCTTGTCATGACGTATCCGTATATCCATAGTCTGCAGTCCAACTCTATGCATTTATGGGACTATCACATGCTTGAACCTTTCTCATCTTCAGCACTCCCAACAGCTCTATTCTGCGACCTTGGTTGGCGACGCCTCATCTCCAGCTGTTATTCATTCGCCCAGCCAAGCCTTAAGAGTCAGACAGTTCATCCATTCTTGATTGGCTCTGTTCTTCTGCTGAGAGACTCGGGGAATCTAGTCATCTTGGCGTTGCACGCAGTTGACTTACTGCAGATAAGTTGGCGGTCACTTGACTCGATTTACTCACCTGTAGTCAGCAACACGATGAGGCTGAACCAACAATATTGCATCGTCTGAATCAGCCAGCATAGCCACAAGCACAAGCTCAAGCACATGTGTCTTTGTTCTCTCGAAAGTGACAAAGACTTTTCTTACATCGACTCGTGACCACCGTCGGCCCGTGCCAGTATGATATTCAGGGCTTACCAGGGTTGATATAAGACCTCCCTGGAAAGGAAAGATGCCAACTGAAATCATGCTTCCCTATGGGAAATCAGGCCAGGAAGAAGAGCCGAAACCTGTTAGAGCCCCGAAATTCGTCGTGGGGCTTCCCTGCCGTAGGTTGTTTTGTTTTTCGAGAACAATTTCATTTCCATGTGCGAATCTTGGTATGTCACTTGGAATTTGGATACGAACCAACTGGCTTAGACGTAAACTCAGGACTTTGATCGTAAATGACAAAAAGAATTAGGTAAGTTGGCATAAAGTTAAGGGGCTATATAGTGAGTTTATTTTTGGCATCCCATCTCAAGGTCTGGAATTTTCTGGTTTCCCAGGGGTAAGGTACCTTATGCAACTGATCAACCGATAAAACTGTACCAGGTGGTAAGATATCTGTCTCATTAGTTTCTAGGCTGTTGTTCTCTTTTCTCTTCCAGTACAAGATGGAAATTTTCTAATTCCGGCGGCTGTCAACTGAAGGATTCTCAATTATTCGGCCTTATAAGGTAAAATTTACGTACCGGACTCATCTTATGCACATGCCTCTTTTCCCAATGCAGCAGCTGCCTATCCCTGTACCCCAGAATTACGGGCAGACAGGTGGAGCCTTTGACCACATGCAAATTGTTGTACCTACAGATGTTAACGTTAGCGATAACCTCATTCAGCTGTTACTTAATCTCACACCTAAAATACCTACCGTTACAACGAACGACCCGGATTTGCTCAGCAGCCGTTACAGTAGAAAATCTGGAACGTCTCATGTCTCAATCTGTTCTCAACTACCGTGCCCAGGCCTAGACCCAGATTGATCGGTTCTCGACTTTGATTTAGTTGAGCCCCTGAACTCTCGGGTCATCATCGTCACCAGCGTCACCAGCAACATCGTCAGCCCTCCAATTCGGGCATTATCCGTATAATCTGCCACGAGGACTCTTGAGCTTAATTCTTTCTTGAATACTCGCTGGGCTATTTCATACTCTCGGCCTCACGGATTTGTTACTCAAAGAATAATAGTTTCTGTTGTGATAGGTTAGTTTCACAGTCCCACGTATTGACTTCTCCCATCTGCATCTGCAACTCCATTACCATGCGGCGGTTGCGCTACGCTACACTGCCTATAGCCTTGGCAGGGGGGCGTTATGATCTACGACCTGTCAAGGTAGATCATTTACGTATCTCTCCTCTCGGTCTATTTCCTGCAGGAGTATCCGTACATACGATCCATGCTTGCCATGTTGCATGTTCACACGCGGCATCTTGAATTATCAAGCCGAGGCTCGAAGTGAGAGCTCGGCGATGAAATCTCCACATTTTTGATCAACTTCAAGGGGAGATTTTATCATATCAATCTCCTGACTGTTCATTTATTTTATCTGGCCAAGAGCCTAGATATCTTTGCCGCCTTTGCCGTCAAATTCTTGCCATCAACCCTCTGTGATACTTCCTCATACGTTGCATGATGTTGACATATCCCCCCGCTACTCCAAACCACCGACCTCCCCTTTTCGACCATCTTTACACCACCTTTTTCTCTATTCATTATACTTTGCAGGGGTAGATCTGTTATTGACCGCTCATACACAGTCAGGATCCCCACGATCATCCATCTTGTCAGATACCCACCTTCTGAGTGCCACCGGTAGCAGGTGCCGTAGCCCTGCTTCGGGATATTGTTGGACATCTCTTATGCTGGAGCAGCATGGCTATGCCTGCAGTTGATGTGCGCCCTGCCCGTAACGGGCCCCTGAGGCTCGAACCTATTCCCGAGATCCTACGCCCTTTGATTCGCGCCTATCTCTTGGGCTATGCATCTGCCGTGGCTCCCCGGCTGTTGACATTAGTGTTACAGCATGTTGCGAAGAGAAAGAGGAAACTAGCCAACCAACTTGCGTCGGACCTTGACGATAGCTCATTCGTCAGCTCTGCGGCACACATAGTGAGGACAGGCTTCAATCCGCAGCGGTTTCCCACGTTTTGTGCCATACTAGCTGGTGGCACTACTCTATTGAAGGCAAGTTAACCTACTCATGATGGACTTGGTCCAGTGCTAGAAATTCGCCTACTTTTTTCTGGCATTGGTCGCCTTGTCCTTGTTGGCTGTCAGAACTCACCGGAATGTTAATGTTACCTTGATATGCCGTTAGCTAATACGCCGAAAGGAACCTTTGAAAAGCATTCTAGAGAAAACTGCAAGGGGGATCAGCGAGGCAGGCCGTTTGAGGTAGGCCTTCAGTTTCACTCTAATGAATCATGATGTTCCTTGCTAAACAATCGTCCCAGACTTGCAAGATGGTTGTCAACATTCCTTGCTGCCTGGTTTGGCCTGCGGCTGCTGCACTCCTACGAGGGCCGAGCGTATACCGAAACTGTGCCACCAAAAGAGGGCTCGGCCCATAATACCGAGCCTCAAACAGTCAAGTTTGCTGGTCGGACAATGGATCTAACCCTGTTTGCCGTCACTCGAGCCCTCGATGTCCTTGTTGGTGATCTGTGGGCGAGGCACAAGGCCCGTCGTCTGGCCTCCAACAAGTGGTCCAAGGTAATTAGACCATGAAAATCACCTGATTATGATTATCAGATATCCATAGTTGCTGACACCTTCCTAAGGCTGAACGATTCCTCTCCAAGTTTGTTGACCCCCTTGTCTTTGCAGCTTCGTCAGGCCTTGTTATGTGGGCTTGGTTCTATCATCCCAGCCGTCTGCCCCGCAGCTACAACAAATGGATCACTTCGGCAGCTTCCGTGGACTTAAGGCTCATCGAAGCCCTTCGGCGGTGCCATTCAGGCGAGTTTCAGTACGGCAAGGAGACTGGTCAGGCACATCTCCTTCAAGGCATGTGTGTGGACTACGAGTGGCCACTTGCTTGGGGAGATCCTGCGGTAGTTGTTCCCATACCTTGCCAGATGGTCCATATGTCCAGCGGGCCTTCATGCGAGTACCACGCTGCAAGCCGCTTCTTTCGTGCCTGGAAGTGGTCGATGGCTACGTATTTGCCCCTGACACTCGCTCTCGCTCTTCGAAACCCCTCTCGCAAAGCCCTACATCGAGCCATAATCTCGTCTTGCCGTTCCTCTAGTTTCCTCGCAACCTTTATAACACTCTTCTATTATGGAGTCTGTTTGAGCCGCACACGCGTCGGGCCCCGTCTTCCTGGCGGCACAACCATGGAGCGTCGTCAGAGCATGGATAGTGGGATCTGCGTTGGCACGGGTTGTTTGCTTTGTGGCTGGAGTATCATGATTGAAACAGAAAGCCGTCGAAAGGATATTGCGCTCTTCGTTGCCCCTCGTGCCTTGGCCACTGTTCTGCCTCGACGGTATTCTTTAGACAAAGAGTGGCGAGAGAGACTTGTATTCGCCGCCAGTACTGCCGTTGTCTTTACGTGTGTGGCAGAGAACCCCGATCGAGTGAGGGGCGTCTTTGGAAAACTGCTAAAGATGGTTCTCAGTAAGTAAACGAGCTGGCTCGGCATACATCACGAACTGGGACCTCTGTTTCGGTCTAGTCATTCCCATCCTTCCTTTCTTGTCGTAACCAATGTGTACAGTACAGCAACGTTGCATAGAATAGTACTTGAATTCTAATGTATAATCATTAAGCAATAAGACCATATTTGGTCACAAGGCCATGCCTGTAATGTAATGTGATAATTCAACTGCAATGTGTCTATACGCTACTAAGCTAATTATCCCTTAAACCAAGCAACAGCCCCCAGCACAAAAATACAGGCCAGAATATCACTCCTCACTGTGGTAAATATCTGACCATAACGCATCACGACCTCGACATATCCCTTGGCAGGTTGGGGCAAGAATTGCACCACAGTCCCTACAATGCCAGAAGGGGGACTGCCTCTCCTATCCAGAAAGAAGCGAGTTGTGAGTAGCAGCGACTCAGCTGTGGCAAATGTCCAAAAGAACAGCTTTTTGCGGTGCTCCAGTTCCGTCTCAAGCTCAGGCTCAACGGCTGCGATAAGCGGGTCGGCGGGTGACGTGCCTGCAAGGGCGGCACGCTCACGCTCGATCTTGCTGCCAGTGAAGGGGGTAAGTATGACGATGTAGAAGCCCAAGCCGAGAGCTACAAGGGCATGGAGAAGACGCCAGAGGTTTGTCGAGGCGCTATTGCGGACGGCTGTGGGCGGTACGGGGGGTCCTTGGCCGGGCGCCATGCCTGGCATACCGGGAAAAGGAGGCATTGAGCCAGCAGGAAGACCAGCACCAGCCATCAACTGGGACATCATCTTCATCATGGGATCTTCCTCAGCTGCTCCGGGTGCAGGGCTAGCGGTACCGCTGCCATTACCACGCTCGAAGCCAAGCATCATCTGCCGCAGCTGATCCTCTGAGATGGCGGGTTCTGTGATTTCAGGTGCATTCGTTCGTGAAGTGGCAGTCCGCTTCGGCTCGTAGTAGTGATCTGAGATATCGACTTCTTCTGGGTCGGCATGGTCGGCGGTGGCAGACACAGCGGATGCTGAAGCAGCGGGTGCTGGCGCTGGTGCTGGTGTCGGGGCATCAGCCACGGCAGTAGACGCAGTACTAGGTTCTGGTTCTATTTAAAGAAAGTTAGCAACTCTGCAGCTAGAGTTGTATGGAACAGCTGAATCGAACCTCCTGGGATACGACCTCCAAGACCAGTAATCTTGTTCAACCTTGCAGAACCCCCAGCTTTGAGCTTGGCTTCACGGCGCTCTTTGCGAAGACGCGCTTGTTCCGCAGCTCGCTGGGCGGCAGCGTCTTCAGGACTTTGCGTCGTCTCCGACATGATTTGACAGCTATTGTGAAACGTCTATTTGGGGTTGATATTGAAATATTGGTGATGGGCTCTGGTGACGATGATGTGGTGCTTTGGTCGAGTGGGGATCCATTGACAGCTGGCCATGATGTAGGGCAAAATGATACAAGTTACTTACCCTGGAGATTCACATGCTGATATCGCTATACCTCCCATTTTCTCTTGACTCGTAAATAAATGGTATTTAAATTTGTATGTAATATTTTGTTCTCAAACCTTGATCCTGAACGGACATTATACTTCAATGTTTCACTGATACAATCACATCTCTTCATCAAAGGACACATTAGGAAGTTCAGACTTCTGTCGAAACAGGGGGAACCAAGCCGGGAATTCAATTGTTTATGAAATAATATTTGAAGAAATACACCAGAAATACACCAGAGTTTAGAGTCATGAGAGTATTATGAAATAGACAGGCACACAATAACATCGTCATTTATTTTTCTATTTACCAAACCCTCGGCGTGGATGTCTTCGTGTAAACTTCGTCCCCAACCATGCACCCCGTGCTAAGCTATTCAACATCACATCCGCACCATCCATACATGATCCATAAGCAAGGCACAATAAGTCGTGTTATAATAAAAAGAAGCTTGATCACGGGGTAGCCTTGCTCATGCTAATCAATCGCTTGACACCGACCTAATGGGCGAGTTAGCATTGTTACCGAGATATGACACAACGAGAACTTACCATCCAGTTGCCGCACTCCTCAGTCTTGTCTCTCTGAAGCTCAACCTGAAGCCTGTGTGCACCTTCGTAATTCTTGGCCTCAATAGCATTGGCAAGCTCGGTAAGCTGTTCAATTGTATCAGGCTTGACAAGTTCCTCGTTGTTGAGGTGGTCAAAGAGCAAACCAAGCCGCTTCTGCGTGTCCTTGACTTGGGGTGCAAACGTCGCAGGAGCCTTGGATGCAACTCGTTGCATATCCTGGTCTAGGATGTCTACCAAACGCTGGGCATTGGGCGGGATATGCGAGCGGTCACCCGCAGGATGTCTGGCCTTGGGAGGGGCCGCAGCCTGGGGAGGAGGAGGAGGAGGAGGAGTTGGCTTGGGAGAGGAGGCAGCGGGAGGTCCACCAGGAGGTCCGGGTCGGCTCATGGGAGGAGGCCCAGTCGGAGGAGGTCCCGTGGGAGGCGCAGATTGTTGAGCAGGAGGGGCACCATATGGAGAGGGAGCATACTGGTTATGAGGCGTCGACTGCTGAGGAGGAGCTCCAAATGAGCCAGCCGGAGGAGGACGGCTTGCGGCTCCAGGAGGGGGTACAGACCCTGGGGGCTGGCTGTACTGCTGCTGCTGCTGTGCTACAGGAGTGGGAGCATATCGGTTAGTGGGGGGGCCTCCTGCTGGAGGAGCATTGTACGGTGATGCTGTTCGAGGAACGACATTGGGCATTGGTGGGGGGATCGCGCCGGCAGCAGGGGGAGGGGGCGCGTATGGGTTATGGCTACTGGCAGCACGAGGGGGAGGAGCCTGGAAGTTTTGTGGAGGCGCTGCTAGAGGTGACTGAACGCGAGGCGGCGCTGATCCTTTGGGAGGTGGCGGAGGGGGAGTCGAGCCAGTTCGCTGTCCAAAAGGAGACGCACCAGGAGGTGGTGGAGGTACACCCGTGCCTTGTTGGCCAGGGAAAGGAGAAGTGATAGGCTGGACACTGGGCGTGGTCCTGCGCGCCGGAGGTGCTTTGGTGACAAGAGGGACATCATTCCAGTTGTCCATGTTCTTCATCTTGGCTGCAGGTGTCACTGATGAAGGTGTTGTGTTTCGAGGAGGACCGCTCATTGGTGGGGGTGCTAAGGGGGCGGGAGCACCGTAACCCGGCTGAGCAGGAGGCTGATAAACACCTGGCGCTCCATATCCAGCTTGCGCAGGAGGAGCATAACTGTTCTGTGGTTGATAAGGGTTTGACGGGGGCTGATATTGCTGTGCTGGCGACCCAGTTGATCGAGGAGCAACCGGGCTTGGGGCAATATGACTGTAGGGATTAGCTGGGACAGAGCCAGCCACAGTGCCAACCACAGGTGCGGGTTGAGGAGGTTGGTAGCCAACAGCAGGTTGAAGCCTGGACGATGTCCGGCTCGATGAGGCTGGCACGCGTGAAGCGGGCTGAGCTGAAGGCTTCTTGGTAGCAAGACGCACACGGTTCCTTGCCAATTCCGCCGCGGGGTAGTTGGAAGGGAGGAGATCGAGGTACTTCTGAGCGGTCTCTAGCTGACCGTGACTAGCCAGAATATCTGCGTACTCGGTGTACTTGTCGTACAGAACGGAAAGCTTCCAATCCGAGGTCATGCTTGTCTCGTTATCCTGGAATTTGGTGGTGTGACGGAAGACGGTAACCTTCTCGATGAAATTCTGCAGAGTTCTAGCATGAACTGAGAACGTGGAGTCTTCGGTCTCCTCTTTCAAGCCAGCCTGCTCAGCCTCGTCAAACTCGTCAACCCAGATAGATACCACCTTCTCGAGCTTTGATCCAACCAGGTAGCAGAAAAAGGCGTCCTTTCGATCGCCGTCTTCGTTGATTCGGTCGCCGAGCGCTTCGCAGAGGTCAGAGAACTCATCAGGGTCGGAAAATGTACAAAGAATAGCCATCGTCTCCTTCCAATTCTCCAAATCGGCGTTGTAAACCACATCCCAGAGGTTCTTAGCTATAACAGAACCGAGCAAACGCATGTAACTTGGCATACCGCTCTTGCGGGAAAGATACGCAGCTTGAACCTTGTCAACAAGTTCTTGACCACCACAGTTGGCGATCAAGAATGCGTCGGCGAAACGGTCCTCCTTGAGGCAAAGTTCAGTTGCCTTGGAAAAGTTACCCAACATCAGAGCAGAGGTGATGTTCTTTTCAACTGTGGTATCAGAGTCACTGAAAAGATGGAAAGGGTTGTCAGTCTTGGCACCTTTTGTAGCGGCGAGATTGGACAAGAAGTCGTCACTATCGCCCTCAGCACCATCAAAGAAGCTTGAGACTCGCTTCTCCTTCTTCTCTTCGGCGTCCTCATCTGAGGGCTTGGTTTCCTCATCTTCTTGGACTTCGGATGTCTCCTCGGCACTTCCATTCGTGAAAGCGTCCTTGTTGAAGCCAAGATATTCGACAATTTTGCTACGGGGGTTCTCGCCAACAAGAGTCTCCATCACTTTCCAATCAGCCTTTTCCTCATCAGTCTTGGCTTGCTCAACCCGGTCGGCACAGATTTCAGAGATCTTGCCAGATGCGATGTCCTCTTGGAACTTTTGGCTAGCAGTAGAAATATCAGAATCAACGGTGAAATTAGTGATCAAGATCTTCGATGAACGCTGTTGCCCGGGCTGAGTAGCATTGGGCTTGAACACGACAATCTTTCCACCAAAGCCGAATGAAGCACCCACAGGCCTCTCGAACCAGTTGGGAGCCTTGGCCAACGACCAAGAGGAATCTTGAGGCTTGTCCTGGGCAGCGTGGAGGAAGAAGTCCTCATCGTCAAGATTCTTCTCAGCCGCGGCCTTCGTAGTATCAGGGTTGGTGTTTTGGAGAGTCTGCACCGTGATCTTGCCGTCGGCGCTGGCAGTTGCCGAAAGATTGGGGTTGTGAGGATTGAACCGAGTGAGGAAAGCGGAGTTTGTCGCCTCTGGAAGTTCACCATACCGCTCGCCAGTGTTGGGATTCCACACGATGGTACGGTAATCCTTACCTGACGACAACAAGAGGTCGGCATCTTGCTGGCACCAAGACAGGGATAGAATACCAGACTCGTGACCTTGAAGCGTTCTCTCGGGAGCATTGGAGTTTCGCAGGTTCCATAGAAGGATGACAGGGGAGTTGTGATCAGGAGTAGCTGTCAGGAGCTTCGTCGAGTTGTTGGGGTCCCAAGCAATGGAACTGACAGCCTTTCGATTGTTGTTGAGTGTTAAAGAAGCCTTTTTAGTCTTCAGGTCCCAAACAGTGACAAATCCACCGTTTCCGCCGGTGGCGAGAATGTGTGAGACCTTTTGGTTCCATGCGAGGCATTCGATGTCGTCTGATCGGGCAGTAGAATTGCCTAGTCGGAAGGGGTTGGCAATATCGTTGACATCGTAGATGAAGAGCTCTCCTTTGGCGCCAGCTGTGGCCAGGATTTGAGGCTTCAAGGGGTTGAATTCAAGTGCCTTAATTGGGCCACTATGTTTTGATGTTTGAGAAATTAAGGCATCAGACTCTCCAGCAACAAGTTTCTCGGCATCCCAAAGGTCTAGGGAGCCGTTCTCGAGGGCACCAGCAATGATACCCCTGGGGTGATCCTCGTTGGGAGGACCCCATGCAACATCGTAAAACCTGAAGTGTTGATCAGAACATGGGGTTTCAAAAGCGCATTCTTGAGTATCTACCTAGCGTCGGTGTCGATGCTAGCGACAGGTTGTAGTTCGAGGCCTTGTTGTTGATCATCCAGAGCAAGATCCCAGAGTTCGAGCTTGCTGCTCTCGTCGGGGGAATCGACATGAGTACCGGTGACTAAAATTGGCTTGCCAGCGCCCGGTGACCAGGCGAAGGCGGCCGTTCGTGGAATGTCTCGAAGGCGCACCATGATGGTGATGGTGGGGAGTTTAGGGACTAATGCGACAAGTGTACCAGCTCAGGATGGTGTTTCGATATAATAAGACGAGTTAAAAAGACAAGAAAATGGACAATTACAGCTGAGAAAACTCCATATAGTTCTCAACGAATCGTCGCCTCTGCCCGCAGTATTGCTTCAAAAGGAGTTCGAACGAAGCAGGGCGAGGTCGGTGGAGGTGTGTCCTGTAGTGGGAGTGGGAGTGGGAGGTATGATGCCAGATTGCAGGCTGGCTGGCTCTCCCCCGTTAGTTGGCTCCTCCTGAGTCCTGAGCTCCCTGTGGCCACGTCCGTGCCTCCTGAGCTGTCCAGAAGGTGGGGCTACTTGTCACGTGAAGAGAGAGCTTGATCAGCTTCTGGTATCTGAGGCATGATGTTTATAGATACGTGAGTACCAGTGAAAAGGGGAATGAGTTGAGAGAAGCCCAAAATATCCTAAGTACTAGGTAGGTGTTGCTATGTGCAAGTAATTTCATGTCAAAATGCGGAAGTACGAGGGTCAATCGGCATTTGATTTATTACCTGCTACTGTTTTGGTCAGACTGACTTACAGGACCCCAAAGGATAGCATATGCCTTAACATTAGAAGCTGCATGTCATAAAATTATCAATCATGTTTTAAGGGACATCTTCAAAGTGAGTATGAACTATTTATATTGGTGCTATGCATGAATTGAGCAAGTACAAGTTTGAAACAGCCAGATGCCAAATGTTGTAAGTCAAGATTGAAAAGCTCTAATGATCACGTGATAATCAAAGAACCTCTCTCAAGCGCACCTCGAGTAATTGCTATGAGTTCAACTTCAAGGGCTTTCAAGCTTACGTTGGCACCATCCATTCTTCTTTCAATCACTAAAAAGCGCATATATCATTCCAAAATGTCAGACGCAGCTCGATGGAAAGCCACTGTCTATGTAGGCGGACTATCTCAAATGGCAAATCAGAGTCACGTCCTCGATGCTTTTATTCCATTCGGTGAGATAGTCGAGGTCAAGGTACCAAAACCCGATGCGCCAAACTCTACAGAGACACACAGAGGATTCGCCTATGTCGAGTTCGAAGATGCAGCTGATGCGAAGGAGGCTATTGATAACATGGATCAATCGGAGTTTTTCGGAAAGGTCCTCAAGGTATCACAGGCCAAGGCACCCAAAAGCGCAGAGGATGGGCTTGGTAGCAAAACAGCTATTTGGGAGAAGGTATGTTATAATTGAAATGATTGAAAAGCAAACTAACATGGTTTATAGGAGGGATGGTTGGCCGAGCATGCGGCAGATGATGAAGAAGCAGTGCCAGGTGCTGGTCCTGACCCCATGCAAGGATTGGAACAACTCGACGTTGCAGGACCAAAACCTGAATGAGGATACAAGTTGGAGGTTTGTTATTGAGCTTATTGCCGGCATAGCGAAGGCGTTCAAGGCATTGGATTGTATTCACGGTTACTGGCGAGTACTATGTAAGGATGACATATCATCACTGAGAATATTCAGATTTTATACCTGATGGATTTCCCTGCTGTCGCACTCATCTGAGATGTGCAGTACTGTCCTTCCGAGAACATGTGGACATGCAAACAATTTCATTTCCCCAGTAGCACCCCTATCTTTATGCCAAACTTAGTGACCTTCACTCTCGCCCTCGGCGTGACCCTGGGCATGGCTAGCATCGTGGCGGCCAGCAGCACCCTGTCGGGCCAGACGGAGGTTCTTATCAACGAGGAACTTGCGAGAGATGGAGTAGCCGGCAGCGCCGAGAGCGAAGCCAACGACGACAGCTAGATATAGATATTAGACAAAGACATGGTTCAGTTGAGTCGTAGTGGTTTACCGAGAGGGTACAGCTCAGGAGGGATCTGCTTGAGCTTTCGGAGACGCTGAGAGATGGTGTGGCCTTGGATTCTGTCAGTATGCAGTCCAATTGAGATACTTTCGCATCCGCATTGTAGGATCGGGTCGTTCGATTAAGCATCGTCGGGAACCTGTAGCGTTACGTACCAGCCTGGTCCTCTTTCTATAAAACGAAGCTGGGTCAGCAATTGATGTCATACTGAGCCGAGGGCTAAAGAGCTCGTTCCCTCAGACCATTGCATAGAATTGGAGATACTCACGGGGACGGGTCGCAACATGCGAGGCGTCTGCCTGAACATTCGAAGAGCAGTGGTAGAACGCATCTTGGAGTGAGTGGGGAGGGTCTAAGGAATCAAAGTCCAGAGGTGATGGTTCAATTGGAAATTATCGGCCTTGGAAGGAGTGTTTGGAGTTGGCCGAGCAAACGAACATCTGCTGATGTGCAATTGCTAGAGCCTAGCAGGCCCACCAGTCGAGATGGGTGCCTTACGCCATACGCCATTGGCCCGAGGTAGCCTGAGGCACACACTGAGCTCTCCCGGAAGGAAATCGAACCACCTGATTTGATTCGAGCCGACACCCATCCATTCTACTAACGTCGACGCATTGGATACTTACTCAACCTCTCCATCCTAAACGCACCGAGCTCCATACTCGCCGTCATTGACCCCAGAAGAATCTCCCCTCCTCCAAGTCAATTCCTCTTAAAGCTATTCACAATGTCGGACGACGGTCAGGAGCTTGTTACCAAGCCTTTCAAGTTTGTCACTGGTATGTTCAATGCTTGCTTCCCTGATAATCCCGCTGTTGGTACTGCAGTTGCGGGCTCGAAAAAATGACCTGATTTGGCTCCGAGGCTAACACTTCTACACAGCTGGTAAGCCCGAATCCCTCGACCACCACCACCATGGTCCATTACCACCGATTTCTCCTCGACGACAGACTGCGATTACGCGACCCCGGCGACGATACTCAATTGCACTTGCATGAATTACCACGATTCGATCTAACCCTTCATAGGCACTGACGCTCGTTTCCCAAACCAGAACCAGACTAAGCACTGCTGGCAAAACTACGTTGATTACCACAAGTGCATTCTCGCCAAGGGTGAGGACTTTGCGCCTTGCCGCCAGGTACGAATTGCCGAGCATCACTTCCACTGGCGACGTCCATGCTAATTGACGCCTAGTTCTGGCTGTCTTACCGATCTCTCTGCCCCTCCGGCTGGTATCAGCGTTGGGACGAGCAGCGCGGTATGTTGAACCCTACTGGTTCCCATCGATCTCGAGTAAAGACTAACGCATTGCGCAGAGGCCGGAAACTTCCCCGTCAAGCTCGACGCTTAAGCCGCCCCCGTAGACTGGATGAATTAGTGGATGTTGTTAGAAGAGTCAGAGCAGACACACTGCAATTGTATCATTTGTGATATTGCTTTCAAAGCTAACCCCAAATATTGACTGTTGTGTTTTTGAATCCTGGATTTCCGCATTGTGATGACGTCTCGAGTCTTGAGTGATAGATTGTCGAATGAGATTATTGATATCATTTAGCTATATGAGGCTCATGCAAAAGCGCTGGCAATTCAAATTCCCAAATAATACTCCATGGTTCCATACTCCGTAATCCAAAAAATGGCTGTTGCGATTGGCCAGTATAAGTCGTAATGGCGAATCCCCAATTTGATGATCATGTTGATGAGACCCATCATTTTTCCTCATCCTCATCGTCTGAGCTCATAAATTCATCGTCCTCATCGAATCCAAAGAATGTCGTAGCTTTGCCCTTGCCCTTGTCGGCCTTGACTCCTTCGGCGGGGGGCGGCGTTGACTGCTCTGATGATGTGCCCTGGTCCTCATCTGAACCGGATTGGTCGTTGCTTGGTTGTGTAGAGCTTGAATCGTGAGATGTGCCAAGCAAGTTGTCTTTGTAGTTACCAGCCTTCATGGCAGCCAGAACAGCCTCTCGAGTTCGCTCGCTGCTTTCTTCCTTGTCCTCGACCCACTGACCGTCAAGACGACTCTTGCTGCCTGACTTAATTTCAGCTTCCTTCTGCTCTGACATTTGAACGATCTGTTCCCAACGCTCACGGCGCTTCTCTTTCTCCTTCTTTTCCATCTCGGGCTTGATAGCCAGATACTCGGCTAAAGCCTTGGCCTCATTTACAGTACGCAGACGTCGCCCGTCCAGGTTTCGGCTAGATCCGTGGTCCTCTTGGCTCTTCTTTTTGCGCGAAGACATGCGACCACCTGCGGCTCGAAGTTGAGATCCGAAACCACCCTTGCCACCACAAAGGGGGACAGCGAGTCGCAAGGAAAGGAAATCATCGCCGGCAGTGGAGAGATAGCTGGAGATGGGAGAGTCTGATGAGGCTGGAAGTTGCTTGTTGGATAGTGTGGTGAGGATGAGTCTTGACTTAGTCGTTGGGAGTCGATCATCTATGCGTTCGCGTAGTTCTGTAACTGTTGTCGATGATGCCAGAGGAAGAACGAGAGTCGGTGGTAGTCCTAGACCAGCAAAGCTAGTGACCAGCACGTTCACGTTTCGGGGAGACATGGTATGGTATGGGATGTATTCGGCCGTTGTGATGAATGATTGAGAGGCCCTGTCGCAAAGATTCGACGCTGCTTTGGTTGTTTGTCATGCGGGCCCTTTCATCAACTGCCCGACTGCCACACCTACAAATATCAGCCACAGCTCAGTCGTCCTCATCACGTGAAACCAACCACGTCTCCACCCCACTTCGCTACAGCCAAATTCTAGTAGGGTTTCCGCCCACAAAAGTTATCATTTTGAGAAGTCGTCTTCGTCCCTCCTAAACTGCCACCTTCCAACATCGACCCTTCCGACGAGCAGCAAATACCGCCACGATGTTGATTCCCAAGGCCGACCGCAAGAAGATCCACGAGGTAATAACCATTACATTCACCGAGCTGCTCTGCGCAACGACGACGGCGGAGAATTGCGAGCTACAGAAGAGAGCACAAAATCATAGCGCACATAACTAACAGTTTCCCGGCAGTACCTCTTCCGCGAGGGTGTTCTCGTCGCCCAGAAGGACTTCAACCTTCCCAAGCACCCTGATATCGACACCAAGAACCTGTTCGTTATCAAGGCTCTGCAGTCGCTCAACTCTCGCGGCTATGTCAAGACCCAGTTCTCTTGGCAATACTACTACTACACCCTGACCCCCGAGGGTCTCGACTACCTCCGCGAATGGCTTCACCTCCCCGCTGAGATCGTTCCCGCTACCCACATTAAGCAACAACGATCGCATGCTCCTCCCCGTGGCATGCTCGGCGAGGGTGAGCGCGAGCGACGACCTTTCGGCCGTGGCCGTGGTGGTGACCGAGGTGATCGTGAGGGTGGATACCGACGAAGGGATGCTGGCGAGGGCAAGGAGGGTGGTGCTCCCGGCGAGTTCGCTCCTCAGTTGTGAGTGGCCTTCGAGAAGCTGATGGATACGGGACGAATTGCTAACAATTGATACAGCCGTGGTGGTTTTGGCCGTGGACGTGGCGCTGCTCCCCCTTCTTAAACGAACCCATTTCCTTTAGGTGGTCACGAATGAGATGCATTTCGAAGGGTATCGGCATGTACTCATAAAAAATGGAGGGCAATTTCTACCATGGGTTTCGCTCGTGTGACTGGGTTGCGTTGCGTGGGGGACACCGTGGGAGTTTGAGGGTTTTAGAACCTCGGAATCATTTGCATCAGGGTCAATGTTTGCCGCCGTCAAAACGAGATAATTGCTCGGGAGATTCGTGAAGACGTCAATCTTTCAGTGATGTGAGACGAGACCTCTTATGTTTATGCCAAACGCCCACCGAGGCACGTCTGAATGAACGATCCGTGCCGCCAATCCGAGCTCCTGCCATGCCGTGTAATTGATCGTGATTTGTGGCTATTTGAAACTTTGATCTAGCTCTGATGGCTCGAAAGGATTCCCTCGGATGTGTCGTACTCAACGCTTGACTGAGGATCTCATGTCTTACCAACAGCGCTAATAGGCCTGCGATTGTTCTTGGAGGAAAAACTGAACAGATCCTTTAGATAAGAGATGAATCAATGGATACGTCAGTGATGTTAAATTAATTATTGGGCAGGCTAAGCCAACCATCTCACTACCAACGCCTCACAGGATCGTTCATGAGACCAAATAATGAGATGTTGGTCTCTGGTCATTAAGATTTGTCAATATATCTACCTAGGTATCTATTAGGTAGCTTGGAAGGTCTACGTATCAACGCTAGCCTTTGACTAGTTAGGTATCTGATAGGAGGTGATTGTACTGGTCCAAATACGTGCTTCTTCCCCGGTGCGTTCAACTGTCCTTGTCATTGCTCAACGTATTTACTATTTTTGAGGCAAGGGACCAAGACAGTTAAGGTAAGCGACTCGATATAATGAATGAGAATCACTCTGTGGCAAGTTAATTGCTGAAAGACATGCTTTTGCATTACGCAGAAGCGTTGGTTGTCAGTGGCTTCTGTTACAGCCCTGATATATATAACACATCGGTGGAGTGTGAGAAGACATGCGTGAAGATTCAGTGTAGAATTCGAGTGCTTGAATATAGAAGATACGGTGTTGCTCATCATTCAGATCCCCTTCAGACATAACACTCTTTATAACATCCCAGGAGTTATAGAATATCGGACAACCAAGCGCTCAACATTGGTCGAAGTCAAAACAGTCCCCTTGTAGTAAGTTTGCAACTCAGAGCGCTCATTGACCAGGGGATTTAATAAGAAAAGATATAGGTAGTGCTGGTATTAGAGAATATTAACTCAAGTCCGCCCACACCATGTTACCATGTTTATCCTTTTCAAATACCTTGACTTAGGTATACGTATTCTTAACTTTCGAGTACTCTTTTTTGATAAGACTTCTTAGGAATTCTAGACATATGTAGTGCCTTGTCTAGAGAAGAAGGATTCTGCCTATTCTACCCCGGATGTGTTGTGGTCAGCAACAGACACAACAGGAGCATACCTAATCATAACACTAAGCTGACAGGAAGCCTATCTAGGCCTTGTCATTAGGTGAAGAATAAAATAAGGACTAAATAATGTTTTCTAATTGGTCTTATGTCAGCAATGAACTAGTGTTTATATCTACGCGCCTTCTTCCTCAGAATTTAGCATGAGTTTATGGATGGGGATTGGCACACAGTCAGATATCTGCATGCAGGCTAGGGGAGGAAAGAAAACTCAGGACCTTGATCCTAAATGACAAAGAAACTTAGGTAACTTTGCATAAGTTTAGGATACCTTTTGCTGAGTTTATTTTGACACCCTATATCAAGGTCTGATATTTTCTTGCTCCCCGAGGGCAGGTAATCATATTTATAACGGAATTCAAGAAGATCTTAACATTACATCTCGATTGTATATAAGATGGCCTTGATTTGTGTATGTCATGAATCTTTTTCGAGCAGTGCTTATATCTGCCAAACGTTCGTAGCTGACGCATAGACATGCAATCAAATCCTAAGCTCAACCCCGTCGCTTCAATTCTTTACTACCTTATCTATTGCTTTTTATGATCGTTTGTAGTTCCTCTACTTTCCATTAGTTCTAAAACATACCATTCAAGGACTCTAAAGATCGTCGTCCGCAGCAAATCGCCCGTCATGATTATCTCCAGCTCTCCTCTCTTCAAAGAGTATGCCCGAACGGCCCTTGATTCTGAAAACCGTAACAGAAGGGCACCTTATTCACCCTTAGGCATTGCGGATACTATTGTACAGCACCTACTGGATCTTGCAAAGCTTCAAGTCACTCGATTCAAGATCAGCAATGCTACTGAAGAGTAAGCGTAACGCCCTCTATTTATGCTATGGCTTGCTAATGCTTTAGCTCCTTCAATCTTGTTATTGAGGGTCGCATGTTTGGGACAGGAACGATCTCTAGCACCATCATGTCAACGGAGGCACCATTATCATTCAACGGGACCGTATTTGGACGGATCAAGTTACCCCAAATCAAGATGAGTTTCTGGGGCACAGACTTTGTTGCTCAGGAACAGCGTATCGAGATCATCGACTATACCAACTACTGTGCCTTTATTCGGAGCATCATAGTCGACGATGAAACAAGCCTTCAACTCGAAAACAACAACTGCACAGTCAGAGCACTTGGTACTTCGTCTGTATGCAACCTCCGTCTCGATATGCCACTCAAGGCTATTGCAGGGCCTAGAATGGCCGTCAAGAAGCTTTCGCGCTTAGGTAGTGACGTGACAATCGTGTTCAGCTTGAGCTGCTCAGGCCCTGTCGAACTTGACCATGGCTTTTGTATTTTCGAGCTTCGAAATGGCCATAGTGAAACATTGGCAGAGCTGAAAGGTGAACTGAACATTGCCGCAGGCCAGACTGAACTCACTCTGCATGGGACAACACGAGATGGGGCAGTAGCCTCAAGCAGGATCAGGCTTGTTGGAGTCGGGGTGGAAGCGAAAGAGAAGTCATGGCTCAATGAGGCCATAAGAGAGATTGATGTCCCCGTTGACTTGGAACCGAAATGCATGGAGATATTGTGGTGCTGATACAAGCTTCGGGAAACCGTACCTTGATGATACAGATTTGATATTGGGTCTCTTATCTATGGATCTGACCTAGTTCCGGACACTTTGTGTTGGATTCCATTGGCATAGAGTCAGATGTACAATAAAGGTCGTCAGATTTTCAGTTCAGGGTTGACGATGGATTGACAATTGCCTATGTACAATAATTTGTCAAGATGACCAAGCTTTGTCAACAATTTGTGACCTTGTAGGCTCAGATGACATTTTCTTTGTAATTCTTGTACAAGATAAGAGTCCCTTGTTAAGTGTGAGCCCACAATGCCGATTGTGTCTTGCATAAATGCTCCACTGCCATTCACTTTAGCAGCCTTGTTGATGATGCTTCCATAAGAGCCGGCTTCGGCCGCCGGCGTCTACCTTACCACCAAAGACATGGATTCGTTTGCGGGGACTCAACCGGATACAGTGGAATGAACTGAACGGCGCGTTTCGACCTATCTCTTTTGTTCATTAAATTGGAAGACAGCATCTCCCTAGGCACTACCATATTTCTGCAGTTAATAATTCTACCAAAAATAATCGTAGTAGTTGCATTTACAGCGCATTCTCAAACTTGGGTTGTTGCAGTGGTAAAAAAGATACGAAATAGAGCAACACAGCATCCAATTTATTAAACCCAGATGCGGTCATTAGCTTCACGATCATTGGACCGGGTTAAAGAAGCCAACCACTAACATAATACGAGGTCTTAAAAAAGATACAGTACACTCACCTGTCAAACCGGTGCCTAAAAAGGCAGGATGCTCACGTTTCCCATTGCGGTGGAAGAGGGCCTGATAAACACCTGAATCTCATATCGTCCTCTCCATTCCTTACTGGCCGCCAGGAACTCCACGTTTGCTTGGAAGCCCTGGTAATGCCCGTATCCGTCAAGCCTCTCGTCAAACCCCTGCTTCTCGGCGTTTACAGGCGATATTCAATTGGAGTTCAAAGCCAAAAATTTCCGGGCGTCGCGGAGACGTCTGAGAGACAAGGGGAAATGTAAGGATCCGTGATGAATCCGTCAGAACAAATCGGCCAAGATAATCAGGAACTCAAAAGTCGGCGGCCGCGCGTTGCATACAATTTATTATTACAGCCATTGGGTTTCATAGACTAAACAAGGTATTGAATCCAATCCTAATATTGGATCTTTACTCATCAACACTCCATACCTATACGTACAAACCGGGCTTGTTTCACTAACCACAGCCACGGCTTGAGCTGCACCCATCACTCATCGTTCATTGCTTTGTTTCCGCAGACTCGTTGACCAAATTTCAATATTCTTCCTCCTCTTCTTCCTCCAACCATTGGAGCCTGCGTGCCAAAGGACAAAGCATGGGTTTGTTTGGCTGACTTCGCCGAGCTGAACTGGGCTTGTCTGTTGCTGGCGTCAACTCCCGTTCGGAACATGCTGACTTTGGATCATGTCCATCATGCTTGACTAACAAAAGACGTTTAAAACTCTGATTCAATATTTTCTATTCCTCCAAACAATTATATAATTGTTGCAGAATACTATCTCGACAAGTGTCTCGTGACTTGCACGAGATCGCCTCCCTGAATCCTTAGTAACTTCCCTAGAAATGGCTCCCTGGCCGAGTCGTCGTGGGTCGCAACCCAACAACTCTAACGGTGACCTCATCAGTCGAATACACAATACGGCCTTACACACGCCTACCACATTGCCTGCGCTTTACTCGACGAATCTGCCCAACACATCAAACGGGAATCGTCTCGAGTTATCTTTCTCCAATGCCAACGCCGATTCTAGCTCCGACGAGTCTGATTTGCATCCCTCGCGGCCTCAATCTTCCAAACCTCGTCGGCCACAGCACACGCGCTCTATGAGCCAGCCTTTTCCCTCTCTCTTCAGCAGCAAGAAAAAGAGGCAGAACTCAGTCGGCGCACCACCGCCTGACCTGGGTTTTGCAGATGATGACTCGGCAATGCCTCGACAAGCACCAAAGACACACACTCGAAACCCTTCTCACACTCGAAACGGCCCTGTAGGAAGTAAGGATTTTACGACGGGCAACTGCATGACATGTGGCTCGTTAGTACGGTGGCCGCGGGAGCTCAAGGTGTTCAAATGCACGATCTGTACTACAGTCAACGATTTGGAGCCTCTGAGCGCAGATCTTGATGGTTCGAAGTCGCGTAGAGATGCAAACCAGGATCCCTCCCAGTCTGTCCCAACTCGAGGTAGGAGCAAAGGCAAAAGGAAGAGGATAATCACTAACATAGGTACAGGTCCGCATATCTCGATCGAACAAACAAAGCGACTGGTTCAACAATCGATACAATCCTTCCTTTCTAAGAAGTTGCATCCAATTCCTGAACCTCCCACCGAGGCGCCGCCACAACCGCCGTCGCAAAGCAAATTGTCATTTAGCAGCCGAATGCAGGCTGCTGACCAAAGCCTTGCTCCGGTCGATTTTAGACAGGAAGCAGCGCCTTCATCCAAGTCCCCTGCTATACAGGTTTCTCATTATGCGTTCGATGAGGAACCGACCCTACGGTCGAATCCCGCCCGACCGAACCCTACGCCAATGCGATCCTTCTCTTCTTCTTACACAGAAAGACCTCCAGTACGTAATATGTTGCAAGAACGCGGACCAAAAGAGCAACGTAAATCGCCGGATCAATCTGAGGGTGATCCGAAAAGGATATTCAAGGCTTTGGAAGACTACATCGTAGCCTGCTTTGGCTCATTCGAATGCATCAACTCATCATTCCTAACGCATACCCACCGCCAGCCCATTAGATGTAGAAGCGAATCGACTCGTCGCAAGCCAATGCTACCTAGTGAGCCTCGTGAACAGAGAGGGCATCGTCGCGAGCCTTCAGGAAACCATGCTGCGCGTGAGCCACGAGAGGAGCGGTTTACACCGCAATTCGATGATGGATCATGCGACCTCGATCCAAAGTTGCTACTTCTAGGTGACTTTGCTGAGAATGGGACATGGTGGATGGGCAACCAAGAAGACTCTCGGCCTCGACGGCCGTCGACAAACCGTGTGGAACGAAGTTTCTCAAACGCGCCAGTCAACACGAAGACACCGCAAATAAGCTGGGGCGATCTCACCAACTGGTACACCACTATTGTGAATCCTGCTGAGGGGTGGTTTGCGATTTACGAGGAGATGTGTCAAGGAAAAGGCTTTTTAACCCCTTCTCAACGAGAATTGCAATTAATGGAGCGGGAACTACTGCAGGGCCAAGAACACGCTCGGCGAGTTCTCCTTAAAGCGACCGAAATGCTTCTAAAAAGACCTGGAAGGCCATTGAAGGATCCAGCAGACTTGAGGTTTCTCCTAATCATCTTAGAAAACCCATTACTACACGAACATGAAACATTGTTTCAGGGCATTCTACAATTCGACAAAAACTTGCCTTCTGGCCCAAGGTCAATACAGCAGAGAAAAGCCAGCACCCCTGAATCTGGACCT
The DNA here is from genome assembly GCA_013186775.1 of Fusarium dlaminii. Classification (NCBI taxonomy): domain Eukaryota; kingdom Fungi; phylum Ascomycota; class Sordariomycetes; order Hypocreales; family Nectriaceae; genus Fusarium; species Fusarium dlaminii. The sequence goes on from JAAOAL010000040.1 coordinate 485,152, forward strand.
TTATCTGGGCAACACTCGGGCATCATCAAGCGCATCGTGGGTTTAGTATCAAACTCGTCAGCTGAATGCCATAACCAGTTAATCACCTGGTTTTCAAGACATCACCCTTCTCGCTTCATTCGTACCAAAGAGTTAGCATCTGGTTTCTTAACATATCGGATGATTCGACAGAGTGGAAAGAAGCAAGAGGTGAAGGTCGACATCACAGCTGGCCTGATACCGCAAATGCAAGAAGGGCGCTCAGGAGCTTACCTCTACGATGAGATAAACCGCGCAAACTCGTCGAAGAAGGCCAAGGAGCCTGAAAAGAAAATCATGTATGCCGAAGATTGGCAGATTAGAGCTTCTTCGCGGGTCTTGGCGCTCCTCTTCGCTGCCAATAACTTGCCACACAGCCGGAGAAATGAAGAATCCTCTTCGGGCTCGGCCGAGGGTCGTTCTAACGTTCATTCTCATGGACAAATCCTACCGACGAGCGACTTCTACAATTCAATGATCGACTACACTGACTTAGTCGCGGATTTTGAGAATTGGGAAGCTCGTAGGAGCAAGTTCACGTTCTGCCAGTACCCATTCCTTTTGAGTATATGGGCCAAGAACCATATTCTTGAGCACGATGCTCGTCGCCAGATGCAGAGCAAAGCCCGTGACGCCTTTTTTGATAGTATCATGAGTCGCAAGGCTATCAACCAGTTCCTCGAATTAAATGTTCGCCGAGATTGTCTCGTGGATGATAGTCTAAAAGCTGTCAGCGAGGTGATTGGAAGTGGGAGCGAGGATATCAAAAAGGGTCTTCGTATCACCTTTAGTGGTGAGGAGGGAGTAGATGCTGGTGGTCTACGGAAAGAGTGGTTTTTACTTCTGGCCAGAGAAGTTTTCAATCCCGACCATGGTAAGCTGAATTGCCCAACAGAAATAGGGCCCCTGCTGACTCTCGATAGGCCTTTTCCTTTATGACGAGGATTCTCAGTTTTGCTATTTCAACCCCAACGCTTTTGAAACCTCCGATCAGTTCTTCTTGGTCGGAGTTGTGCTGGGACTTGCCATATACAACTCGACTATTCTGGATGTGGCCCTCCCTCCTTTTGCATTTCGAAAACTTATTGCATCTGCTCCAACACACGGTACAGGGGCATCAGCTCACCCAAAGCCTCCTATGCGTTATACCCTTGAAGACCTGGCAGAATACCGGCCTCGACTAGCTCGAGGATTACGACAGTTGCTAGAATATGAAGGCAATGTGGAAGAAACCTTCTGCCTCGATTTTGTTATTGACATGGATAAATACGGTACTCAGGTGCAGGTTCCCCTTTGCCCTGGAGGCGAACGCATCCCTGTCACTAACAGCAACCGTCGAGAATACGTGGACCTTTACGTGAGGCACATCATCGATGTGTCTGTGACGAGACAGTTCGAACCTTTCAAACGAGGTTTCTACACTGTATGTGGAGGTAATGCTCTGTCTCTCTTTAGGCCAGAAGAGATTGAACTCCTTGTACGAGGCTCTGATGAGGCACTTGACATCAACTCGCTAAGGGGAGTCGCTGAATACGATAACTGGGGAACCAAAAAGCCAGATGGTTCCGAACCCGTTATTGACTGGTTCTGGGAGACATTTCAGGCGGCGACATCTCAAGATCAACGGAAACTACTCCTGTTCATCACTGGTAGCGATCGAATTCCTGCTATGGGTGCGGCTGTGCTACCGATTAAAATATCCTGCCTCGGTGAGGATGAAGGCAGGTTCCCCATTGCTCGAACGTGCTTCAACATGCTATCTCTATCACGATACAAGTCAAAAGAAAGGTTAGAGAAGTTGTTGTGGACTGCTGTTCATGAAAGCGAGGGCTTTGGGATAAAGTAAATGGTACAGTTAACGAAATTACGAACAAGCATTCATTTCATTTACGGAGTTTTGATAGGTAGTTCAAGGGGTTTTGGGAGTGTAGATCTATATACAGGACCTGTCAAGGTGCAATCAGAAACTGAATTTGTTTGTCTATAAGAGATTCTATGGGAGAATCGTAGTTCTTCAACATTGAAATGTACGTTGTATGTGTGCGGCAGCCCAACAATCCATTCATCGACCAACGTAGGAGTTCGAGCAGAAGGTAGTGGGACTTTCTAAATTTCCAACTTGTACACTTGCCAGGTATGGGGCATTCGTTAATACACATTTATTGTACAGCATCGTTATGGTCTCTTTCATTCCAAGCCTTTTTACGAATCCTCTTCCTCAGCAACACCGCCAGCAGCCCGGGCTCGCTTCAGCATATCCTCCTCGCGTTTCTTCTCCTCACGTAAGCTCCTCATACGTGCTCGGTCGACCTCGGCTTGTCTAGCCATGGCGTCCAACTCCTGCAATTCACGAATCTCCTCCTTGGTGGGTTTGATGGGGACAGCACGGGTCTCGGCAAGTACGTATTCAAGAATGTGAGAAGAGTGTTTCTCTGTCATATCGACGGTAATAATCTTCTCGTCAGCGTCCGGTGGTGTGGCCTTGGACATGTTATTGCGTGATGAGGAGGGCTGGGAACGGGTAGCGGGTGCGGGAGTTGAAGCGTCGGGTTTGCGGAGATAGATAGAGATTGTAGGCTTCTTGTTGTTCCGGCTGTGACGATTGACGATCATAGGAACTGAGGGATTATGGTATTTTAGTCGAGGGAGGTTCTCACGCCAGAACTTTCTGTTTTTTTGGTGTATTAGTTGATGTGCCAGAGACCTTGATATATGGACTAACTTGGCGCCCATATGACCGTTCTTGAAGCTCGTTGCGAAGTCCATATGTATTCTGGTCACCTCTGGGGGAAGGATTGCTGCGCCGGGGCCGCATCTTAAGGAAATGATCTGATTCAATCGTGAGCAATGGATCGCGGATCGTCGTTTGTGGGAGAGATATCTACCTTCTATATCAACTGTCAGCCGTACCCTTAAGATGCGAACCCCGAGAATTGACTTACAGCGCGAAGCTTGTTGAAACGCTCACCGAGAGACCTCATCTTGGACTGCGCAGACCTTTAATCTATAAAGGTTACGCAAGCGTCTCTTCAGAATCGAACCAGTTCCGTGGTCGCAATGCTTCAAAAAGTCGACGGCTCTAGGCCCAGAAAATCATAGACCCCTGTCCAAAGGGAAACGCTGTGGTAGAGGCTGCGGGCCGAGCGTTGACCCGAATTGGCTGGTGGGGTTCATATGCCACTTTGACTTACAGTGGAGGCTAACAAAGCTATGATTTCCTAGGAAATTTCTTGGATAATCTGTGTAAGTCCAACATTTTAAGTTGCGACAACCCGAATTCGTTTCTTCACTGTAGAAACAACGCAATGCATCGCGCATTGTCAGCTCGATGGATAAACCGGGCTCTCAGTATCGGTGAAGCATCTGCTTCGTCGAGTGTTCCTTTATTTTTATGTCCGGCCGTTGGAGCTTCGAGTCGATTTCATAGAACACCAAAAGCGACGCCTTTGCCAACTCCGATATATACTCGACGACTTAATCACACCGAAGCGACAGTCCAAGATGCACCAATCAGAACAAGCGAAAACTCATCTCTGGGCCTTGAGATTCCTAAGAGACGCTTACCATTAAATTGCACAGGATGCGGTGCCTTTACGCAAACGAATGATCCGCAAATGCTGGGCTATTTCGACCCTGAGAGCAAAAGAGTTAAGAAGTGGTTGAACCCAAAGGCTTTTGAGCGTCAACATACAGCGAGCCAGGAAGATGGAGTTGTCGATGACGTTCTCAAATCCTTAGACCCAGGCCAGCTGGAAGCTCTTGGCCTGGATCCCTCTCTATTGGTAACTGGAGTTGAGAAGGAGGGAAATATTGCTCCGAGTACGCCTCCAACTCTTTTACTATGAACCATACAGAAGCTAACAAGTTGAAAGAATCGCTGCCCCAAGATAAACAGCCTGTCTGCGATCGATGCCATAATTTACAACATTATAGCACCTCGAGCGACACAGCAAAGGTTGCTATGTTCCATCCCACCGTTGAGTCCTTGCGCGAAACCATCGAGGAATCACCGCACAAGTATAATCACATTTATCATGTCATAGATGCTGCCGATTTCCCCATGTCGCTCATTCCTCGACTTAATGTTCTCCTCGGCGACATTCCCATCAGGACGCGCAATCGAAGATCACGATCGGGCAAGTACCAAAATGATCGCAAGACAGAACTGAGCTTTATCATCACTCGAGGCGACCTTCTTGGCCCTACGAAAGAAATTGTAGACTCAATGATGCCCTACCTTCGTGAAGTACTACGAGATGCTCTCGGCCGACTTGGAGGCAGGGTTCGTCTTGGCAATGTCCGATGCGTTAGCGCAAAGCGTGCTTGGTGGTGCACGGAAGTTAGAGAAGATATCTGGCAGCGCGGCGGGGCGGGGTGGATGGTTGGAAAGGTTAACGTGGGCAAAAGCCAGCTCTTTGAGGCTGTCTATCCCAAAGGCAGAATGGGGCCAAGCAAGGAGGCAGGGAGGACATCAGTATCAACATATCCTCGGGATAGCGTCAGTGCGGAATCGATATATGCCGAACAGGTTGGAGAGCAAGACGTCGATGTTGGGGAATTGCTTCCGCCCCCTCAGCCGGCTCAGAACTACCCTGACATGCCTCTGGTATCCTCACTCCCTGGCACAACAGCATCCCCAATTCGAGTACCTTTTGGAAACGGAAAAGGCGAATTAATTGACCTTCCTGGCTTGGCACGAAGCGACCTAGACTTGTTTGTGAAGGAGGAGTGCCGTCAATCGATGATCATGAAGAAGCGCATTGTGCCTGAACAGATCTCAATGACGCCTGGCAAGTCACTCATACTGGGAGGAGGTCTCATTCGCATCACACCAAAGAACCCGGGCTTAGTCTTCCTGGCATACAACTTTACACCTCTGGAGGAGCATCTCACCCAGACTGAGAAGGCCATTGCTTTCCAGGAGCAGACACGAGAATCCATCGGTGTACCAAGTATCATGCTTCCTGGAATTGGAGGCAAGATGAAGCATGCTGGAACATTTAAGCTGTCTCATGACGTCACCAGACAAAGAGCTGGCCCTCTTACACGGAAGAATGCGATTGGGTTAAACGTCGACAGACTTCCTTTCCGAGTGTTATCGACAGACATCCTCATCGAGGGTGTGGGCTATGTTGAGCTTGTTGCTCAAGTCCGCGCGCAGGATGTTGCTATGAAGGTATTTCCAGACCAACAACCCCGATTCGAGGAAAGGGTCAAGCCGAAGCAGCTCGATACGTCTGATCCTTTTGCAGCCATGAGGGATCAGCGTATAGATGTAAATACTCCGGCGGTGAAGAGGCGTAAGGAGCCTGAGCCTGAGCCTGAGCCTGTGATAGAACCTGGCTGGCCAGCAGTTGATGTCTTCAGTCCTGAGGGGCGATTCATTGGCTCTCGTCAACCTATTCAAGGATGGTTACATAACAAGCCTCGTGTATTGCCAGAGCACAAGAGAAGTCGACCGCGAAGAAGTATGAAGGGTGCCAAGAAAAAGGACAAAGCCGAAAAGAGAGCTGCGATCAACTGAGCTCTGTCATGAGTGGATTCTGTACGATTTAAGGCTGTATGATGAATGAGTAGATGATGATGTTGACATTACCATGTCAATTGTATATCTCCCTAAGTATAGATTGCATCTAAGCATTGTGTAATATAGAACTGCAAGAGAACTATGAGACTTAGCAAAGTAAGAATTCATCCTGGCTGATTTGCTTGACCTCTTAACTGCGTGGAAGATCACTTTGTGTAGTTGCAATGTCAAAGTTGTACCCTAGTATTGAAGAATAGCAGTATTCCTTTTACCAAGTCGATTTCTTCATAACTCCTCCAAAAAGAAGATTCTTAGGTACATTGGTGTGGATAATTTGTTTTCAATACCTCACTATATATACAGAATAGAGAATTACGAATGGAAGCTCGCATCCAATGATTGGTTAATAAATCGGGAAAGTTGTGACGTGAAAAGAGGTACGTATCTTTACAACTCAATGCCGATGCTGAGGCAAACCATTTATTTGCCATACGATTCCATCAACAAGCGCGTGACAACATTATTAACAAGACAACACCACATCCTCCGTGGGAGATCACTTCTTTCTCTCCGACAAACCCATCAAAAGAGACAAAAAGTTGCTCGTGCTATAGCTACGTCGAACATCACATCACATCACATCAACACGGCCATGTCGCAACGACAACAGCAACGAAGCGCACCAGCGCCCTCGCAAACACAAACCGAGACCCCGACGCAAACACCAGAAATAAGAGAACAAGCGCCTCAGATCCTGAGACTTAGAGGCGCCCATGCGTCCAATGGGCGATCCGTACAGTGGGCAGAGGACGTAGTAGATAATGAAGGTCTTGGACGCAAGAGCTCAAAAGGTGAGCATCATGATCTTAGACCAACATACGCCCATATACTAACACAGATTCCAATAGTGTGTTGTATCTACCATAAGCCAAAAGCCGTCGACGAATCCAGCGACGAGTCTTCCTCCGATTCAGACTCAGACTCAGACTCGGGCTCTGACCACGATGGGGCACAACCAGCGGGCGGGAAGCGCCAAAGCTGTGGGCATGGACATGGGCACAGTCATGGACGTGGGCGGAGAAATGGAAAGGGAAAAGAGAAGAGGGCGCCGAGTCCGAATGCGTACGAGAAGGTGCCCAAGCCAAAGCCCAAGGATGGACCGTCGGAAAACAAGTCATAGAACAACGAGGACGCCGGACCGTCGAACAAAAAGGGCAATGCGAAATGAGCGTTAATTACGATGATATGAGCATATAGACTTATGGATCGGGGCATCTGTATGTGAAGACTACCAGTGGCATAGCGATATCTGGGCAAGGTTCAAGCGAACATGATTGCAGAATCATATGGTTCAGAATGTTCCATTTGAGGGGTATCTCATTGAGAGGCACTTATACGAGGTGGCTATCTTGCGAATCGTATATCTCAATCACTCAGCACCCTCCACATCGTTCTTCCCACTCTCAACCACGAAATATCTTCCAGCTGTTTTGCCAGCCGTCTTGAGGGCATCCCATTTCTCTGCCTCAGACTCAATCGTCTCTCTAACCCTCCTCGCCCTTTGATAATGTCCTATACGAACCTCCTTATCCAGAGCTTCTTGCAATTCAGTAAGTCCAATTGTCACCTCTTGTCGAGCCTCTTCGGTCTCATCACGGATCGCCCGCAGGGGTTCAACCCCGGTTGTGTCCACACGCTGCACGGCGCGGACGAACTGCAATTGGCTCTGGAGGGTATTAATCATAGCAGCTTCGGCTTCGGGTGTGGTTGGCAACGGTAGGGCTGAGAGGCGGAGGAGGTGGTGTAATTGAGAGGGCGTGATCTTTTCTGCGGGAGCCGAAGATGGTGAGGATGGTAAAAGGCTTCGAACGGACCAGGTGGGTTTCTCGAGGATCGAGGCGGCGGTTGATGGGTTTGTTGTTATGAACCGAGCCATCAAAGGTCTTGTAGAATGTGTGACGCTGCGCTGAAGGGCAATACGGCAGGATGCGCAGATCGTCATGATACGTAGCTGGCCTGATCTGTCGATATGGTTCTAAGTTCTAATTTCTGTTGACTCTCGATCAAGGTTTTCTTCCTGCGCAAGGCGATCTGTCAATAGAGTCCCGTGATGGATATATCTGAAGGTAATTTGATCCGTCTTAACCTTAGTACTAAGTTAGATCTTCAATGCCCAATTCTGAGGATTTAGCGACAACGTGGGCCCACTAAAAAGACCCCAGGTGTCGGTGGCTCAAGCGACCGTCGTCATAGCTCAGCCGCCGTCCACGCCGCAAGTCGAGGTACTCGCCATCTTCACTTACATACAACTTAAAGCCAGCTCGTGATAACCCAGAACGTGGTGTATTTCTCTCTTTCTGTTTCTCCTCCCAACTCTTCCTTGATACCCCTTTCGCAAATATCACAACCATGGCTCAAGACCCAAGAGCTCTTCTCCAAAAGGTTTCGCAACCCCTCCCCCGCTTTGCATTGGCTGTTGCTTTGCAGTTGTGCTGACACATCGCAACTTTCAGGCTCAGAAGCAGCTTCAGAGTGCCGGTGGCGGCTTCAGCTTCTTTGGTGGACGAGAGGAGAAGTATCAAGAGGCCGCTGATCTCTTCACTCAAGCCGCCAATGCCTTCAAGATGCAGCAACAGAGTACGCCTTTACCGCTTTGTTTCGTTGTGAAACCGAAGCTGACACTTCCGACATCTAGTGCTTGAAGCCGGGAAGGCTTTTGAACAGGCCGCCCAAGTTCAAACCGACAAGTTGAAGGAACCCGATGACGCTGCCAACACCCTCGTGGATGCCTTCAAGGCCTACCGCAAAGACGATCCCCAGGCTGCTGCGCGATGCCTGAACGTCGCTGTCGACCGATACTGCGCCAAGGGTAATTTCCGCCGCGCAGCTTCCCACAAGGAAAATCTCGGCGAGCTGTACGAGGTGGAACTCGGCGATGCCAAGAGCGCTATCGAGTGCTACGAACTCGCTGCTACCTGGTATGAGGGCGATAATGCGGCAGCGTAAGTTGGATATCACAATCGCAATTGTATTTTGCATCTACTTATGGATCTTTACAGTCTTGCCAATAAGCTATGGCTAAAGGTGGCCGACGTGGCTGCTATCGAGGGCGACTACTACAAGGCCATCGAGAAATACGAGAGAGTGGCTGAGCAATCAATCAACAACAACCTCATGAAGTACAGCGTCAAGGACTACTTGCTCAAGGCAGGTATCTGCCATCTGGCCAGTGGCGATTTGGTCGCTGCTCAGCGCGCCCTAGAGAAGTACCGCGATATGGATCCCTCATTTGGTGCACAGCGAGAGCATCAGCTTTTGACAGACCTCTGCGAGGCCATCGAGGCCAAGAGCCAGGAGCAGTTTACCGACAGGCTGTATCAGTTCGACCAGATCAGCAAGTTGGATAAGTGGAAGACTACGATCTTGGTGCGAGTGAAAAACCAGATTGAGGAGGAGGAGGATGAAGAGTTTGCATAAAGGAGCTACCAATGGAATGAAAGAGATTGGCACATGAGTGGCTACAGAAGGTATTAGGATATATCACAATCAGCAAATTCCAGCAAATGCTCGGGAATTTGCTATTGACATCATGGTCGAAGAGATGCGGTAGTGACTTGAAATGCACTCGTGTCTCCTCGTGGGGGGTTACAGTTGCTAATGTTAGGCTTAGAGTTAACATGACTGTTGTGAATATCAAAGAAAGCTCGTCATAGACTGAATTGGTATCCCAGTGAATCATTATCGAAATTAGCATTCACAGCATGACACTCCACGGTCGTCTACACGAAGTCGTGCGCCAATCTGCTTCAGCCAGATATTCGAGGAATCCTTGCTTGAGATCACATGTTCAAATCAATGATCGATACTCAGTACAAGAGAAACATAGTAAAATAAACCACGGAACTCAATAAACATATGTAATAGTATATATGTTATTATCAGACTTGCTATCTCCAAACACGTATCCTTCGTTTTCGTCATCAAACTCATTGGATTTCACTGCCAGCCCTCCACTGTCAAAGTAACAATCTGAGTCATATTCCAACTCTGCCTATCAATCTATCAAAATAGCCCTCAAGGCGTATAGAATAAAAGTATCATCTCAAGACTGCCACTTGTCAGACTTGGTAGCCGTTGTGGCACATGTCTTGGGAACAGTGTAGGTGCGGTTGGGGTCCTTCTCCCAGCTGAGAGAGCCGTCATTCTTGACGTTAATGTACTTATACTGAATAGACTGTCCTGCAGTTAGGGAAATGGTGGCCTTCCACACAGGGTTCGATGAGGTATAGTCTGAGGCGCTCAGGGCAACAGCCTTTGATGTGTCCCAGTTACCGAGAGCAGCGATGTTACCAACGATCTTGATTGTATCACCAAAGTTGGTGGTGACAACCTCTTCGAAAGTGACAGCCACAGAGGTTGCAGTAGGGCAACTGGTGCTAGTGGGCGAGCTGGAAGTGGAAGTGGAAGTCTGGGTGCCAGTTGGAGTGGGCACACCACCCTTCGGTGTTTGCGATGCCGGGAACGAAGTTGCAGTGGCCGATGAGTACGAGCCAGCAACAGTATTGGTACCGCACTGGTTGGGGACAGCGGCCACGCTGCCGGCCCAAGAAGGAGGAATAACACCAGCTCGACGATCAGCAGCTGAGAGGAATGCGGCATATGACCAAGTCAAGTCTGTAGCAGAAAGAGGATGGCCGTCATTCTTGTCAAATTGCTCTGCGAGGTGGCCATCTGTGCCGACATACTTTTCAACGATGGCAACATACCCATCAGCATACTTGGAGACAGCATCAGTAATGCTCTTGAAGGTGGCAGAGTCACTGGCGTAGGTTCCGGTAGAGATCGAAGAGACGAGGTCCTTGAAGAACGAAAGAGAGACGTCCGACACAGTGATGGATCCCTGCTGCTTCCAGACGTAAATGGCATCGTAGAGTTGTTCTGCCGCGGCGAGCGTAGCGAGGTACCAGGGGTTGCCATTGTAGTAGACATCTTCGACGTATCGTCCAACGGCGACAGCTGAGCCTTGAGAGTTGCCCTTGTTGATGTTCCATGAGCGGAAAGAGTCGGTAACTGCCTTGTGGTTGGCAAGGGCCTTGTCGCTGCATGGCTGGAAGGTAGCGGGATCACAGTTCAGAGCAGGGTCAAAATTGTGGATGGATGACAGGATACTGTTGGCGTCCTTGCCAGTGCGGCCATCGTTGACATTGACTACATGGGTCAGTGGTTACTATCATTGAGAGTCGAGCCAGAGCGATACTTACTGTTAGAGTCGACGTATTTGCCAGAAGAGATCCAATAAGTCTGCAAGAAGCAGAGAGCCTGAGGAGCGATGTTGGAGTAGTTGTCTCCTGACTTGCCGAGCTTCTTGGCCAGAGCGGCACCTTCGATGAGAGCTTCAAAATGTGAGCACATCATCTTACTGGTGAATTACCCAGTGAACTAACCTCGATACTGCGAGCCAGTTGTAAAGAATGAACTGCCCTTCACCTCTTCCCATAAGTCAAACCCGGTTTGATTCCTGTGACGGTCAGAACTGGCCCCAGTCAAGGCTGCTGTATCACTGACCAATATTGAGCCACGTAGTTAAGATCGTTGCGAACAACAGGCCACACAATGTCGTTGGCTGTGGAGGTGTAGCCGTTGGCAATCAGCCAGTTTGCATAGGTGATCATAGCAGTCGCACGCAGAGCTGGACCATCTCGCTGGGGTCGACCTTGACTAACCTTTAGTCGATTGTTCTCATTCAGGGGCGCCAAAACATGAATACTCACCCCAACCGCCAGTGAAGGCACTCATGTCGACGTTGAACTTGGCCTCTCCTAGACCTGAGCCATCCGAAAGCGACCCAGAAGGGTTGGAAACACCCTGGAGCTTGGCTTGGGAGGCGATATACTCCTGGATCTTCCTCTGCAAGCCAGCATCATACTGGTTGATGAACCTATCGACGACGTACTTGAATACTAGAGCGGCATCTCGAGTCCAGGTGTAAAAGTCTACTGTATGTTAAGAAATGTCTTTAGTTCAGGTTGTCTATGTCATCGACTTACAGTCAGGATCCTGTGTGTCTGGAGAAGCGATGACAATGCCGGTGGCTACGTTCTTGGAGTTGCAGCCATCAGAGCCGATATTGCAGAGGAGTTGCTCAATAGCAACTGAGCTCTCAGACTCGATAAAGGAGTCGACCGAAGACTGTCTCTCTTGTACGAGACTCCGCTCATCGAAGGCTGGTCGGCCCAAGACGTTCTGAAGAGCGAATGAGCCGAGAAGAAAGGCAGAAGACACAAAGTACATGATAGACTGTATCAGAGAGGCTGTAGAGTTGATCGAGACTGATGAGACTGAATCACCAACATCTACCAGGTCCATCGTGAAGCTTTTATAGAGAGCCGGCATGCCGACTATTACAGGAATTTCGTAATAGAAGAATTATGCCTGTCAAGGGTCTAGTTGTTAGATGCCGAATATGGAAGTGCGGAAGCAAGCTGTAGAGTTCGTGAACATCGGACGCAGGCCTTTGGGGGATAGTGCGGTGTGGTTTAAAGGCCCGAATAATTAGAATGAGGCCGAGTTGATTACAATTAGTCTGCTGCAGTTTCTAGGAGGTGGTGTTGTTTTGCATTTGATATCACCTCGGCTTGTTATACTTTGCTGAGGTCATACTCATTCGAATATGCTCGCCAGCTCAAGATGACTTTGGATGCCTCTTGAGGATAGTGGTGATTTGGAGTTTCATTGTCAACTTGACCTCTGATCGTTGTATGCATCCGGGCATTCACATGCACCAGCTGACTTGAGCTCCTGTGACTTTTCTCCAAATTCATAATGTATGATTTCACTGACAAGTCTCCAATTCATACATAGTGTGGGGTAGCTTGGACGACCTCCATGGCATGACTGACTACCTCCCAATAGGGTAGGAGGACAATCATCCCCCTGTACAACATAACATCCATGACCACTCATAGACAGTCTTCACGTGCGAGCCGAGCTATGGGCTCTCGCTTCGTTCCGCCCCCTTCCCCAGACTCTCGTGATGCTCAAATTCTCAAACCCCAGACTAGACAGGTCTCCCCGGATGGAGGCGTCGGTAGTGGACGGGTGGTTAATGAGTACCGAGTAGCTTGGAATAAAGCGCCGAGTGTAACACAATCTTCATGTCTATGTATGCATATATGCATGCTGTACATTCATATTATCCTCGGTTATCGACTGTTGTGACATGATATCTCACTTGGATTCAGCTTCATTGACGGAAACATGCCTACCCTGCGGCTGTGTTATTGGTCAATAAACGTCGTTACAGACTCGACAACAGGACACTCCGCCGTCATTACACGATCTAGTCGAATCTTGGTACCATGCTCCGAAGACGGGCCGTAGATCATGAAATGATGCTTGTTATTTTGTCATGAGGTGGACTTGATCCCCAGATTCAGGATCAAAGCCGAAGCCATCAGAAAGAGGCTCTAGCTGTCAACGGCAAGATACTTGGGGGATCAGCAACGACCAAGGCCAAGCGTTGGATCGCTTTTGTTGCTCGGCAACCTAACGTTAGTTCAGGGTCCGCTAAAAAAAAGTTTGACGGCCTGTCTCAGGTGTATCGCGACATATACATGGAATTAATTATACAGACATCACGAATTGCAAAAGAGTCTTCTAGTCAAAAGATATGTAGGTAGGCCATGGTTTTCCCCAACCTCACCGACCAACGGTCTCGGAAAAGGGGGGTGGAATATAGCGTCTCGTTATGCAACAGCCCCGACACTCAAGCTATCTTTCGACAGCGAATGAAGCAGCTGAAGCAACAGTTACTCTTGGACCTGTCGATAGGATGATTGACACCATAACAAGTTGATGGCTCCTTATAAGTTATCGAGCTGCAAAGCAATCGACCCTGACTCCGAAGAGCAGGGGATCGCTAGGCACAGATCCGTGTTTGCTTGAAGAGAAGAGAAAAGAAAATTTTGGTTGCGGCTCAGAGATTTAAATATACAAAATTATGACGGCCCGCTTACATAATCCGGCCAAACTGCGGAATTACCCACTACCTAGCAGCCGCGTTTCAAAGTGATCCGTGCTCATCAACCTCAGGCGGCCTATCTTTCTGCCTACCAAGAAATAGTCGTTTTCATCATCTAACACAGTCGCATCACATATATCGACGTTGCCATCGCGATACGACCGCCAAGATGGACGCCGCAACGATCGAAGAGACGAACAGAATTCGTATCTCCCTGGGAATGAAGCCTCTTCCTGTCCCAGGAGCAGATAACACCACTCAAACTCAGTCAATGTACGCGGATGGCGAAGCACCCAGCACACTGGAGAGCCGCCAAGCTCAGGCCTACGACAACTACAACAAAGTGATCGAAGCGGAAAAGGCAAAGAAGAAGCGCGAAGAGAAAGCTGCAGCTGTCCGAAAAGCCCGGGAGCTGGCGCAACGAAATGCAGTTCTGGAAGGCAAAGGCTTTGGAGAAGCCGAAGAGGGTGGCGATCTTAGCGCCAAAGACTGGCTCATTGGACAAAAGAAGCGACAGAAGAAGATCGCCAAAGTCAGGAAATTGGAGGAGGAGCTGGCCGCAGCCGAGGCTGAAGCTGCTGCTGCAGTCCAGTATACTTCCAAGGATCTTGCTGGTATCAAAGTTGGACATGACACAGCGGCTTTCCTTGATGGCGACGACCAAATTCTCACCCTCAAGGATACAACCATTGATGAAAATGAGGAAGAAGGCGATGAGCTGGAGAACCTGAACATGCGCGAGGCCGAAAAGCTTGCCGAGAGACTTGACAACAAGAAGAAAAAACCAGGTTACAACCCCCTAGATGACGACGAGGAGGGTGAGCGTGGTATTCTATCACACTACGATGAAGAGATCGAGGGCAAGAAATCCAAGAAGTTCACCCTCGACACAAGTGGTGTCATTGCAGAGCTCTCGGATATTCTTGAGAAACCGGTTGACAAGACAAAGAACGGCCAGAACGTGAGCTTGGACGACGTTATTGGTAAGTCCTGCTTGCGTGCCCGAAGAAAAGAATATAATACTAACAAACCAACTTTTATAGGTGATGCCCCTATCTCTTCAGACTATATAGACCCCTCACAGATCAAAGTCAAGAAGCCTAAAAAGAAGAAGGGCAAGAAGGGAACCAGACAAAAGCCTACAGATGATGACGATCTCTTCCCCACTGAAACAACACCCATAGATGACGCGATGGACATTGACTCAAAAGACACGACGACCAAGAAGAGAAAGGCCGTCGATGATACTTTTGTGGATGATGACGACCTTCAAGCAACACTCGCGATCCAAAGAAAGAATGCTTTGAAGAAGCGAAAGAAGACCCGACCCGAAGACATCGCCCGGCTGCTTAAGGAGGAAGATAACGAGCCAGAACCAGCAGAGCAACAAGAGGGCGGTCTTATTCTCGATGAAGTCTCGGAGTTTGTTGCAGGCCTAAGTAAACCCGGTGAAAACGAAGAGCGCAAGCCCAGAAGACCAAAGACTGTATCAAAGTCCCCAGAACCCGATGACGATCACCCCATGGGTGACGATACAGAAGTGGTTGAAGAGAAGCCCCAATCAGAAGCTGTCGAGGAGTTGGATGAGGCGGGCGTCGAAGAAGAGAAGGCCGTTGGTGCAGGTATGGGCTCGGCCCTCGCGCTATTAAGAGAGCGTGGTCTCGTGGAAGATACACGTGGAGATGCAGAATATACCAGCTTGCGAAACCGAGAAGACTTCCTCGCCAAGAAACGTCTTTTGGAAGAAGAGCTGGACGAGCAGGCACGCGCCCAGCGAGAGCGTGACCGTACAAGTGGCAAGCTGGATAGAATGTCAGTTCGTGAGCGTGAGGAGTGGGCACGTCAGCAAAATACCTGGCGAGATCAGCAGCAGTCTCGACGCATGGCCGAGCTGTTCTCAGCAGGATACAAACCCAATGTCGACATCAAGTACACCGATGACTACGGCCGTTCTCTTGACCACAAGGAGGCGTTCAAGTACATGAGCCACAAGTTCCATGGCAAGGGAAGCGGCAAGGGCAAGACAGAGAAGCGGCTCAAGAAGATTGAGGACGAGAAGCGACGCGAAGCACAGAGCATGTTTGACGCAAGTTCTGCCGGTATGAGTCTGGCAGCTCAACAGCAGCTCAAGAAGCGACGGGAAGCTGGCGTACGACTTGCATAATTCACTTGACTTTTTATCACAGAATGGAGTTGGGGGCTACGAATAGTAATACCGGCAATGGACAGTTCAGATCAACGAAAAGGTGCCTTTTACCCTTTGCTCATGTGCTTATTTGAGATTTCATTTCTGGCTGACACCATGTGAAGATTTAGATCCAAGGTATGTTTTCTGTTCAACTAACTCTGACCTAGGCTCCTGTTCCCCCCTCCAATTGTTTCCCAGAGGCCTCTTTTTTGACAGCCCCTTGATTCTTTCAATCCCCAGGAAAATGCAAGTTCAAAGCATGAGCTTCAAGTGAAACATTGCCCCTGTCATCATTTCTTTGCGATAGACTGGCCTTTGTTCTCAGCCGCCATCTCGTTCCAGGTCCTCTTCATATCTCTCATTGCCTCATCCACCTCCCCTTCCATAGCCTGCGCCATCTTCAAAGCCAGGGTCGACTCCTGATCTGACTTACCAGCCGATGATGAGAACAATGGTAGGGGGGTCGCACTGTTGTGGTGACTGGAGTTCTTCACCTTGGTAAATGTGAGTCCAGAAGGGTATTGGGAAGCCATGATTGTTCGTGAAATCGAGAACCTAGAATGATTAGCTGGTGAACTGTTTGTGACTTACCTGCAAAGCCGGCCTGCTGGAGAAGATGTAAGGATGGTTAGTTGAATGGTTCTTGGTGTCTGGGCTGGCACAAACGAGCTTCTTATACGCAAGATGCTCGTTGTTAGTGGTCTGCGAATATGTGAAGGTTCAACGAACATCACCTTGAGAAAATGACCTTGGTGATTGTCTTCCTTGTGTGCTCTGCATATCTGTGGTTGTTCATAGAATTAGTAAAGCTGAACTGCTGGAAAAGGTTGCTGTTCACGTCAACTCTTTCAAACAACGCAGTCCAGAAACAGAACACCAGTATATGTCATAATGTAAAGAAATCAATTTCGTGTATCCTAGGTGTCTATAAGGGAAAAGAAATAATACGCGCCAGTATCCCAAGCGAGTCCCCTCCCCCAAAAATAAGAACCACTAACTCCAAACATTTCTGTGCCAAGACTTTTTGGGATCGATCAGACCTATAGGCTGACCTTTGCCCCGATACCCTTGCCTGTATAATGGATTTTCTCAGTCCAGCTGCCCAATCTCACAGTCACGTTGGCTATGGCATCAAGCTTGAGCGATCCGCCCAGTGCTTCTTTCAGCTTGCCATAGCCCACGCTGCTGGCAGACCATATGACTGGCAAGCGTGGGGTCTGGGATCGCCCAGGTGTTGCTGGGAAAGGTTCATCGTGTATAATCTGACCGACTGGCTCAGTGTGGTTGTAAAGAGCAGTTGCGTTTATGTGTTCTATGTATAGAGTATTGTATAGCAATGGAGAAAGAAGTGTAAAAGTGGCTGTCGAGGAAAAGAGATGAAAGGTGGCATCTGCGATAAAGTGTGGCTTCTCGACTTCGTGCTCGTCTTCACCTGGAACAGTTATTCGCGGTGTAGGCAGAGTGATGTTGATCTTCGACAAAGCCTCGCCGATTATAGGGACATTCGGGACACTCCGCTTGTGGGTACGTGCCGTTAGTGTCGTATTCTTGCCGGACACATAGTCTGATAGTAGCTTGCGGCCAACTACTTGTGCCTTTTCGCCGCCAAATCGTAAAGGGTCCCAAGTCGCAAGAACAGGAAGGTTGGTGTTCTTGCCGAGGTCAAACGTGACATTTCTTGATATGGCCTCGCCGAGAAGTTCTCCGTCGTGAAGAATGTGCACACTGAGGTAAGGTACAACAGCGGCGTATGGTGTAGGATTTGTGAGGTTGACAAGAGCTCTCATCTGAATTCCCGTCTCTGTAGTTTCCATGACCTCGATCTCGCCGACTTGAGGCTTGAGTTTACCGAGTGCGTTTCCAGGGAATCCTAATTATAGGTCAGTATTGGCTCTTGCCACGATCGCAAGGCGTGTTAAGAAAATACTTCAGCGTGTAGACAAGGATTATTCATCCTCATGGGGGATGCAAGAGATTACCACAGCGATGACGGACCGTTTACTGGAATCTTGCCCTCTGCGGGAACCTTCTTCACCGTCAGAATGCCGAGGACGGTTTTCAGCTTTACGTCGACTTCGGCCTTGATGTCGAGCGTGATATCGCCGCCTCCAAACAGTAGCTTCTGCATGACTTCGCTGAATACGTCACCATCGGTGATTGTCAAGGGGACGTCGACTAGTCGTGATGTAATGTTAAGAGTTTCGCCGTTTTCTTTATCCTGGACCTTTGTTGAGTTGGCACTCTGCCAGTGGCGCAGGTTCAATTCGCCCATTTTACGCTTCTTGTAAAACAGATCAGCGTTGGAGCGGAGCTTGTCCACCCCCAAATCCACATTCAGCTCAGGTGGAACAGCTGCGAGTACTTGTGCAGTACCAGATACTCGGGGCTCACCCTCAGGATCATCGACATCGGCGAAAGGGTCGGGTAGCTTAAAGTCGACATCCGTCAGGGAAAAGTTGCGGATCAAACTATCGAATGATCGTCCTGGAAAATCGACCGGTACTGTAATACTCTCCAGGATATCTGAGATCCATTCGGGGGTGTCGGTATTGTTTGTCTTCTTCCCTCTCACAAACACCTTGGCATCCTCGCCATGCAGATAACGGTCCATGAAATGGTCGAGAGGGGATGATTCAGAGTGAGGGCACGCTTTCGTCAAAGATTCTGGAATGTCGCGGATGATGCCTTTGGCATCGGCTTGAACATCTGCCTTAGCTTTGACATCAATTGGCTCCGTGATAGCATCTGCAACACTGATAGAAGGCAGTGATGAGTCGCAATTGGGCACCAAAACTTCAAATCCAAGAGTCGGGACTCGGAAGGACACTGGGTAGTCATTGTGGACTTTCAAGGAAACGTCGGCCTCGATCACTTTTCGTCCGTGGCCATCTACCGGGCGATCGTGAAGATCCATGCGCTCTATGTTGTAGTTGGGCATTGATGGGATCTCATTAGCTGCAAGTTTGTCAGTCCAGCACTACAGGAATAAATTCGCCTTTTCTCATTAAAAGAGTGTCTTCTTTCCTAAGAATAGAGCAGCATAGGAGCGGTAGAGAGCTTGACCTTCAAAAACCATGGATTCCGCCACATGGTGAGCACCAAGAGGGATGATTCCCGATTTGAGGTGAACCTTGGTTTTGCCCACTACTTTCAATTGTTTTAGGTTCCCGTCTAACCAATCATTCGCAATCTTGCGGATGTGCTCAGCATCGCCTGGGTTGACATCTGCCACGAAGTCTAGCTCATTGGTGTGTCCGTTAACTACATCGACGACTAGGGGAGGAATAACCGCAGTGCCGGCGAGCGCATCGGCATAGTCGGGTAGATAGACGTTGACAGCTGTTTCCTTGGTCTCAAGTTTTCGCATAATTCCAGTGACTGCTTTTCCAATACGGCGGGAATTTTTGTTGTCGACCCGTGATCCATCGAGATAGACGTTTGCACGAATACGCGCCCGGATGCCATCGCTTGTGATGTTCTCGATGGATAAATTGGTAGGTTCAAGAACAGCAGCTTTCTCGGCGTACTCCTTGACGGCAGGGGGGACGAGGAAACCGAGAATTATGATGAGTATTACAATGATACCAAGGAGCGCCATGGCGATAATGGAAGGCCATCGCCAAGGTGCCTTGGTACTGGTCTTCTTGTTGCAAATTGACCAAAGACTCCATGCGGCCCGTGACTGAGGCTCATTCGAGACTCGACCATTTTGTTCGCGCTCGCTATCGTCACTGTGATGCCCGTCATCGCTTCTGTTGAGAAGCGGCGATGTCTCGGTAGGCTCCTCTTCCTCACGCGTTGGCGAGGCAAAAGGCTCGTTCTCCTCGGCCGGCATTGTAGTCGTATCGGATGAAGTGGAAGCCCGTCTAACAGAGATTCGGGGCGCTCATGCGGCGCAAGTGAGTTAGGGCAGGCTGTAGTAATGTATTGTCAAATTAAGGAGGGAGGTTGATGATCTGTTGGTTGTTGGAGATGATGTTGATGTCAGAAGCATGAAGTAATCATCAAGTTGAGGTTAGGGATTCGTCATCGAGGTGAAGTCACTTTGGCAGGGTTTATGAGTGATAAGGTTGTAGCGGGCGGTGCTGTGATTGGCTTGGTTATGTCTGATCCAGGAACGGAACCTCACCTCAGGCCCCAGCTTTTCGACCCTGAAACTTGGGGGTTGGAATTTGGGGCCAGATGGTCTCGCACGCGACGTCATTCTTTAATTGAATTGATCTTATTAATAGATCAAGTTTGAGGATCCATCCATTGGACATCCATTCCTAAGCTACCTTTGACAGTAGTGCTCCCAGCATGGAGATGTCTTAATATCTAGCCCATAAATACCTAAATAATAATGTCGCCAGGCGATGTTACGGCAGAATCTTAACCAAGATAGCAAAGGAGCAGACATATTAACAGAATACACCAATAAAATCAACACACATGCACTACTTACATAAACACCTTCACGAATATGTGCACTTCAGACCTTTCAACACCGCCTAGGAGTATCTACCTGAGGGAGACTTTGGAAGGAGGATACCTATCTGTCTCAGAGAAAAGCTATCTCATGGCATCATTAAATGCTTCCAATACCGGGGATCTGGGCACCTATATCACGCGGCTGAAAGGTCTCATTATTTCTGCTCAGGGTAAAACAGAAAGCAGCTCACGTTTGAAACAGAACAAGGAATCAAGATATGTCGATGGTGAGTATTGAGCTGGTCACTCATGCTTATCACAGCTTCAACAAAGTGTAGTACCAAGCTTAGCTCGATCCGAAGGTTTACAAAGGGGAGAAGCTGTTGAGTCGTACCCAGTGATGCAATGAAAATACTCCGATTAAGATTCTCTACGCTCTTATTACCTACTTATTTCCATCTCGAGATCTTGGCGTAAATTGATGAGCTCAGTTGGCCAACAGGATCATGGCTATTGAAAATTCAACTGCCGGTAACGGCGTTCGACCTGAGAAACTTAGCTCCAGCAAAGGACTCACTCACAGTCAAGTAAGTGGAGTTTGAAAACAGCAGCAATACAATAGGTTCCCAACTCCCAATGCGTTTTTATAGACGATCGATATAAGTTGCAATTCTCCGATCATGTATAAGTTCGTCTAAGTTATAGGTATCTTATTAAATTAATCAGAGTCAGCGCCCCGAGACCGGCTTGATATCACATTAAAGTGGAGCATATGCTCTCTGGGCTGGAGGAAGAAACAAGCGGGACATGGCCCTCCAATGGTGACTCTTCCTAACACAGACTCATCATATCTTGACCTACTTAAGCCATTGGCTTAAGGAAAAGCTCACTTTCTTCCTTGATCTGACGTTCAACTCAATCGGAGGCTTCAGAGCTCCTTTTTTAATTATACAATCACTCATTGACTCACTCTCCAACACACAGCTCAAAATGAAGACCTCAGCTTTCCGAATCGCTCGAGGGGCTGCTGCAGGCCTTCAGAAACGAGCGTATTCACAGGCTGCGACACCTAGGCATCTCATGACAATTGCTGATCTTACTCCCAATGAGTTTGCCAACCTTGTTCGTGACGCCAACACTCGAAAAATAGCTGTCAAGGGTGGAGCTCCCGCGAGCTATCTCAATGCCAGTCTTGCTGGTAAGACTGTTGCTATGATGTTCAGCAAGCGCAGCACCCGTACTCGAGTTTCCACTGAAGCTGCTGTGACTATGCTTGGTGGCCATCCCATGTTTCTCGGGAAGGATGATATTCAGCTTGGTGTAAGTACTGCACTTACATGACGAAGACCTATGCTAATGCTTGCCAAGGTTAATGAGTCGCTATACGATACTTCGGTTGTCATTTCTTCTATGACCTCCTGTATGGTCGCTCGAGTTGGACCTCACTCTGATGTCGCTGATCTCGCCAAGCACTCAAGTGTCCCTGTCATCAACGCCTTGTCTGATGACTTCCATCCTCTGCAGACGATTGCCGACTTCCTCACTCTCCATGAAACTTTCCCATCAGCAAGCGCCAAGGGAGCTACACTGGGACTCAATGGCCTCAAGGTCGCCTGGGTCGGTGATGCCAACAATGTTCTGTTCGATCTCGCCATCGGTTGTGTCAAGATGGGTGTTGACATATCAGTTGCCGCCCCCAAGGGATATGAGATTCCTGACAACATGAGGCAACTCATTGGTTCCGCTGCTGACGGTGTGTCCTCACCTGGCAAGCTTTTTGAGACCAACGTCCCCGAGGAGGCTGTTAAGGATGCAAATGTCCTGGTGACTGATACATGGGTTTCCATGGGCCAGGAAGCTGACACCCAAAAGCGCCTCAAGGACTTTGCTGGTTTCCAGATTACGAACGACCTTGCAAAGCGAGGAGGTGCAAAGTCCGACTGGAAGTTCATGCACTGCCTCCCTCGACATCCTGAGGAGGTCGCCGATGAGGTCTTCTACAGCCCCCGCTCCCTGGTATTTCCCGAGGCCGAGAACCGTCTCTGGGCCGCTGTTTGTAAGTCTTTCCGCTATTTCATTTCGAAGCATGATCCTAACATCGACAGCTGCCTTGGAAGGCTTTGTCGTCAACAAGGGCAAGTTCTAAAGTATGGTGAGAAGACGGAATACGAATGGATACGATATCATTTACTAGCCACACTTGACAGGAGGTGGAGCATTGGCGCACGAACAATAAAAATAGTCTTGGGAGTTAAATCAATTAAATCAGATCCTTTCCTTGAAAACGCCATTGGGTCGGTTCACTAATTGAGGTATCTATCTAATTTAACCGGGAGGGAGCTGACTGGCATCGACAACCTCGTCTGCCTCCATGACAAGGGACTCCTGGTTACCTTCAGACAGAGGAGATCGGGGTAGAGCCATCAGACCTGTACGGGCAGACTCAAGAATGCCAAAGGGAGCAACAAGCTTGAGGAACGAGTCGATACGTGACTGCTTAGCAGAACTGGAACCGCATGTCAGTATTGTGCATGGTTGAGTAGATAAGAGGGAGAAGGTGGGTAACATACACTTCAACAATACAGCTGTTGGTGCTGATATCTAGGACCTTGCCGCCAAACTGGTGGGCGAAGTAAGTGATCGACTTAAGATGCTCGTGCTTGTGTCGCAGAGCTTGACTGACGGCCAACTTGCTGGGGTGGAAGTCCTTGGCGGTATCGGAGAGGCTACGTTCAATGGCCTCATGCGCGTAGTCAACGTCAGTCTCGCCAGCAGCAATCTCACGGTGGTGGTGGAGGAGCTCCTCGAAGTACTCGGGGCCGAGGATGTTGATCTTAGCAAGGAGAAGCTCGCGCTGGACAAGGGCTGCGTTGGTATAGTCAAGGACGGCCCAGACAGGAACCAGATCCTCAAGCTGTCGGCGAGCCTGCTCAACAACGCCGTCTTGACCAGTGAGGACAATGGTCATGCGAGAAAGGTCGTCAACCTCAGTGTTACACACGACCAGAGAGTCAATGTTGAATCCGCGAGCCGCCAAAATTCCGGAAACACGGGACAGAACACCAGGCTCGTTCTGGACCAGACAGTTGAGGATATGGCGCTTGGGGGGAGCGGTTGAAGGGACTGGGGTCTCGTAAAGAATGTTGGAGACGGCGGCCTGGGCGGACCACGCAGGAGGATTGTCGCTCACGGGAAGGGGAGCAGAGCGACGACGGAGGGCCTTGTAGGCGATGGCCGAGGTCGAAGAGGAGCTATATCGCACAGCGGCGACGCCTCTCGCGGAGGCGACCCAGCGGAGGGACGAAGTCAAGGGCCGTAGAGAAGCCATCTTGCGGAGACAGGAGAACAGGAACAGTTCTCTGGTCAGAACAAGAAGGGTCTCAACACGGTAGAAATAGCAATTGGTCCGGGCGGAGGATGGGATGAAGGTGACTCAAAGTCAAGAAGAGATAGGTCGAGGGAAATGCCGAAAAAATCAATGGGCCATTGATAGGCCGGTGACCGGAGGCTACAGAGATACGGGGGGCAGGTGTTTGCGCGGGGGCACGGATCAGCTCGGCAAGGGTCCGCTGAAAGCTCCGAGTCTAGGTTATCAGGAGCTGTGGAAATAGGGTTGTTTTCGAGCTTACATACCACTGGCAATGGCTCATACTATATGAATGAATCATTGAGTCCGAAAGTGACTACAGGGGTCGATTTGTTCTATAGGCAAGCGTATAATTTGAAGCAATACAGCGATTGACCCCAGTTCTTGCCCATGACATTCCCCAGGTTCCTTGTAAACCATGCAGGGCTCAGCCAAGCCACAGTACCAAGCTAACCATCCAATGAAGAAGCACTTGATAATCACTAGGAAGGAAATCTACCAGAGAAATCGAAATGCAAGGGCTTTACATAATAAATTAACCTGTACGACCGAGTTCAGCGCTCATGATATAATCAAACACTTATACTCCTTTGACTTCCGCACTCGCCTACACGCTTACCCCATGTTGCCCATTGCTGTATCTATTGCCCCAAGCTCTCCCCCACATTCGCAACCGCCGGTGTCGGGTAGCCCACCAGCCACATGTGGCGGAAGGCTGAACGAGGTACGTGCTTCAAATCCATCAATCAGCCTTTTCAGGTTCCTGCTGCTCCGTAAACCATCAAACATCAACTCCACTTCAACACAGGCGCATTTCGGTTGCTATTTTTCACACTGGATTTGCATTAATACATGGGTGTATAGACCGTTATCGACAACTCGGTATCTTTCTGTACTCCCACGTGGCGTAGCTCCGACCTACATCCCCCAGTTTTTATTTCAATATTCGCAACTCGCCGAGTATGGACGAAACAGAACGACGAACGGTGAAGCGTTCGCGCTTCGACCAGACAGAGCCGGAACCCAAGAGGACATCGCGATTTGACCGTCGCTCTCGATCTCCCCCGTCGCGTCGCTCTGAGCCCGGAAGAGATCGTAGCCCCATTGCAAAAGATGCACCCCCCGAAGCAAGGAAATCTCCAACTGATGCTGCCGCTGCCGCTGGTTTGTGCCCCGTCCCATGCCTTTTTCTATTCTTTCTTTCAAAGCCATCGCGACAATGTCTGTCTGCACACGTCTCTAATATCATATATAGCTGCCGCTGCGGCTCGCATCAACGCGCAGCTCCAAGCTCGTAAGGGAATCCAACACGTCGATGTACCTCCCATCAGGTCTGCTGATACCGACTCACCACCGCCGCGACCGACTTCGACACCACAAAGCGCAAACAAGACAGCACCGGCACTCGATGGCGAGATGTATGTTGCAGATGGCGACTATATCCAGGATATCGAAGTCAATGACCTCAGGAATCGCTACCTCCTCACCAAGGGGTCCACGCAGAAAATGGTAAATACTCCCAATTTAAAGCCCACTGATCTTCCCAGAACCGCTCGTTTGGATTTATCTCTGCACTGGGATCGAGAATATCATGCTTACAGCTTGATAGCTCGCTTCAATACCCCCTTCGTTGCTCCTGCTGACTCCCACTTGATTAGATCAAAGACGAAACCGGCGCTGGTACGCAATTCCTTCACGTTTTTCGTAGGATATCATATTGACTTAGCAAGATATTACCACCCGTGGCAGCTACTATCCCAACAAGAGTATGGCAACCGCCGCGGTAAGGAAATCTTTCAGTCTTGGTTGGGCCTTACTCTAATCCCTTATAGAATCCTCCGTTGTACCTTCACATCACGAGCACGAGCAAGTCTGGCTTGGAGGCCGCTGTCGCCAAGATCAACGAACTTATTCAACAGGAACTCCCTCAGCTTGTCGATGAAAGGCGTTTCCGCCGTCGAGACCAGGAGCAGGTTGAACGTGACGAGTTCGGTCGAGTAAGGTTCTCGCGATTTACAGGTGGAACAAAGATGCTGACAGTCTTTGTGTAGCGTAAATGGCCTGAAGAGAAGATCCCTATCAGTCTAGAGCCCGTACATGGGTTCAATTTGCGTGCTCAGGTCGTTGGACACGGAGGTGCCTACGTCAAGCATATCCAGCAAGAGACAACTTGTCGTGTGCAGATTAAGGGACGAGGTTCTGGGTATCTCGAGGCAGCCACTAACCAAGAGAGCGATGAAGACATGTTCCTTCATGTGACGTGAGTTGACGCATTTTTTGCTTTAGGACATCCATAACTAACATAAACGCAGCGGTCCTGACCCCAATATGGTCGCGAAAGCAAAGGAGCTTTGCGAGGACCTGATCGCCAATGTCAAGGAACAGTACGAAGAGTTTAAGAGTCGTCCACCGCGCTACGGCGGCGACCGCTATGGAGGAGACCGCTATGGGGGTGATCGCTACAACGGTGGCGGTGACCGTAACCATTCCCATGGTGGCTCACACGGAGCGTCCCATGGCTCATATGGCGGCTCTGGCTATGGCGGATACGGGTCTAACCCGGCTGGTGCTTCAAACAGTCCAGCCCCTGCTGGCGTGAACAGTCCGACCAATGCTGCTGACTATGCCGCCCAGTACGCCCAGTACTACGGTGGCGCAGACCCTTACGCAGCCTATGGTGGTTATGCTAAGTAAGTAGAACTGGCCGCCTAAGATGCCTGCTTCGTGACGCTGACGATTTTCTACAGCTATGTTGCTATGTATCAGCAATACTATGGAGCTCAGGCTCAAGCACAGGCTCCCGGCGCTCCTGGCGCCACCCCTGGACAGTCAGCTTCACCTCCGCCTCCGCCCCCGAGTGAAGCCGCTCCTCCTCCTCCTCCGCCGCCCAGCTCGGCACCTCCCCCACCTCCCCCTTCTGGGTCCCCTCCCGGAACAGGCGGGAGCTACGGTTCGGTATGTGACATAGATGCCGAGATATTCAGCTCGCATTCTACAAGATATCTTCCCCCTGGGTATATGCTAACATTCCGCAGGTTCCTCCTCCGCCAGGTCTTTGATTTTTGATCGGGTCACCCATCACCAAAGGGGGGCCACAGAATTACAGATTTTGACAGAAAAGCATGCCGCTGGATATGGAATTCCATGGCTATGTACGTGAACGCTCCAGTTTACATTGCAGAAAGAAAGAGTGTTGATTCAGGTCTCGTATGCGATTACGAGCTATTTGAGTAGGAATCTACATCGAACCATCTTTGTATGGATGCGATTAAGAAATAGCAGCATTGCTTTCCAGTAGGTCGCAAAGTTGGTTTTTAGGAATGACATATTGCAGGTCGAAGTACATTACACTCGCAGTGAAGAAGGTGACGTTTCTTACTAAAGTATATTCATTATCTGACAGACCAGGGACATGGCGTTTCTAATGGTTCTAGCTTGTAACAGTTGTAGATACTAATATGCAGCGTAAGAATTATTCATTAGTTCTTATATTAGCAAGTTTTCACTTTGAAGCTGATAGAACTCGCATGTGGTTCGGCATGATGCAAGGTACTGACTGACCTACCTTATAGTGGAGGTTAACATGAATCCATGGCTGGTTGTGCCTGGGGCGATGAGGGGCCGTCCCCTTATCGATAAGAGAACCTACATCCTCGTCGCATCGCATGTAACCTTGACATCTAGACATGCCACCTACATACGACTACTAAATACTTAATTATCACGATTGCATTACAGTGTAACAATTGCCCCGGAAAAAAAAAATAATGACAAGATGAGCCATCAGCGATATCCCTCCCACGATCCAGTCAAGGAGCCCCATTCTATCTCGCTCAAAGTGCTTCGGTGAGCTACCTAGCGATATGAGTCCAGGTCCAGATGGCTCCGAGCTTTACCTAGGTAGCTAACGTACAATCAACTTGAAGACTGTCGCGCCCGTCACTCGTTACTCAATACCCGATCGATCCGCCCTCCTCAGTAGGCGCATCCATCAAGTCAGCTCCGATCCCTGCCTCGCTCGCGTACCATTCCGAAGCTGCCTCGAACCCATCTCCTTTCCTTCTCAGTCCCGCCGTCAACCTTCCAGTATCGTTTGGCTCAGCATATGTCGGCGAGACTTTTAGCTGCACACTTTGCGCGAACAATGAACTACCAGTAGATGCTGCCAAAAATATTCGCGATGTGCGTATCGAAGCAGAGATGAAGACACCTGGTATGGGTGCTGTTCAGCGCCTTGAGCTTGGCCCCTCAAATGGCCAACCTGAAGTTGATCTTGAGTCTGGAGGTACCTTGCAGAAAGTGGTCTCGTTCGATCTTAAGGAGGAGGGAAACCACGTGCTTGCGGTAACAGTGAGCTACTACGAGGCAACAGAGACAAGTGGACGAACAAGAACTTTCCGAAAGCTTTACCAGTTTATCTGCAAAGCTTCACTCATCGTGCGGACCAAGGTGGGTCCCCTGAACTCCAACAACACTCAAGAACACGGGCGATGGGTTCTCGAGGCGCAGCTAGAGAACTGTAGTGAAGATATGGTGCAGCTGGAGAAGGTGGTACTAGATACGGAGCCTGGGTTGCGGTATCGAGACTGCAACTGGGAGACGAGCGGGAGCGAAAAGCCGGTGCTGCATCCGGGTGAAGTGGAGCAGGTTTGCTTCGTGGTCGCAGAGGACGGCACCGAGTCGGGTGTGGAGGTGACACCGGACGGGAGGATTATCTTTGGATCATTGGGAATTGGATGGAGAGGTGAGATGGGGAATAGAGGATATCTGGCTACTGGGAAATTAGGCACAAGACGAGCCGCAGCACGATGAAAAGAGCCCCTCAAAACGACGAATGAATGATACCCGTGGCATTCAGTTGCTAAAGGCGAGGACGCTATGACTCCTCAACACGACATTTTGTGATCATGATCTTCCTTATCTAGTTATCCCCCAGTCCGCAAAGTTCGATAGTCTACGGATGTCCAGGGCCCAGGGCTGAACAGAGTTCTCTCAAGCCGATCTCGCTTGCAAGCCGTGTCTTAAACCTTATCTGAAGGCTTTGACATACCGGATGCCATACAAGCACTTGTCTAAGACTTGGAGGCCAATGGTAAAGGCCACTGTTCATCACCAAGACATTCTGCTTCTTGTTCTTACCAGTGTTTCTGATTTGAGTGATTGACGGCCGGGGACTTCATGACGTCCAATTGCCGATTACGTCTTGCTATTACAGGAGCACGAAAAGGAGTCGCTGAGTGGCCAGGATGTCGCCAAATTTGACTATGCAATGCCTGAACCGTCCATCGACTTCACAGCAAGACCCATCCTCGTCGGGCAACTCAGTGTGAGCTGCATGATTCCATGAGACGAAGCTGTGACACTTTTCGTATCCGTAAGAATTTGGGCATGGCAACTCGGTACAGGGGTTGAAAAGTATGTCACTCCTAAAATAATTAGTGATAGTAATGGCACCGACTACTTGTTGGAAGAGTCAACTCCAGTACTCAAAATAATATCGCGTAAGTGTTCTATGAGGGGGTTGACGAACGGTGTTTTGTATCCAGAATTGAGCAATAGAGCTGATATCATATTGCATCGCTGTAATGTGGAAAATCGAACTGAAGAGACCAGATCGAATTTCCGAACGGTAATGGCTGTATTCTAAGTGATACCTAAATTGCCCGTTCTGCTTTAGGGAGTGTATGTATACAGGAATCCTGACTAGTTGACTCACGAGTATAGTCTGTCGGCTCCGACTTTATTTCAAATCAGACTTTCAGAGACGTACGCGGTTCCTCCCTCGAACCACTTTGTTTCAAGCTCGAAAGATTCTCTTCAGAAGCAAAGAACTCCCCCCGGGGACTAGGATAAGGAGGCCATGGCGATCGACCGGGATGGGCGACTATCAATCGAAACAACCCATCACACTAAGATCGATGATAGCCGTGTTGTAGCACTTGTTATCGTAGATGGGGACCAATGGCCAGGTACGTAACACACGGTCCAACGTGGAGAGCGACCTGAAACAGACGACGCCGTCGAGGTGTAAGTGTTGTGGGTGGATGGGATGGCGGCATTAGTATGATTGTGACGGCCATGCGCTTAGGCCTAGCTTGGTTGTTCGGCACTTTACCTGACACTCAGAACGAGTGCTTCGAGAGGTGAACAAGGACGAAGCAACGCCTTTCTGCGAGCTTGACAATTCCGAGCCTAATATTTGGTGCCCCCTAGTGTCAGGTCGCGGTCCAAAGGAGAGCTGAAAGCCCATGCGAACAGTTGAAGGGAGCATAAGTCGTTCTGTAACTCTGTGAATACTAACCATGAAAATATAGCTCGGCTTGCGTGGAAACATGACGACAGGTGCTTGAAGGGAATTGACATACAATATCATTCGGTTCGTCAGATATGGCTGGCTATATTATTTGACGAGGTGAGTTGTCATGTGTCAGAAGATCGAGTTTGTATTAGATTCGGCTCATGACTTGCTAAAGATAGCAATGGATTAGGTCATCATAATATGATCAACTTGAGCTGGCCCGATGACATTCATGCTCTGTCAGATTTATATGATTCCTCTGAATTTAGTAGCAAATAATCCGTATCCAAGTTTAGATTCCCTGAGTGTGGCTAGACAGTGTCTGAACGTTAATAATTCAAGAATTGTCGAGTCGGGAGAAAAGTGCCAGGGCTGAGTAGGTCCCCAGTCTAAGTTTCTTCATATTGATCCTGTTTCTTTCTTGATTTCCTGTCTTGTCGATGGCGACTCGAATAAGGCTCTTGGATTGGCCAACGGGGGGCCCATGTATACATACATACATACTGTACAAACAAAGATGGAGTGGAGGGTGGATGCCGGATGTTAAAAGCGTGTCTGCTTCGCGTATTATTAGTGTGTTTACTGCGGAGGCATTCCCCTCGCGTGTCGAATGTCGTCTATCACCGTCAATGCTCCGTACCTGCATCACACAACGTGGCTCGTGCTTTCGTATTCCATGAGATCCATCAGGGGCATTTGTCGTTGGCCCTGACTTTGACCTATGTTAGGAGGCTTTTCTTGGCCACTGCCCTAGACTATTGACGCTGGTGCCAAATTTGGCAACGCCTCAAAAGTCAATTATTAGGCCCAGAATCGAATATTCATTGGGAAGCATCACTGAACTTGAGCCTCTCGATAGCCATGTAAAAGGCAGAAGAAAAGGGGGTTGAAAGAGAGATTCGTGTTTAATTGAGCAGGAGTTGGAAATATTAATAAGGAAGCATGTCGTTCAACAAGGCTCGAGTCTCGTCCAATCACGACCCTGCCTCAAGGACGGCGTCAAATTCTGTAAATGGCAAGAGTCGTCCATTTCCATCAGCAAGATCTACAGGGTTCTGTCAATTTTGGGATTCGAGACGGGCAACCATCAGCGACTGACCTGCCTCCCTTGTACAACTCGACCGTCGATCGGGAGGAACGATGTCAGGGCAAGCCTTGGTATCTAAGGTACCTAGGTACGTATGCTGGGTTGTACCAACAAAAAGCAAGAGCAGGTTGAAAAATGTCCGTCTACTTCTTGCTTTGTTTTTCAGCTCCCCATTGCAGTAAACATTGTGGAGAGACGCTAACTATCACAGACGGCGTCTCTGAACTACACCCACACATCATAGCGTCAAGCTCCGATTAAGTCAGTCGGATGGAGACACAACTGACGTAGGCGGCCAAATAACGCCTGCCCTGCATCATGAAAGAATCTATGAAAAAAGCAATGCCCTCTCATGACATCCCAGAGAGGCAATCAGGTGAAGGGTCAGAAATTGAATGATATAAATCACAAACACAAACAAACAAGGCAAAGTAACTAAAGAAAGATCAAAGTCGCCTTGAGTCCCCGCCAAACACGATCTTGATATGTGTAGCGTTTCCGACACACCCTCCACACATTGTCCCCACGAAAACGGTGACGACGGGACAGTTGTCGGTAATAAACAAGGACAAGACGCTGAGACCCCAATCGGGACTTTATTATTCTTTTCTCACTTATTTGGGCTTCATGGTCTCACATCCTTCTCCCGTCGATTGCTCATTAATTTATCACGGTGTGCTCCAGAGAATAGGCACAAAGCACTTTATCCAACACCCGTACAGCCGTTACGCAACCCGTGGCTGACTTCGGCGGGGCGATACAAATGGGGGATCTCGCACTTCAATGGGGACTGAATACCGGCCCAGACAGCCTCACACTCGGACCAAGACCATCCCTGACCGTGTCCCGGTTCTGTACGACACAGGACTTTGTCTCACGCTCTTCGCCGGGTTACTCGTGCCGCTCAGGAACATACCTACGTAGATAGTATACTGTATGTAGGTATCTGTACGGCACCCTTAAGAGGCCATCCGTGATTTCAAAGCGACAACACATCAGGCTGTTGCTGCACTGAAAGTTCGGTTTGACTGATATCAGGCACAAAGGGGGAAATCACAGAATAGGACAACTCATCAGACGCCGTCGGTGATGAGTGCCGTTTTCCACCTGTCCACTACATCAAGCATGCAGCTGGGTGAAGCATGTTGATGCAGACGGATACAGTATCCCGCATACATACGCAGGCACGCCCACCGATACATACAGATTGTTGACGCCTCATATCGTATGCAGTGTTGCACCCTCAGCGTGGCCGCCCCGTCGGGACCGTTACCTTTGCGATATAATTATTTTTAAGTTGAGGACCGTTGTTTCCTTTGTATGTCCAGAAAGCAGACCTGAACCCATGGTCGATAAGCACTCCAACCAACATCCATCACCATCACTTGGGCGATGTTGGCTCACTCAGCTAATGTGGCACCCCATCCCTAGTAGATGGAGCAAAGACGGCGACCAAGTGGGTATTGTTATGGGGACGGGAGGGACACCCATGAAGCCTGCGTCCTTGAGGTCAGGGGATAAGACCTGACACTAACTAGCGATTCCTGGCCTGCAGCATGATCGTGGAGCATACCACACGCGCAACTTTACATGTACTGTACACTGTACCGACAACAGAGTTGAACGAGCGGTGGGGGGTGAAGAGCGCATATCCATATCCGAAGCATACTTGACGAATCCTAGTGCGGGCTTCGAACAGAGCACAACGGATGGGATAATCCATCAGTGAACAAATCTATTATGGCCCGTGGATCCGCTGGCGCTCGCCTGAAACCCCTGAGGCTGAAGGGTTGCTGGAAGAGAAAGAGAGGAAGCCGAATTGAATACAGCACATAATCTAACTACGTACCTGCACTGAATGCATTGTGCTGCATCTGGATACGTGGATGGCCAACCGTTGATGGGTGCATCCATCGAATAGTAGTGCTTGGAAAAAGTGACGGCGTGCGCCTCTAAGATCGACGGCTTGCTTGCTTGCGGAATCGGTCAATTTCCTTAGCACACCAAAAGCCAGTCAGTCAGCCAGCAGCTAGCTGTCAGGTACCTTGCAGCAGAAGTGCGTGTGGTAGATTTTGTTATTTGACTTGACCGATTGTGAAGTGCCTTGATAAATTTTGGTTAGATAATAGATATTTGTTGTGGCTAGCTTGAGGGAAGCACATACATGGTCTGTTAAACAGCGATATATTTTGTTGCTCACTCACTCACCTGCATGATCCATACAATGCCATGTATGTAATTACCCTTGTCGTTCCAGCCCCGGTTTGTGTGATATGCTCCTACCTATGCTGTAGTGATTGTTTGCAGTTCAAATGGAAGCCAGCGGTGAGTATCACAATAGCAGCTAAGAGGAATGGATGGATGACAGAAAGTCGTCAAGCTCCCAGCGGTTGAATATCAGGCGCACTTCTCAGTGGTCGGTCCCCTAAGAAAGAGGTCCCCTACCACCCGACACTGCAACCCCACGGCTTTAGGCGTACGGACTATGTGGCAGCCCCTACGAGAGCTAACGTACGTACCCAGACAGCCATCTCGGGAAACCCCTGGACAGGCGCCCACCAAAGGAAGCTGCAGCTCGTTCTTCTCCAACTTTTTCGTGGATAGAAAGATTTGGGACCTGGACCCTAAATTCATCAATCAATCGCCCGCTCAACGTCAGTCAGTCATTCACTCACCAAAAGGAGCCTCCTCCAGGTTCCTATCGTGCGTCGACACCCCTGGTCTGGTCTGGTCTGGTCTGGTCAACATTCTATGCTCCATCGCTACCCGCCTTTGGTCTGGAAACGAGGTGTCCGATACCAACGTACGTTCACATGTACCTGTACTTCATTCACGTTCCTAGGTCGTTAGATAACCCAATACGGTACCTAAAAGTTACTGTATGAGCACAGATCGACGCTGAATCCTCGTTCTTTCTCCTGGGTTGTGCCATTTTCTCATCTCATCCTTCTACTCTCTTTATCACGGCCTTTTTCCTTTCTACTCCTTCACTTTCTTCTTCAACATTTGGGCTCGGTGGCTTTCTGGAGTTCTTGCATCTCCTTTATCCCCTTCGTTAGATTTTTAGCTGGCTCGTTCATCCACTTTAAACTAACTTTTGGCTCCCGTTACGTACAACCAGGAGCGGCTCTGGGCGACTGGCTCATCGCTACACATACAGCATTGCTTGCTGCCGTTTCCTCAAGCGCAGCATCTGTACTTACCACGTTCCGAGCCTATTGTTGATCCAGTTTCGGCCTCGAAAAGCAACGGTCTTCGCTTGGTCGTGAGTCGCCCACAGCTGAGCTTACCGTTATCGCTGTCTTCGTACTCGCCTGATAAAAAAAGCCCTGGTACTGGTCCTGTCGTTCATGACCTAAACTGAAACCCCAGCAACCCGACCTGATTTTGTCTTGTCGATCGCCCACCTCTTCAGATCAAAACCACAGCAAGTCAAGCAGAATACACTGGCAACTGACCCCATTGCTTTTGCCTACGACCCTCCATCCGCTTCTATTCCGCCCGTTTGTGGCCCAAACACTACGATTGACATGTCATGGAGAACTCATCGACCCCTCTCGCCGACTATTTCTGGATCGCCGGCGTAGAGTCGGTGTCCTACCATGATCCCAACTCCCAGCCCGCCCCCGTTGTTGTTCCCGTCGAGTCTACCATTGTCGAGGATGGCGAGTCTGAGGATGAAGATACAAACGGCGACCAACCAAAAGCAAAAGCACGGCACTCACGCCAGGGCTCCGCCAACCGTCTCTCTCGGATATCTCTCACCGACCGTTTCTCCATACATACTCTCGACGAGACAGACGGCAACACCAAGAGCAACCGCAGCAGTGCCACTATTCGTGCTATAAACCCCCCTAATTTTGGCAATACCAATGGTAGTGGCAACGGCAACAGCAGTACCAATGGCCAAAATGCCGGTCCCAGCGGCATCCTTGGTGAGGGCTCCATGCTGATGGGCGACTTCGACTTTGATAAGGCTCTGGTCAAATTTGCCGCTGAGAGAGAGGTATTTCTCGAGGACCTGACATTCAGTGCGGGCGCAAAAGTGCAAGCTCGTGCACCAATGGTGAATCCTAGGGCAGAGAGGATCAAGGCAGAGGAAAGCGACAGCGGCAGACTGAGTCCTCTCAGGAGCATTAAGGGTAGCATCCGCCGCAAGATGAGCTTTAGGGATATGAACAGTGTGCGCAAGCAACCCAGCAACAGGATCAGCACCAGTCGCGCAGGTTTGTTCTCATCATGCTCTGGAGTTTGATCTTATCAAACTGTGAGGCAAATACAGGGACGTTCGCTAACTTAGAATGATAGCCTCGATCCGAACCACGAGACGACTCAGCAATTACAACTCCGTAATTCCACCCCCCGAACCCCTTAACACCGACCCCGATATGCATCCTCTCAAACGACGCTTTGAACCGGTTCTCCTTGACCGATATCCTCCTCAGGAGGCTACAGATGAGATTGCTCGACGTGGGAAATTTCCTGACTATGTGCCCATGTTTGCTTTTCCCAACGATATTCAGATTGTTTCGTCCGATGACCGACCTCGATCTACATGGCATGGGTTTACTATGACTTCGGACGATAACTCCAA
The DNA here is from genome assembly GCA_013186775.1 of Fusarium dlaminii. NCBI lineage: Eukaryota > Fungi > Ascomycota > Sordariomycetes > Hypocreales > Nectriaceae > Fusarium > Fusarium dlaminii. The sequence goes on from JAAOAL010000040.1 coordinate 520,661, forward strand.
GCTATACGGTATAACTATTATCATCTGGACTGCTCTCAATGCCGAGGTGGCAGAGGAAGTGGAAAAGAAGTGCGAGCAATGGCGCCAAAGTCACATGTCTGAAGAAGAGCGAGAGCTGGCAGCCAGCTTGGGAGTTCGCTTGGCTGGTGAACGTACCCATCTATCACAACTCCTTGCAAAACTCCCTACAATCCCGTCAGGCTCTCCAGCACGTGAGAGGCTGGAAGATGAAATCAGCACTGTGGAAGAAAAGATCACCCTCATGACGGACATGCTTAGGCCCCTGAGACATGGAGCCGCGTCTAAGATCGAGGGTCTCACTGCTGGGGAGAGCGGACTCTGGACGCCTCGCGCATATGGTATCTTGGGCCGAGACGCAGCCAATATGTCCTTCTGGAAAGAATGGCTCAAGGCTATCGTTACCCCGATGACAGATGGGGGTGTCCTAAGAATTCCCCCAAGCTCACCCAGCGTGGGACGCTGGCAACCCCTTGAGCGATATGTCGTAAACCTATGCACCGAGGCATTCAATCCCCTAGGATCCAAGACTCAGGTTGAACTAGGAGTGCGCGAATTGCGACTTTATGCTCGGAAGGAGGCAGACAACGAAATTCCTGGTTCACGATCCATCGATCTCTACGCCCTCTTCCGTTGCTTGTCACTCGAGAACATTGTCGCTCTGTTCGAGTATGCTATGGCCGAATCCCGAATCATCTTCCTGTCCTCTCACACCAGCATGTTGCACCTCGCCTGTCATGCACTCGCAAACCTGCTATACCCCCTGAAGTGGTCGAGTATTTTTATTCCCGTCCTCCCTGCGCGACTTCTGTCGGCTCTCGAAGCGCCTTGCCCATATATCGTCGGCATTGAGCGCCGTTACGATAGAATTGAACTACCCGAGGACGATTATGTGCTCGTTGACTTGGACAAGGATACTATTGATGCTACATCACAGCCCGTTCGACTTCCTCGTCAGGCCCGAAGGAAACTCATGTCTCTTCTGCAGGTCGCGGCGCCCCACAAACTGCGATATGGAGTCACAACTGGACCACCTCCTTATGCCATGGAATCATTCCCTTATGACGCCTTCTCCACTGAGAATGCAGCCCTTTTCAGATCCGCAACGCCCAAGAGCACCCTAGGCAAATGGGTGTCACAGAGCTCCTCGGGATTTGGCGAGCCAGACCCGCCAAACGAGGTTCTGCCACCACTGTTCAATGCTTTCGCTTCGGCCAAGGTGGACAACGGTAAATCGGACAGACCCAGCACAAGCAAGTCTGGTAAGACCAGTCCTCAGTCGTCTGTATCCCCTATTTCAATAAACTTCCCGCCAATGCCCTCCACGCCCGTTTCTCGAAGCGACTCTGGCTTTGCTTTGGCGGCGACTCTTCGAGAGAAGCGCTCTGGACATTTTGGCGAAGAAAAGATGCGACGCAGCTCCTCCTTTGGCATCGATAAGCACCCGCCGTATCACAAGCCAAACCTCCCCTTCCTCAACGGCCATCAAGCAAACCTGTCAATTTCAGCTATCTCGGTGGACTCTCAGAACTCCGTTGTTGGTGGTGGTGGTGGATACGGGAATGGATATGCACCTTCGACCTACGCACAGTCAACGCTTGCGGCATCAACTATCATGCCCAGTATGCAGATCCAGCCTGTCCGAAACACAGAGACAACAGTTTGGGTCGAGGGCCATTGCTTCAACTGGATCCCCAAGGACAACACATCAATCTGCAATATTTGCAATGACCATGCCGAGGGAGATGGCATTTACAAGTGCACAGGCTGCAAGATCTTCTCTCACGGCAGATGTCTCGGCCATGCTTCGCTTGTCTGCCCCGAGGCATTTCATCCTGACCGAATCCGAGCAGCTTTTGTTCGCTGCCTTGCAAGTCTCTTGTATACATACCGCAAGTACCTTGGGCGACCTTCAAAGCAGCAAAAAGCAAACGGCCAGCTGTATGCCTTTGATATGGATGGTTTTATCAAAAGTCTCCCGCATGATCAGCACGACTATGCTACTATGATGCGGGAAACACAGTGTAAGTGTTGGCCACACCCCTTTAACGTTTGAACGGTCGAATACTAACTCTGAACTCAAAAGGCTTCAATGAGTTTATCCACGACCGAGAGATGCAGCCAGCCAATAACGCCTCGATTCGTGTATTTGACGAGGTCATCATGGCTAAGAAGGCCCGAGGCCGTTCCGGGTTATCGACGGGTCTTTCCCGCCTTTCCACCATCCGTGCATCTCATGGCGCCTCTACTTATGGGGGCTATGCCCCTCCTCGAGGCAGCTCCAACAGCAAGATCCCTGCTTGGCTCGGTGACACGTCCGATCATATCTGGCGGACTGCATCAGTGCCGTTACCCAAGGGAAACTTTCCAGGGGAGTATCGAACAGTCGTGACGAGAACGCCTGCACGTCTCGATAGATCCTTAATGCGTGAGCCTCGGTCTATCCAAGGCATGCCTCGTGTAGAAGGGCGAGGTGCTCGTGGGCTCATTCGAAAGCAAGTTCCTAGTATGCTTGGCACAACCCCTCCTACGTGAGGATGAAATATTCAGGAACCAGTTACTTACATGGGGGGCTTCTCATGACTGGAACTGTTCGATGACTACAAAACACAAATCATCCTCGCCTTGGGCAAGCAAGGAGATGTTCAAATACAAGACAGAAAAGCAAAATGAGGAGGGTCTATTGTGTACGATACCACGTTTTGTAATAATCTAGGTGATGGCGGGGAAGAGAAAAGATATACGACTCGAGTGCCAAGAAGTTCTAGACGAATAGAGCATGGAGAAGTCAAGGCCTTCAAAGGTGGAACTGTCAGATGTTACTGCATAAGCACGCACAGCTCCAAATGAGAGGAAGGTAGAGTGAAAGGAGGGAAGAGAGAGGGCATTGCATCTCGTCTATAATAGACAAATATTGGATCCCCGATTTGCTTAATATGGCTGGATGCTTAGGTTCATCACTTCTCAACAAGAGCATACAGACGTACATATGCATGGTAGTTGTCGTTAGCATACACATCAGCATAGGGAGGCGGGACAGGAGTGCTGCACTATGTCAAGGCTTTGGAATTGAGGGAGTTAGAGGCTACGAGATTCATACAAAGAAAGAAGATCGTTAATAACCACCCTATCTCTATAAGAATGTGAATCTAAGATGCACTTTGGTGTTAATCTTACACGTAAACCTTGCTTCTGCAATCTTGTTGGTGTTCCACTAGCAAAGATACTCTCATCCTGTCCAGCCCTGACTAATATGATGCCGACACTTTTCTCGTTCTAAGTGGTCCTGCGCAGCTTCTCCGCTTTCTAGGCGTTCAGGTCCAGGTCCTCCCAGTGAATATCCTTGAGAATCTTTCCAACCAGGGTGGAATAACGCAAATGTCCGTTCACAAGGTTGCTAACGTCGTGGTTTTCGACACCATCTGCTCCCTGGATTCGTTGCAGGCCTGCTACGCCGAAGTGAATGTTGGATGTACGATACAAAAATCCTAAAAGATAGTCACTTTCTGAAAAGACGTTGATCAGCCGACCAGACACAACACTCTTTAGGGTCAACCAAACCCGGCTCTCTGAAGGAGCGGGTGTGCCCATCAAGACGACGGAATCGATGAGGCCGAACTGACGCCTCTCAGCAAGAATCATAAGACAAACATAGATAGCTCGGGCTGCCAAGCTGAACCCAATAAGGGATACAGGACGGTCTCCTTGAATCTTGCTGCGCATCACAGCGTCGGCCAGCACCGCGCCGGCTTTCTCAGCACGCACCATGCCCATACTCCAGGGGTTATCAATGATCTTGCTCACTTTCATGAGCTCCATTGGCCAGGTGGCTTCGATAAGGCTCGTGAAAACTATTTATGTTAGTGTTTCTCGCTAATCATAAGAACTTTCAACGTACTTGTTCGCGAGGATATAGCTTTCTTGGCAGCGGCCCAGGCTGAACTTTTCACAACCGTCTCGAGTGCAGTACCTATGTTGTTGAGAACGTTCATTTCCCATCGCAGAACGTAAACCTCCCCACTATCTCCAAGAATCTTCCAAGGCCCAATGAGGTTATCCTTGTCTGTTACCCAGCCATTCATAGCAATCACCAAACGTAATCGTCGGCAGCTGGCTGGGATAGCCTTTGCATCAACATAATCCCCTTGAAGTCCTCCACGGGTAGGAACAAGTCCAAAGTCCTGGATCTCTCGGGAGAACGACTCAATCATTTTCTCAGTGGGTCGTGCCATATAGATCCCAAGCATCGAGCCAGTAGAAGGGCCGTTATCTGCCATAGGTCCCAGAAGACCAGCAGCGTTTGGAAGTCGTAGTCCGAGCCCACCATGGGGAGTTCCGATACCGACAGCAATGAGCTGTGTTCCAAGCCGGAAGGGTCCAGTCATAGCAGCGATTCGTGCCTTTGATTTTAGGACAGGCTTATTCTCATCTTGATTCGGTTCAGAAGCTTGCTCAATGGCTGCGTCGACTGCAAGTTGACTGAAACCTTCCGCGATGCGCTTCTCTTCCTCATGGAGCACCTTCAAGGGGAGGTTCAGGGATGAGGTCAGGTTCAGAAGAGTCATACGAGCATATGCAGTATACTCCTGAAGCGATATAAGAATCAAAAGTGAGATGTGCAGCAATAGCTTGCGCTTGTCGAGTGGCAAAGTCCAGAGGGAGGTTGGAATAGGGGGGAAACGGCGAGACAGTTCGCGATCAACGTGATTTGAAGGGGTGCGGGGGGTACCTGGTTAACATCAGCATTGAAAACACTTATATGCCTTCAACAAAGAAAGGCAACACGTGAAGGAACTTGTGTTAACCTACCAGTCGCCAGTGTTAGGCCTTCAACGCCTCCAATACCTCCGCGGCCACCCCCTCTCCCACCACGAGCCACGCGTCCACCTCGTGCAGCTCGTGCAGTTCCACGTCCACGGCCACGACTGTTAGATTGTGAACCATTTGTTTCTATGACACTTATATCGCGAAGACGCTGCAGAAAGATTGACTGCCACTTTCGGAAGAAGATAAGAGCCTCTTTCTTAAGTTCCTTCAGCTGAGGCATGCTGTTCTCCGAGTTCTCCTTACCTGGGGACTGGCTTGTATCAGCGCCCTTCTGTGACACCTTTGATACAGGTTTACACATAGAAGGAGCTCGAGGTTTCACATTCTCTTTTCCATTCGTCTTGAGTGACAAAGCCAGCCAGTGATGATGACCGATATCGCCCAAGTCTCCCAGAGTAGGTGTGACAGGAGGAGAATCAAATATGACGCTGATGTCGTTGTGAAGCTTCTCTGTGATGGCAGTGATAAGAGTGGTTAGGTCGTTCTTCTCAGCGATAGAGACAACACCGGTCAGGTCAACTGGCCGGCGAGGGACTGGACTTCCTCGTCCACCTCGAGCCATGATTTCGGTGTTTGGAATCCTCGAAAGCTAGATGACTGATCTGCTTGACTAAGACAGATATCTGACGATACTGCCTGGTGTCGATCTCAAACAGTCTTCCTAGCTTTTATTTTGTAAATGTAAGGATTGTGATAGCATGTGTGCTTTGAGTGTCGAAGGATGATCAAGTTGCGTCAAGTTGTGGTATCAGGGAAAGGTGCAGACGATCAACACAACACCTGGGGTTAAGTTTCTTCTCAGACCGTAATGTGTCTCGCACTGGGCATCTCAATCATAGAAAGCGTATAGTCAAGTCAGTCAAACAGAAGTCGTAAACAAGTGACCGGCTCGATGCAGTTGGTATAGCAAAGCCGAGTGAACAATTAAAGAGAGCGAACAAAAGCACCAGAAGCAGTCGGTAGTATCGACGAAAGTGAAGTTACAAACAGAGAATGGTCGGATGAGAATAGAAGACAGGCAGAAAGAAGAAGAAGAAGAAGAGAAGGCAACATGCCAAGCGGAAGGAAAGATACGGATACAGTCGCGTGGTTTCCGCAGTAGATTTCTTGCTTTGCATGTTTACAACGCGGGTGCAGCAAGGAAAAAGTGAAAGGAAGGCGTTATGGAAGAAAGTAAAATATAGAGGAGGTGGGAAGGAAGTCAGGGAAGGCAGGAGTGAATGCGGTGCACCTTCAGGATGATGCTTCACCAGAGGCTTTGACAGTGTCGCCAGCTGGCAGCCCAATGTGACTGGCCGCTGCCGCCTCAGTGCCAGTTAGATCAACCACTCCATACCTATATACCATATTTGCCTCAAAAAGCTCGCCTTGGTACCCAACTCCCGCAGACGGGGGGGAACGCGGGTGCAGCAGTGTCACAATGTACGATGTGTATGGGGTCATTCGACTCACTGCGTGCACCTGCTCCTCTAGTACCTATGAGTGTATGTATTGGTAGACAGAAAGGCATGGACCCGGATCGCTTCACTTCGTTACGTGCCTCATGTAACTGCATCTTACCGGCCAGGTCAGTGAAACTCGACATATTTTTTACATTTTGATTATTACTGTTATCTTCTAATATAATAATTCGCTTTATCCTGAGTTCGTCCAACAAACTTTTCATCAAGACTATCACCGCACAATAAAAGATACTTTGACCTCTGGGTGAAGGGGGCTGCAACTCCGCGACGTTGTGTTACTCGTAACCCTGACGGAGGTTGTTCAGTACCTATTGGGCTGTTAATCGATAAGAACATGTCTGAGTGAAAGACATGATCGACCCTAGTATTCGTTAAACTAACAGTGCGGATATATATAAGTATGGACGTTTTGAACCTGCCTCCAGGTCAATATTGTAACGATCAAGGACACCCGCCACATTGTCATTCAATCGAGCATCTCAAAGCAATCGAGTTACTAGTGTCACGCAAAGCCCTTCGGCTTCACGACCCGGTGTATCGTGGCTAATTGATGTACAAATCAGAGGGTTGCGTTACCGTATTTCGGTCGAGCCATCGGTGAGCATGAGGCGGGCCGCGTGATAGCTGCTAAGTCGATGCGCTGCAATGGAAACTTTGTGTAAGAATATCACATCTCTTTTCTTTTGGCTCCTTTCGAGGCTATAATAGTACGAGTGGTGAAAGCATAGAAGCAAAGAAGCAAAGAAGCAAGGAACAGATCATACTTGTGCCTGGGAAATATCATGGTCAAAGCACACGGGACACTGCATACCTATTCAGACCCTTCCATTTCATGATATCTCTGATGCGCCGACACAGCGAACAAAGGAATACAATGACCACAAAGAGGACATAATGCATTGTCACCCATGTCCCAATCATTGTCTTCTTCGTCTTCACCTTCGCCTTCTGACACCGTTTGTGTAATTTCCTCACTCTGTGCAACATGCTTGTCTTCCATCACTTGAAAGGGCTTCAGCACTTCGTCTTGACGTTTGAACATGACAGATATATCCCTGCCTGCTCCCGTCTTGTCATCCGCTGCACCAACAACCATGTTTGCCACGCAGATATTGAGCATCTGTAGATTCCATCGCTGTCCCTTTTCCGGGGACAGACGCCGGAGCAGTGGCAACAGAGCTTCACTAACAAGCCGTTCCGCGATATGAGCTATGTCATCTTTGGAATCAAAGATAAAATGCGGTAGAAACCCAGATCGAGAGACGCGACTGTAGTTCTGACCTTGCGCTGAGTGCAGATACGCCCATGTCCTGAGCGCTAATCGCAATGTCTTTGGTCGGGCAATCCATTTTTGTGCCCCTGGAATGTCTGCCCCATCGTCAGGTACGAGAAGGTCTGTCCTCATTCTTCGAATGAGTGAGCATGATAGCTTGTGTAGCTCTTCCGTTATTTGTGCCAGCGTATCTAAACCTTTATAGGTATCTTCGATACTAATCTGGGTTGGCACATCGCTGGCTTCCTTAACCTCAGTTGTATCGACTCCATGTAGTAAGCTCCAGATTCGTACACCTACCCCTTTCTCTGACCCAGGCCCAGTAAGTAGTTTTTCTATTACTCCGGGTGAGATGTCAGGGTGGAGGCGCACATCGGCAACTGTCACAGGATTGTCACTCAACTCTGGGATCTCGGATACATCTTTACTCATGTCAGCACCAGCCTGAGTACCCAGTACCTGAACAGTTTTAAACCCTAGCCCGGGAATTCTTCGCAATTTGTGGGTGTCTACGAAGGCGATCACCTCGTCTTCAGTAATAGCCATTAGTGTCGTTTGGTTTCGAGGCTTATTCTTGCTGCCGACAAGTTTACTGAGCATCTTGTTAGTAGAGATCCCACAAGTGGATGTAAACCCATATTTTTCTTCCACCTGCTGTCGTAGGAACTGGGCAAAATGTGATCCCAACATGAGGCGCATGTAGGCTGGGTTGCTTGGGTCAGGGGTGGAAATGGCTAAGCCTTCAACACATCCGGCAATGCTCGTCATATCGCAGTGAAATCCTCGTTCAGGATCACTTTTGGAAAGGTAAAAGAAAGACTCTTCCAGGGATGCCCGGTTGAGGCAGGATAAGTTGTACTCAATGATATCCGTCACGTCTGCGAGAACATTGTCGTCTTAGCCAACGCTATAATAATTTGTTTAGGGTCCGAGATGACAACATACCCATGAACACCTCATCAAATCCCAGACGTTGAACTTTGTGATTCCATGAAAAGGTTTTAAAGAAATTGAATAGTGTCTTGCTCATATCACGGAAGGGGGTAAGGTCTTCGCCGTCGACGAGGACAAGCTCTGGGCACAATCTTTTCGCTTCGGAGACGGACATAAGCTTTGTGAGACCGCGAGCCCGAGCATTGTAGTTGCAGGTCGCTAGACAGTTCTTTTGCTTGACGCCCAATGGCAATTTCTTGAGCTTTGCGTCCTTGTTCTCAAAGACCTGTGCATAGAAACAGTCGTAGTCCTATACAGTCCAGCCAGTTAGCAACGACCAAGGTTATGATTGGAGCTTGGTGGCTGGAACGCACGAATTGCAAGATAATTCGAGCGTCATTCCTTTTAGGTCTCGTCTTCCTCGGCGGCTCCATCCTTGATTATGGCTGCCAACCTAATGAGCGAAGGATTGGGGAACATGGGCTCAAGTTTCATGTGCGAGCGGACGGATGGAAGTTGTCGAGAGTGAAATGCAACTCAATATTCAGACCTTGTTTATCAGTTCGGTTGAATCCGCGATCTTGTGAATTCAAATAATGAATCTGTGTGCAATGGAAGAGTCGGCACACGAAATCAATCCTAGGCATGAAATCTGGGAATGCACCATCAGTTCGTGTACTCATTCACGGTGTGCCTGAGGTGGGCTGCAAGTTAGTGGTGTTGCCTTGTACCTACTACCTACTACCTACTAGGTACAGTAGGTAGGTCCCTAAGGTGTGCCTGGGCGCTGGGTCTGTCCACAAGGTGCCTGAGGTGTCGATGCGTCAATTCCATTTCTATGGATGTGACTTACACCACGCCCTGCATCATCAAGTTACCTGTATCAGCAAACAACGATTGGTTTTCTTGATGGAATGAATCACCTTGGATTTAATCGCCCGACGAACAAAACAGGTCTTGTTTTTTCGAGTCTCATATGGTGCAGAAATAGACGCGATATCTATAATTTTGTTTCAGGCGACACACTCTCTCTCCCTCTCTCTCTCTCGACACATGGTACCCTCATGTTCGTGTTCGCAGCGAATAAGCCAATAATTCTGCCTCATCCATTCCAATGAAGCGGTAGAAATTAATTTTCAAAGGCTAACGTTAAAAGAATTACGGGTGCGGTACCCATTATGTGACATGCTGGGTGCTACTGTATGTCAGTCATTCTCAGGAATACTGCAAACTCCAACACCTCATCCCTGCTTTTGACGAGTAGGTAGACTCGACTCTCGGTTGGATAAACAGTCACAATCTCGCAGGAGAAATCAACATCTTGTCCGCACGATCCAGCCACTTCTTCAACCGCTTCCGATCCTTCTCAACTCAAGCGAGTCTGTCTCCAGTCCCCCGCTTTGATCCTTGTCCGGACGTACACTACTATGCAGTTTCAGCCATCCACAGTTGCGCTCTAGCCGCCCAAGTATATACTCGATTTGCAAGAGAAGGTTGTCTGGCCCAGCCAATGGCGTCAACTCTAGGCTTTGAAAGACTTGCATTAGGACGAGACATCCTTACCGCACTTGTTAATCGTTTCTGGACTTTGTTTGTTGTCAATAATCACTCTTCTCATCACATCGTTATTGTATGTTTGAAGACTGTCAGCGCTTTTGTGTCAGCCCTAACTAAACAAGCGCAATTTCAACAAAACTGGCCGAAGCTTTGAAAACAAGGGCAGGCCTTGTCAAAACCATGGCTTAGAAGATGGCTGAGCATCACCCTGCCTCAGTTGGGTATATGCTCTCGTCGAAGGATCATACCGACTTTTCAAAAAAACCCCTAGACACTTAGGAAGGATCGTCTTTGTTTATACATGCAAGAGAAGTTCTCAAAAACATGACGATAACGCAAATGACCAGTCATTTTCTTCTCAACTCCTCCACGCCAAGGCGCCATGTCGTCTAAGGGAGGGGACATTGGAAACCCTCTTGCATAGACGCCAGCGCGAGTGAAAGAGCCGACTTGTTAGCCGCGTGATTGGACATGGTTGAAGCTCACCAGGATCATACATTCACCTTCGGCGCTTGCGCCTCTCACGCTTCCCACCAAGTTGCTCTGGCGAGCCAACCACAGCACCCGCCAATGACATCCTCGTCAACTTGCTACGCTTTTGGCAGGTTAGAGTCTCCCAGGGCTGAATCCTTCTCAACCCCCCGATATTTCCGCGTCTAGGTCATGGAAGGCTTGTCACACTGCATGCATGCCTAGGGGCGCTTGTTTGGGTGTCAGGACTGGGTCAAAGAGCAGATGAAAGCCCTGGTCATGTCTCCCCGCCCACCCAAGATCCAGTGCGATGCATGTCTCACTGTCTATCATCCTATATAGACGCAATGTCCTCGTTTCTCGCTGTTTGTTCGCGTTGTTTCTGCGTTTTTGACATTGCAACGTTTTTATAATCCCTGTCGGTTCCGGCCTCTCGGTAACAGCGTCTCCGCCTAGGCCTGTTGGATGTTGGTTGCTTGTCTGTTGGTTGATAGACACAGTCACTCGCAACTCAACGAAGGCAATTCGGCAGCTCATCTCTTGTGTACTCCGGCACAGCAGCCTTCTTGATCTACCTATCAACTACAGCTACACCTACACCTACATCTAGTATCATGGCATCTTCTCAAGCTCCGCCCAAGAAGCCCCGACTTTCACTTCAGATCAAGACAGCATGTAGTCCGGCCACCAGGTCATCGAGAAGTTATGCGGTGGACCCAAAGGATCCAACTGCCTTTAACACATTGTCCAATGTCTACGTTACCACAATCGAAAGGGCAACTCCATCTCAGCATGAGCCTATTACTGCCATCAATACTTTCCAAGCTTTCAGTCTGGCAACTCCAGTGGAACGACAAGACCCGAAACACAGAGTTGTTACACCTTATGTCGCTTCATACCCTGAGACTCCTTCATCCGATACAGCTCCTTCACCACATCCAGGACTGGAAATCAACTACCCGAGCACAATGACGGCCACGCCTCCTCTGTCTGCTGGTCCAATAGATTCAAACACTCCCAAGGCCTTTAGCTTTTCCCCTGCTGATATATCCGCTGCCCCAGCAAGGAATGATAGCTTGCAGCCCGAGAAGCGTGCTCTGGCTCGCCCACAAACTCTTGCTGAGTTGACCCTGCAGGCCCCTTACACACATCCTCGATCACTTCACAGTATTTTACGCAACTCGCCTCTTCCTCCACCCACAGCCATTCCTCCTCCGTCTCCACGGCGACAGTCACGGCGGCTCCAAGATAGAGCAAATCGAAGAGTGTGCTACAATAACCCCCTCACTCAGGAAATTGTGACAAACAAGTACACGAAATCTCACATTGACCTCCTCGTTGAGGAGGCTTCACCACACTCCCCTCCATGCGTGCCCCCTCAACCCCAGAGTGCCATCGATCTAGCCTTGGCATTCACACCAAACGAGATCCAAGATGGAGGACAGACACCTGGGCCTTTTGAGGATATGCGTCGCCGCATGACAGGACTGGCCGCATCAGGTACTCCGCTTTCCCCATCGGGGCCAAAGGGCATCTCAAAGCGCAAGAAGAGGGAGAAGAAGCGTCGGTGGGTATGGACAATCGGCCAAGAGGATGACGGTGATGACGAGAACATTGGAGGGTCCATTGCTGCTCTGAGAGCTGAGGCTGCCAAAGCCAAAGACGTTGAAGAGATCAAGACACCTGTGACAGCCATTAAGGCACCCCCCATCACCTTTCTCACGGCACCGACACCAAACACGGATAACTTTCAGAGCTTGAGCGGCATATTGAAAGAGGATAACGACGTCGAAATGTCTGACACGAGCAGTTGTCTTACAGTACCAGAAGGGTCTCAGCACATAACTGGTGAGATGGACTTGGATATCAAGACTCCAATCGCGCGCCAAGATGAGGAGAGCCAAGTCATACTCATGCTACCAGAAAACACTCTCAGTAGACTTGGTTCTAGTCCTGGTCTAAAGAGGGATTCTCCGGTGCCGCCGGATATGCTATGTACAGATTGAATAGGTTCCAGGAAAGACATGGATGTTTCCTTATTGGGTTTCTTGCATTACCGGCGGTCTTGGAGCATTTGATTAAACGGAGTTCTGTCACTGTAATTCTTAGGAGGAATCGGTAATATGGAGATACCGAGCTCGAAAGTGGGCATTTATGAGAAAATGAATACATTAAATGAACATGAAATAGATATTTGCCATTCTGCTGAAATTATGTGTCTGGTATCAACGACGAAGTTTTCGTCTTGACGACCATGGCTGCCATGATATTATATCTTAGCTTGTTTCCATATCTCGTGCGTTTCCATTGCCGTGTAGCCCTAACACATTGTCATGTCGTTCCATGTCACGGATGTGCTGATACAATGCAAGAGACTCAAGGAGTTCGCTTTAGGGTAGCTGCAAATCGAGATACTGGTGGTTTCTATCACAATAAATGATCATGACAATAATTAGAAACATGATCCAGCACTTATAATCGAGCTGATTAACAAGGAAGCCGTGGATCATGTTATTAGAGTCCTTTGATCTTAATCAGAAACTTGAATTGCTCTGGTTGGAAGTAACCTTATTGTTTAGATTTATTAAGAATTCAGTGTGCTCATATAGGCTATACTGTGGATGACTTCATGGATATGTTGGGGATTTGGATCAATGGTTGACGTATATCCAGTAGTACATGCATGGTACACAATCATATCTTCGTGGACATTTTGAGACAATCTCTACCCTTGGCTTTGGTTTATGATCAATGGGAAAGTCTTAGACTAGATCCCTAAGTGATGATAATATAAGGCTTAGATAGTATCGGAATACCCCAGTGGAGGTAGTTTATGAATTTAGCTTTCTCTTTGACCAGTTTATTTTTTCACCTGATGTAAGGTCTCGAGTCTTCTGGCGCCCAAAGGCTTGTTTATTGGAGACTGGCACTTATATATATTATTATGGATAGACGAGCCAACCATGGTGGCCAGAAATCTCGAAAGCTGTTAAAATACCAAACGGGATGTGATCCTAGAGGCCGCTGAGACCTATATCTCAACGAAAGCGCCCATGGGATCAAAGTGTTGTGCCGAATTCTCACGCTATTGGATCAGTTGTGCTCCATTCATGCCTTTACACGCGGGAAGTCATACACGAGTCAACAAATACAGCAAACCCAGACGTACTCAGTACGTTAATTCATAGATTTCTCGTAGCAAACGCTCAAAACATCATTACATGTCGGCCGGTACACGCTCAGCTCTCAACAGAGAGTGCCTTGGCACCAATCAGCTTGCCGTCAGCGTGCGAAACAACCCAATACTCGGTCCTCGTAGCATCTCTCGTCACTTGATATACACGAACATCATTACCCTGCGAGGCTTCTCGAACAGCCTCGATGACGTCGGTGTATTTGCCGTGAGAGTCCCAGTTGAGAGGATCAAGGATCTTGATGTCTGCCGAGTCGGGGGAGGAGTGGTTGATGAGTTTGGCGAATTCGGCTAACAACACGTCAGATTATCGTCTTCATCGGTAGGAGTGTACTTCTTACTCTCGCTGGGGAGACCATTCTTGCCCTCCCACTTCAGAGAAACCTCTTGGAAGGGCTCGTCTGCGTCGGATGTGTATACGGCGTTCTTGCACACGTCACTGATGGGTTTGGGGACTTGAGCGCCCTGGTCCTGGGTCTTGAAGGTAGCCTTTTCTTGAGTCGCGGCACCAGCGCCTGTGTCTTGGTTGGCCTTGTTCAGGAAGGCCATGTAATCGTCGTCGTTTGACATGTTGAGGGATCTGGTGTTGCTGAGTAGTCTTGTGTTGTGCCGGGAGGCAGTTGTTCGCGGGAGGACGGTTTGATTTCGAGTAAGAAGAGAGCTAAGATTCAGGTTGGCGAGGCGTTTGAAAGGAGTTCGAAGTGTCATTGGGAGAGATCTCAGTTCAGGCGTTAGGTCAAAAGCTGTAACGCAACATGCAGATGCAAGTTTGGGGAGTGGGGTGACGTCAGGTATGGGATTCACAGCAGGGGTAAATCAGCCAATCACAAGCCATAGATCAGCACCATCAACTAGCACATCCTAAAATTAGTTAGGTAGTCAGTATTTAGGTCATTCTATCAAGAGTGTAGTGCATTTATACCACTTTGATTTAGATGCCAGCTCTACTCAGACGGCCTAGGAACTTATCCTCCTTAAGTTCTTCCAAGTCAATACCAAAGAACTTGGCATATAAAGGTGCCAAATGATGAGGTCCGCAAGGTCGAGCATCGCCACTAGCACGTCGTTTGTCGAGGAAACTACCCAGAAGTGTTCGAACTGCGGTCTCGAAACTCTTTCCTTGTTGTGAGATCAAATCTCGATCAATATCTTCAATATAGTCAGCTGCAGCATGCTTGGCAAGGTCAAGATCTATGATCGCTGCTTTAACCATCGCAGCTTGTCCCTCATCAAAATAGGGGGTACTGATATAGTGTTCGTCGATTGTAGAGTTGAGGCGCTTTTCTGAACGACAATCTTTGGTAACGTTGAGGAAATCGTGGAGAAGAACTCGGATCCTGTAGCCAAGTATGGGGTCCGCTATGATAGTCGAGGTCGTAGTGAGTGCATTTGTTGGTGCACTTGAGACGGGTTCCGTGCTGTTGTTTTTGATCTTCTTTTTGCCCATGTTTGCGTATCAAACAGCGGGATGACCAAACAAAGAACAATTCCCGTCTATAACCAGTAGGTATTCACTGCGCAAGGTCAAGTTCGAGTTCGAGTATACGTGAATCACAAGTGAGAGCCTCACTACCTATGGAACAATAAACTTTGCACATAATGCAAGCACAAAACTTAGAAACATACATCTTGACATGGAACAGTATGATAAAGTGTGTCTAAATTATAACCAGGGATAAGGCAACAGCTATGTGGTCTTCTGAGACTTAATATTATTGCATTTTTGGCATAGTGCTTTATGCCTTTCTTATATTATTATGAATATCACTCTTTGGTGTGATATCTTGCCTGTGTCTTGGCCACAGTCTATGTTCTGCTAGATTAGCATCTTGAGATCTTGATATGAAAGTCAATTGGCCAATGAAGAATTTGTGCAGTTCGAGAGGGATGACTGAGTGAAAGTATATAAAACAGCAATTTTAGTCATACGACAACATAGGTACCTAACTATCTGCATGTCTCGACACCAAGGTTTCGTTTAGACAGCTACAGAGGGCGGCACAAACACCAGTCAAACACACATTCACCGGAGAACAAAGGTACAGTCATATTAACATTGGGAATCTCGTTAGAATTTTTGAAAGCCATCCCTCTTCTGGCTGGACTTTTTTTTACGTTCCACGCCAGTTGTAACCTAACCCAGCCCAAACGCAAGGCGTACAGTAGTAACGAACCAGCCCTCGACACCGGTGCAATGAATTGGCCAAGACAAGAAAGAAAACAAGCAGCCGCTCTAAGCGGAGGCAAGATCCTTCTTGAGTGTACCCTGGTACTGCTTCTTCTCCGCAGGGGTCTGGAAAGCACCGTGTCCAAACTCGGACGAGGTGTCGATCCACTTGAGGCTGACCTTCTCGAGGGCTCTTCGGGAGGTCTGGGGGAACATGGTCTTTCGGAGAGTCATGACTCGCTTCTTGGTACCAGGGATAGAACCCTTGACCATGACGAAGTCGTTGTTGACCTCACCATAGCGGACGAAACCACCGAGACTATCAAGTGTTAGCAATTGTCAGCCGATACCAAGCAAGATTGGGCAACATACGGAGTGATGGTCTTCTTGGTGACATCGATCTCAGTGGCGGCGTTGTCGTCAGCATCGCCCTTACCAATGCGGTAGATCTTGTGGTTGACCGAGGTTCGGTGATGGTAACCTCGCTGACCAGCACGGGCAACAGTCCACTGGACGTGGGAAGGATGCCAAGCACCGATACAGGCAACCTTTCGGAGACCCTTGTGGGTCTTGCGAGGAAGCTTCTTGGTGCCCCAACGGGCGGTGACACCCTCGAATCCGTGACCCTTGGTGACGGCAATAACGTCAATCATCTCATCCTGCTCGAAGATGCTGGAGATGTCAACGGGCTTCTCGAAGAGCTCCTGGCCGAAAGAGACCTTGTCGGCGATGGAACCACCGTTGACCTGGATCTCCATGAGGTGGGCCTTCTTCTGCTTGAGAGGGGTCTTTCGGATCTGGGTGTGGGCGAGGACACGGACGACGGTGCAGTACTTCTTGATGCGCTCGAGCTCGCGGGTGATGGAGGCACCGCTGTTCTCGGAGTGCTTCTTGGCGTACTTGGTGAAAGCCTTCTTCTTGCTCTTGTACCAGTTCTTGTAGAATCGGCGCTTAAGCTCGTCGCCCAGATGCTCGGCCCAAACGGTGGTGAGGGATCGCAGGCCTCGTGGAGTCTCGATGTATCCCACAAGACCAACAACGATCATCTAAAAGATGTTAGCCATAGGCACATAGCCAAGCGGGCTGCATTGTTCGTACAGGTGGGGTATCGACGATAGTAACAGCCTCAACAATCTCCTTCTTGTTGGCCTTGGCGCCAGGTCGGTCGAGGTCACGAACGATGGTGGTCATACCAGCCTTGTAACCCATAGCGGCTGTCAGGTGAACAGGCTTCTTGGGGTCATCCTTGGGGAAGCTGTTTGTCCCAATGCATTAGCCGATGTCTTCCTCAGCTGGGAGAGATTGCCAAAAAAAAGAAGAAAAAAAGAATTTTCTTCTTGTTAGTGCAGCAGAAAATACTCACGACTTGACCTTTCCACGGTGACGAGCAGCGCGCTTCCTGGGCAGATAAGCCAGGGAGCCGTGGCGGGGAGCCTCATACTTTCGGTGCTGTACATATTGTCAGTTTACACAAACTGAAGCAATTGCTTTCGTTGTCGAGATCTTCACTCACACTCATCTTGGGCTGGCTGTGTGGTTTGAGGGGGTTAGTATGAACCTGAGTTGTCAAAGCCTGAGAAAGAAGAGATAAAGAAATAAACTGTGGGCGAAATTTTAAGCGAATCGCTCGAAATTCGTGGGGTGGCCCGTGCACAGCCAGACCCCACCGTCCTCACTCACCGAGCCGACACCGAAAGAAGTGAGGGCTAAATTCTACACCGAAAGGGAGCCCTCCAGCTCCTCACGTGACCTTGATAATTTCTGAAAGTGGTCTAGCGTGTTCATGAACAGCAGGGGTAGTGTGAAATGTCTGCAGCCCAACGTCACAGAATGAACACGGTTTGTCAGGTAACGTAGATACAACTGAGTTTTATTGATCAGAGTAAGGAAATTAATGTGCATAATAATCTTGTTCGCCGGTGAAATCGTAGCCAAGAAGGACCATAACCCCCGGTTTTGAATTTCTGTCTTGAGCCTCCCCGTCCAAACAAAAGAAACCACGCCCCCAGATAATAGTGGTATACAAAAAGGCAGACTAATCGGCACAGATAAGAGATGTCTTCAACTCATAAATAACAAGCAGCTGTCAAATTATCATTCATTCAACTTTTGTGACGGTACCAGAAACTCCGTTTACACCAGCATTCGCGGGAGTTGATGTCTTGGCATCTCCAGCTGCCGAGCTGGGACCAGAGCCATTTGTGACAATAGTCGCCTTCTTCTCGTCTTCCCCACTGTCATCGTAGTCTTCGTCAACGTCCATCTTTCTTGCTGCCCTTTCAGGCTCGGCAGGAGGCGCTGCACGAGGAGGAGGAGGAGCATGTTCCAGGCTTGGGGGGCGATCTTCTTTGGGTGTAGCAGATACTGGTGGCTTCTCGTGAACAACGCCAGACATCGGAGTAGGTGGCTGCTGCATTGGTGGTAAGTGGCTTGGACCAGAGGCGTGGCTTGGGGGGTGGTGGGCTGCTTCTGAGGGATGATAGCTCTCAGTGGCATGGCGAGGGGCTGATTCGGGTCTGCGGGGTTCCTCGCGGCGCGGTTCATCAGGTCGACGAGTATCCTCAGCTCGTCGAACTTCGGAAGAGTTACGACGATAATTATCACGAGGAGGAGTAGACGGTCTTCGATGACGCATGTCATCGAGTCGAACTCGGTTTTCCTCACTGGCTTGCTTCTTGGCAGCAGATTCTTCTTCCCACTCTCGCATGCGCTTGGGGCCGACTGAAGGTGGCCGGTCATCCATTCTCTGCATGGCAGCCTCAGCCACTGCTGGCGGAGGAGGCGGTCCTGGTGGTCCAGGTGGTCCTTGGGGGCCATTCTCAGTTCCCTGAGCAGCCATTTCAGGATGTTGAGGATACAGAGGAGGGGCCTGGTGCTGAGGGTATGCGGATTTTGGCGAAGGCATGCGGTTGTCATGAACAGGACGGCCATCAGGTCGAGGGCTGTTGGTAGGTCGGAAAGGAGCCATGCCGTTAGGACCGTTGGGGCCGTTAATGTTGCTGGGTGGGGGTGCTGATGCTGACGGTGTCGCTCCACCCCAGTTAGGATTTGCGACACGTCGCTCAGAAGCAGGAGCAGAAGGCTGGGATTGTGGAGGAGCGTGCGGTGGTTGAGAGTATTGATGGCCGGGAGGAGGGGGTGTTTGACCACGGCGAGGGCCGCCTCGGTTGGGATCGTTATAGGGCTGGCGCAACTGCTCTTGCTGAGGGCTAGGTTGTCGCAGAGGTGGTGCAGGTCCTCCACGGAAAGGCTCGCCTCGGGCTTCATAGGGATTGGGGGGTTGCGGTGGAGGGTTGATGTTAGACAGTCTGCCCGCCCAGTTCTCTCCTGGACCTTGAGGGGGTGGTGGAGGACCGGCAGCAGGCGGCTGTTGAGTTGATCCTCCCCATTGTGGTCCAACGGGGCCAGCCGCCTGGTAAGCTTGCGGGTGAACATCTGCAGGCTGAGGAGCAGGAGGAGGTCCCCCATTGGTACCACCAGAGCGAAGGAGCTGAAGTCTCGCCTTGATATGGGGGTTGTTGGGATCAAGTTCAGCAGCACGCTGGTAAGCATCTAGAGCATCCGTAATTTGGTTGTTGCAGCTTTCGTACTATAAAGTTGTCAATATACGACCAAGGGGAAAAGAATTGACCGATACAACATACCAAAGTTCCCAGATCATACCAGACTTCTGAAATATAAGGGTTCAGCCTGATAGCGCGAGAATAAGCGTCAAGTGCGTCTCTGTACTGGTTGATTTGATAGTAAAGCACACCGATGGAGCACCAGAAAGTTGGGTTCTTTCCATCTCTGTAAACAGCTTGTTGGTAAGCCTCATAGGCCTTTGGGTACTTCTGCTGCGACATATAGCATCGGCCCAAGAGATACCAACTCTGGGCATCTTGATTGTCTGGTCGCATGTTAGAATAGATATTAAATTGTTTTGCGTTCATAACGTACCTGCGCCGACCGACTTCTCTAAATACTGGATGGCTCTATCTTGGCTCTCATACGTGTTGCTCTGCTGGTGATGCAGCCAACCAAGCTGCTGAAGAACCTTAGCATGGTTGGGTGAATGGTCCAGGACACGTTGGTAGGCGGCCTTAGCGCTATCGAACTGTATCAAATTAGGTATGCCGCTATGTTTGCTGCTATGGCAAGACACTTACATCCTTCTGCTGCTCATGGACATGACCAATTTGGAACCAAATGTCTTCTTGCGTCAAGGGACCAGGAGGAGAATTGACAATGTATTTGAAACACTGCAAAGGTTAGCTACGCGCATCAAAAGTGGGCACAAGACCAGAACATACCTCAAGACTCTGAACCCACTTGTTCTGTTGTTTGTATATTATACCGAGTCGGAAGTAGATCTCATTTGCTTTCTCGAAATCAGGCTGTATGTTCATAACTTGAGAGAACGCTTCTTCGGCGTAATCGTAGCTGCCATATCGATCGTACAGTATACCAATACCATACCACAACATAGGATCCTGTGTTGTCTTGTCAGCATGTTGCGAGCAATGCGAATATTCCGCCTCGTGTGCAATCACTCACCTTAGGGTCTCTCAAGTTAACCAAAGCCTGTTGGTATGCATCGTAGGCCTTTTGCAGATTTTCTGTCATTAAATAACAGTGTCCTGAGTAATTGGTCAGCGTCGTGTTGTCGCGTCATGGCAGCAAACATACCGAGATTTCCCCAAGCTTCGCCGTTGTTGGGCTCAAGCTGAACGATGGCGCGGAAGAACTCAAGCGCCTTCTCGAAAGCTTCGCGGGTCTTGTAGAGGAGGCCAATTGCGTTCATGGCCTGGGTTGAGTTGGGGTTGGCCTGAAGAGCGCGCTCATAAGCGTGCATGGCTTCATCTGGATTGCGCAAAACCTCCGCATAGCTCCCTATACATACGTCAGCCTATGTCGTCTTGTCTTGCCAACGCGACGCGACAACCACTAACCTATTTGCAACCAAACAGCCTCATTCATGGCCGCGATCTGATGTGATGGCGCAAACTGAGGCGGCGGCGGAGGGGGCGGGGGCACCTGGCCCTGATGCTGTTGCATTTGCATCATGGTCGGCGACGCGTGATGGTTCGCCATTAGGTCGGCACTGAAACTGGCGATGGAGTTGCTATGGTACAGCAGGGGTCGAACTTGACAGCTGATGTGCGACAAACGCGAAGTCGAATTAATACCACGTGGGTTGAGAGAGAGGAGAGTCGCGGTCGTGATTCAGAAAGCTGCTCCAGCTCTAGGGTTCGTGATGAGTTGGTGATAGTGGCCCCTACCCGACGAGTAACAAGGGCGAAGCGAACTGAACAAAATGTCTACGCAGAGCCGCGGCTAAGGCTGAAGCGCTGCGAAAACAATACGCAGGGAAATCGAGGGTCAATGGCAGCCCAAATGGGAATAGAAGAGAGCGGGATGATGAGAGAGATAAGATACAGGGCAATCCAAGGCGCGACGGATGAGGCCTTTCGCGGACATGGAATGCGTTGCAGAAGAAGAAAGTGAGGAGTACAGGATGGGGAGAAAGGACCTGAGCAAACCCGTTCCCAAACTCACCTAACCCACGACCAGCGGGCAATTTAAGCGCACGGTGGCGTGGAGTGGGATGGGGGATATGAACCCACTCACACACACTACCCGGACTCCATCCAACCCAACTCAACGCACGCGCTCTCGAGGCTCGAGGCTCACTCACGGTTATGTTAGGTCAGTTTAGGTTAGGTTAGCTCATAGCTTACATACAGCCCACACACCTCACACCTTTCACCTCACCTCAGTTTCCGATGCTGTACCCGGCAAATCACACCCTCCCTACGACGCCAACCTACTCTGGTTTAGCCTACATGGATAGGTAGCCTTCACTCTCTAGTCCCCTACGTCCCTACAGCCAACTGCCCGGTGGCGGCGGTTTACAGGCACGTACCACCTAAAGTACCTAAAGTACGTACTGGACCTGATACCGGCCATGCAACTGCAAGTCTGCAAGCTGCACGCTCAAAGGTAACCTAAAGCTAAGCATGAGATAAATATGGAGCACCCAGCAGGTCCCTGTCTTTCTATTCTGCGGCCTACGGATCAGTGGCGCTTTGCGCAAGGGATTACAGAGGCTCCGCTTCAACCTTCAGTTGACACGACGCATCGCAAGAACGAGGAGGACTCGACAAGCGGGAGTAATCAGTGCTATGATTTGGCTGTGAGTTATTTAGGTTCCTTCAATACACTTGTTTATTCACCATATCATTTTATCTCCAGTTATTAAAACAGAAATTGGCAATAAACGTATGGACGTGCATATCCTGTCATGTCCGCCTTTGTATTGACTTTGAAATGGATTCTGCTTATCTGGTGCTGATCAGAGAGAGGGCGGATGAATGAACGTCATGGAATAATTCGGGCAGAGACTTTAGCACCAAATCTATCAGAAACCACGCTTCAACGAGTTTACTTCAGGCGCCATAGCGACCCTCAGTGCCATTATTCGGTCTGTCATATACAACTGCGTAAAAAGCTGTCTACCTGTGAGCGAACAGGCAGACGAGCAAAGTCGCGCATGCATCGATACTGATGGTGTTCATCTCGGGGATGCTAGGGTGCCAAGCGAAACGACACCGATTTAAATCCAGCAACGCACGTCCCCCATCTTCCATTTTGTGTGGCGCATCTGAAATGCATGCCAAGAGGCTCCAGCGGATACGTACCTCAAACAGACAGTCCTGGGGTGGTGCCTTGTCTCGTCTCTGCCAGGGTGAGGTATGACACTGAGCTTAGCACTTAACAATTAGGGATTGGGATGGAGGTGAGACAACTGCAGAGTGATGGGTTTATAACACAACGAGCATGCTGATCTATGTACGTCTTGATGGGGCAAGCATAGCTGCACGAGTAGCCTCTTCCAGCGACAGTAAGAAGAAGTTTCGGGATGTTTGTAACCATCTGGCGGCATTAACCTGAACAAAAAAGAGAGAGCCCAAAATACACAATGGCCACAGCTGATGAGCGACGGGTAACAGTTACATGATATCATCATGTATCAGACATAGATTGGCGAGAAACATGATCAGAACATAACGAGGACGAGCAAGCAAACGAATCGTGTAACGACGACACAATCCCCGTTGAGAGGCGATGATGTAGCCGTAGGAGGCTGCTAGGGGAGGCTGGATAAAAAATTGTGGCCCATCAGATCGAGGCGGTGGTGGCTTTGTGGAAGAAGTAAGGTAGAACAGAAAATAGAATATTATTATCGCATGGATGGAATGGAATGGCTAATCTTTTCACCGCTTGCCGGACTCGCCGCTAAACTGTTCCGGAAGTCTCCCACGTGTTTCGGAGCCATCTTTCTCGTAAGCAAGTCGTGCGCCGTTTCGGAACATGACATCTTGTTTTGGCTTGGGAAGGGGAGGGGAGTTGCACCAGGGAAACAACTTAACGAGCGAGCGGGAGGAAAAAGGGGTTTCCCGGGCCCAAACCAAAGGTACATATTAGCGCATTATGCCCTGTCACCCTGGCCTGGTGGAAGTTTGACAATAGGTACCTTAGCCACCAAAGTGCTGTATGATATTAACAACATCCAAGATTCAATAATTCTCTTTTCCTTAATACCATCTGTCGTGCGAATAGAATAGTTAGGCATACAGAATTTATATATATATATATATAAACATATATAGAAAATATAAAAAATATAAATAGAGGAGGGAAAAGCCGCTGGTGTAAATGTTTTCATACCATTACTCATGACCTTAGGCAATTGAGCTGTTACTACCAATGTCGCATGAAGAACCTCCCAAGCCGATGCATGATGACAGCGAAAAGCAATATAATTCGTGGTTCAGCTGGCGGAGCCTACGAGACTCAGAGAACTCATCATCACTACGGTATGCCCTTGGGCCAAAGAAGCAAGAGGTGGCTAATGCTGTTCATACATAATAATTCAGCCGTGCAAACAGGGCAGGCGTTGCTAAAAAAGGGAGCACCATGGTTTTGGCTTGGTGGTGCTCTCTGCTTTGTGCTTGAGCCAAGGTCTGTTGTCTGACTAGCCCCAAAGCAAGAGACGACAGGAGAGCTGGAAGCCAATCGGTAGATTCATTCCTTCTCCGCTGCGGATGGACATTGGATCGATGCCCGTTGGTCGGATTACATAGGTGAGGTGATGCCATCCATTGCTGGGGAGGGGGCGGCAACGCGCTTGTTGGCGGTCTGGGGATGCACCCAAAGAAACCCAGGGCAAAAAAAATCACAGATAAAGTTAGATAACGATGGATGGCTGGTTAGGGTCTGGTCGAGAGGGGAAACGGTCTTTTTTTTTTTTTTAACAATAACCTTCCGTCCAGAATATGTATTGTTTCTTTTATATCTCGTATAGCCGTCGTCCAATAGCAACAAGGAACAAGGGGTGTCATACAGTATCGTCGAGTCACATTTTGTGCGGACGGATCAATGAATGCCACTGGCGGGTACCCGAGCAGGCGAGAGACAAGAGGTGAGGCTCGTTAATGAAAAAGGACGGGCCACGGGGTGGGAAGGCCATGGGTATCCGCGGTAGCAATTGAGTGATGGGAGGACTCTCTTCCTTTGGAGCCAGGTCCAGGAAGGACACCAGGGCTCGTTTAAGCTGGGGCTATCTGGGCGTAACGATGCAGATGGGGACGGGAGATGACAAGAAAAGGTGGGACAAGGGGTGAAGGGCAGCTCCGGGGGAAGAGGAGGGGGCGTGCGAATTAGTCATGGGCGTGAAGCTTGGCCTGGGCGTTGACTCTGGGATCAACCGGCGCCGGGGCCTTAGGGAATGGAGACATGGAGCTGTGGAGTGGAGAAAATGGGACAGATGATGATAGCGGGCTTGCAGTTTTTTTTCCCTGGCGGTACCTTATGAGATGAGGTGGTTTAGGTAAGTAAGTACTAGGTAGGTACGTACTGACTTTTCGACACAGATCAAAAGTGGAGGTGCTTATGTACTGCAGGTTAAGTGCTGGTGGGAGCTTACTAGAGCTTCAGTGGTATAATCAGAGACATCTCCGACCATTCATGAAAGAGACCTTGGCAGGATTTTGAAAGTGTTAATACTGGCATATATCGTGTTGGCCATGAGCATTAAGAACACTTCTCTTGTGTCTATCCTACCAGGTAACCTAACCTGAACTGCCTGAGCGTTGTCTGAGTCTTGTACTTAGCCTAGTGGCATCTGTTTAAGCCAAAAACGTGAGCGTTGCTGTTACTTGGTTGGGAGCATTCCCCAGGAATTTACTCATCACTTCCTGCATCCAAGCCTTACAAGCATGTCAGTTTAAGCATCCATGTGACCCATGTTTATCACCGTCAGCATCTTGGTGTCATATAGGCCATTGAACACAGAGTATATATGCAACCTAGGACACGCAAATGCGGTGCGACCACAAATCGATTGCTACCCGCATACCACCTCCAGTACCCAAAAAAAAAAAAAAAAAAAAAAACTACATCGTCGCGAGAAACGACTTACAGGCGATGCTACATTGCGCGAGGTACACACATATCGTGCTGGGAGGCTACCTTACGTTGTGCAACACCAAATAGGTCCTAGTCTCAAGCGGCAAGATTTGGTCTTCTTTATTTCAAGAATATGTTGCCTGGAGATTCAAGGCTAATCACTTATACTTGCATAGAGAGGCATGAAAGCAAATAAGTCACATTATCGCCACATGGAGAGAACGGACCTCGACGAGAATGAGATCACACAACATCGCAGCAATACTAGTCTCCAAACAAGGCTACATGCAGCCTCAATCACGCACCAGCCAGCTTCCGCTGCCGTTCTCCGAACGTTGCACCGTGACACACAAGGTGCACAACAGAACAGCCAAACGCTTTTCATCGTGATCTGATTCAGCATTAGCAATATGTGTGATCTGCAATGATTCTAGCCCTCAGCTCCCCCCCGAGCAGGCCTGGTAGCTTAAAGAGGAGGATGGCTCAATTTACCATGCCCCTACGCAGAGTTAGGCCAGACTGACACTGTACTGTAAAACACTCATGCCTGTGCCGGACACACAACGCCCATGCATGCGAACTTGCTTTTTCCTCGCTCTGTTGTCTATTGTGAAGATCCGCTATCTCAGCAATCTTATTTGTTGATAATGCGACCAGGAGGGCAAGCCGCTATTGCTCTGGCTTGCTCACTCGCGTCAGAGTTTTAATTCCATGGCTCTCGCTTCGTTCTATATTGAGGCATGGGGCCGATTATCTGCTTTGTTCTCAGTTGGTTTTAAAAATCCGTCATCTCTGAACGATGACAAGTCGCACCGGGCCGAGCCTCCGTAAAGATGATCCGACAGCCGGGAATGGGTATTCGGTAGGAAATAAACCTCGCGGTTCGGCAGCTGACAAGATGGAAAGTCAGTACCTTATCTAGGGCAGACGCGTATTTTCTCAATAGCAGTCTATGGGTTTGTGGAATACTAGCTCGAAATTCCATATTGGTGACAATTCTTGACACTGGATCCGAATGGCATTGTCTCGACTGCGAGAACTATCCAGTTGACAGGAGGGATGAAGATCTGTCAATCTGGTCACGACCCAACGTTTCCAGTTCCATTGGATAGCAGAACCAGTACGTACATACACCTACGTCGGTGCTGGGACTGCCTGGGCTGGGCCTGGGCCCTGCAGGACATGGATGGGCGTGTTTTAGAGGACAAGAGACCATTCATCATTTCACCCAGGATCTGCCTAACATCTCTCCACCTTGAGATCGCGCCAGCTTTTTCTTGGACTGCAGCCCTCCCTCTGTCTTTCTACCCCTGGCTAGAGCCCCAACCTCTTCTTTTCCTCCATTGGGCTATGTTTCAGAGGAGCTTAACTCGCTAATTGGCGTCAGACATTACTACGCTGCTTTAAAGAGTTTTGAAGTCTGTAAACGAGTGCATAGTCTTTTTACCATCCTAGCTTCAACCTTCTTTTCAAGGAGGTCTACAAACGCACACTGGACAATTTCTCCCAATTACCGATCCACTATGGGGTCCATCAGCAACGACAGCTCATGTCTATTAGCGCGAACGTCAGGGAGCACTTAATCTCTCTTCAATCCCTGAGCATAAGGGTCTGCATACAAAGTCATGTGACTTGGAACGTGATGAGCTTTGAATACCTTAGGTACCCAGTAGGCAGTTCATTCAATAGTTCCTCTGGACGGATTCAGACACCTCGTAGAATTGACGCACGTTACATATTAGTTACTCTTCTAGCTACCTAGTCGAATAATAATGAGGCTAACAAGAAACTGATATGACACTCAGCACAAGGACAACACTTCCTTAGTCATACCAAGTCTAGTTCTTCTAGAATGATATTTGACAAGGTTTCACTCTTAGCGCATCTAAACCGCTGCTAAGTGTCCGCTTGAGACAGTCCCTGAAGCTCATAACCCTTTTTCCCATCCTCGTCCTATCCAAGACTAGCAGGGTCTCATTTCTCGACTGCTGTAATATCCAATGTCAGTCACTTTCCGACAATGAATACTAAGTGCAACACAGAATCACGCGCCACAATGAATTGTTACCTGTCCCTCGAGTCAAGAATGGCTGGCTCCAGCAGCCACAAACAGAAGCAAAACTCCCTTGCCTCGCTACGTAGTGCATACACCAGCACCTGCTGAGGAGCGCATACCGTCTGCTTGTCTCACCTGCAGCTAAAGTCGCCTAGTCACAGTGATGCGATGTTGACTTGGTGTAATGATTCACAGTTGCGGAACAAACAGGTGCGATTTTCTGAGACTGGAGGGAGGGACAGGCGCAGTGAAACATGGCCGTCAACCCGTATATGAGCTGAGACTGGTATTTGGTCTGATTATGAGTCTATCCTCGTCTCATACGGTAAAGTCAAGTTCTCCAAGACTCTGGCATTCTTCCGGGGTTGGATTTTGTGCATAATCGGATTACTTATCTTATGTTGCGTTTCCTGACCGATCTCTACGAAGTTCCAGAAGCAATATCAACCAGGGGGCATCGTGGTATCATCATAAGTGTTGAAAGACTGGAGACTTTGAACCTCCCGTGGCTGCTCCGAACCCTCTACCAATACCTATTGCACATGCATCGCACGTCAAACCTTTTCATGGAACGAACCCCTAAGTCTAGAGGGTCAAGAAGTTCACCAGCCAGTATATGCTCAGGGGAGCCATCAGCAAGCAGATGGTACTTACCCTTCGCGATCAGTCCTGGATGTTCTACGGACGATGGACCCTCGAACTAGCTAGACAACAGGGGCAGCGTGGAGAGTTGCTTCGAGTTCAATCGTCCCCTAACTGCCTTTTTGAACGCGGTAGCTGATCTCATCCTGTAAGGACATCTTGAACTAGATTCTCCGGGCTTGGTAAGAGTTCGGGAGAGATACACGCCTCTCGATGCAATACCTTAGGTAGTGACACGGGTCTTCTGGGGGACGAATTCTCTCTTGCTGTAGTTCTAGCCGATTTTACTTTATATCTCTTGCTCACGGTTATGTGCTATAATCCGAAGTCCACGCCGTCTTTTGTATTTCTCCAAACATCAGCCCAGGAGTTACTAAGAATTAGTAAAAGAAAAAAAAACCTCGTAGAATTAAAACTATTAATTATTGAAACAATAAAAGTTTTTGTCGGTGGAGAGGCTCGAACTCTCGACCTTTGGATGACACTTCTCGTCAGATCAATCTGATTTTCAGATATGAGACCAACGCTCTAACCAACTGAGCCACACCGACCGTTTTTGACGGTTTAAGGGTGTGAAAATGAAGTACAATAAGGTCGAGAGCGGCAGAGAAGGGTCAATAACCTTCAATAATGAGCGGATGCCTGTTGGATACCGGTAGAACTCATAACTCTGTTGCCATTGACTCTTCGATGTACCTTCTAAACGCGGGGTGCGCGCTGTGTTGATTCGGAGAAACGTGATCGGATTCTACGGGAGGTCACGCCGTGAGAATCATCACAACATCGGGAGAATTCGTGAAGCCAAATACGGAGTTTTGTCGTATTTCGGTGTTTAACATGGCCTCGGTGTTGGAAGGGAAGATGGTTGGATATTCAATTGACTGATGCTGGAGGTGCTTCGGGTTGTACCAAGAACGACAATGCATGATGGGTGAGTGTTGAGTCAATGGGCCACCGACCTGTACACAGGCACTTAACACAGTCATGTAATGCACCACGACAGTCGACTACTTTGATTCCACACTATACACATGCCCCTAGATCAAGCAGAAACTTAAGGAGTCTAGCACAATACGTCCGAGTTCCAATTCATACGGCCAAAACATAAAAGAGTAATGGTAGTAAAAACCAAGAGGCAAAGAAGGAACATATTCCATCCAATATATTCCATGAGTCGATCTTCAGGGTAACCAGCCCAACAGGGCCAATGGAATTGTATGACAAGGGCTAATGGGATTAACTTTTGAGCTGGACCCCAGCAACCAGTGGCTAATGACCCCGCACCTCCCAAAACTACACCTAATTGACCCCGCCAACTCAGTGCCCATCCTCCTGTATCGCTTCTGAGGCTCACGCTCGGCACAGTTGAGCTTTTTTGCCGCATGCGCTAACCTGTCCCTAGCTCACCACTCGTACCTCTGTGAGCCTGTGGTGGCCGTCTTCGGAACCCGTAGGCCAAAAAAAAAACGGAAAATTTTCTTTGGACAAGAGGGACCTCTCTGGAGAGCTACTTCTACTTCTACCTGGATCCTCCCACATGCTTTTGACTCTCTTCCCTTCCTCCTCCTTCACTCACCCAACCATAAATCTTTAGAGAGACATCCCACCTGTTTCTTTTCTCACACTCACCAACAACATTAACAATGTCTCCCACAAACGCCGAGTATGCGCTCTCTGAGTCGCACAAGGAGGTGAGCTACCCTCCCCCCGCCATTGCCCCTCGTTCCATTGTTGAGGGTATACAAGATCGATTGACTCACACTCCTCTAGATGCTTGAGAAGTCTCTCCTCGACTCCGACCCTGAGGTCGCCTCCATCATGGTATGTCCTACTCAATTGAGTGTCTTGGCCATTTCCAGTCGACAATGACTTACACCCGCTGCAGAAGGATGAGATTAAGCGTCAGCGCGAGTCCATTATCCTCATCGCCTCCGAGAACATCACCTCCCGCGCTGTTTTCGATGCCCTTGGTTCCCCCATGTCCAACAAGTACTCTGAGGGTTACCCCGGTGCTCGTTACTATGGTGGCAACCAGCACATCGACCAGATCGAGCGTCTCTGCCAGCAGCGTGCTCTTGAGGCTTTCCACCTCGACTCTGAGAAGTGGGGTGTCAACGTCCAGTGCCTTTCTGGATCCCCTGCCAACCTCCAGGTCTACCAGGCTATCATGCCTGTCCACGGCCGTCTCATGGGTCTCGACCTTCCCCATGGTGGCCATCTGAGCCACGGTTACCAGACCCCCCAGAAGAAGTGAGTTTGCCAACAGTTCAGTCCTGGCACGCCTGTGGCAATATGCTAATCATAAGAAAGGATCTCTGCTATCTCTACTTACTTTGAGACTATGCCTTACCGTGTCGACCTCGACACCGGCATCATTGATTATGATACACTCCAGAAGAACGCCATTCTCTTCCGCCCCAAGGTCCTTGTTGCCGGTACCTCTGCTTACTGCCGTCTCATTGACTACGAGCGCATGCGCAAGATCGCCGACTCCGTTGGTGCCTACCTTGTTGTCGATATGGCTCACATCTCCGGTCTCATTGCGGCCGAGGTCATCCCCACTCCCTTCAAGTACGCCGACATTGTTACAACCACTACCCACAAGTCTCTCCGTGGTCCCCGTGGTGCCATGATCTTCTTCCGCAAGGGTGTCCGCTCCGTCGATGCCAAGACCGGCAAGGAGACCCTCTACGACCTCGAGAACCCTATCAACTTCTCCGTCTTCCCCGGTCACCAGGGTGGCCCTCACAACCACACCATCACTGCTCTGGCCGTTGCCCTGAAGCAGGCTGCCAGCCCTGACTTCAAGGCCTACCAGGAGAAGGTTATTTCCAACGCCAAGACCCTGGAGAACACTTTCAAGACTCTTGGCCACAAGCTCGTGTCTGACGGCACTGACAGCCACATGGTCCTCGTCGACCTTCGCCAGCACAACCTGGACGGTGCCCGTGTTGAGGCCGTCCTCGAGCAAATTAACATTGCTTGCAATAAGAACTCTATCCCCGGTGACAAGTCTGCTCTCACCCCTTGCGGTATCCGTATTGGTACCCCCGCCATGACTTCTCGTGGCTTCGGGGAGAAGGAGTTCGAGCGTGTCGGCAAGTACATCGATGAGGCCATCAAGATCTGCAAGGAGGAGCAGGCTGCTCTCCCCAAAGAGGCCAACAAGCTCAAGGACTTCAAGGCTCGCGTCGCCAGCGGCGAGGTCCAGAAGATTAACGACCTCAAGAAGGAGATTGCCTCTTGGTGCAACGACTTCCCTCTTCCCGTTGAGGGCTGGCGTCTGGATGCCGGCATCTAAGATGCCGTAGACATGATTGCTCCTCCAAAGGTCATCCATCTCTCAACATGATGTGATGCCTTTACTCTCCAACACGCATTTAACATGGATGAGGCAAATGGCGAAACGTTCAACAAGCATGCATTTCATCACGGCGCAGATACCTAGTTTGTTTTTTTGGTCAGGGCTTTTTTTCAGGTCGGGATATATAAGCATCCTTCAACACAAGATGGAATCGCTGGAAAAAAGGTAGTGGGAGTTGGGTTATGTTTATGATATCTGAGATGGTTATTTCCTCTCTCTAGCTGTTTTGTCATTCTACCCGCTAGGTTAGAATCAAGACCAGTTGGAAATGCACTCCACAATGAGTAGCATACAGCTAAATAAATTCAATGGCTGAAGTAAAGGACCCCTCGTCTTATCTGATTCGTGAAAGTATTCCGACTTGAAAACAGTAATAGTTTCGAATTGGGACCTCAGCCTTGACGCTCTGAGGTCTCCGTTAACAAAACCAGTAACTTCATATATAAGCTGTGAGATGTGGGCTAGCAAGGTAACTGCACATTGAGGTCTTGACCAAGAAAAAGGTCAGAGGCTCATCATCCATTATCTACATATTGCAACTGCTGACAAATCGGTTGTTTGCTCAATATCACAACATTGGGAGCTTGCCTTCATGTTTAATCATCGCATATTCCTTTATTTGTTGCTTCTCAACCGCATATCCCATTCGGCCCTGGATCCAAGGCTTTCCATCTCATGAAACGACTGCTTAACCTTTTCGCCACCAGTCCATCCATCCAGGTCCTTTCTAAGAAAGAAAAAAACGACAACGAGGTCTGTATATGATAAACGCAACATCCTGCCATGCACCGCGACGTACTTGTGCCCATCCTCATTAATCAATCCATCGGTTGTTGACCTTTCCATACGCCGGCTAGCCATCAAGAGTCAACCACCCACATAATGCCTGCTTTTGGTTGTCCGAAGGAAATCACGACGTGAGAGCCACTCGCGTAACACACCGTATACGAGCGGTGTAGTTAGGTACAATGGCCTTTCGTCTTCTCATGTATCGAATAAGTAAGTGCTGTGCCAACCCCAGAACTCCGAATAGAAACGACCAGAAAAGAGACAGAAACGCCGTGGATGGATGATATATTGAGTGGTTGCTCATATGCAAGATAAAAGAATAACGACAAAACCAAAGACCAGCTTCAAAAGCCCATAAAAATGTTTGCCGGGGTATGTAAAAGGACGTCAATACCAAATGTATGAAAAGTAGTACATGATTTATATGAAAAGTAAGTTGTAAGGCACTAGCACAACAGAGTGAGTGCATGTTTGCGAGAGCGGGCATGGTATGGTGTCTATAGTGGACACCAAACTCTCGAATAATTTATAGTTACCTGAGGCCTTGCGCGCCACTACGGAGCAATGCTTTCTGGGCTCATCATGCCGACAGTGTCGTCCTTGTCTGTTTGGCTGGCGTTGCCCTGGCTATGCATGCTGTCCTGCCTCTCCATGTTTGGAGCCAAAGCAAGAACTGCAGGGTTGGGGGCTGGGCCAGTTGCTGCACTCATGGACTTCTTCTTGCCAGGGGTAGTACCTGGCGCGCCCTTTTCGGGTGATGCATTTGCGTTAGCTTTAGCCTCGGCAGCAGCAGCTTCCATCTTCTTCTTTTTCTTAGCGAGTGCCAATTGCTCCTTAGGAGATCGTTTCTGAGCGGTTACAATCTTTCCACTCGCGCCCAACCGTGGACGAGGTTTCTTTTGCTTGGTAGGCAGGTCTTCGTCCTCCACAAGGGGCTGATCGCCATTAGCGTGCAGCTTAGCCAGGAAGAAGTTCTTGACCAGGCCAATTTGTTCCTGAATGTTCTCCTTAGTGACTGGCTCTGAAGAAGGCAGTGGTTCAAAGAGATCAGTGGCTGCTTCGCCAGTCGTCTGTGTCTGCATCTGATATTGGTTGCGAACTCTAGTCTGCAAAAGATGCAAGGGCACGGAGATCATGTCAAGTCCCATCTCCTTATCCAGACCCAAGGCCCGGAAACCAAAGAAATCTTCACCGAGGTCCTCAGCAAAGTCACCACTAACGAACTGCTCACTGCCATCTTTGAAAGCACCAACTCCATCAGTGCCGGCATCTTGAGATAGAGCAGGTCGTAGTAGGTCAGTGAGATGAAGCTTCATCCGCTCATGTAGAGCATCCAACTTGGTGCTCAAACGATCGAGCTCATCCTTCGCGTACAATTCCAACGAACTGATGTCATGACCATTCTCGTCCAGGGTGTGGAGGATGACTTCCTCAGGAGTGAACCTGGGCTGAAACTTGGACCCCTGAGCATGCACCGGAGATGGCTTTTTTTCTGACTCGTTGTAAACATTAAAAGTGCGGCACAGCTTCTGAAAGTAGTCTGATGCAACGCTGGTGAAGGCGTCCATGGCTGACGGCTGAAGTTCCTCGAATCCAGTATGGTAGAGGACTTTGGCAATCGAGCGCTTGAGGGCGTTTTGGCATGTTTCGGGGGCCATTACAGGACCGTCATCGCTGATGAAATGAGGTTCAATATCCTGTTCCACGAAGGGATCCGAATTTGACTTGGGAAATTGATTTGTATACACCTATATCCCATTAGTAAATGAGCAGTACCCATCATGGCTTTGACATACCTGAGTTTGAACTTGCATCTGCTTGATAACCGAGATCCTGGTTGCAAGTTTCCTTGTCTCTTGAATCTGATGAATATTCTCATCCATCTTCTTCGTCAGACGACTTGTTGGTGCTGTAAATGACCCAGGCGGCACCAGGCGTAGAAACTCCTCGTGCTGGTTGATAACTTTCCCTTCTCCATCTTCGACCCATTGAAGTTTGGGGTGAATATCCGGTATATTGCTCAACGTATCATAGTAGTCGGGTATCACCTTGGCCTCCTCTTCCTCAATTTCCTCAGCCAGAGTCTCGGTTGGCTTTGTTGCCGAATCTTCCAAAGCCACAGCTGTAGAGTTTGCTTGAGAATGAGTGATGATACCTTCTGCCTCTGCCTCCCTTTGTCGCTTAAGGAATCGACGCATACCAGCCTTGGAGCGAACGAGTGCAGGGGCTTCGGTGTTGAACTTGTTGTCCTTGAAAAGCTGGAATCGCTCCTTGGCAACCAGAGCTCGATCCTTCTTAGTAGTCTGCTTCCATACTTTGTACTCTTCATCCTCAAAGGCCTGCTCGGCAGCTTCACCAAACGCTGAGTTCAGTGCCAGGCCATTGATACTTGGCCCATCAATGTCCATGGCATCGGCGTTGCTCCCCATTCCGGAATGGCCGTTGACCCCGCTTGGTGTGAGCGAGCCGGCAATCGGTGGAGTGGCAAAGCCATTGCTGCCGTCAACCTCTGAGCCTTCTCGGACTTTTCCTATAAGCCCATTTACTTGAAGGATGGGCTTCTGATCTATTGCTGGTGTGTCCTCTTTCTGATCGTTTGGAGCCTTTCGTGCCTTGCTTGTCCCCTTTGCGCCAGCTTTGCGACCTCGTGAAGACATAATGGGCTCGTCATCGGAATCCTCTCCAGCATCGTCGTCTCCGCCATTCTGTTTTCGCCGTTCTTCTGCCTCAACCTCTGCTCGAGAGCGGATGACAAGATCTGGTATCAATGGAATAAGCTTCTCTGCTTCCTTTCTCATCCCATTGGCCATGCGTCGTAATGGGTGATTCATATCTTGGTTGTACCTAAGGCAATTGTCCCAGATCAAGTTAAGATCCACAACAAAATCAGCCTTGGATTTGTAAGTCAGACTTTTCAACTTCTTGGTCATTGTGCCGAGATCCATGGGGTTTTTGATGACTAGAGGTAAATTAGTTTTGTCAGTGGCACGAGACTGTTCGTGGTGTCTCACAATTGTAGTAGTCTGGAGCATCCCTCTTGTTGACTCTTGTCAGAAAAGGGGTGGAATATTCCGTATGCGCCTTGAGTTCTGTCAAGACCTTTTCTAAAGCCTCGTACAATTCCTCCTGGTTCACATTCTCCTCGCTGGCCCATTTACTCCTATTCTTACGGACCTCGTTCATCAAGAGCCGAAGTTCAGCATCAGAGGCGCGAACCTGATCTCGCTTCATGTCGATACGAGCGATGAGATGTTTCAATGTTAGGCTAGAAGCGCCAAGATTGGCGCTACTGAGTGAGCCTTGGTTTGGAACAGCACTATGGTTATTAATTGGATGATGATTGTGATCCATCTCGGCCTGGAGCTGCTTCTCAGAATCTTCAAGTTGTTGTTGTTCTAGCATAGCGGCATGGTCATTCTCCAAGGTGTGAAAGATGGTGTGGAAACTCCTCCGAGCGGCAGCTTCGGTAGCTGTACGAGCTTCCTCAAGTTTCTTGATGGCATCTTCACCATCTTTATCTTTCGACTGTGAGCCATCTTGATCCTTGGATTTGTCACCATGCTTGCTTGGTGATGTCACCGAATGAACAGGTGAGCTCCCTGATTTGGATGGCGACAGTAACGTATTGGCAGGGGCTCCAGCAGAATGAGGTTTTGATGCTGATTGCGAAGGCTCGTCATCTTCTTCGTCGTCATCATCATCGTCGTAGTCGTCTTCATCGATGGTGCGCTTCGCTTTTTTTAAGGGGGGTTCCTTGATTGGCTCGTGGTCGGTCGTGGGAGGGATAATGTTTGCGGAGGGGGGCGGAGAACGTCGTAGAGCAGATATCGCGGGATAATTATAAGAACCATCTTCGGAGAAGAGCAGCGCGACCTTGTCCTCGGTCTTGCGATATAAATCCGCAAATAGGGCGCGTCGGTTCTCTTCCTCGATGTCAAGTGGTGCCTCAGGCATCAGCACACTTGGATTATCAATAGGAGTCTGAGTTCGCGCGGGGACATCATCGAGATGCGATACACTCCTATTACTGTTGGTATGGTGCAAATAGGGAGGTTGCCAGGCGGGCTGGCCGTTGGTGATGGACATGATGGACCCAGGGCGATGATAGCGACAACGGGGCGCGAGTCGCCATGCGCAACAAGATGCGCTCGCGTGCGGCGGGACCGAGGGCGATTAGTGAGCTCAAGACCACATGAGACAAACGAGAGGCATTGGTAGAGATGGCGTATAAAATTTGTTGATTATATGGCACGTGGAGGGTGGTGTTTTGATGGATCGCGTTCTGCCGTTTTGTCGTCTGTTCAAGAGGTGAGGTTGATGATTTGGGGGGAGCCTTGTCAGGTACCTTTCCCGAAGCGGAGAGTTTTCCCTGAGCGAGCGCGCGCTGGACCGACTCGTGGGGGAATCTCGCGGGGGAGAGATACGGGTACTAAGGACCTGAAGAGGCTGATGCTATAGGCGGGTCAGTGTAGGTGATTGGAGAGTTGTCTCGAGTTATTAAATCCCCCTCTCTCTCTACTGAAACTATTGATCGGTATGCCAATCCCTTTGTTTGTTTGATTGTCCGGTCTTCGGCACACTCCCTTCTCATTGATTATCCATAATGTATTCCGTACCTACAGAGGACCTGTTTCGGCCCCGAGGATGCCCGGAGCCCAGATATCTTTGTCATCAAGTCACGTGTCAGAAATCAAGTCTTGAATGAGGACTAAGGTAAACCTACGCGCAGGTCGAAATTGAAGTCAGGCAACGTCTAAGAGTTCAACTTTTAGCACGTCTACCTTCAGGTACCATAATAGAAACTCAGCACACGCTACCCTGTATGAACCGTGGTCTTATATCGAGCCCTTTCATCAAGGGGTGTATTACTAGTGACAATGAATACATGCAAACAATGCAATACACATCCTTGTCTCCACAAACCATGAATGAAGAACAACGCCATCTTTCTAGATCACCCCAGATATTACCTGTAGCCAGTGGTACACAAGATCGAGGAGTACGGGGGGGGGCATGCCTACATCTGTGTCTGTGCCTAGCAAGCCCAAAATGGGGCCCCCAATGAGACCACCAAAGTATCAAACTCCATGTTGTATGGAGCCTTACAACTTCCCGAGGCGTGAAAGATGATGGTGCTCCTTGAAGCAGCATTGTATCAGTCTAGTGGCCAGCTAAACCCTTGGGTGTCTGTGCAGTTTGCTCAATTTTTGTATAATCACTCAAAGAATCTGTAGGATCAAAGGTTGAAGAAGCCATCTACTGCAACTCGGCATGAGGGAGCAGAAAAACTTCTGACTTTAAACTTAGGTGCCAAAACAAAACCGTCCAAAGACCTATAGATTTATAGTAAACTCACTTGAGTCTTTTTGTCGCTTAAGATGGAGGTCCTCAGTTTTCTTGCACCCGTTGCTGGGGTCTGGGGTAGCACAAGTGTCCACGTTACACTCTTCTTAATCCAATGGAATGAATGATCTGGCAAACCCCTGTTAAATCAAAGTTCATGCACTGCCACAGTTGCTGGACGAGCCCCGCCACAAGGGCTATCGTCGTCACTCAGCTCCTAGAG
Organism: Fusarium dlaminii; assembly: GCA_013186775.1. Lineage (NCBI taxonomy): Eukaryota > Fungi > Ascomycota > Sordariomycetes > Hypocreales > Nectriaceae > Fusarium > Fusarium dlaminii. The sequence continues at coordinate 558,430 of JAAOAL010000040.1, forward strand.
CTCCACGCTTTCATTTTCTCCAACTGCCTACCTACTGCTCGGTTAAAGCTCTGAATCCTAGTCCTCCACAACGAATTATTACAACCTGCTCGGCTTTGCTTTTATAAAAGAAGAGACATTTGTTCCTAACGAGGCACCACGTTTGGAATACCGAGTGCTCTCATACGAAATTGGAAGTTAGAGGCTCCGTTAGACTTATCAGGCTCAACTCCAGCTACTTGACTCTTCATGATGCGAATACGACTCCCTGTTGCAGGTACGTCATGGCGTTATGTCCGACTCGCCTCAGTGTTGTCAATGGACTGCCGTCCCATTCTGGGATCAATTTTCACAACTCAAACACGGAATCATTGCCTGTGAATAAAACTAATAGCTCCATTGCTAGGCGTCTTCCTGCTCCTGCTCCTCATTGCCGCCTACGCTGGATTGACTTCAATACAACTTGGCCAATATGTCAACGCCAAAGTGTTGCACTTCACTACCTTCTTTGCACTTACCGTTGTGTTTTACTGGGTTGTCGATACGAATCGAAGACGCGTTATGAATATGACTTTGGTCGTTTGCACAATCGTTCTTGGTGTCGGTTCCGAATTCGTCCAAAGCTTCCTCGATAACGGTCGGGAGTTTGATCTATACGACATTATTGCAAATGTGATAGGAAGTTTGTTAGGTGTTGGCCTTTGCTCGTGGTACCACAAGCGTATGCTCGAGCGCAAGCGACGTAGACGTTACAGTGCTGTTCCTGGCGAAGAGCAGGGTGATGTTGAGCTCGGCGAAGGCCACGAGTCTGGCGTCATGGAAGGGAACAGCCGCTCTCAAACATTGGAAGAGGAGGTGGACAACTGGGACGAGAACGAGATCGATGATGACTGGGACGAGGACGAAACACACGAGACATCAACCAACACTAAAGCGTTGGAAACTAACGCGGACAATGGTGACTTGGGAGATACAAAGAAGCGAATGGACTAACACGACCGATGAGCTTAGCTATGGTCATGTAGAGATACTTCGCCACGACTTATGACTGGATGGCCCCGCACAATTTATGTTCAACTTGATTACATTGTGTTTGATGGCTCGGTGACTGCTTGGTATCAGAGGAGCCAAACAAGAATATCCATTATTTTCCCATATTGGAAATGATACCGACGCTGAACTGTCCTAGGCATTATTCCCGCCTTGACCTGTCTCGTTCTGATATGGCTAAATTATACCTCTCATGGATAGTGCAGACATTAGGGAAAAGTCAGCTTCCAGCTATAATAGCAACTGTACGGGGTATGACTAGCCCACGATGGAAGTATTGCTCATAACCCTTGATATGGATTCCTTTCCCCTATCCTGTCGCGCCATCCTATGGGTTTGTTTGGTGGAAGAGATGCAGCTGTACAAGAAACAGCGACAGAATTATGGTCGGTGAGGTGACCATGCTTGAAAGAAAGTGCGGATTTCCAATCCCTGATGTACAGCAATTCCGTTTCTTGACTGAGTTTAGTTGGCCCTTTGGAGTCAAGATCGGGATCTCCGTCAGAAGTAGATGGGGTTATCACCACTGCTGATGTTTCGAGCATAGGCTCTTCGTCAGCAATAGATGAGGCTACTAGTTCCGCTAGTGTTGTGGCCACTGGCTGGTCATCGGAAGAAAATAAGTCTGCCAAATGCGGTGACGCTTTGAGCTTGTACGGAGCCCGATATCTTTCTGGGTCCCGGCGGGCGGAACATGAAGCTGAAGCTGACTTCTGGGGAAGAGGAAGACCATCTCCAACTGCTCCATACTGATTAGGAAGACGAAGAGGACGATGCGCCAGATATGCAGGCCCAGGACGCTTTGTGCTATGCCACTGCTGGCCGTTGATATAGGCCATGGGCACTTGCGGTATCATTTGGTAAGGCGGTCTGCTATTACTTTGGAATCCTCGGGGCTGTCCTTCTCCTGATAAGTAATTCCCAAATCTATTGGAAGTTAGCAACGACAATTTGACCGATACTGTGAGTGTTTTATCTATATTACAAGCCTTCGCTGTAAGATGATGTGCCCGGTCCTGGGGTTTCCTGTCGAGGAAGCATAGCGATCAATCCACCCACTGAGCCCCGAAGACGAGCTTTTATGTTTGAAGACACGATGGGGCCAATGGAATGCAATAGGGACAACTGTTCAGAGGATTAGGCAGATAACTCTGAGAGAAGCTGTCTCGATCAACGAAAAAACAGGGCATTCTAAGTTGAGAGAATTCCGAGAAGGGCTTCGGTGTCACTTTATATCTAACAATAAGAATAAAGTACAGGTTAAGTTTCGGGAATCTAAGGTAAACGGTGATGGCCATCTTTGATAGGTAGATATTTTGTCAATCTCAGGATGACTGCAAAGCTTTTGTGAACAAGCTTTGCGATAATCACTTAATACTAAAGTGAGGGCTTCTACACTTCTGCCAGGCCGCATGTACCTAGGGAAGATCGCATATAATTTCCACCGCGATTCAATACGAGCCTGAGAAGACTATTGGATCAGGGATTCAACATGACTCCTCATTACTGCCTATCACTTACATCGATGCGTGTTTTTGTGAGAGCTTCTGTTTGAGTATGTACCGGGCACAGTCCTTGAGCGAGTTAGAGCATATTGATCGCTTTTCCAACAAATCTGATAACTGAGGAGAGTTTTAACTAAAAGCTTGCGCAAGGTTTGACTCAGCCGGCTAAAAACATTAGCTTGTCGTGCAAGTGATGATGGAGCCTTTTCAGCATTGCGTCAACTCATGAGATTGACCACTGGAGGAAGGATAGGAGAACTTGATGTTGGGAGGGGGAAGTGTTTTATATAAGACCGATGTAATCATCGAGCTTGTAATTATTGTGTTACTTTGGAGAAGGGTACTGAGAATACACAGTGCACTTAAGTTTATCCAATAACGTATAAGAGACCGTCAAGACACGAGGAATTCGACTTGCAATCCACATAGAGAATGATTCTAAAGGAGAAAAAGCAACGTGCCAACAACAATCAGTGCAAAAGGAATACATTCCTGTTAGGCATTGTTAGACTATCTCGAGACAACCGCAATCGCATTGCGAACCTGGGGAGGTCCCAACTTTAGAGAGGACACAAATGCACCACAACCCTACAGTATGAGTAGGTAGCTATTGTGACTGTTTCTGTAACCTGTCTCAGAAAGACGGGAGAGGAAGGCTTCAGGGTTTGAGTAGGTATTTTATCTCGGAGGCGAGATACAGGTCAAAGTCAAGGTGAGTGCCCCCACCTTCACCGTTGACCGAGCCAGGTGAGACCCCACTGACGAAATGCTCCAAGTCGCAAAACCCGTCCACGCCTGACCCCAGCTTCATACAGCTACCTCGTCTCGCCCGAATACCTAAAGTGACACTGACAAAATGGCGTCAAAAGGAAAAGAGGCAGCGCAAAGGTAAGAGACCAAAGAAACTCAAACCAACCTCTCATGAAATGGAAGACACAAGCTTACCCCCACATAGTAAAGATGCTACGCCAACAAACCCACGGGGCATCCCCTATGCTCCGTTCGTCGACAAGGTCGAGGACTATGTCTCTACTCGTGACGACGTCGAACCCACTCTACGAAGCTTCCAAGAAATGATATCGTGAGTCAAAACTCGTCGAGAAGCTTTAGGACGACGCACGCCCTCAAATGCACGCTCTCTTCAGCTTGCGATGTAGGCATTGGCGCTGACTCTGGATGGTGGGGTAGGAAATACCAATTCATGGAGATGAACCTACAGAAGCGAATGGGTGGCCTCAAGGAGAAGATCCCGGATATCCAGAAGACTCTTGACTCGGTCAAGTTTTTGAAATTAAGAAAGGTGTGCACGTGCAGCGCATTCTTGGACAAAGCAGGACTGATGCTTGGTGCAGGATGACGACGAGGCGATAGACACGACGTTCGAACTTAATGACACTCTGTACTCGAAGGCGAAGATTCCTGCGACAGAGGAGGTCTACATCTGGCTAGGAGTAACGTCTCCTTATCGCCAAACTTGGCAGCAGAAAGCTGACATTCTACAGGCGAACGTGATGCTCTCGTACCCCATAGACGAGGCAGAGACACTATTGAGTTCCAAGCTATCCACAGCAAAGACCAGCTTGTCTAACTGCGAAGAAGACTTGGATTTTCTCCGCGAACAAATCACGGTAAGTTTGAAAGCCTTCGCTACAAGGGTAGGCCGTCACTGACTATGCCGTAGACAATGGAGGTCGCTATAGCAAGAGTTTACAACTGGGAGGTTGTGCAGAAGCGAAAGGACAAGGTCGAGGAGGAGGAAGAGAAGAAGAAGAAAGGGAAGTCCCAAGGCGAATAATTCAAAAGAAGAGGTCCTCCTGGTATCTGATGTGTCCATGAAATGTTAAACTGCAAAAAGTAGAGCAAAAATGAGAAAAATAACAAATTCTTTGCCAGTTTGTTGTTTTGGTAAATTATGAGAATTAGCAACGGACCTAGCGCACCAAAAGTATCACACGAATTGTTAGGCAGACGCTTTGCTTCGAAAGAAATACATAAATTCGATAACAACCTTAGAAATCCTAATGTACACAGGCACAGTACCTTAGGCAAGGAGTGATGAAGCTAATAATAAGGGACCTACCTGGTCTTAGTGGAGGAGGTAAAGTGCTGGGAGCGACCCTGGATTGGCTGTCAATGGGATGAACATGGGCTGCCCGATACTCCGATAATCTCGATTGGCGCATGCAAATTGTTCCCGCAGATGCAGATAGAAATCGAACTTTCCAACTTCGTGTACGCCGCCACAGATATCTCAACTCCCGCACTTGATTGCTACGCTACATACAACCTTCTTAGCTGTATCACAGGCTTTGAAGAAATGGGCGAGAAATGCTGAGAAGTGCAACCCGGGAGCTGAGGCGAGGGTGGCACTTGTCGAAAAACGTGACAACCCAAACCAAGGTGAATATCAAGAGTCGAGTTTTCTTTCGTTTTTACGATGTAAAGCTTACAATTGACTCTTTCAGTCCGCGTCGCACCTCAAACCAGCCCAAGCCCGCCGATATGTGTCTTCTGTGGACGCACTCGAGACCGCCATAGTCAACGGCCGTCGTGTCGACGACTATCAAAAGCGCCGCAAGAAAGTACTATCCAAGCGCTTGTACGATCCGGAGAATGTTTTTAAGTTCTCAGACTTCAATCAAGACAATGGGCGCGGGCGAATTGAGCGACGGTTGAGGATGCTCAAAGGCTGGGTAGAGCAAAGTCCTGCAGTTCTGCTTCGTAAATATCTTGCTCTGGAACAACCATCTCGAGAAACGCTTTTAGAAATTGCCGCCATCCGAACTGTGCGCCTTCCGGTCGTCGTGATTCAGATGCACCTTCGACATCAGGTGGAAGCCGACCCCGAAAACAACCGAGATCTTGCCCAAGCGCTGCCAAACGAGTCGCAATGGGAAGCCTTGATGAAGACCCTTGAATACAGTGGGAATACAGAGGAGCGATTGAACGAATATATGAGTATACTTTTCGCCAAAACCGACGAAGACCGATGCCGACTGTTCTTGGCAGATATGTCTCCGAAACCTGTCTTCATGCTGAACTATCTGCTAAGATTGGGATCGGGCATTAGCAAAATCTCGACTTTGGACCACCTTTTGGATTATGTTCAAGAACGGTTACGTGCTACGACTGAGAAGGCTCGCAAGATCTCTTGGGGTAGAGGGCGTGCAAGCAGTGACATGGAAAGATTCACGACAGAAGATTTCATGATCATCATGGAACGACTTGCCTTCCACTGTCGTCGCATAGAAGCAAGGCGCCTGATTGTGCTTGCCGATATAATGGCGGAATTTATTTTCAACTACAAAATAGGTTCTGCCGAACAGACGTACTGGATGAGATGCAAGTACTTCAATGCTGGCCTGACCGCTATTGCCCGGAATAGCGGATCTGGGCCGCAGCATTCGTCTGTGCCCTATGCGTACGTCTGGGAGGCCCAACGTACTCTTCTGAGAATGTCTGGCAGTCTCCCGGAAGCCCTTTTGGTAGACAGAAATGCGTTCCGCGCAATCAGAACTGTGCTATCCGGGATGCCAAAGAATAGAGACGAGATCCATAACGCCACACGATATTCAAAGTCATGGCCACCATATCTACGGCCAGCAGACGGTATGGACGAGGCCATGGAAGCAGAAGAGAGCTGGTCTCGCGTTGTCCGGGCAGGGATGATGATGCAGGAAGCAGGATTCTCCAAACACGAGACTGACAGCGCATTGGATATTCTGCTAGGCTTAACCCCTAGTGGTACTCCAGCAATTCAGCAGCAGGTCAAAGTAGATCCGAAGCAAGATCTTTCGGCTTGGCAAGCATCAATCATTGCTACACGCAACGCTCATGAAGCATGGAAGCAGTTCTGCCAACCTCCAAAAGCTGGCATGGCCCCTGGGCTGCCAGAATATGCAGCCATGTTCCGGAGATCATTTGCTCGTGATGCCGATCCAGAGAAAGGCAGTTTACCAGGAGACAATTCTCTGAGTCATCCTACAAATGAGGACATGAATTTGACGGAACTGGAGAAGCTGCGACAACAACCCCCGACACCTCAAGAGTTGTATGGGATGATGAAATGCGACGGATTGCTGCCCGATGAACACATCCTTCACATTTTAGTGGCAAACGCCCAAACTCTGCAAGAATCTCATCGTTATCTGCGAGAAGGAAGCACAGAGCATCATAACTACGCTCACTTGTTGGTACCCGAACCAACAGCTGACATGCTGAAGACTATTCCCTTACCATTGTTCTCAGCGTACGTGGATATGTTGTCCAAGACAGTGCACCCCAAAGGCAGTAATCTGATACGCGCCATTCGGCTCGCAGAGCTGCGTGTGGGTCGCAGGAACCAGAACTGGCTACCTCATGTCTGGGCACCTATCATGAAGAATGTCGGGCAGCATCATTATGGTCTGAAACTCACCCTGGAAGCACAGCTTCGTTTGATCATACACCTTGTAGATCGTATCGACGCCGTGCAGGGAATGACTCTATTTCTCTTCAACAGATTTGTGAGAACCCTGCGGAAGATTTTGCGAAGAGAGCTACAGGTGCTGGCGAGCGCTGTAGAAGCCAACAACACCAATTTCAACTTACTTGGCGCCCTTTATTGCAGAAACGCCGAGGAAGACGGTGCAAACACCGAGATAGACACCGAGGCAAGGAGCAACTCAGCTCTGCATCTATTCCGTATTCTTATTTCACGTATGAAAGGCTTCTATCATGCACTCGTTGCTGAGGAACAAGAGAGGCAGCGGCCAGAAGCAGAAGAAACTACAGATCTATCGTTTGTGGATATCATGCGATCACGGCGAGATCCCGTGTTGGCGCCCTTTGCTCACGACCTGATGCAGTCGCTGGCGTTTGCAGGGGAGTATAATGAGATGGCTCAGTTGACAATGTGGCTCATGACGGAATGGGGCCCTCTACAGTCACAAGAAGACGAGATGATAAACATGGAGGAGTTGCCTCACGACGTGGACATGCTGGAGACTCTTTGTGCGTATCGTGCGTTTGCGGAACCCATGTTGACGGACGAAGTGCGCAATCGTGTACGAGACGTCCGATTCCAGATTGGGATCTGGCAATGGCCAGGTGAGCAGATGGTACAGTCGTATATCCAGGCCAATGCCGTTCACGGACATGAAGAGTTGACTCGAGTTCTCAAGTGGGCTCGCATCCGAGAACACAATCGACAGAATCACCTGCTCACGAATGTCGAGGATTTAGATCTGGAGGCCATTGAAAACAAGCATGAGACTGCAGAGCACCAGTTCAGCACCCATGGAGAGTTTAGAAAGAGGAGAGCCCTGCGAAGTGGCGAACAAGGATCATTGCTGGGAACCTAGGGTCTTGGCTTAATATAACAGAACATTGATGGCGGAATTTAGACGCGGTGGCGTTTATCGTATATGTATAGAACATTGTACAACATCCATGAAAAAGGCGTCTGTTGGCTGAAACGACGGTAGAAAAAGAAGCAATGAAATTTCAAAGTAAAAGGGATCTGTCTATTTAGTAGCTTAAGGGCTAAGAGCTGAGCCACGGTCCATATATCTGGCTGATTACTTTTCTTACCTACGCTACTAACGGGCGGCTATCACCAAATGATAAAGGGACCCAAGACGACGGTTCTGGAGGTCATCTATTCTTAACTAGCCACTCAGGGAGGAAGCATGAAGGGGGAAATGAGAAGGGCTGATCAGGTCTAGACCCGTCAAGGCCAACTATGGGTCGACCAAGCCTAAAAAAGCATGATATCGGGAAGAGAACAGAAGAGAAGACCGTATCCATGAAGGCATCACGAAACCCTGTAACAGGCACTAAAAGCCTACAAGGCCGCAGGTCGGTTCAGTGGAGAGGGGACGATTGGCAGCTACTGTAGGTCCCGGCCGCTGTGGAGATTGTGCCGCCAATAGGAACAGGCCGCGAATAAGCTGTTGAAACAGAGCGCTTAGAGCCAGTCTTTTATAGTACAGCTTGACAGAGACGAGACAAGCTTGATTGGCTGAGGGTTTTCGGATATTTTCTTGTAAAATGTTTTACATGTAAATTTGATGGGGCGTTTGGATTGGGCGCCTGTTGATACTCACTCAGGCGTGGCTGGCGGACAGGACAGGGCAGGGCAGGGCAGAGCTATTCATGGATGGTTCAAGAGAGAGACTCCATGGGCCATGAAAATATGAGATCCGATACGACATGAGACTTTTGTGAGGCGATTCATCGTCTTTTGCTGGCGCTAATTGGATATGAGTGATTCTTAGGGGCAAGCACTGCATATACATTAACAGAGTGTTACCACCAACTTTGTGTGAATGGTTTCACTCCTAGTACTCTCAGCATACAATACACACTCACTCACTCACTAGCCCTGATCACTTTCGTCTTTTCCTCTCCTTTTCCTTTTCCTCTTTCTCTTTTTTCCTTTGTCAAGTATTTCCTATCTCTCTCTGTTTTGTGTGACTCTCTTTCATACTCAATCTGTTCCTTTCATTCACCGCTTTGTTCTTCTTCTACTGTTGGTTATCTTTGACGCTGCGAACAGGCTCCCTTCTCTTCACTGTTTGTGTGTCTCAGCACCAAAAAAGCTGAACAAGTGACTCTTTTTGTTTTGTTTTGTTTGGAGACAATTCCTATTTACTCTTAATCAGCTTGAAGTTGGGAGGAAGCGATCCACGAACTCGTACATTATTTTTTTCGTGCAACTATCAAATCATTTCAAACGACTTATACAACTTTGACTCACGAACCGACCAACGATTTCAACGAACGAATCTTTTCGACTGCACCAACACGCTCTTTCTTTCAGCAAGTCTATACTACTATCGACATATTCTTCACAATGCGGTGTAATAGATCAAGGCTCGCCGTGGCCTTCTCACTCCTTTTGACTGCTCAGTCCGCCCAGGCTGGCCCTATGTGGACGGGTAGAATGTACAGAGAAACTGATAACACTTCTGAAACTGCTGGATCTAACTCGGGTGACAGAGAAAAAAGAAACCCTGGCGCTTTTCTTGACGTTAGGATGGAAAACTCCCAAACTCCCACAGCAGCTCACGACGGATACGGGTATGGATCAGATTCGGAGACAGAACGTGAGGATTCATATCTAACAATTTATCATAGCAATGGCAATGGAGATCAGACTACGCCTCGTCCTGTTTTTGAGACACTCAACTCGACACCAGAACCGAATCCGTTACTCTCAGAAAATCAAGGTGACGACAAGAAGAAGAGCCCCTACTCTGATCTCCCCGAGCCTATCGAGGTTATCCCCGTTCAGCCAACCAGTGATGTCTCTGAGCAGACGAGTGATGCTCAAGAATCAACCCAAGAGCCTGGAGATAAGCCAACTTTCACGCAGAACCCTTCTGCACCGATTCTCACAACCTCAATCGTGCCTAAGGACCCTACCACTGTGGTTGAGAAGCCAACCTCGGCTGAACAATCAGACTATAAGCCTCCCAAGGACACGGCTGTTGTCTCCGAGACTGCCCCAGTTACCAAAGACGTCCCTACCTCCGCAAACGAGGCACCGACATCCGAGCCTATTAATGATGCTACGACTGTAGTGCCCGCGGTCCCTACGACCGAAGCAGCTCAGAAGCCAGAGAACACAGATACTCAGAGTCTGTCCTCTACCCTCGACCTTGGTACACTTCAACCTTCAGATGGGGGGAAGACTAAGCCAAGCGCCGTTGAAGAGACCACGGCCCCTGAAGCGCCCTCTGCTCCCGCTACAACAGCTCCAGGAAACGAGCAACCTACCACCTCTGCTGTTGAAGAAGAGACGACTACTTTTGCGTATCAGCCGACTCCTACTGGTTATCTTACAACCAAGGCGCCTTCGGATACAGCTTTCCCGGTCAACCCTAAGCACCCTACTCAAGTGTATCCTAAGCCTCCTACCACATCTGAAGGCCCCCTGGAGGAGACTTCCGCCCCTGAGACGGAGTCTCCTGCGGGTACAACTCAGATTGTGTCTGTAGTTCAACCTGGGGAACCCCAGTCTCAGACGACATCTGATGCACAAAGCCAGCCTGCTCCAACTTCAGAGGCTGCTCAACCTGAGACCCAGGCCCCAGTCTCCGAACCTGCTGAGCCTAGCAATCCTGCTCCCACCTCTGAAGTTCAACAGTCTTATGTTCCCGTGCAAAACCCCAGTGGTCAACAGCCTGATACTCCAACTGCTACTACTGCACCAGCTCAGCCCCAGAACCCGGTTGCTACTTCACAACCTGCTCAGTCTCAGCCTGGCAATCCAGTTTCAACTGCCCCCTCCCAGCCCCAGAATCCAGTTCCTACTACGCAACCAGCTCAATCTCAGCCAGAGAGCCCAGTTACATCCCAGGTCCAACAGCCTGAGGCGCCCGCAGTCACTTCAGCAGTTCAGCAGCCAGCTCCTGTCCCTTCGAATGGTCAGCCCCAATATTCTGCACCCGACTCCAATACTCAACCTGCAGTTCCCGCTGCACCACCTACCAGCACCGTCCTTGTATCTGACCCCTCATCCCCCGAGACGACTTCGGCACCCAAGATTGTCCCCTCGGGAACATCGGCCAACGGCGTTCCAACCATCAACCCTGGTGTTCCCACAGGAACCAGTGCCATTCCTGCTTCTGCGTATGCCAGCAACGTCGTCGATGCTCGCACATATAACGAGGAATTTGCCAAACTCACACCCGAGTCTTCGTGTATGAAGGGCCAGGCTGCTTGCATTAACGGACAAACCGGTGTATGTGATGACACTGGCAAGTTCCAGCTCACACCTTGTGATACCAAAGGCGAGAAGTGCTTCGCTCTTCCTTTGTACAACTTTGAGGGTGGCATCAAGATTGTCTGCGAAGATCCTGCGACTGCTGCCAAGATTCTTGGTGGAACTCCAAGCAGTGGTGAGGACAACACTGTTCCCGGAAATGGAGATGGGGGCAAGGAGCAGCCTACAACTACATCAGCCGCCGAGAAGCCCGCGGTTCCCGTGGTTACTGTTACGACCATAGTTACTGTCGATGACGGCGCAACCCCTGAACCAACTGGAGAGCCTGCTAAAGACCAACCTTCTCAGCCTGCTCAACAGCCATCACAGCCAACTCAACCTGCCAATGGACAACCTTCACAGCCTAACTATCAGCAACCTTCGCAGTCGCAGCCTGTGTCTGAGCAGCCTACCCAGCCCGCCCCTGAACAGACAAGCCAGTCAGCTCCCGAGGAGCCTTCTCAATCTCAACCTCTGCCAGAGAAGTCCACTCAGCCTGCTCCTGAGCAACCTAGTCAACCAGCTCAGACGCAGCCAGCCGAGGAGAAACCTAGTCAGACAAACCCCGCGGAGCCTTCCAACCCTCAACCAACAAAGGCCTATGAAGATTTACCTCCCACTTCTGCCCCCGTCGCTGAACAAAGTACCACGTCTGTTCCTCTCCCCAGCGGCACAACCTTGACCAAGTCCATCAAGAAGCCTGACGAAGCCAAGCCCACCGGCTCACCAGGCGATGACGACAACAAAGGAAACGACGGCAATGACAAGGGCAAAGATGGTCATGATGACGATGACAAGCCCACATCTGTTGTCCTCATCCCCATTCCCGACAAGGCTACAGATACCTCGTCTCCTGCTGCTACAGAAGCTCAAGTCGACAATGAAGGCAGCAAAGATGACAAGAAGCCCGCTGCTGTAACACGCACTGGTGACGATGCTCACGCTACAACCATTGTCGTCGATGGCACTCCGACTGTATCGGTCTACTTCACAGTGACAGTCACAGAAAAGGACCAGGCTACCGTCACCGTCACTGAAAAGGAGAAGGAGACTGTGACGCTGGTGATTAGCGCATAGATTCTTGGTTTTTTGTTTTCCTATAAAAATTCCTTATTTGTTTATTTTGCGAGCTATTGAAATATTGGTGAACCGAATGGGGCGTATTGTGGTAATGAAGTTGATTTATGCAGCACAACGTTGGCACGCGGCCACAACCATTTTAGATTGACAGCAAGATTACAATGATGTTCCCAGTTAAGGATAGATCTAAATCTTGAAAAGAAAACTATAATACATAACCCGTTCCTAAAGACTTGGTCCTCGTGGACATTGCTTAATTTCCATTGTTATGCGAAATGTCTTGTCGCCTCTTGATTAAACTGATATATGATAAGAATGCTTGTTGCACCACCAACCCCTTGTTCGTGCGCTTGGTATCATTTATAATAGATAAACCTCCCCCAAGTCATATCGTCCTGACTTGATTTGATTATTCCTGTACCGTCGTCATCTCGCCATTATGAGATGCGAGCTCTATGTTTGTTTATCATAAACCCTCAAGTCCCGTTCCTGTTCCTGTTCCTGGCCGTGCTTGATCATACACTTCTGCTAACCATCATACACTTGCGCAAAGCAGATTATGCACCCGATTGACTCATGACAGGGTAACACTTAACCATCAGCTTCCTCCCAACACAAATATTTCGAGAGGTTGCGTGTCATCCCCAAACCGTAAAAATTAGGTTGCCGCAGCTATCATGCCCCAGCCCAACCCAGATGTATTCCCGTCCGCAACTCCACCAAATCATTGCAGTTAACGCCAGATAAACAGACTCCATTATCACACTTCAATCCTCGGAACCCCGATGCTAGTGGTTGGCTTGCGTAGAGTCGGATACCGAGTCATCTATGAATGGATCGCCAACTTCCAGCCTCTTAGCTGCAGGCTCATTGCCCTCTTCATCGACTCCATATTTATCTTGCCATAGTTTCCGCATAACTTGGTAAATGAACATGAACTGAGGACGGCCCTGAACCATGCCAACACGCTGCTCTCGGAGATGGTCGACCGTTTCGAAAATCAGGTCCGGACCCTCTGCTGGCTCGTCATACTTCTCAAAGGTGCCCAGTTCTAGCTCGCGCATTAGATGCTCGAGTGTAATGAAGGTGCCGGTTCGGCCAACACCAGCACTGCAATGGATGATTCGCGGGTTCTCGGGCGCGCTCAGCTCGCGCGAAATTCGCATGAGTTCAAAGAAGCCATCGAGATCTTCCAGTTCGGGAACCCCAAAGTCAGGCCATCGTCTATACAGAAGGTGCCACACGATTCGGGGCTCTTCTTCATCCTTCAAGTGCATAAGTAGCTTGCGCTTCTCAATAGCGCCTTCAGCAAGTTCTTCGAAAGAATCGTACGTGATCTGGGCCTGCCAATCATCGTTCCACGCATCGTGTTCGTTCAGAGTCCAGGTAGGGTGATCTTGGTTATCGGGGAAGTATTGGTGACATTTGACAACTCCACCCTCTGCCATGGTTGTCAGCTGTACGATGACGGCAGGTGAAGACATTTGCTCCGCAATCATGCGCCAGACATAGTCGATTGATGGCTGCGTTGGCCCTTGCATGGCGATGTATCGTAACGGCTCACGGCTAGGATCGGAAGGTGAGGTAAGAGTGATCTCGGAAGCGTTGACATAGTCAAGTTCATCCTCAGGGACCTGCAGTTTGACTCGGTTGTGATTCCAAGGCTTGATGTTGATGTAGCGATCCATCACACCCTTCTCCTGGGTGTCAACCTGCTTGAAAGTCCCCCATTTGAACTCTTCATCCCCCTCATTCTTTGTGCCCTCGAGAACTCGGTCTCGTTCCGCCCACGTCAACTCCTGGAATTTGAAATCAATATCTATAAAATGTCAGTCCTGATTAATGCGCCACCTCTGGGTGTTGTATACCCTGCATCGAAGATTCCAAAAAGGCAGGAATTCGGGGACATGACCCCTTTGAATTAGCCAGCGCATCGCCTTCGGCCGTGACGGGTCGACTCTTGACACCGTCGTGGCTCACGACGGCCGGCGGAGGACTGGAAGGCAATTCGACGGGTGGACTGTCGCGCGCTCTCTTTGTGGAGCCGCGCAAACGGAAATTTCGGAATGCGGCCCTCTTTGAGAGCTTTGACTTTTGTGGTAGGACTTGTTGCCCGTCCTGTTGTTGCGACTGCAAAGTTGCAGCCTGTAACTCGGTACTGGCGATACTGTCGACAGTATCACTGCTGGAGCGTTCGACGGAGGTCTGGATCGTGGGGTTCTTGGGTTTGCGCCTGAACTTGGGGATCCTGTCCATGGCGTCGGGGTTGGGTAAAGACAGGTGTGAATATCCCCAGGAGAAGTTGCGCTTGAGGCTGGTGCTCGTCGCGGTTTTCGCCAGAGGCTTGAACAACAGCGACAGCCCAAGTATAAGAAGCAAAGGCAACGGAGATTTGGGCGTAAGAAGAGGAATAGCGTTGGGCCCTCTTGGCTGGTGGAGGTCAGGCAGGGGTCGGATCCGCGTGGTCTTTGGAGGGGCGCAGACGCAGTCGATGGCGGAATCGTTTAATAGTGGCGGGATCGTGAGAAGAGGCGAAATATTACAAGGGTTATATGTCGAGAAGCGGAAGAAGTAGAAGAATAGAGAAGTTTGAGCTGATGTGAAGCAGGTAGGAGGAGAAGGAGAAGACGTGAGTGGAGTTGATACCGCAAACGGAAAGATTTGGGGTGTAAGAGACAGAGGAAGGAGTAAGGTAGGCAGTCAAGGGGTAAGTAAAATAAAGGTAAAAGGTAAAAATAAAAAGGAGCGAGCAAGAGCAAGAGGAAAGGAGATTGATTCTTGGTTGGCTGTAACGACTGTAAGAGCAGAACAACGGCGTCTACCTTAGTAGTAGTCAACCAAATATTCACGAGGACCTCGAAATCGAAAAAATGAGGAACGACGGGATGCGACGTGACGTGACGTGACCAAGAGAGACTTGAAACTCAAACTCAGACGTCAGTCAACGTGGGGAAGGGAAGAGTTTGTTCCAAGAATATCTTATCTTACGGCACAGGCACACGCACTCTGATGTAACTTGATCTCCTGTATCGGGAGTACCTTGCCTTTGCCTTTAATGAATGATCTGCAAGCGATGGTCTAGACTAGACGTGATAATCGACAGCTTTCATCCATTGTTCGGACACGTGCTCATTGTTTATATATACTATACCCGATCCCGTGGTTCAGTCGCTGATCATGCACCCGAATCTAGGTATTCTCAAGCCCAATCTAGAGTCAATAGTTGCAAGGACTTGTACCTGGTCTAGTAAAAACTCTTCCCCCCCCCTTCTCTTGCACTGGCAGTGGCTCATCCCTGTATTATTTTAGCTGCGTGGCGGCTGCTCTGTTGGTTGTCGTTGTCGACGGATTTCTATTTTCGTCTCAAGGCCCATCCCGTTATATTGGGTTAATGACGTGGAGGATGGGCATATCATCCTGGCAACCAGCTCCCTATTAACCACCACCTTTTCTCCTCCACGATCTTTGCCTCATTCTGTTCTATTCTCAATTTTATCTTTATTACTCAGCGGCATTTGCTTGCGTGGCATCGACTTGATCAACATGATCAATCCTCGTGTTGCTTCCCAGTTCCCACTAAAATGGTTCATACTACAGCACTTCTCATGAATCCCTGTAGTCTATAAGTGGAAGATATCCAATGATGTTCAGACGTAAATTGCGAACAAAGTATTGTGAGATACATAAGGATCTACTAAGCTTAGTCAATCATCACCTTTAAATCGTGACTGTCATTGCTGGAAAAATAATCCGTTTGGGCATGTTTCTATAATGTCTCAACTTCGTATCATTCACGTGTTTCTGTGTTTCATCCCCAAAAGTAGTGTGAGCCATTCATATGACTGCTTCAGGCCACTCTTGGATCTTTCAGGTAAGGTCAGCTGAGCTAATCAGTCAATTAATTGGAAGGAATATGCCCAAGTTGAGTTTAACATTTAAAGCAATAACTGAATTATCCCATCCCCAAACGCCCAATCATATCCTCGCAGATATAATCCGTCGATTACATATTTCTTATAATACAATGAAGCGAGCCTGTTCTTACAAATTGAGTTGTTTGCCATGTCACTCGCTTCACACGGCAGAGTAGATGCCAGTCACGTACTTGCCACACTCAATCTTTTGTTCCAACGAGACCTTTCGGCCCTTTCCACCGTCCAGACGGATTGTCTTGCGAGGAGTCACGGACAGCCGGTGGAAGTCTGGTGAACCTTCCTTACGAGCATCGGCTGCGCTGTCCAGAGCGGCAATATAAGCTGGAGCGTTCAAGTTGGTTCGTTTTCCGGTGCCAAGCTGATAGTGCTCGTTGCCACCCCAGAATACGACGTCTGCTCCCCAGTTGGTCTCGTTCTCGGTCCCTTGGCCCGTGACCGAGACTTCGGTGACATTGTCCATGATAGCCGAGCAGTGAGTGGCCCCAACTGACAGAGACTTGAGTTTAATGGGGCTCATCTTGTTGGTTTTCTCGTCAAACTCGAACAAGGACGAAAGACCCTTCACCTTGGTCGGCTTGGGCGAGACGTGTGACCATCGACCAGTGCCCAGTGTCCCGTACACTCCTTGGCCGCAAGCCCACAGATCTGTAGTCACGGGGGGGAGCCTTCTCGCTGGAGCAAGAGCTTTTGTGTTGCCAGGAACTGTCGTGGTTTTTGCATCCACAGTGAAGAAAGTATTGTTCCCACCTGCCGCTATGGATGTTACCGTCGGGACAAGCCCAGTGCCAGCGTAGGACAGGTTGGTAGGAACCATTACCGGGGTGTCAGAAACTGAAAGGCCAAAGTCGGTATCGATTCCAAGCTGGCCGAATGAGTTGTCACCAAATCCAAAAATACGTCCAGTTTTATCGAGAACAGCCGAGTGGTAATCGCCAGTTGCAATCTGTGCCACGTCGAATCCCTTTAGAGTTGTAATTTCGTGAGGTTGGTCGTAAGGTCCCTTGGGCCTGTTATGCCAATTCAAACCTGCAATACCCATCTGTCCCTTGGAAGGAAACTCGAGAGCACTAGCAGCAGCGGAGAAGACACGTCCTTTCGAGGTGAGCATGAGACAATGCTCCTGGCCGCTGCTGATGTCCTTCACGGTCTCACCATATGACAGACCAGACGGTGTCAAATTGCGGAAATGTATGTTCTCTCGGGCACCGCCAGATCCCCATATAGACCAGGAGGACTTTTTCTGTTCTTCTTTCAGACCACCCTCTTGATCGTCGCGAGACGCAGGGATAGAATATACATTTCCGTTGCGCGATAGAGCAATAATTCGATCAAGCGAAACATCAATTTTGACAAGATCTTTGCCTGTAAGTGTAGGCACGGGTGAAGGGTCTTGCTGATTGTAGCCCAAGCCCCATTGAACCAGATCACCCTTCTCAGTGACTGCTGCACCAAAGATGGATGTCAACTTGAGGTCCCTGAGAACCTTGTCATCAAAGAAAGAAATTCTCCGAGGTACTTTGACATATTTTTCACTGGAGTTTGGATCGATGACCTTTCCAACATTGGAGCCCCAGGCATAAACTCCAGGATGTTCCCAACTATTCTTAACTTGGAGATGTTGGGAGCTGATAAGATCTCGATTCTCTTCTTTGGACTTGACTTTCTTGCGAGGCTTCTCAAACTCGAGTTCAGCCTTAGTAGGAATTTCGTTCTTCTCGACTTCAGCGGGTGCTGAAGACTTTCCAGTCAATACGGGATAAAAGTAGGTTCCAGCAGCAGCAAGACCAAAGACGGCTGCAAAACTAATGATTTTACCACCGCGGTTGGGAGGAGGCTGAGAATACTCGCTGCCATAATCATGGGCGTAGCGAACCCATTGGCGCCGAGATATAGTGAGTGGCTGACGAGCTTGGGAGCGAACAACAGCTCGCCCAAGAGTCGCTCGAGAAACGTTCATTTTGAAAACTTGCTAGCAAGGGGTCCGAGTCAATTTTGGTAATATCTGCTCTGAGAGATTTCAAATTGCATCAAAGTTGAACCTAGTGTCGCCTCCCGATGAAGGAGAAAATGTTGTGAGGTCATAGAGCTGAAGCTCCCGCAGTAGCTAACTTATTTACGGATAATGGTCAGCAAAATTCTTTGGGCTGTGGCAGGTCTACTAAAGACGATGAACTGTGCCACAGGCAGATCTGAGCACGCGCCACATACCGCCATCGGCGGTTCGGCCGCGTTAGCTCCGACTTTAGCATTCAACGCCTGTTGCGTGGCTTCTAAGTTACAGGAGCTCCCGCGAACCCTTGAGCTCTGTCAACACCATGTACGAGGACTCTTGGTATACGCTGATGCCCGACTTGGGCACCAGCAAGAAGAGTCACTCTAGTAGCCAGAGCCAAAGTCATGGTCACCGTCGCAAGGAGTCTCTGCTCCAGCAACCCAATGTATGCCCCCCGCGAATTGGCGCCCCGCCATAATTGTTGAAGCTCATAGGATGGGTTTAGGAAACAGGCCAAACACACGAAGCTGCGACGCCATTGCCAAATGTTTACGAAGAAATCGAGGATACCGACACTCCACCAGAACCGACGGTCCTTCGCCGAGCCAGTTCCTACTCCGACTTCTATCGAGTGGTCAAGGAACAGCTGTCTAAAGACACAGGACCATGTCCTAAGAAGACCGACAAGCACAGCAGAGCATGGGAAGCTCTGACGCTTTCAGACTCTAGTCAGAGACTTGAAAAACACGACGCCATTAGCCTTGAATCGTACGATGAGCAATTGCTGGATGCCAGTCAGCAGGAATACTTGTATGCATACCACGTCATGCGAAGATGACATTTCTATGAAGACAACACTGACTGATACCAGACTATATCGCGACCAACTTACTGTTACGGAGCGCCACTTAGATGGGCTTATCGAAGATGCAAACGCGACGCTAAAACTCCTTACCTCCCTATCGAACTCTTTCGGCTCCGTCGAGGCGCAAACGTCAACTTTCCAATCGCAATGCGAAGAACTTTTGCAGGAACAAAGAAGGCTGGAAGTCTTGGCCGACGAAGTCGGAACCGATCTTCATTACTATGCGTACCTCGACAATGCAACAAGACGTCTCAATGCGCCAGGCGCTAGCCGATTGGTCGATGATGCCTCTTTTGGAGAGATGGTCGAGAACATTGACGCCTGCATCGTCTTTATGGAGAATCACGTAAGAGTTCGTCCCATGCGCTCTCAAGAGCAGATGCTAATGCAAATAGCCGACATACCGCGACCGCGATACCTATCTCGCACGGTACACTGCGCTTCTCACAAAAGCCCTTCATCTTCTTGAGCATGGCTATAAGACCTCATTGGAAAAGGTATCACCTGAAGTCGGACGTCAGATTATAGCTACAAAATCCGAGGCGGCTCGCCATGCGCTTGCGTATGGTCGTTTCCAAGAGATGATGCTGGACTCGTATGGCTTGATACCCAATGTTCACCGAGTTATACGCCGCGTATATGATTCTTACGGCCAGCGAAACGAGTCCTGCACTCACTTTGAGACTTACGCAAATACAGCTAATAGCATCATTCATACCCATCTCACGACACGAGATCGCGACTTGAAAGTTTTGACGCAATCTGATATCGCAGAGTTCAATAAAGAAGTCAAGAGCCTTTCGGCTGAGACAGCATCGCGGAATTTTATCAAGCAATGCTTCGAACGCATGTACAACGAGGAGAATCTGTTCATGAAACTCTTCGATGTGGAACCCATATGGACACAAGCAGCAGACTCAGTGTTCCAGGCGATCAAACCCATCAACACCACCATTGCTCATCCTGGCAACTTGACGCCATTGGTGACTAACCTCCAAACTGTCCTACAGACTGCACCATTGGAGACGACGTGCAACGTGGTGGGCTTGTTAGCCAACGAATATTTTGGTGCCGATTTAGATGATATGGAGTCGCCATATTTCATCAAATGCAAGCAATACACCTCACAACTTCTTGCCCATCATCTGTGGCCCTTGACAGATACAGTTTTCGAGGCAGAAGTCACAAAAACAATCACAAAGGCGCCTGTTCAAGACGCTTCTCTAAAGATCGGGCCTGTTGTCGGTGGCGTAGCGTCATCAAACGCCCATCCCTTAGTCAAACAAGCCATCAAACTTCTGAGCATGTATGAGAATTGCATGCCTAAAGAAAGATCTGTAAGTGAATTGTCCTCTAGCACTGGATTTGGCTAACGACTGTGTAGTCGAAAAATAGTTCAGTTGTGTTCAATATTGTTCGAGAAACAATTCAGGTGCTCCAACGAGCAGAAGCAAGGATACAGTCATTAAAAGCTGGCACAGATCCTGACCTGTTTATGGTGAAAAACTTGCTCATCATAAAGAATGAGCTGGTATCGTTGGAGATCGGCGACATTCGAAACCATGGCGCTTCTATGCAGCACTTTGTTCACATCTGGGACACCCTGAGCCCCCAGAATTGGGTCGGTTTCTTTTCTAACATCATCGGCGGCGGTCTGTGGTCTAGAGGCACACCCTCCGTGACAGCTAAAACCTTGACTGTTGAGGATATGAACGAGCAGCTTGATGAGTTACTGCGACAGTCTATCTACAACTTCACACATCGCTGGGGTACTCTGATGAACGACTCGCAGAATAGAAAGCCTGGAGTCAAGCCAATCGCGAAGGTGGAAGCTGAACTAGAAAGCTTACTCATGACCGCGTTCAGCAACCAGCCTGAAGTGGTTGGAAAACTCAAGGAGGCTATTGAGCAGCATGCGCAGGCGCAGAATGATGCGAAAGATGAGAAGCAAGGAGTGAGACGATACTGAAGAGAAGGAAATCGGGTGTGACAATAGAAGCGAGTATTGTCTAATATAAAAGATCCAGACTGACGATCTTTGAATAATGAACAATTTCTATGCACATACATCCGTAACACCTAAATATGTCGGTTTCTCGCGGTTCTAGAGCGCAGATCCCGAGTTCCGGCTTTCATTAGCCAGAAGTCGGTGTCCACCTTTTCAATGGGCATTTTCATTATGAAATTATTAGAAGGGTACATCTTAGGAACGGCCCCCGGAGAAGATGCCGATAAGAGTGTCGGGGAATTATAGTACAGAGACGGCGTGATTCCCACGATTTCCATCAGGCTCTGACGGGCTCTTCTCCGAACTTTACTTGCACCGTTGTATCTCAACACCGACAGTCCGGGCTCCGTTACCGGCTTTGTAATGCTAGCACGTCATTTGCCGAACGCCCTCCGCGATAAATCAACCCCGGATTGCGATATCGATTCGCGCGCCCTAAGTTTGGGTTTCTTATCTTTTCCTCCCCCTTTGTTGTCTTATCTCTGGCGAGCTTCACCTACTTTTCCGTTGCCTTTTCGCTGTTGAAAGGTTCATTGCTAGTTGAGGAGAAAGGAAGGACAAAGGTGTTTGTGATCACCCCGCCAAATTGAAGAGATGGACGCTCTTGAGCTGGAGTCGGCCAAGCAGAGCCCGGCCATTGAGACGGCCAAGGATCTTTTCTCTGGCGCTGTTGGAGGAATTGCGCAGGTCTTGATTGGTATGTCTCGATGTTTCTTTCGTTCAACTATTGGGGAGTCGGTCAGCGCAAAGGTGAAAAGAAGATATCTCTGAGCCGGGGAATGGAAAAGAGAGACCTGGCTCAAGATAAGCTTACCCTCCACCATGAAGTCGTCACCAGCATATTTGTGCAACAGTACGAATTCAACCCAATTGCTAACACTCTAATCTTAGGTCAACCCTTTGACATTGTCAAGGTCCGACTGCAAACCACAACACAGTACTCGTCTGCCATCAACGCCGCCACCACAATCTACAAGAACGAGGGTGCCCTCGCCTTTTACAAGGGAACGCTTACACCACTCATCGGTATCGGAGCATGTGTTTCCGTTCAATTCGGTGCCTTCAACGCCGCGAAGCGCTGGTTCCAAACTCGCAACAACGGAGCCGAACTGTCTTATCCTCAATACGGTGCCGCGGGTGCGTTTGCTGGTGTCTCCAACTCGGTCCTCTCAGGTCCCATCGAGCATATCCGTATCCGCCTTCAGAGCCAGCCTCATGGCGCCGGTCGTCTATACGATGGTCCTGGTGACTGCATTCGTAAACTCGGAGCTCACAATGGTGTTCTGAGTGGCATCTACCGCGGTCAGGCTGTCACCATCTGGCGAGAGGCTTTCGCCTACGGTTCCTGGTTCACTGCCTTTGAGTATATGATGAACTCCGACGCTGCCCGCAATAAGATCGACCGCAAGGATATCCCCGCTTACAAGATTGCACTTTACGGTGGTCTTGCTGGTGAAGTTCTCTGGCTTTCCAGCTATCCCTTCGATGTCATCAAGAGCAAGATGCAGACCGACGGCTTCGGTGCCAACCAAAAATACGCCACTATGCGAGATTGCTTCGCAAAGACTTGGCGAGCTGAGGGGGCGGCTGGCTTCTGGAAGGGTATCGGACCTACACTGGCACGAGCTATGCCTGTCAGCGCGGGAACTTTCATTGTTGTTGAGATGACCATGCGAGCTCTCAACAGCTAAACAAAAGCGAACAGTGCGGAAAATGGAAAATGGAAAATGGTTGATCTTTTGATGCAATAAAACGTATTGGGGGGCTCAATGGTTAGAACATAAAGGGAAATGATAGGTTTAGAAAGTCACGGAGAGATTCAACACGTGAGGCATGAGCGATAGACCTTGGAGAAAGGCATCGAATGCGTGATAGTATACCCAATTTTAATCTATTTCGTTTTACCACCCTACGTTCTCGTTGTTCTCTACACGACGCTGCAGAATGTTTCTTGCGCCTTGTGGTGATAACCCTTCAAGATGGAGTTCCTCGAGTACCTTGCGTGCCTCTTCGTTGTCAGTGAAGACTCGATCGCTGGCTTCCTTGAGTGTCAAGCCACCCGTCTCACCCGCTTCAACCGGAAGACTCAGAAGCTGCATACCCTCTGTCAAGTTATCAAGGACAGATGAACCATTAGGGATGTAGCGTTCGATAGTAGAAACCAAGGCAGCGCCATCGCGACGGAATTGGGCTGCACCATAAGTGGTGAACGACTGACGCATAAGGACACTTTGCCATAGATAATCTTGAAGCTTGACGAGGGCTTCACGGCAGACGCGGCGGAACACTGCAGTCGAAAGAGCTCTGATGAGAAAGTCAAAGTTGCGTTGGAGGATGCGAAGTGGCTCATCAAGTTCTGGCGTTATAGCAAGCTCATCTGCTACCGTGTTAATTGATACGTTGGGAACAGAACGGCATGCGGACTTACCAAGGATAGCAGTTTCACCAACGGTTGTCCATTGAACACGGGTGGTGTATGCTCGGAAGGCTTTATTGTGCGACTCGACCAAAGCGCCAACGAGAAGTTCTTGAGCAGCCTTGCGTCGCATGTTATAGGCACTCGCTGTCTCATCAAAGAGAGCCCCATCTTCGTGTTTCTCACCTACTGCTGTAGACGTGCGATCCTTCACATCATCGTAGCTCATGGTACTCGTAATGTTGTTGCCCTGGCTAGATCTATGTAAAGCTCGAGTCTGAAGTTCATCCCACAAAGAGACAAAGAACTAAGATGTTAGCTTGATAAGACGATTTTTAGGCGGTTTACATACCTCCTCGTTGCTCCAGTCTTTCAGAGTATTCACAATGTGATCAGCACTACCAATCACCTTGCAGAGCACCTCGAAACCGCCTGTACCCTCAAGAACAGCAAGGTCCTCCTTATTCGCGGCCAAAGTGCGACCAAAGGTCGTAGACATGCTCTGATAAGCCTGGAGTGAGTCTCGAAGGCGATCGTGATAAGCATCCAATATTTCAAGTTGAATGCCAATCAAGAAGCGAATTTTGTGCTTGAAGGTACGCACCCTCTCGTACTGACTTGTCACGGACCGCAGAAGATCAGTGACGCGCACAGCAGCATATGTTGGCTTCATCTTGCCCTGGAGCGCATAATCATAATCGATATTGCGGGCATCTTGTGACTCCATGATAGTATTATATCTCTCAAGAGCGAAATCCTTCTCGGCCTTGAACCACGTATCAAAGTGGTCATCTAGCATATGTGCGGTCAAGCCAGACCATCCGTTTTCAACATCGCCGCCGTCGTAGTTGAACTTGTAGCGAACATTCTCGTCAAATGTCATCAGTTGCGACATAAAACTACTCAGAAAGGAGGGGCTCTTAATAGCTTCGAGTGCGACTAATGAGGTTTTCTCCTTCAGCACTGGTAGTAGTGAGGTAATAAAGGCGGAAACAGGGTCGATATAAGCCAGGTTGGTCGCTACAGCAGTGTCTCGGAACTTCTCTGCTAGTAAATAGCCCAGATTATCCCGGAAGAAATCTTCCCATTTCTCAACCAGTGCGATAAACCACGGGAGACAATGAGTTCCAAATGCCTGAGCACCGCTTGTTGGCTTGTCGCTGAGAAAATGGAAACGAAACTCGGAGACAAAGATGGAGGCCATGATTTCAAACGGTAGCAACGTGACAAGCTTGTCAGTGTGTGCTATTTCCGGCTTTTGAAGATCGATAAGCTTTTCGATGCAATTGATCCATTCCTCGTCCATCTGCAAATGGGTGTCAATCTTGGGCCACTTCCTCTGCTTCAGGACGGCCTCAAGTTCCCCAGACATAGTAGATTTGATCTCATCCCAAAGTGAAGCGGTCACACCTTCGGCATATGCTACGAGGTGAAGGCCTTCTTGGCCAGGTAGGCCTTGTAACTTTTGAACATGCTGTTTCAACTTGATGTAAGGCTCCAATGAAGCCTTGGGGTTCTGAGGCAGGAATGATCTCGCTTCTGCTCGAAATTTCTCAGCATCTTGCAAGAGAACAAGGTAACTCTGGGCACGCTCAACGGCCTTGATCTTGTTCATAGGCGACTTGAGGCGTTCAATGGCCTGATCTGGAGCATCCGAGGCAGCATAGATCTGAGCACGAAGATCAATGCTCTCTTGAAGCTTTTGGAACTCTTCTATACGAGCAGAAAGTGACCCTTGGCGATCATCGGCAGTGCGCCGGGTCTCTTCGAGCTCTTTCACAGCAGTATCTAGCTGTGATTGCAGCTGGTTTCGTTGAAGCTCAACATTTGCGATAAGTGTGTCGAGATCTTCGAGGTCGGAAGTAGACTGAAGCTTATCGTCCAGGAAGTCCTCAACTCGAATATCGAGTGATGTTCCTTGGTTGTTGGCGGCCACGGCTGCCATGTTGTATATAGTGGTTATGCGTTGATGTTCGTGAACCTCATAGCGCAACGTAGCTACTCCAAATGACGTGGGGAGCATGCCCCACTAAATCCGATAGCTACATACTTCTTCTAGATACAAGTGTTTCTGGAAGCTGAAATGAACTCCTATGATAAGCGCGGAGTGCAAAGGAGATTCCGAGCGGAGAAAGAATAGTTTGAAACGTCCGACACCGACTTCAGTCGAAGAGAGTCGCAATTGAAGTCAATTGCGGTAAGTGAAAGGACCTGAAATTCGCGGGTGGCTGAACGCCAAGCCTGGAGAGTTAGTCGGGTGGCTGGGTTCTCATGAGGGATGTCATGATGGATATCACGGCTCTCTCGGGAGAATAAGCTCACGGTTACGACGGAAAAGAGTTCACATATCATGTTGATCTTGTGCTACTAAGAGACGAGTCGTCGTCAGACACTTGATTAAACAGTTTTGCAGTTCATGTGAATTCCGACTGAACCGTGCAAGTCTAAGTAAATATTGGATAACATACGAAGAGAACAGCGGGATATGTCATAATGGAAGAAAATAGAGCTTGAATTCTAAATAATAAAAACATATATTGCCTCAAAGTGATGCTGTCCTGACGCAGATAAACTCTAAAAACTTGCGTAGTATTAGTTTTCGCTGTCATTCAGTGATCCTAAGTTTCTGTCCACACCGAGCATGGTTTGGCCGCGGGATACCGTCGTTAGCTCCGACAGCGCGGATAATAATATGACTTCTTAGGTCGAGTTGGGGAGAAAAGACTCCATGACCAAAAGTCGGGGAGTTTCAAGCCACTTCTCGCTTACTCGGGGTAAATGGGGCAAATGAATTGAGACCAGGTTATGAATAGGATAACCGAGGAGATGGATCTCAGCTACAGAATATGCCCGAGCACGATAGATCAAGGCGCCAAATGGGTACGAATGTTCGCGTAGTGTATGTAGTCCAATAACTCGTCAATTGAGGCTATCGACGTCAGTAGCCAGTCCAGGCAGAGGAACAAATAAAAACCCAATAATACAATTGGTATAATATGAATTGGTAGATAGCTCGACAAAGTGCGGATGAGTGAGAGTCCATTCGAAACGGCGCCAAATCGTCATGACAACTGCATTAAGCTGAGAGAGGTCCCGCTATAGCCTCTATCCTTGGCACCCCTTGGCAAATCTGGGCGCTGACGAGCTCTGGTCGTATAGAAACGCGTCGACTTTGCGGCGAAGCGCTACGTAAGATCGTAGATCCTAGGGTTCAGGGATCAAGCCCAGGAAGTTGCTCATCTGCGCTGCTGCAGGTCCAATAACACCTTGCCGCTTACAGCTTAGCGCCCGATCGCGTCTAGGCTTCTCCTTCCCTCTGCGGTGCCGGTTAGCGGGTTGCCCGGTGCTGAAAGGAGCCCCCTGGCCCCTGTCTTGCCTGCCCAGAGCTCACCCAGCTGGCAACTGTGGCTCCACATGTAAAACGTCACCGTCGCCAGGCCAACGCGAGTAAATAGGTGGCTGGGCACTACACCTCTGCATCGCCCACCGAAAAGTCCAGAGGTTGGTAGTTATCCCAAGTCTTTCCCAGCCATCGAATATCCGCCCAATTGTCTGGTATTGGTATACGAAACTGCTCCGACTAATTGACTGACTGACCGCTTCTCTCCTTTCCTTTTCTCCTTTTCTCAGGAGATTCTCTAACAAAACCAATAAGTCTTCACCCTCGTTAGCAGAACGTGTGAACTGATTTTCAAGGCTCTTGATTCATCGTGGCCAACTCTCAACTTGACTTGACTTGACTTAACTTAACCTCCTTTAACAAGATCTCACTATTACAGGGCCCGACTTTCGCTCGTTGTAACCAACCGTCGTCTTTAGCCCACATACATTCCAGTGTCGATTGTCTACCGAGACATCGATTTCTCCCGTCTGTCCGCATTCCACGGCCTCTTCACCTCGACAAGGACCAGTCGGTTCCGAGACAGATTGACTGATCCAGTCCAGTGGAGGAAGTTCAGGGTCGGTCAAAGGACCGCTTCCAGAGTGTTACGCAACCAAGCGGTAACCGAAAGAGCAAGGAAACCAAGTGATATTGGTCTTGAGAAACCCGTGTTCGTCGCTCCCTAACTGGGGGACGAGCGCAGACAACTCAGTTGTTTCCCGCCACTACTTCAACCGACAGCACGTTGAAGGAGTGCAGGATCAACATCATTCACGATGGGTTCCGGGACGAGCAGCAGCAGCAGCTCGTCCTCTAGAAGGCAAAAAGTCCAGGTCGGCTGGTATCGTAAGTGATTATCTAGTCTCGGGACATCGAAGCAGTGTCTCAGCTGATATGGTCCGCATCGCTAACATCCAATTTCACTAGGCTTCGTTCCATTCCTCGGTTATCACCATGTGTTGATGATCCTTATCGCTATCGCCATTATTCTATTATGTGAGCCATTCTACCCCTAAATGAGATGATATTCTAACCAAAACAAGCACTGCTTCTCGCTGGCTGTTCATCGTCCTCACCACTTATCCCCGACATCTTTCTACTATCTATCTACTACAAGGACTACACAGCAGTGCCCGATACAGCCCAGGTCGACTACAACCTCCATTCAGCTATCGAGAACATCGCAGGTGACGCTTCGTTGCAAGCTCGCGTTGGTTACTTCGGTATCTGTATCAACCCCGACGGTGGTTCCTGGTTGTGCAGCAACAATGCAACTGCACTGGCTAAGGAGGTTGATGTGGACCAAGATCCTCTCAACCTCATCTGGCTGGCTGCTCAGTTCAAAGATATGATTGTATTCCCATATCTCATGTGAGTTTTCACTTCGCGTGCACCGAAATCGACCCCCACTAACCTGATTCTCAGTATTATCGCCATCATCTTTGCTTTCGTCTGCCTCCTTCTTCTCGCGACCTTCCCCGGATGGCACGAGGAGACTGATTCAGAAGGCTCTGACCGCGAAGTCAAGCCTTTCCCGTCTCGTCCCGTCTCCCAAATTGCCCTTGCCCTGATCTTCATCTCAGCCATCTTCGTCCTTGTATCTGTGCTATGGCAACATACAGCGTCCGTAGCCGCCTCGGTTATAGCCCAGGATTTCGGAAACGGAGCTGTCAAGAGTGGTGTGGGTACCAGCGCCATGGTATTGGGTTGGTTCTCATTCGCCCTACTGATAGTCGTTACTATCGGTCTACTCATTATGATCCTCAGTATAAGCGTTCTCAGTTCGATGGTATAGGATACCTCGAATTCACCTGAGTCATCGCGGACTATTGAGGACTAAAGTTGTCGAATAAATGTACATATGTCGACTATAATCTTCGACACGAGGATGGTAAGATCAAAGACGGTAAAGGGCATCAGCATCGGAGTTACGGAAATGATTTTGTTTATTTAAAAAACGTTGAGCGATCGGTTATAATTTCGGTCTTTCAGCCTCGACATGGGACGGCACAGTGGCACCGTACCGCAACGCTTTATTCTATTCACCACATCGCCTGATTCATGACATGATGAGATATCGGATAATCGATACGATGGCCAATGAAAACAGAGGCTCCTCGACCGAAACTCGGCATGACCATGAGCTGGCACGATGAAGTGAAACGAGGAACGCACATCTTTTTTGCATATAGACTGAGGGACCACACAGAAGACCGATCTCTCAAAGTGAGAGACCGCGTGGGATGGATGCACTACAAGATACGATTTTTGAGACCACGAATGAGATGTGGTACGGGAATATGGGATATATGTCTTGACGTGTGAGGAGGAATGGGAATTGTTTATCGACATGTATTATCAAGGCAATTTATTGTCACGCGTTTGCGAAATTAAGGATTTGGGTCTGATTTTGATCTTTGTTTGCATTGCTGATCACTTCCTATGCTTCTTATTATAGATTGAACTTGCGAGTGTGTGTGTGGGAGAGAGATTGATGTCAAGGATTGCGACACCTTGAACGGGCAGGATTTGATGGGTGAAATTAAGGGGAAATAGCTGTGCTTCTAATAGGTAGTAATGGGTCCCTTCTTTGCCGAGGGGCATCGAGACAATAAATCGAGTTGCGAATATCTTTGCTTGTTATCAAACACTCTCGTGAGCCAGGTTGAGATTTTGCATGCAGTCTCATTTGACTATAGTATAGTACCTAGGTAGGCTAACTTGCAACCTTTCTGAGTCACTTGTAAACTCAGGTATAGCACTTAGCAGTCTGTCTGTATCTCGGTCTGTATATATCTCTGGGGTGAAATGCTTCGAGTTTTGCTAATACCTGAACAGTTTTTTTCTAAGTTGGTTCAAAGTCACTCATCATAGTAAGCTATCTGTTGAAACTTGCTATCAATAACCCCTAGTCGTCTATCCTTGATATCTTGCCTGCTTATACCTAGAAACTCGACTACCATGTTGCACAATCTTTTGTCGCGTTATTATAATCCTTCGCCACTTCCTTTCCCTGGTTAAGAGTTGGGTTCCTCGTTATTTGTTGATGTAATGTTGATGTTGGTTGACTGATGGCTCGCCCTCTTCTGTTAGACCCCGGACGGAAAGTTTGATAGTATGTGTTTATGTTTGTGGATAGGCTATCCTCTGCTGGAAGTTCGACAGGTATTGTGTTGATTTGGATAGCGAGTTTCTGGTCCACTGACACCTCGCTAGGTCGATTTAGATGGTTCAATGCACCAACAATGGGAACCATGTGGTGCGGAGAACTATCAAGCTCAGCAATCGGCGGTATCCAGCTGTAGTCAGGTCTTGTTAAACCAGACGAGATGGAAGATATTGTTGTAGAAGACGAATTCGACCATGTGAGCTGCCCCGGATAGTGACCAGACGGCATATGGTGGAGCTGAGACGCTGATATTGTGGCTGCTGGGGGTATCGAAAGTGAATGTTGCTGATAATAAGGACTTGAGATGTTTGATGATAGACGTGAAGGAGTGTAGTTGAGGCTTGCTCGCTGGCTAGTTTGGCTTAGATCAGAGACACTATCATAGGGGTTATGAAGTGGGAGATGTTGGTCAGTATCGTTATTAGTGAAGTGTGCAGGCCGTCTTTGAGATGGAGTTGTCACTGGTCGATTCAATGTACTATTGTTGGCTGGCGTCAGAGGCGGTGAGTGTCTCCAGTCTAGGGGGTCTCCAAGAAGCAGACTCAATCCTGCGAGGGCCTCACTATCGTAAGTGGCACTTGAAGTGAAAGATTTAGGTAGAGCTGTGCTGTTCATGTTGACTGGAACAAGTTCTGGGAGTGATTCAGGCGCATGTTCTATGTGCATCGTCTGCGAACTTGTTGATCTATGAAGAGACTGGGGCTTTTGGAGCGAAGATGGAGTCGTTGGTGTTTCTGATTCTACGTTTGTGTTGAGAACTATGGTTGGAGGTGGAGGATCAAGAGACTGAACAATCGGTGGTTTCCTGGTAGAAGCTAGAGTGACATATACTGTTAGATCATTGTATCGATGAATATATACGATGGGAGTGTTCAACTTGCCCGTTGCATCACCAAGAAGATCCCCTAGCAGTGCGACATTATCAAACACTGCGGCTTCATCTCTTACACTACACTTCTCCTTAACTCTCACTGGTTCAGGGACAGGAGCCAAAAGAGCTATCTGTCTCAAAAAGTTCAACTCAGCGAGCACAGCGGCATGATGTCGACTAACAATAGGCTCCTGGCTCTTGAATTCACTCGCATCTACAAGCACCCATGCCATGCGCTTTGAAAAGGTGGTCTTTCCACCTCTGTCGGCCTCCGGGCGACACCTCTCGACGATCTCGCAGACTTCTTGAAGTCCTCTTTGAGCTGATTCGATAATGTTGTGTACGCGGTCAAGAACCTTTGGGCGGCGCTGGAGAAGATGGAGACATTCTTGACGTAGTTCTATGAGATGCTGAAGATCCGAGTCGCATGTTCGAACGAGCTCGAGACTGCGACGGATATCATTTGGGACCTGGTCGTGATCCAGCGCCCAAGTCAGGAGGTTGAAACTTGCATGTATTGCCTTGAGGGGGTTGGGCATGATGAATTAGGACTGAATACTGTGTTCTTAGAAGTGAATAGTCTCACATAATAAATTGTTCTCGTGCTTTTAGTGAGAAGAGCAATATGTGAGTGATCGTCGAGGTATTGGTTAATCCTTGTTAAGTTGCAGGTGATGATGAACAATCCTCACATTAGTCTTCCCCGCTCAGGCAAGAAAAGAGAGAACAAAACCAGGCTGCGATGAAAGTCTATTTCTGATTTGCACAATATCCATCCACTATCATATTGCTAAGACCCATGTTCAGAGCTGACGCCAAAGGTGATATTGAGGCATGTGGCTTGCATATCCAGAAGCAGGCTCTGAGAAAAGACTCAGCTCTCAGCCACTCACGCCAAAGCAAGCAAGACAGGTCAATAGTCGGATTCAATCCACCAGCTAAACATTTAATTGGATATTTATCAGGTGGGTGTATATCACATGAATTACAGTGTTGTGGCGTTGGTTGCGAATTCGGTTCGAGCGCATGCAGACAGCCACCGGTATGTCTTAGAAAGAGAACAGTACAAATTCACACAATAACGAAGTAATTTTACTCACTTGGGTCATGGCATATAAAACAATATATTCTGTTTGTTTATGGATGGGGGCTGTCAGTCTCTTGTAGGTTCACTCTGTCATAAACACACTCATTACTGGACGTGGCTATAGTCCTAATAAGTCATGCAATACAAGACTATATATCGAGCCTTTTGCAGCTCATCAAATCCAATCATCCAATCAATGAAACTCAATGACCAAAAGGCTACAGCAAAGGTGCTTCCTCTCCCTCACAAACTCAAAGTCTCTGGTGCTACCACCTCCTTAGGCGATCTATACCTCGTTCCGTCGTTATGGCTGAGCCTTTCCAAACCAGGGCACACCACGATCCTGCGGCTTTTTGTAATGGGTGTACTGTTGCTAAAAACAAACCCCCAGTCACTCGGCTGTGATAGAACAACATAGCCCAGTTTGGTACACTCAAGAATGACAGCCTGCAGATGGTTCATCTGATCCTGCTGGCTAGCAGGGTCCTGTGTGACAAACACCTCCAAGAACTGGTTAAGCTCATTCGCAAGAGATAGAGCCATAGGGGAAGCCTCTGTCACTGACACCGGGAGTGGTGTTCTCTCCTCCGGGTTGGGATGGAGAAGCAGAGCAGAGAGAGTGCGCCACCTTGAACGCGCCAAGACAATTGCTGAAAGTTTGATTAGCCATTTCTCTAATCAGGCTCTGAGTTAACGTGGGAGTGTCTTACCAGGATTGTTCGCATTTTCAGCTGAGTGGCTTCTTTGCGCCATTGTTGCTACGGCTAGTGGAAGCATGGACAGTCTGCTGCCGGAACTGAAATCGAGGCTCCGAAAGATGACATGCGAGAGGACATGACGAAGTCCAACTTGAGATGTCTTGGGGCTGAGGCAAATGGCAGCAACTGTGTCTGCCTGCAGTCCTGACGCCTCCGGTGAGTAGCCAATATTGATAAGGCTCTGAGCCACCTCAGCGGGGTCGGCCTGGGCTTGGGATCGACGGTAATAGTTCTCAACATGTTGATAAATGAGTTCGGAGAGTGAGCGCAACTCTGCCTGGAGGTCCTTGTCCGGAGTTGCCTCGAGAAGAAACTGGCTGAGTTCAGCATCGTGCCTCGACGATGAAACTATGACTTGTGTCCCATCCTTGGGTTCCGTGTATTTTTGGTCTGCTAAAACGAATCCCTCTTTTTCTGGTTTGACTCTCCGCCGTCTCCGGAAAAGTAGAAAGGCTGCTATGAGTCCCAGAGCAAGACCGGCAATGAGGCAGCCGATGGCAACTCCAGCGACGGGACCGCCTTTTAGTCCATCTGTTGATCTTTCCGATGACTCTCCCTGGCAGCTTGGCTTTTCATCATTCAGAACTGTAGATGACGCGCTGGATGAGATTCCTTTCTGGGTTGATGTGATTGCCTCTGAAGTCTGCGCACGGCTTTCAATTGTCACCGCCTCTGTTGTGGCTACAATTACGTTGGGGATTGTTAGGCCTTCAGGAAATGCATTAATGTCTTCTGGGGCAATGGTTGACGTAGTAGTTTTGATCTCCAGGACCGTCAAAGTTGTAGGGCTTCTCACGACGGTTCCACTCAACACTAGAGTCGTTGAATTCATCTTCGTAGGTTAGAGATAAAGATTCTTAAAGGGCAAGAAACTCAGGAGATGGGGCAGTCGTTGCTGAAAGGTTTCAAGGGCGATAATAAGAAAAAGGACGAGAAAGACTCGAAAGCTTTCAGGGCAGGCGTTGCTTTTGACCACCAGCAAAGCCTGAGTATTCCAACCCTACTGCCATTTGATTGCCACCACCGAGTTCCTCTCCTCTCCATCGAGGTCCAGCTAGCAGCATCCCTTGTCAAGCCACTCAGCACAGGGGAACATCGAGATACATGTTTCATTATCAGGCTGAGGCCGACGGCCTAGTCTGTCTTTTCCCAGCCGACCTGCTGCATATTGACCCGCACACCCTTAGAGGCGTCCAACAAACCAATATCACCAAGCTCAGCTCGGACGGCTGAGAATAGGCCTATAGCATGGGCCACTTCCCGAGGCTTGTCACATTCCTGGCAATAAGGCTCTCAGGTTATCTTTTGATTCTTTCTCAATTGCTTCAGCAGAGAAATCGAGCAGAGTAACAAATGGAAGAGCAACCAGACTTGGCTATCTCTGTAGACCTTGGTACGACCTTTACGGGTGAGTAGCGGTCCCGTAAGTACCAGATATAAACTGATCCGTTCTAGGTGTCGCCTGGATGAGGCATGGAATCCCTATTCAGGTCGTCAACGACTGGCCGGGGAGCGACGACAGAGGTGATCGAAAAGTCCCCACGACAATCGTATACAACGCCGATGGAAGCATCTCATCTTGGGGATTCATGTGTGCGGATGATGACCACGATACGAGCAAGACACGTCGGGACTTCTTCAAGATCTTTCTAGATCCAGAGACCCTCGACGCAGCACAGCATCAGGGTCTAAGCAACGTCCCGCAAAGCACTGCCCAGGCTCGCCAATTCGTGACAGATTATCTGAAGCAGATATATGCGCATATCAAAGATAGCATAGAAATGCGCATGGGCATAAAACATGTCGGCGGATGGGACCGTTTGGCTGTCCTATTCCTCTTCAGTGCGCCCACGACGTGGACGAGTATGGCTATCATCAACACCTTCAAAGGCGCAATTCATGATGCTGGGTTCGGAACCGGAGGCCCAAAACATTCAGCATTGGTTGATCTCACAGAGTCCGAGGCCGCAGCCGTAGCAACTCTCAAAACTGGAGCTATAAGACTCAAGGAAAACAGCGTATTCTTGACCGTCGATGCAGGTGGTGGCACAACAGATCTCGCTCTGATGCGAGTCACTTCCACAAACTCGAGCTTTCCACAGCTTTCTCAAGTCGCTGCCGTCAGCGGCGTAGGTGTTGGCTCATCACTTATTGATCGCGCATTCGCAAGACTTGTCTCGCAAAGAATGGCCGCGAATCCTGACTTCAAGCTTCCGGCGGATTTTGCAGCACGCATGGCTCGAAGCCAAGGATTTAAGAGCGTCAAGCACAAGTTTGGCGAAAAGGTATACATGCAACCAGTATACAAAATTATGATGGAGGGTGTAGGATACGATGTGAGCCACGAAGGCCTCGGAGTTCAAGATGGACGGATGCTTTTTACCAAGTCAGTTACTGTCCCACTACTAAGACCGTATTCTCCATGTCGACTTACCAAGTATGATTGATCCGCTGCAGGCAAGACATTCAAGCCCTCTTCGATGTCCATATCGAAGCAATCATAGCCCGAATTCATAAGCGACTTGACTGGTTGACCGAAAAGGGCCTTTCAAAACAAGTGGTAAGACGCTCCCGTTTGAAGCTCGACCCAAGCTCATTTCGTATACAGGAGTATGTGATTCTGTCCGGTGGGCTGGGTAGTTCAGCCTACGTCCGTGAGGTTCTCCAAGAACACTTGGCCAAGCTGCAACATCCAAATGCCCGAAATATCCTCGTTATACCCTCCCAAGACCCGCAACTTGTTGTCGCTCGTGGAGTTCTCGAGAACAAGCGACAAAGGATGGAGTCGGGGAATAAATCCGTGCTCAGCACTTGGATTGCTCGAGCGAGCTACGGCGTAATCGTTCAGGAGGTCTACATGCCTGCACGACACTTCGATGAAGAAGTTCGACAAGATCCGTGGGACCCCAGTGTGAAGTGGGCGACTAATCAGATCCAATGGTTGATCAAAAAGGTATGCTTCGGGCCTTTCTTTTTGCTCACAGACTGGGTTGACAAAAATCTACAGGGAGATACCGTGAACCCAGACTCTCCGTTGGTCAAACGATTCGAAATCAGGCTGAAAGATGGAGACACTACACGCGCATGGGACGCCGAAATTGTGGTGTCGAACAACGAGGCCGAATGGCTTCCCCGAAGCCTTAAACAAGCCGGCGTTATGAGACTTTGTTCTGTAAAGAGCAACCTCGCTGGCATCGAACAACACCAGCTCGTCCTCAAAGAAAAGCGAGGAACTTGTTTCCGGCGTGGACACAAGTTCTACATTTGTAGGTTCGATATTCGAGTTATTCTTGCTCCAGCAGACCTGAGATTTGAGCTCTGGTTTGGAGGGACGAAGTTCTCTGGCAATCACCAGCCTATCTCGGTCCAATGGGATGCAGCTAAAGGTTGAGACTAGGTGACGAAGATGGAACAAAGTGAGTGGCCTCACTCTAAACCACGAAACGCTGAGGAGATACCCCGGCTACAGATGAAATATGTATATACATTGATATATCCTCAGATGACTAGCGCCTTATAATCATGCACTATCCTGACCATTCTCCAAAAAAACGCCCTTGTCGTAACTTCGACTTGTCCGATAATGAAATAGCTTTGCCACCCTTCTTCCTCCTTTTCAAAACTTCATTCTTTGAGCAAGCTCTCGGTATAATGGCTTGTAAACACGCGCTGGAATACTGTTCATGTTGACCTCTTGAAAGGATGCGCTTCGGTGTTGAGAACCCATTCGTCAAGGCTAATGACGTTAGGCTCTGAAAAGAGTAGATAATAGTACTTGAGAGTCTCTGAAATCCAGAAGCTCTCCATCTCGTCCTTCAGATTGTTCTCTGTGCCCATCACGTCTTCGATGGCGCTGTTGGCGAATTCGGTGCGAGTAGCAGCAATTGTAGCCTGGAACATCTTCCAACCCTTGTCCATCCAGGTAGTATCGCCAGTAATGCGATACATGTACCAAACAGATTCAATCGCCTCAGGTCTGAAACTTTGTGTTAGGAAAGGCAATAAAAGCATTACAAATGCAAACTTACCGAAGGATGTAATTCCGGTTCATTATATCGGTGTAGCCTGGAGGTAGTTTTTCTCTTTGAATCCTCGACTTGACGTACTCCTCGTGCGTCACGGGCCTCTCCAGAGGTATATCATCAGAAGCAGCAACTTGTTCTGCGTTTCTGACGGCATCAAAGCTGTCTACGGTGACAGGCTTCGGCGCGATGGTCTTTTCCGTTGTATCTTGGACAGCAGCGGGGTTATTTTCTAGCTCGACTTGAGCAGGCTTGGCTTTCTCCGAATCAGTCTTGCCCGAATCTGCCTTTTCTGCTTCGGCCTTTTCAGGCCCCTCCTTGTTCAGCCCAATTTTCTGCTTGAGTGAATCGGGGAGCGTTGATCCAAACTCCGAGTCGTCCTCTTCCATACTCCTATCCAGCTCAGGCATCGGTATTCCTGCCCGCTTGACCACCTTTGGGGGATTAACGACAGGCTCCGGTCCCTTGATTGAATCATCGGGCTTGTTTTTTTGGGCAGCGGCGGGAGCAGCTCCTTCTGCGAGTTTCCTCTGGGCCTCGCCGTCTGACCATTTCCGAAACTCACTATCGCGCCATTCTCTGCTAGGGTCGAGATCCTCATACCAACTCTCTTCACTGAAAGCACACTTTTCCAGGGCAGGGCAAGCGACCAGGTGAGCATATTCAGGCATTATACCGGTAACCGTTGACTGATATGCCCACACGCAACCATCAGTGAGCTTTTTGGCCTTGTCGATATCCCCATCGCGACCAAAGATCTTACCGCCTAGTCCATACATGCCTCCAACGAAGCATGCGAGATGAGCCATGTCGTAGGTCTTTAACCATTCTGAGTCACCCCGGCTAGAAGTCGTCATCTTTCCTGTGAAGAACACATCCCATCCGTCGTCTTTGATCATAGGTCGATAAAGCAACCATTCATTAATCGCGTCGATGGTGTTCTCGTAGAGCGGGCGATACTTGGGTTCCAGACCATTCAAGAGCAAATATTGCTAAGTTTACGTCAGACAAAATTATCAAGAAGAATGATGACGGAGCAACATACCTTGGGGAAATACTCGTAGGCCGAATCTTGGGCACCTCCCATATGGTAATGTCCGTACTTAGGGCTACTGGGAACGAGACCCTGAGGCTTGCAATCCCAGTCTGCCGAAGATCCATCTGCAGCAAGAGGGGGCGCCTGTTGAGGCCCAGGTCGAGCCGGTGTCTGATCACCCGCTTTAGTTGCCTCATCGGTATCTACAGGAACATCGCGGCGTTGGAGCTTGTCCTCCCAACGACTATCAGCCTGAGGGAGCTGTGCGGGAGAGGCTACATCTCCGCCCAGTTTCATGGGATCAAATCCTTCAGGTTCCTTAGTCAGGTCGGCAGAATTGACTTGCTCCCGGGCCTCCTGGCTGAGGGTTTCAGTCCGAGTGGTAGCGGTCCTGTTGCATCCAGAGGCATCGATGCGTTCGGGGAAAAGTCCTGGAATATCAGTACCCGCTGCTTGCATCTCAATCAAGGCGTCGGTGATACGGTCAACAGCATCATAGTATTTGTTGGTACCCGTCAATTGAGCGAGGCGAGTGAACTCCATAGACATACTTCCAAGCTCAGCGATTCCAACAGTGCTCGCTCGATGGGGTTGTGAAGCATAAGGCTCATGCCATCGATAATATAATAGGGGCATGCGGTTAGGCGTATCAAAAACGCCCATGAGGACCTCCGCAAGTTCGACGGCCTTATCCAGCAGAATCTTATACTGGCCAGAGGATCCACCACTAACATCGTACGCAGCGATAAGGCCACCCAAGTAACGAATGGTAGTTTCAAAAACGGGAATGTCGTTACGTTCGGAATACGTGAAGTCGACATTGGCGACAGCCTTGGCAGCTTCATCAAACTCCTCTTTCATACCAGCGATCCAAAGAGTATCAAGCGAATCGATGAGTGTCGCTCCCCAGCCACAAAAAGTGTCGCGATACTTCATAGAAGCAGGCTTGAGTTCATCATGTGGGAATGCGAATTTACGATAACCAGTCCAGGTCCGTTCAATCTCTGCCTTGACACGTTTCAGTCGATCCAACCGAGTGGTGCTTGTCTGTACGTCCTCAGGTTGGAAGTCGAACTGGATTCTGTTGATACTGGGAGCTGTGCCGGTTGGGACTGGTCTGATTGACTCAGGGGGAATAGGGAAGTTCTCCTTGGGCTTGGTCCAATGAACTTTGGATCCATCAACGTTGACATCGGGAATATCAGGGTTGTCGGCCTGCTTAGGAGGGTCCTTGAAGTGAACATCGGGAATCTGTGGTGCACTTTGATCGGCTGGCTGCTTGTGCTCTTCCTTCTTGTCATCTGGCGGCGCAGCGTCCCCAACAGAGATAGGCTTATCGACGACAGGCTTCTCTTCTGCCGGTGTATCGACTTTCTCTGCAACCTTCTCTGGCAAAGTTGGTCCGTCTTGAGGTACAGCTGGTTTGGGTTTATTGGCAGCGTTGGAATCCTGCTCGGAATCGGGAAGCTGGACGGGCGGCGGTACGACAGGCGGTTCAAAGGCTTCTTTCGATCCCTGCACTGGGTCAGAAGCTGGCTGGCTCGGTTGCTTCACCGTTTCGAAGTGAGGAGACTGTGACCATGAATTTTGCATGAATCGATACAGCAGGAAGACCATAACCACAGCGACTATGGCATAAAATCGTCCACGCCGACGAAGTGGAAGCATTGCGACGGATCGTTGCTCGCCGAGGCGAGGCTTTTGGGGGAGTGATTAAGGCTTAGATAGAAGATTCAATTCGGACTGCGCCCTGCTATAAGGTGACGCGATGTTTCGCTAGAGGGGTCGCTTGATCTATGTCGTCAAAGACTGTGGTGTCGCCTACGGTACTGAGCGCAGCAGGTAAACTCTTAACCTCACCACAGCATTCCGTTTGGTACCAGACCAACTTGAACTGGCTTTCTTGTGCTTCCTTCTTTTTGTTGGGTTAGCCAAAAAGAAGAAAATAAATAAGTCAAACTCCAACAAGAAGACGACGCAAAAGAGATGCAGATGGAGAAGACAAACAAGATAGCGAACGTTAGGTAGGGTGTCGGGGAACAAAGACAAGAAAGGACAGTCTCAAAGTGAGAGCTAGCAGAGGAAGGAGCCCGCCTTCCACCTGCCTGACCATCTGTCTTGGCGAGACCAGGAGAAACCGCATTTTAGTGGCATTGGTTGGCCAAAATGAGGTAACGTCAGGGGCTTTATGGAGTCTAGCGTCTACCCCTGGTGCTAACTTTAGCATCATCCCAGGGTCTTCCCGTTGCATTCCTGCAAGTTTAAAAGGCTCATCAATGAACTCGTGGCGGATTGACATTGATTGTGAGTATATACGTATTTACTAGTATATGCTGATATAATGCGTGTTTTTGGCTTTGGAATAATGTTGCTATCAACGAATAACCTAGTGAGCACATCCTTGGGCTCTACTACCTTGATACTGCATCTGGTTGAGTTAAGTTCCTGATAGTTAACTTGAAGCTACGTGGTACTGATCAGTACTAATGCTAGATGCGAAACCGACCCTTTCCATTTACTTCCCCTCGGCTCTGAGTATTCACATGTGTTTGTTAGAATCAGGATTAGTTTGTTTGGCTGTGCTCCGTAACTCAATTGCGTTTAAACTACCACCCAAAAGCTTCTCACGCGTGCATCCATTCCCAAACTGGTCAACCTGGTCCTCGGTCTCGACGGGGCCGTGACTGCGCCGCTTATGCTCCGTGTTCTAGATTTGACGGAGCCTCAACCTCCGATATCAGATTCGGGATGTCCACTTCTATTTCTTATCCGCCCCCAACGAGCTAAGATCAATTTAGGCATCAATCATTATATCGAGGCATTGTCGTCGTGTAGTCAACGAGGTAGGTTTGATATTTCACAGGAACAAAACATACAAGATACCAAGCCACGAAAGGGCTTGCATCCATAATTGACTCAGCATACTGCGTAAAGTTTATTGGTTTCGATCCTCCAATCTTATTACGATCTAGTTAATTGATTCCCAGCCCTGGAATATAGATCGCTCCTCCATAACATAAAACGCTACTATTGGCTGCAGTGCTTTGCATGAGGCAGCATATGGGGTATGTCTCTGGCTGTTTGCTCGTAGCTTCTTCGTAATAGAGAAAGCTAACTGTAGTGAGAATAAACGAAGTATTAAGTCATCGTTGATAACAATGCTCGATCTGGGTTCATATGGGAATCTTCGCTGTCTGAAACCTGCATCCTGGTGATCCGTAATTGATATATTATTGGCTGAGGTCTTGTATCTCAGACTGTCAAGGACGAGCCTGAGATGGAAGTCCTAGCAATAAAGCTGCCCCAAAAAACATACAATTAATCTTACACCGGACTTTTTGTAGTTGAAGGTTCATTGAAGGGTAAGTTGCTGTCCACGTCAAACAATCCAAGACGTTTGCTGCCTATTTTCATCCCCCTTCGAAGCAACAGCAACTGAAGGCCAAGAAAATGTCAGGATGTCAGACTCGAGAACTTCCTCAGAAGGATGTGATAAGACCTGTTGATAATTTTTATTTCGACTGGTCCTATCAAATTAGAGAACGAGTATAGTAAGGCCAAGAGTAATGTTAATGATGTCTTGTTCACTACAGATCAACGGACTACATGGTAATACCTCACGCGCTATCTATCATAAAAAGAGCAAGACGCTTTTGAGATTGAATG